>NC_061165.1:32079193-32206693 GCF_022113875.1 Hydra vulgaris
AAAGTTTACCATTGCACCCACTGAAACCACTCTTCCAGATTTAAAAAGAGACTCAGAATGATTCTTTAAAACAGACGTAAGATTTGGTAGTTTGAACCCTATATGATCTTCATCGGCATATTCAGGAATTTGTGCCATTTTAATGCTAATGTTCCCAATAGATACAATTTCTGGCATGTCTCCAGCAACCATTTGTCGCATAAATGCACTACCTATCATATCAACTGTATTTGCAATGTTACCGGCAGAAGCACTACTGTTTTTATCTGATGTATTCTAGTAAATTTTTTATAAATAAAAAAAAACTTATATGATCATAAACTAAAAATTAGCAGGGTTAATAAAAATTAACCAATTTCAAAATAAATTATAATTATTACAAATACTATAAAATAACATGAAAAAAATAAAAAATTGTAAAACAAATAACATTTGAAATCAGAGCTAAAAACTTATCATATCTATGATTTCTAAAAAAAAACTCAAGGCTGGTGCCTCCACCACTATCAAAAGACATTTTTAGAAATCAATTTCAGTCATTTTTATTTGTAATAAATGTTACTTTGCAATGCTATTTTGCTATTGGGAATAATATAAAATTTTTAAAAATAAATACAAACAAATTTTTTTATTTTTAAACATAATATATTAATAACAAAAAGTTTTATAAAAAAATTTGAAGCAAATGGTTGTAAATTAAAATTGAATTCTGGTATATTTTAAAATATTTTTATAAATTTTAGAACAATTTGTTATAAATTTTTTTAAATTTAATAAACTTTTTGGTTTTTTAATTAAAACCTCCAATTAATATATACTCACCATTTTAAGACCTTACGGCTTCTTTTCCTTAGAACCAAGGCTATCAGTTGAAGTAATTAGGTTAGAAAAATAAATATGAAGCACTTTATTAAAAAACTAACCATATTTTTTAAATGTGTGCATATCTAAACACTTGTTAACAGATAAAAAGATAAAAGCAATAAAACAACAATGATAATAATAACTACAATGATACATGCAGATAAAAACAGACATGAATAAAAATAATCTGATCATTAATAAATTCTCAGGTCATTATTAAACTAAATCTTTGAAATACCTTTAACATTCCTGCACTTAAAATGTTATAAGAAGCCCGAAATAAGGTTTTTGCTGTGTCTGGCATATATGGATCGCGTGGGTCTGAGAGGGTCATACAACCAGACATGGCACTAAGTACTTCTGCAGATTTTTTCTATTGCAGAAACAAATCGACACACAAAAATCAGATTACTGTGCAATGTAAGTAAAATAAAAAACAATTTAATCTTATTTATACCTGAGCTACGTCAGTAAGTTCATATTTTGATTGAGTTAACTGCATATGCACTCCTCCTATTTGTTTGATCTCAGACAACTTACAAGGTCTTACCATGCTGAGTGATTCTAAAATTATTTCCCTATTCTAGAACAAAAAACTTTTGATTCAATTTAAACTCAATTACTATGCGAGTTGAAGTTTTTACTTTTTTCAGTTTACCTTTGATGATTCTGCATTTGATGCTTTCTTGTTTAAAATAGAAGCTACTGCAGCACCCATTCTTGTCAAAGCTTGCAGTTCATTATTTTGAGCAAGAGATTCTATACTCTTGCCTACTGCATTGTAGTCCACACTGGCAGGCTCTTTTACCTAGTTAAATATTTTTATTATAAATATTAATTAATGATTTTTTTTTGTAACTACTTTATTGCTAGTATAATAAAAACACTAATGATTCAAAAACCCACAATGCACCACATAATGCATGATATATATATATAATAAATTCAATAACAATAGTGAAAAAACATGCAACATCTTCTACTCTCCATCATATTTTACTCTCCATCATCTTTTACTCTCATATTTATATTAAAAACATAATCTAACTTTAGTTACCAATACCAATAAAGATTATAAACTCCCACCTGGACACGAAATGTTTGAGAAACACCAAACTTATATTTATCTTCCACTCTAACAATGAGATCATACCAGTAATCCTCTTCTTTATTTCCAAGTGGTAAAATTATTGAAATATGATTTTCTGGACCAGTATACATATTTTGGACCAAATCACCACAATGAGAGTCTATATAAAAAACTTAGTTGATTGAACTAGTTAATTAAAATTAAATAAAAATTAAAAGAGTATAATTTTATGTGCTAAAAGTTTACAATTATCAAACAATATTAAAATATTAACAATAATAAGTATAACACATTAAATAAATAACAACATATGTCTAATAGTTAAAGAGTAAAACAAGAATATTTTTCAAACCTATTGTTATCACATGATACCATTATACCATTATGATACCTTATGTTATCTTATGATTATGGTTAGGGGTGTATCGGATTGGAAATTTTGAATTTCGTCCGGAATGAGATTTATATTTATGTAATTTTTACCTTCAAGATTGATAATGAAAGCCTGCACCTCAGCATCATAACTATATAATATATTTATAACCTATAATATATATATATATATATATATATATATATATATATATATATATATATATATATATATATATATATATATATAATGATATAATATATATATATAATATAAACATAAATTATTATTATTATTTTAGTACATACATCGACTATCTTATAGCCTGCTGAAAAAAAAGAGTGCTGCTACATCGATTATCTTATAGCCTGTTGCTACATTGACTATCTTATTGCCTGCTGCTACAAAGAGGTGATGCTACATCGACTAAGAGTCAGGCATAGGGCAGCAACCTTTTTTCGTTTATTATTTTAATTAAAACTTCAAATGCTTAAAAAGTCTCCACTGACGAGAGCGCAACAAGCAAAAAAAATAAAATTATTTTAGATTGCTTAACTCTAGATTTACCTAAAATTACATTGTGTTTGTTAAGAATTTTTTATTTTTTTTAGCTAGGTTTACCTAGAGTTCTTCATTGCTCTGTAGTACAATGAAATTTTGATTTAATTTACAGTCTGTGTCACAAATCTTAAAAAAGAAGTAAAAATCAAAATCCTGCAGTCCGGCTTAAAAAATTGTAATTTTGGCCGGAACCAGATTGACTTAAAAATAACAAATTCCAGCCGGAACGGAATTCCAGTACACCCCTAATTATAATACCTTATGTTACTTTATGTTATCTTAGGATATCTTATGTTATCTTATGATGCCACTATAATACTTTATGTTATCTTGTTACACAATATGATGATTTTATGTTATTTAATGATACCATTGTTAGTTTTTTTACTTTTTAGCATGCGTTTATTATTTACATAAAATTATAATTCCTTTGTAAATAGTGAAAATAGCTGCTAAGTTGTTAAAAGACCTGGTAAGCAGTGAAAAGAACTGATAAGTTGTTAAAAGACCAGGTAAGTACTAAAAAGACCTGGTAAGTACTAAAAAGATCTGGTAAGTACTAAAAAGACCTGGTAAGTGCTAAGAAGACCTGGTAAATACTAAAAAGACCTGGTAAGGTGAAAAACCTAAGAATTTTTATTTTCATTCATCAGTTGGTTTTTTTAAAACGTTGCCTTTTTGTCCATAGTCTACAAATACTTTGCTATATAAAACATTTCAGAGGTAAAAAACTTGTTTTTTAAAAGAATAACTAAAACTATTTTTCAAAAGAACATTTTTTCATTTTTGAGATATTCTCTATTCTTGATCTTGAATCTATTTCACTCCAACAAGGCTGAAAGCAAACACTATACAGTTTGGAGTTAGTAAAAACAAAGAATGGAGTTAAAGAGCAAGAATGTGTTTTTGTTGATGGAACTAAAAACGATAGCTCTTTTGAGCAGCAACCATGATAATATTTGTAGAAAAGAAAGATGCTTAAGTTTAGCTGATAAACCTAGTTTAACTGTTTAGAATCTGATTTTAGACCTTCAATAGATAAGAGAGAGCGTCAATAGAAGAACCAGATAAATATGACAACAGTATTTCATTCAGGGACAAATAAGCATTTGTAGTGGTAGAGAAGTAAAATAATGATGAGCACAATGAAACCTTACCAGATGCTAACTTTGCTATCCATTGTATATATGGTTTCCATTAGAGGTCAATAGTGAAGGATTATCCAAAAAATTATCAGGATTATCTAAAAAGACGTAAAAAAGAGGAATCTGTAAGATGATTATTCATTAAATTAGGAATGTTAACAGTATTACAATAGTTAATTGCAATATATAACTGAATTTTGTTAAAATTAATATTCAAAAGCTCATCTGTTAAGTGAGATCAGATTCCAGATCAACTGCCTGTTCTAAGCAATCAAAAAGTGAAAACTTTTTGTATGAAGTTGAGTCATCAGCAAATAGAGCCACTTGTAAGATTGTAAGGAAGATCATTTATGTAGATAAGAAACAACAGAGGACCAGGGGTAGGACCTTTGAAGTTAACCTTCAGAAGTTACTGAAAATGAAGAAGAGTGTTAGCCTTCTAGAATGACTTTAATAAAGCAGTTAAAAAACCATACAAAGTTGTCTTATTGAGACAAACATGCCAAACTTTATTGAAAGCTTTAGATATGTGAAGAGCAATGGTCACACCACCACCAAGAACCTTAACTTTAGCTAGCCAAAGAAGGATAAGATCAAAAACCATATTTGTTATCAGAAATTAAGTTATTCGACTCAAGATGGAATGTTAGAAACTTGTTGATCAAAAGGCCAGAGGAATAAAAGAAAGCAATTGCTTTTACTCAGCTTTTTTGGAGCAATTGCTCAGCTTTACATTAGTAAAAATTTGAGCAAAAACACTAAAAAATTTATTAATGTAAAGGTGAGTAATGACTTCAAAAACGCTGAGTAAAAGCTATTGCTTTTTTTTATTCACTCAGCCTAAAGATTTAAATAACTTACTAATAATAAAAAGAAGATCAGACAATAGTTAGAGGTGTCAGAACATTCTTTAAATTTTTTCAAATTTGAAACCACAGACGCCATTTTCCAGAAAGCAGGAAAACAAGATTCAATCAAGCACTTATTAAATAGTTTTGATAAAATTAAAGAGAATTCTAGTAAGCACTTTTGTAAGACTATAACAGGAATGTCAAAACATAATTTGTTGTGACAATTATGTCACAAAGTTGTGACATTCCTGTTATACAGTTTAAACATGCGAAAAAAATTGTTTACCAAAAAAGGTGCAAGCATACACTTACTTTGTCCTTTACCAGCAAGAAATGCATTAAAGTACCCAACAACTCCAGCCTCATCACTTACCCTAACATGAAAAGCTTTAAATGCATTTCTTATCAATCTAGAATCTGATTCTGCAGAATGAAAAAAGCATTTTCATAACTACTGCTAAAACTAACTTTTCAAATTGTTTTATCAGTTTCTGTTGCAAAGTTGGTTAGTGAATGTAACTTAGCCAGTATTCTTTTCTCATACCTTTAAGCTTTACATTAAACAGTGGATTAACTAACCCGAGCAGAGCCATGGCTCTAAAGAAAAAGCATAAGCCCAACAACTTTCACAAAGAAAATCACATAAAAATCTCAGTAAGCAATAAGGTAGTAGTAAATAGTGCAATGATAGGGTCAGTTTGAAGATGAAGTACAAAAATTAAAAAAATTTTATAGCATGGTTGGAACCACCTAAAGGAAAACAAGGAAAACTAATCACAAGCCAGGGTCATAGACAAGACAAATCAATTAGTGAAGGTAATTGATTAGATTTTTTTAAAAATCAAACCGCCAAGTTAACTATCTGAGTAAGTACAGTACAGAAGTTATGGGCTTTAGTACCACCAATAACAATAGTATTGGCTGAGGAATAAAGAAAAAGTTCATGGTAAATTTAATCAGAAAATATAAAAAAGCTGAAGCACATAAAATAATGGCCAGATGAGTAACACAGGTTTACATCTACATCAGCCTTAAATAGATGAAGAAGTGGTGCAAGGCAAGTTATAACAATTCTGCTTACCCCTAAAGTCTTTGTTAAGGAAGTCTTCTACAAAACAGTAGCTGAATGCAGTTATCGTCTGTCTAAGATGGGTATTTTATTGAGACACTTTCTAAAGGTATATTCTATACCTTCTAGAGTGTGGATAAGCTTTTTAATTAGAAATACTTTCTACATCTTCTTGAGATATCTCAAGCCTTTAATTAACCAAGAGCCCCAAAGCTGTAGTTTATTTCTCCTAGGCTTTGCTAGGAGATTGTTTTTTTTTTTTAATTGTTTGCTTTAAAAAAGCAAACCCTAAATAGAAGTAGGACATGACGCAGATATTACTGAGTTACATGATACCAGTAGCAGGGTGATTGTGATCACCCTGAACCTGTCTTGTCTTATTGTTGCTTAAAAAAGGC
Source organism: Hydra vulgaris (assembly GCF_022113875.1). Lineage (NCBI taxonomy): Eukaryota > Metazoa > Cnidaria > Hydrozoa > Anthoathecata > Hydridae > Hydra > Hydra vulgaris. The sequence goes on from NC_061165.1 coordinate 32,085,545, forward strand.
TAACTGGCCGGTAATTCCAGGTGTAACTGCTGATGAAATCAAAAATATTCACTGTTGCAATCATCAATTATTTCAGAGTTTCTAAAATATTTTATTACTGAAAAAAAAGTTTCGAACAATTACATTACTCTATAATTAAATCTGGTGTGAAATTAAACTAAAGCAAAAAATTTATTATAACTTATTGACTGCATCTATAGACCACCTTTGTATCTATAGACCATCTTTGCATCTGTAGACCTCCTTTGCTTTTATAAACCGCCTTTCCATCTATAGACCACCTTTGCATCTATAGATAACCTTTGCATCTATAGACCACCTTTGCATCTAAAGACCGCTTTTCCATCTATAGACCACCTTTGCATCTATAGACCACCTTTCCATCTATAGACCACCAGACTCAAATCACCTAGTAAATACTGCAAAAAACAAACCCATAATAACAGCAACCTAACCAATCAAAACTCTTGCTTAATAACAGGTACTTTGAATATTATTATTGAAAACTTTAATTGAGTAAATAACCAACAATAATCCATAACCATTGAGTAAATAATTGAGACAAAAAAAGTAAACAATGAATTTGTATATTTTGTTAAGAACTTATGAAAAAATGAAATAATAATCAATTATGTTACATACATATTAATTCCATTAATTTTTATCAGAACCTGTGATTAGATAATATTCTCTCAGATCAGAGACTGTAACATTGACCTATATACATTGACCGATCACAGCTTGACAGAAAAGTTAAAAGCAGCAGAGCTTATTGCAGAAATTTTGTTTTCAGAAAAAGTATGTGGTTGTATTAATTAATAATTAATAATTGTGCTTAGTAAGTAATGACAATACCATAATATAAATAATATTGACATAATAATAATAAATAGTGACATCAACAAAGAATTGTTGAATTTACCTGAAAAAATTGTTCAGGTAAATTAAGCATTTAATATTTACCTCATGACTTGCATAACATATAAAAAAAATAGAATTAAATTTACTAAACTATTCAAGAGACAAAACACCAATCAAATAAAAGAAGATTAAAATTTATAAACACCAACTTGATACTCATATACCAAAAATTTAAAATGTAAATGTAAAGTGTAAAATCTATATAAATGTTAATAAAACAAACTAAATATCAATAAAATTGAGCAGAAATGATATGAAAAAGCAGCTAATTTATAGAAAATATTTTCTTATGAAATCGCTTCAAAACCATCTTATAATAACAAAGATTTTAACCAAATATAATCAAAATGCAATAGAATTAAAAAATTAATTAAAAAAACCTGTTTATGACTTAAAAAATCAATTATCAACAAATTATGTTTAGTTATGATAAGTTAGCATATGATAAGCAATCTTATCATATGCTCTCTTTATTGTTCTTGACATTTCTTTACTTTTAATTCCTCTATCTCTAAAAATCTCTTATTCATACTTGTATGAAACACAATTTTGGTATTTTGGCTTGTTTTTTTAATGAGGTTCTCTTTCATTTAGACCATTGGCATTGTAAATGTAATTAGATCTGCTTCAATTGCCAGGCTTGAGTCACTATTCAATTATCTTAATGTTGCTTCCTCTTTTCTCCAAACTCTTCTTCTCTTCTCCAAACTCTTTTTCTCTTCTATAAATTTGTTCCAACAATCAAAACTTTTTATTTAGTATTATTATTTAGCAAAGCCACATCCTTTAACTGCAATTGTTTCTTCATGATCAAAAAACTTTAATTCATCTAGTTTTTTGTCTCAAACTTCAGAATTCTCTCCTGCCATTATGTTTACCTGAAACATATTAGTTTTATAAGTTTTCTACCGACTGATAACTTGTCACTAACGACTGCTTACTTGCTCGTTAACTCATTTCTTATCTTTCTGTTAAATCCTAGCATAAATAATGATTCCTTCCAGTCTTATTGAGAGTTCATTTAAAATAAAATTAAAAAACATGTTCTAAAAAAAAAAATAACCCAACAAATAATCAACCAATGGTCGTCTTCAAAGACAACGTAACACTTTACAAATATTCACCTAACTTAATTGCTGAAAAACAACATGGTTTCACTAATAAATCATAAATTCACTTAAATCAATAGATTGATTTATGCTCTGCAAACCAGGAATTTAATGCTTTTATTGGGTTTCTCTTTGCATTCAGTAAATTTAAATTCACTAAAATTGTTAAACAATCATTAACTACAAATAGCTAAATAAAAAGTTTTGACAATTGATTCTATCGTTTGACTATCCTGTTTGAGAAGTTGTTGAACCAGGCATAAAACTTGTTTTGCATAAGGATCATACTTTTATTAGGAGGTTTTGTTGTTTTCAGGCACAGTCGTGTTTTTCTTAGATTAAACTTGAAGAAAAGTTTATTTTATTTTATTCAGTTTTTATTTTGAATTGTTGAACTTAGTCTCTTCTTATTTTTCTTTCTTCCAGTGTATTTAAACCAAAGCAGCGCATCCACTCCTCAAATGTTTTATCACTAACTTCTTGTATTAGTTTAGTTGCTCTTCTCTAGGCCACCTTAATCACTTTGATGTTATTTTTTTTAATTTGGATTTCATATGGCACATTACTTTAGATAGACACCATTGATGTGAAGAGCATCTCAAAAGTGTTGATTTCAAGGTATTTGCAAGAGATTTTAAGCTTATTCAATATGCGAGTTGATTTGATGATGATCATTCCTAAGTCTCTCTCTTAAACTCTTTTTTTAATAATTAATGCACATTAATATAATAATTAATGCACATTTTGATAATTAACGCACATTTACCTGATAGTAAAACTTGTAATTTGATTTACAAATAAGAACTACTTTACATTTACTCTCATTTAAAGACATTTTCCATGTTTGAAACCATTTTGATATGAGGCTAATTTTGCAGGTTGATTGAGTTGTTTTTGTCTTATCTGATTTGAAAACTTCTTAAAATTATTTTTAATTAATAAGACTTCCAGCATCATTTAAGTTGGGAGTTACTAGAAAATAAAGAATACAATTAAAGAGCAAGAAGACGGTTAACAGAAAACTTAAAAAACTGTACTCTGTTTAAGTTGAAAAAACATAAAAACAGGAGAGAGTTACATAACATTAAAAAAAAATAGATGATTAAAAGTTTTTAGAGCATGTTGATACAGGCAGAAAAAGGATGCAAATTTCTAAACTGTCTCTGTATAGAATTCTGTTGTCATGTTATTTCTGTTGTCATGTTATTTCTGTTGTCATGTTATTTCTGTTGTCATGTTATTTCTGTTGTCATGTTATTTCTTCTAATGATCCTATTTTTCTTCTCGACAAGGTTTAAAAACAAATTTGTAAACAAAGTGTACTATGCTCCAGCTGCCCATTGTTGTAAGGTTGCACCACTTTCTCTTTTCTACAAATACTACCATGGTCACTTCATAAATCTTGAAATGTACGAAACAAAAATCTTGTATGACTTGTAATTACACAAGGTCTTTTGAGTCTTTTGTACCTTTGTTGAATGACAGGTCATGCAAAACAAAGTTTTGGTTGATGAAACAAGAGATAGAACAAGATGGAAGCTCATTTGAACAGCAATCATAGAATTTGCAGAAAAGAGAATCCAATCCAAAGGATCCAACTTTAATCCAAAGGATCCAACTTTAAGACAATGTGGTAGAGACTCAAGTTTGGCAGTTAGAAGAGATTAAGAAATTTAAGATGTATTTTCAGACCTTGTCTAGAAAAGAAAGGGCATGATTAGAAGGACCAGGCTAAATATGACAAACTTTATTCCATACTGGAACAAATAAGTCAACTGAGATATAGAAAGGAAGGAGTAAGGAAATGGCAAGTACAAAGACAAAGAGTTAAAATAGAGGACTCGGTAAGAGTGTTAAGTGTTAATTCTATTTTTATTAATTAATTTCTTTAACTGTATAATTTTAAAAACATCGCAATGTTTTCAAAAACTAAATTTTTGAAAAAATGAAATTGCTTTAGTCTTGAAATTAATGAGCAGTTTTATTTATAGAGTGAAGAAGTCAACTTTTTTAAAACAATTTATTGTTACGGAAATCCTATACTTTTGTATAGGATTTCCGGGTCTTCTTCTGGTTTTCAGAGTGGTTAATTCAAGAATGTTGAGTCTTTCTTTGTGAGAAAAGTGTTTGAGCTCAGTAATTACTTGAGTTGCTCTGCACTTTAGTTGCTCTGCACTGGAATTGTTTGAGTCTTTTTATATTGCATTTGAGATTAGATTAACTTAACTCAGACTGGAATTAAACTTTTGTGCAAATGTTTGGAATCTAGCTACAGAAAGTTAAACAAAAAAAATTAAAAAAATTTAACAGAAAGCTTCTTGTACTACTTGGACACAAAAAAAATCAAGCAAACATTTGTCAACAAAAAAAAGAAACTTTGGGCAATGTTGGATTAAAAATCTTGCAGAACCAGATGCAATCTCATTCAATATTTCAAACTTTAAGGCAAAGTATTTTTAAAAAACAAAAACTTTTTGTATCACTTTTTGATGATCCACCATCAAGTATCTAACTTGATGATCTGACTTGAGTGTTTCAAAAAAAATTATAAATTTAAAAACACTTTTGGTAAACTTTTGAAACAAAATAATAATCTATATTAATACTATATAACTATTTAACATACTATATATTATAATACTATACTATTATACTATTATTAGCAATATTAATACAATAATATATAATACTACTATACCAATATTATATAATTATTATTAGCAATATTATATAATATTATATAAATATTATTAGCAATATTAAAAATATTAAAATAAAGACTACAAAACTCGATGTAAAATTATGAAATTAACCACTCTTGAAGACAGATGGAAAAAGAGGCAATCTTATTTAAAAATATAAGCTTCTCAACAATTTAAACCTAATTGATTGGCACTTAATGCCTTGCAGCATAGCACCCAGAGCTCAACATCGAATCAGATTTCATGGCAAGATTGTCAGGAACTGTGAAATCAGACATAAGTTTTTTAATAACCATGTAGTCAATGGCTGGAATGCTTTGCCTAATAAAGTCATCGAGGCAACATCAGTTGATAAATTTAAACAACTACTAGACAGTTTTCAGTCATCGTAGTTACTACAGCTCATCAATTACCGTAAATTCCACACAAAAGTAGCTGACATACAAGTTGGGTATAGATGCGTATACTCAGCTGATGATGAGTTTAACAAGGCTGTGGCTTTGTGTAACTTAATTAACTAACTATTATTAGCAATATTACATAATATTATATTATTAGTAGTAATATTATATATTATATTAATATTGTTAGCAATATTATATAATATTATACTAATATTATTAGCAATATTATATAATATTATATAAATAGCAATTAATTTTAATACTAATATAATAATAGTACATATTACTACTATACCAATAATACTATTACTACAATAGTAAGAATTCTGAAATTCTAACCTGCAGGATTTGCATAAATTTCTATTTAAGGAAGTTCTGCTGAATTTTATTTATACTGTAAATAAATTATAAAAAATAAATGATGATAGCAATAATAATGATTATGATAATGATGATGATGACAATGATAAAAATGATGACAATAATGATAACAATGATGTTAATGATGATAATGATGATGATGATGATGATGATCATGACGATGATGATGATGATGATGATGATGATGATGATGATGATGATGATGATGATGATGATGATGATGATGATGATGATGATGATGATGATGATGATGATGATGATGATGAAACAACAAAAATGTAATACAATTTCATACCCACAACATATAAGAGAGGTGTATCTTCATCATTCCATTGATCACATTTAATTTCAAACATTGTATATAATGTTACACCAGTGTTTGGATTTATTTGACAAAACCCACCATATGGTGGTTGATTAACAGTAAAAACAAAATCACTAAATCCAGATAACTCTAAACAAATAAAATTTATATATATATATATATATATATATATATATATATATATATATATATATATATACATATATATATATATATATATATATATATATATATATATATATATATATATATATATATATATATATATATATATATATCAACCCTCAGAATTAGGAAAAATGAGGTCGTCAATAATTTGCAAACCTTAATCTTTTTGAGGTCGCATCAAGTCGTCAAAAATTATTTGATACAAAGGTCTGACTATAAAATATAAAAACGAGGTCAGCAATTTTTTGCTGACTTCTAACACTTACAGGTTGGCAGTTAAGTCAGCATTGCCGAATGCCAACCCTAATTCTGAAGGTTATATATATATATATATATATATATATATATATATATATATATATATATATATATATACAAAAACATACACACACTTTTTTATATAACAGAACTAATTTTAATTTGAAAAAAGTAACAAACCATCATCTGCGTCTGCCCTACATGCTGCAACCCTTAATACATATTTATTTCCCAACTTCATAACATTTGGTTTTAATGCAATGTTTGGGTTATTTATGGGAGTTGTTGTTTTTAATGCAAGATCAGTTATTTCAATTTCTTCGCTCACTAATCTCCCTCTTTTGTTGACTTTATCTATAATTTCATACAAACGCCAGGTGTATAATACGTGAAGAGCATTCCTGCAATTCGCACAGACACTTTGCACACGCAATGGTTCAGATGGGATTGTCTTTTCATAACAGTTGTATGAACAGCTAAAAAAAATTTATATTACATTTATACTACACTAACCGCATATATAAATATATGAATATATATATATACATATGTACACACCCACATATATTTATATATGTATATATTTATATATATGTATATGTATTTATATATATGTATATATATATATATATATATATATATATATATATATATATATATATATATATATATATATATATATATATATATATATATATATATATATATATATATATATATATATATATGTAAGGCATCATTTAACAAAATTTATAATGTAAAAAAAAAATGATTTTCAAGATTATGATTTTGAGCAAAACCTCTATACTATATAAACATACTATATAAAAAGTGACGGTGGTTGATTAAGATATATGATGAACTCTTGGTCATAGAAGTTTTTTCTGGTATCTTTGGTAACTACAACACGCATAACATATGAAGCATTTTGTACCAAATCAGTGAATATCTAAAGTTATAAGTATATTTTTACAAAAATACTCTAAAGATGGTCTTGGCAAAAGGCCAGTCAGAAGAACATCCTTTTAATTAAAATTTTTCAAATAAATTTTATTTTGCCACAAATAAATTTTTTATTCAGACAGTATTTGATTATAAAAATGTCTAACTTGCATTGATAAAATTAACTTATTTTGTACATATAAAACCTGTTGATAAAACTTACTGATATTTTGCTTGCATCTTCATTTAACACTTTAAAACCTCCAATACTTTTATCTAAACGATACAGACCATTTTTATAGCAGCCAGAAGTTTTATTCAAAGTAGCAGATGAGTATTCATAATCAAAAGGAAACTCCTCTTCTTTTCGTCTACAATACCAAGTGAAGTTCATATCGTCCTGATTTTCCAAAAGTAAAAAATCTGGATCAAATGATTCTGATGCATCAAATTCCAGATCTGTCATAAAACCAACTGCTCTTCGTATTCCGCCTAAAACATTGTTAAAAAAAACTAAACCATTAAAAAAAATGTTATTTTATGGTAAAATACTCCCCAAAATACCCCACCCCAGCCTATCCCAAACCAAATTTTTTTTTTTTAAATTCTGCTTTTACAAATCTGATTAAACAAAATGAGTTTATCAAAAACCATATTTACTAAAAAGACTCAAACTAGACATAAAATACTCACTTAATTATATTTTTTATTATTTATTATAAATATTATTTATAAATACTAAAATGTTTTTTGTAAGCAATAACAACATCAAACTATTTTTTTTTTGTTTTACATATGTTTGCACCAGAAGTATAAGTTTATTATGTGAAAAACATCATATACAATTGATATTTTAAAAAATAAGGAAGTTTAAAGCTTTTATTGAAAATATTTATTATTCAAGAACATTTTATACTTAAATACCTAATGCTTTTTCAATACCATCATTATTCAATCAATAGTTTTGTCCTTTTGTAAATTTTTAAGTTTTATTTAAGAATATCAAGCATATGAATATTTATAAATGTCATACCCTCAATTTTTGTAAGCAGACGTGAATATTGAATTTCAAAATATTTGAAATCCTTCGAGTTTATATAACTAAGGTTTTCTTCAGCACTTTTGTACACCACAAGTAGCTCAATTCTGATGAGACCATATGGCACACTATTTTCTTCAATTTTAAAAATACTTGGATCATGTTTTCCAGGAATTCTATGAAATGGCATCTTAGCAGTAAAATTCTCTGAAACAAGTACTTTGTTAAATCTGTCAAACAAAAACCAAGAAAATATAACATTTTCTGCAACAGAACATATAAGAGAAACATTTGATTGAATAGTAAGCCTCGAAGTACGAGGTGATGGAACTGGTTGCTTAAGACTACCTCCAGACAAAATTAAAACTTGCGGATCATCACATGGTCTATAAATAACATTCACTTGAGCATTGTACAAGTAGGAACTCACTTTGTTATAAAAATTTACAAGAACTTTATGAACTCCTTTGGTGTGGTATATGTAAGACAAATTCAATGGAACGCCATCTGTAAAATAATATAAGATTTCCTTTGAATTATTTTCAAGATTTTCATTACAATAGTTTTTATTTATTTTATAGGACACACCATTTCCAAAATCAATGATGCCGCATACTTGAGAACCATATTGAATAGCATGAGTTTTTATGACAATAGGATCTCCAAAATTTACTGATGATGTTATATTTACTTTCATCCCAAGAATACTCTCCTGAACCACAATCTCTTTTTCATCCTTAAAAATACCAAGTGTATTATGCACAATGCAACTAATGAGATATGTGCCAGGTTCAAAATAAACATGTTCAATGTAATTTACAAACAACAGTTTTGGCTGTAGGGAGTTGTCTAAATTGAATGTGTATGCTATATCCTTATCCTGTGAGGTAATATTAAAGTACAACTTCTTATCTAAAGGATAGTATTTGTTTTCATTGCCACGGACCAGTCTATTTGTATCAATCCAATAAATACTTAAAAATACTGATTTTATTTCCTGCACATCAACAACTAATTCCAAAACCATTTTACTAACTTGATTTTGGATAATAACCACCACTGCATATTTTCCAGATGATAAGTATGTGTATGTATTGACTACACCATACGAGATTAATGGTTTTGTTTGGATTAATGATCCGTCACCAAAATTCCATTTTACAGATGCATTAGTAGGAAAACAATCAGAAGGACCTTCTGCTTTAAAAATAGCGTTACCAGGGTCAAGTCTTATTGGACTATTTGATGATATATTAACTGAAGAAATAGGACATTGAACATGAACAAAATAGGGACAAGAAGTACCAATAACATCTAGAGAATTCCAGGTTTTTAAAGTTACCTCATACATACCAGGTTTTTTAAACAAATGGTAGACATCAGATTTGGTAGAGTCAGTTTGTAAAACAGAAATAATTTGTTTATTTCCATCACCAAAGATAACTTCATGTGTTAGACGAGACCCATTAACAACTTGAATTTGAAATAGGGCTTTTTCAGACACATTAATATATTTTGGTGGGCAAAACAACTTCAAATTTGATATAGGTACATCAACAGAAAATATTTTAGTTGCAACAACAGAACCTTTGGAATTCCAGCAAGTAAGTCTTATTGTATAATTTCCAACATGATTATATTTTAGCGCAATGATATCTCGAAATGTTGATTTGTCTACTTTTTTTTCTAGACTATTTCCAAGATCCCATTTGCAAATGTAAAGACTTCCAGTAGCCATGGTAGCACTAACATAAGAAAACTCCCCTAATATTGTATTATTGACATTAACTTGTAGATCAGAGAGAACAGCAAGCTTTTCCACAATTATTATCATAGTTAAATTTGTTTGAATTTTGGAAATGGAATTAAAGCACTCCACTGAAACTGAATATTTTCCTTCCTTTGCAAACAAATATTTTGCAACAGTGTTTGATAGTTCTATGGGATTGACTGAGCCATTGAAATCATACCTGCAGACTACATTGCTTCCCTCTGCTAACTGTGCTTCTATATGAAGTGGCTCACCAAGATCTAAATAAACATTATTTGTAACAAAATTATGATGAACTGCAACTGTTAAATTTTTTAAAGGAACTTCAACTAATGCAGTTCCTTGTATCACACTAGTATTAATCATGTCATTTTTTGCACTGATCATAACTGTAAAGCTTCCATTATTCTTAAAAATGTGTTTAACAGAGTGACATCTTTTTGATGAAAAATCAAATACTTCATTTGAACTATCATCCCCAAAATCAATAATAAATGTTACGTTTGTCCCTATTTTTAAGCACCAGCTAACTAAAGTTTCCTCACCAAGTGCAACTGGTTTTATAAAACTTTCAAAAGAAAGCCCAGAAATGTCGTCAAATATTTTTACTAATACGCTGTCTGATTCAAGTGATACTAAGTTAAAAACTGATGCATTTATTCTATAAAACCCAGACTTTGTAAAAGAACAATTAAACTGTGAACTTATACCAATATATTGAGTTCCATTTCCAAAATCAATATTGTATGTTAAGTTTGTGCCCTTGTCAACATTTAAAGTTAAAAGAAATTCTTGGTTTGTAAGCACATTTCTAGGACATTGAATGTTCAATTTATCAACAGGAATTTGAACAGATACCATAAGAGGTGCTGATATGTTTGAAGTTACTAAATAAGTTTTGGGAAGAGAATACTTATGTTGTAGATAGAACTTAAACGGTTTGATGTAATGAACTTTGTACAAATGTTGGTAATGAACAATAGTCGACTCTGTAGAAACAAAAACACTGTTTAGTGAAACTGATGAAGGAAAAACAAACTCATAGTGGGCTTTTGTATTTGTATAATTTTCATAGAGAATTTTTCCGCCATAGGAAGTATACCCAAATACATCCCCTTCATTTGCTAGAATAATATTCTCCAGTGCAACCATTGTACGCCCAGTTTCAGTAATATTATAACGTAACTGTTCAATGAGTACAAAATTGATTGGTGCTTTAACTATTGGCTGCTCTTCTTCATCACACCTGTAGTTAACATTAGGCATACATCTCCCTTTAAGAAGACAAAACACCTCATCGAGTTTACATGATTTTTCATTATATTTTTGACAAGGCATTGTTGCCGGTTGACATTGGTTCTCATTAGAACAATAAACTTCATTAGGCAAACATTTTGGTCTAAAAATCTAAAAAGAAATTTATTTAAAAAACATAGTATTAAAAATTATTACAAGATACTTAACAAAATTTCATTTGAATTTTAAAATTTAAATTTAAAAAAATTAAAACACTGGGCCCCAGAGTAGCCACCAAGTTAGATTTCTCTCTACATCAAACTTGTATGTAGCTACATATATGAAAATAAATATTTAGTAATAGTAAAAAAGATGCAGTGGCAAGTTGATTTGTGAAACACTTATATGGCAATATATTAGTTATTTCAGCCTACACTTACAATTTAGTTAAAAATAAAAAAAATTTAAAAAAGGTAAAGTTAAAAATTTCATAAAATTTATAATAAAAATTTGATTAGCAAAAACCTCCAGTATACATTCGCACAATAGACGGGAAAAACTATAAAAATCAAAAAAACATTGTGCATTCTATCTATGTTTTAAAAATCCAAACTTTTTTGAAAATTTTAAGATATATATTGTGGACCATATCAAAAAAAAAAAAATCTTAACAAAATATCATGTGTTAAAGTTTTTGCAAAAAAACCTTAAAGTAAATAAAATATAATTTTTGAAGAAACTGTTTTTTTTATCTAACATTTTTGAATGAACAACAAGGAAATATTACTTTTGTTATGCCGTCATTTCTTATGCATATTCTGAAGGATATAAACATATGCTTTAATAAAATTTTTTATCTTGCTGGTAGTATCTGCAACATTTTTTGCTTCTTGCATTAGAGTGAAAGAAGTTTTTTTTTCTTTTAATGTTATAAAATACATATTTATGTGCATTACTTTATTTCTATAACGTTTTGAAGTAATTATTTATAAAAATGAATTGCAAAATAAAGTATTTCTTTAACTTTTAAATTCTTTTAAGACATATTTTTATTAATAACAAGATGTCAACAGAAAATCAAGTTTATCAACTCATAAGACAGCATTGTTTAATAATAGTTTTTATAAATCAGTTTTTATTGTATAATTAAACAAAATCAACAGCTAGTGGTAGACAAATTCATACCTAAATTTATACCTAAAACATCCTTTTCATTCATGGTCAAACCACTCTCAATAAAGCTTTACCACTTATTATTAGATCAACGCTAAAATTACACAGCCGGATATCTAGCTTAAGGGTAACTTTTCAAACCAAAATTATATTGTATAGCATAATTGGCCACACTTACCGCAATTAAAACTATAATTTTTGTGTATATAATATAAAATTTGTTTGACAAATATGAAAAAAGTCTGATAAGTTTGACACTTTACTTTGCCTGATGATGTTTTTAAAAAAACATCCATGCTGAAATAAGAGAATATTATATTGTACTTTGTTGTCAATAAAAAATTGTAATAGCTTTATTAAATAATAAAATATTAAAATTTATAATGACTTTATTAACTTTAAGATGTACCTCATATTGTGTGTATAAATGTATATATTTCTCAAAAAGAACATCTCAATAATGTTAACAAGATATATAAAATGATAAACAAAAAAGGAACAATAAAGGAAGAATAAACATTATAGTATTTAGGTATATTCATATATTATAATTTAGCATTAATTATTTCAATTCAATTGAGCTTAATTCAATTAACTCAGCTTCAATTTTTTTCTTTGTCTGCATTTAAAATCCTTTACACTGTTCTTTGGATTTCACTGTTCTTTGGGATTCAGTATATACATTGACTGATTTAGTTAGAATATGCAAGTAAGTTGCTGCTACATCGACTTAGGGAATTAGTTAGAGCAGCAATAAATTTTCATTATTCTTTGAATATTTTGTTGAGGGTTTAAAGAATGTTAATCTAGATATAAAAAGAATTTGGATATAACTAAAGTTCATTTTTTAAAGTTATCTTGAGTTAAAATATTTATCAAATATTTAGATTTGATAAAGTTTAAGTTAAATTAAACTAAAATTTAATTTTAGTTTAATTTGAAAAGAAATTTCTAGAATTGTTTAGTGATTGTTTAGGGTTAATAATAATATAATTATATTAACTGCAACATTGTCTCCACGTCAACAAGCTCTCCTGTATAAGTCTTTAACACCGCCTCAGACCTAATAAATCAGAAAATTTTTTCCGCTTATAGTTAAAATAAATATTTGTAACAAATTTACAAATATTACACCAATAATTTGATGTTCATCACATAAGAATGAAGTTGCACAATCATTTAATCAAAGTACACTAAGATCACATAGAGTTGAGTACACTAAGATCACATAGAGTTGAGTCTCTTATAAGCAAATTGGCAGTATCTAATATAGCTCACCAGATTCAGCTAATAGAAAAGTTTTGCAAATAAAACAATTGATCTTCCTATTAAACTTTTTAACAACAAAAAAATTGACCAGAAAGAACTGTAGAAATAACTTCAAAGTTCTCTGAATCTAAACTGCATTCATAAATTTTTAGAAAAAAATTTATCATCAAATAATTTTATCAAGTAAAAATATATTACATCAAAATAATTATCATCAAGTAAAAATATATTACAAACTCTTTTCTACCATCTTCCTCTCAGATATTGACTGACTCTTTAAGTAAAGTTTTCACAGTTAATATTTGCTCAGAGGTTACAAGTTCAAACAAACCAATTAAAAATCTACCACCACTCATTTGACAATACTTTGAAAATCTTTGGCCTAATCGATCAGTTTGCAAGTGTTATGCTAAAAAATTAAGATAATCTTTTTGAATTAAATCATCAATAAGTAAAACTGCGCATCTAAAGAAGTCCTTAAAGCTTCCAATTTTTGTTTACTTAATGTAAACATTTGAGAATTTGAAACTTGAGATAATTGCCAATCTTCAATCCATTCAGCTAATTTCCTCAAAAATGAAAGCTTCATGTCACCCAAAACAGCTGCATTTCCAATTCAAAAATTATTGTTATATTTTTGCTTACTGTTACTTATTGTCCACCATGTATTTATCAACTTAAAAAAACTTGAGGCATCAATCCTATCTAGAAAATAACTTTCAATACCTGCAGAAGTTGTAGGATCAAATATTGCAAAAGCAAGTGGTAGAGATGTAATGCACTCAACAACATGGTCATTCTACCACCTTGATATTGTGCTTCTTTCTGCAAATATATTTCACCCATGAGTAGCACAAAATCTTTATCAATTTTACCTTGGTTTAATAAACATTTTAAAGATTTCAATGGTTTTACCCCAATGGTAGAGGAAACTGTTCTAATAAGAATTAACGAGTCTGTGCTGATGTATATTGAAGAATAAGGGAATATCATATAAAAACTTTGGCCAATCAACTGGTTTTTTGTATTTTATTTTATTGAGTTTAGTTATTAAATCAATTGACAAACTATTTTCTTTTAAGTATTTTTTTATATAGGCTGAAAAATTCTCTAATACACTGTTTTTTTCTCCAATACACAGACAACATTTTGAAACCATGGATGCAACAGAACATAAGATGATTTAGAGTGCAAAGAAACATGCATAAATTCATCAAATACAATTGTTTCTGTAACTTCTAAAATATCTAAGTGTTGATTAATTTCGAACTTGAAATATATATATATTTGTCATTATATATTTTGATCTGATACCCTTAAAGGTTAAAACTATTTAAATCATTTAAACAGTGATTTTTTTTTTTTTTCTATAAATATACTGGATTCATCCTGATTATTTGATGGATGACAGATGGTCTCTATGGTGACAGATGGTCTCTATCTTTCAATTCAGTTGGATATACTGATGGTATTTTTTCAGTTGAATAATTCAAATAGTTAAACAACTCAATAAATAGTTGGAACAGTATTTTAATCCCAAACTAATGTTACTTTTTTGTAAATTTTTAAATATTTTTCTTCAGAATGTTTAGCACAAACAACCGAATTTATAGCTCCCATAACTTATGATTAATAAATACTACCCAATGTTTAATTAAGTCAAGATTTTTTTTCCAGAAATCCAAAAAATGGATGCTTTTTTGAGACAAAATCAATTTGATTCTCTCTCTTTTTATATCCTGTTTTTTAGTAAACTGTAGCACATGTATTAACCATATTATAAATATTTTTTAAAAAAATTTTAAAAGACATTTAAGAATTTCCAATAGTTACCCTTCTGATCGTTTGCTCCAAAAAGCAAGATATCCGGCAATGTAATTATAGTAGGCTATGATTAGAACATGAGCAAGCCTGACCAATATTTGAGAAATAATGCTATTAATAAAGGTTTTAATACTTATCCTGCATGCAATGTTTTTTCTGGAATAATATTTTTTAGAATGAACATTGTGGTATGTTACTGAAATTTTCTAACAAATAGTCACTTTTAAGCATTATTCAATTAAGCAGTAATAGTACAGTTGCATAAACAAGTTAACAATTATGAATGACCTTTAGAAACTGACATTACATTCAAAAACTTAATGTGATAGATCAACTGAACAAAGCATTTACACTTAGCCAACTGTTGAGAAAGAAAACAAAAATCTCTTAGAAGAAACCAGTTTATTTCTTTCTTGTTTTGTTCCACTTCAGTTATTTGGTCACATTAATGGCAAAATAAAAATTCTTTGGTCGAATCCATATCCATCATCAAACTTATATTGTAGACCAAAAAAAGTCTCATTTACAAAAGAAACTGTTGAAGTTTTAAAACGAGATAATCTATTTATTAAAAATTCTATTGAAAACTTGTTGTCAACCAGGGTGTCAACCAATATTTTAAGGTGGGTTTCCCTGACTTTTCCCTGATATTTTCCTGATGTTCTACCTGTTTTCCCTGATTTAATTTAAAGTTACCCAAACTCAACTTTACAAAAATTGACCTGTATTTGTTTAGAAAAATGCTCTTCAACTGCAAAAATATAAACAATAATACAACCCACATTAAATGTATCAAGAGAAGTTAACAAAATTATCGCCAAATAAACTTTTATATTACGTGCACCATATACAACTTATTTAAGTTATGTAAGTTTGATGAAGAGCCATTTTCCCTGATTTCTCCCTGATTATTCTAAAATTTAACCTAATTTCCATGATAATCCCCTGATTTTTTTGCAAATATCTGAATTCCCTGACTTTTCCTGTTTTCCCTGATTTCCCTTATCTGGCAGACACCTAAAAGAGAAAGGGCATCATTGGAAGATCCACCTTAGATATGGCAACAGTATTCCATACAAGGATGGATTTTGAGATTTTTGTTTATTTGATATAACAAATAAAATCCTGAGTAAGATAGTGGCGAGCACGATAAAGAGAAGCAACCTTAGCAGATGCTAATTTAGAATGAGATTTGGTTTCCAAAAAAAATAGAAAATAAGAGTTAATCCTAGAAGATGAAGGGTAGATGACTCATTAAGTTCATTATAAGGGTAGATGACTCATTAAGTTCATTACCATTCATGTCATTATGTTCATGAGTATAAACTGTTTAATTAACATGCCAATGTCTGGTTGCTCTGTTTCATTAAATAATAAAAAAACTGCAAAAAAATTTTTTCAGAATCTAGAGACTGCTAAGACTCTTGAACTTGATATCAGTATGGTGTCAAATGTTACATGTTATTTTGCGTTTTGATAAAGCCTCTTACACTTAGTAACTAGATAAAATATTGTTATGCTTTTTAGGTATCTAGCAACCAAATAAACAATCCACTTGTGCCACTAGACTCATAGTATAAAAAGTACTCGACCTGGTAATAATAAGGAAAATCTATTACTTATTTTAAAAGTTATTACTTTTATCCAGCTAATAATAATTTTTGCCCACTGTGTCCTTGCAGTTGGAAAATGTATAAAAATTAAAATAAAAAAACAAAAGAACAATTTTTAGTTTTCTGCCATTTTCAACAAAAAATGATGAATAAAAATACCCTAAAAAGGAATGGGAATAAAAATGCCCTAAAAAGTAGGCATCACTCACCTAAATGTTGGAAAATCTTTTTTTTTAAATATAAATTCTAATATCTTAGACTATATGAAAGTACATTATTTCTGAGGTAAAGTAATGGATATGCTTGAAATGTTGTGAAGTTGTTTAGTCAGTCATTATTCTCTTAAATGGAGTTTAAACTGGGAAAATTTACTTAATACAGCAATTCTAGTTGGAACAACTACCCCAATGTCAAACCAATAATGTGTTCTATATTTAGAAAAAGTCTTATATTTTAAGTCTTAGATATTTTTCACCCTAAGAAGAGTTTTTGGAAACTGGTGAAATAGCAAACAAATCAATGGTTTATGTAAAGCATATCAATTTATTCATGTTATAACTACTTAAAAAAATATTCAAGGTCATGTGATGTAGATCATTATCAGAATAAAATGGAAATTTTGGAAAACTGTTTAATCTTCTCAATCTTCAAAATATTAGCCATTTTCTGATGCATTTGATTTAAAGTGTGCAATATTTAGTCATGCTGGAAAATGTAGTTAATTGTGCAGAGTCTTTTGAATGGCCAAAAAAACACTTCTTTTGACTTCATTACAGAAAATATATAGAAGCTAAAAAGCCTTGCATTGTGCAGAAAAAAAAGTTGTAAAATAATGATGGTGATGATGATGATGATGTTAGTGCTTCTGATAATGCTGCTGCTGATGATGATGTTGTTGATGATGATAATGATGTTGATGATGATGATGATGATGATGATGATGATGATGATGATGATGATGATGATGATGATGATGATGATGATGATGATGATGATAATGATGATGATGATGATGATGATGATGATGATGATGATGATGATGATGATGATGATGATGATGATGATGATGATGATGATGATGATTGAACCATTTTTTTAAATAATAAATTTATATACTCCTATATAAACTTATGATTTTAAAAAATGTTAAGATTGTAAAAAGCTAATGTCAATATTGTAAAAAGCAAAGCTTAGTTTAAATAATTGTAATAAAAATAATAATTTTTTAGTATAGGTTTATGGAAGCAAGAGTTTAATATGTTACATAAATGTTAATTTTATTAATTTGACTTTTAATTTGTATTTTAAAAACATTTTTTGACACACTTTTGTAGATGATACCTTACTATATGGCTTAAATTGTAAGTGTGGTAACTTCATTTTTAACATTTTAACAGGCAAAAGATAAACTTTTCATTTTCATGTTAATAAAAAGTTTTATAATAAAAATAAAATACAAATATATAAACCTGCAAATATATAATTCCAATCTCAAATGCTTCAAATTCAAATGCTGATATACGACTTTCCTCAAAAAACTCTGTTCTCGGAAATACAACAGTAAATGATTTAGTTAGAACCTCTGCATTCTTCAGGCTGGATGATTGTAAGTTAGTTGAAACTATATCTCCAATATAAGAAAATGTCACACCTAAAAAATAATTTCTTCATTAATAATTTAAGGAAAAAAATTAATTAGCATTAACAAAATCAAAAAATTATTTATGCATTATGTTAACTATATTTGTAGAACTATATTTATTTTACCACATGAATATATATATATATATATATATATATATATATATATATATATATATATATATATATATATATATATATATATATGTATATACATATATGTATATATATATATATATATATATATATATATATATATATATATATATATATATATATATATATATATATATATATATATATATATTAGTCAGTTTAAATTTGAAAAGTAATTTGTTTAAATTGCTCATGTAACAGGATGTAGTAATTTATTTCAGTAATATGATGGAGTAATTTGCTCTTGCAACACAAGAAATAAGTTAGGAGTGAATGTCGCTATCAATATACAACAACTTTATTTCCCTTAAGTTTCAATTTAAACAGATTTGACTTTAAAACTGTTCACCTTAAAATATTTGTTAAGAGGGTTACTGATATGAAACATCCTGATAAAGCTTTACAATATTTGTTATGAGGGTTATTGATTTGAAACATCCTGATAAAGCTTTACAATATTTGCTATGAGGGTTATTGATTTGAAACATCCTGATAAAGCTTACAATATTTGTTAAGAGAGTTAATTGATTTGAAACTTAGTCTGATACTTGTTCACTCTAAAAGTTCTTTAAAAATTTCAGAATTAAAGGAAATTTTGCTGGCAAAGTTATGCTTTGAAGCCTAATCATCATTAAACTCTGGTATGTGTTTGAAAGTATGAACTTTAAGTGTAGTTGAAATTCTAAGAGCTTTGCATTCTCTCTTAAAAAAATAAAAGGTCTATAGGAGGAGTTAAGGACATTTTCAAAGCATTGGTGGCCAATGGCTGCATTGAATGTTTTAAATGCAGCAATAAGATTTCCCAAAGGTAATTCCAATAACCATATGCAACTCCATAACTTTTGTTTCATTAGAAAGATCTAGCAAAGCAAGGACTAGCTCGTGCCAAAGTTGTATGATTAACTTCAAGTTATTATTTCCCTTTTTCAGTCTTAAGAGGTTTTGTCTACATCTTATTACAATTAAAAGTAAAAGATAAATGTTCTTTATTAGGATCATATTTCTAAATAAAGTATTTCGATTGTTTTGTTCAAGATTTTCTTGTAAACATCTAAATGGTTAAACAAAATTGAAAACTCACTTGATTGTAAACAACCAAATGTAATTTGGACTTTTTTTAAAAGTTGCTATAAAGAATTAAAAAAAAAACTTTTTAGGTTCTTAAGATTTTTGTAAAATTAAAAATTGTTGAAATTTTCTTTAACATTACTAAATGTTTTTAAAAATTAGTGAAATTAATAGTTATTATATATTTAATAAAGTTTATTAAAACATTAATACTTGACTCAATGTGCTCCACATGGCCATCACCAAAATCAAAATATGAAATAAAAGGTGAACCCCTAAATACATATCCAGAACATTCAACATCTAAACCAAACTTTTGATTATGGTGACATGACATGTTTCCTTCTGAATATTCATCAGTTACAGAAACAAATGCTTTTGCCGTAGCAAATGATAAACTATTCCTTGCCTCCACCACAATCTAAATTTAAATGCATAAAAATATTTAAAAAAAGTTAAAAAGTCAGTAAATGTATGCATCTACATCTATTTATACCTATTTATATATATATATATATATATATATATATATATATATATATATATATATATATATATATATATATATATATATATATATATATATATATATATATATATATTGCAATTTGTTATAATCTAATTAATGCGATTTGTTATAATCTAACCTCAATTTTGTCAGTCTAAATACCTTAGACAAGCAAAGAGCTGTTTTTTATCACTATGACTGGGTGTATATATATATATATATATATATATATATATATATATATATATATATATATATATATATATATATATATATATATATATATATATATATATATATATATATACATATATACATATATATATATATATATATATATATATATATATATATATATATATATATATATATATATATATATATATATATATATATATATATATATATATATATATATAGAGAGAGAGAGAGAGAGAGAGAGAGAGAGATTTTGAAAATGCATAAGTAAAACGCTTACCTCAAAATTACCAGTATTAGTGAAGTAGTGAGTAAACTTGGATGTTTTTAAATCCTCTGCATACAATGTTTTGTCATTAGTAGAAAAAAATTTGTAACTAATATCAATACCATTGACAATGCTAGTAACCAGTTCTACGGGAGAATACAGTTTAGCAACATCTGGAACATGTAACTGCAAACCATATATGTATTTTCTAACATCATACACACTAAGCCGGTTTCTACCACCACAAGAATAACTTGAAGATAAATTGCTATTTAAGTATGCTTTACAGGGGACTAAACAATCATTATTGTCATCAAATTTTTTAGGTTTTTTCTTAGAACATAAACAAATTGTTCCATCTTCAACACCAGCAAAATGCGCATGCTTTCCACATGCTTCAATACAAGAAAAAGGAGTTAAATCTGAAGGAAGATAATCACCAGGCGAAAAATTAAATAGCTTGGGTTCTTTACTGTCATGATAGCAACCAAGAAACTCTATAATTAAATATAAAATTAAATAGCTTGGGTTCTTTACTGTCATGATAGCAACCAAGAAACTCTATAATTAAACTAAACTACATAGAGAAAATAAACTATTTGAGAAAAAAAAAACAACATAAAAATACAATAATACAATATGATATAAATACAGATAGAGAATGAAATATATAAACTTAAAAAAGTTACAATAATTAAACCAATTAAAAGATATCATACAGTTTGAAAAAATCAGAGCTATAAAAATATATGCATGCTCATATTTTAGGGCTTTTAACAAGCCTAACTATAAATAATTAAATTCAACCTATCAATAAAATGAACATAACATAAATTTATAAGAACATTTCATACAGCCATATAACATATAACATATGGCTGTATGAAATTACCATTAAGTTTGCTCAATCTTTGGTCATAGCATAAGGACTGCATAATAGGCAAAAGCTATTTCTAATTTATGATTGAATTGAAACTTGAGGGTTTTGCGGGTATTAAAATTTTTAAACTGATATTAGAATTTTCCAGTGTTTTTAGGAAGGAAGTTAACATTAAAAAAAAAATGTTTATTAAATATTAATGGTTTTTAAAAAATTTGTATTTTAATATTTATTTTTTTACCATTAAGTTAAACAATTTTTTTAAATATGATATTAAATAACTTTTCATCAAAATTTAATCATTTTTAAAAATTTTATTCTAATAATTTTAACTTATATATAAATATGTAAGTTAATCAGTTTGGTTTTGTTCCATAAAATATCAAAACTTACACATAACAAATTTTATTTAAAACAAAATGATGTTAAATTTATCACAAAATTGGCTCAAATAACAACCATTGACAGCATAATCAAAGTTACCACAAAAAAAAATATTATCCCTAAAATTATCTCAAAGATATATTCAGACATTTTTTTTTTTTTTTTTTTTTGGGGAGGGGTAATTTTTTGCATGTGGATTGTTACTTGCCTTTGATTCTGTTGATCACTCCATCCTTCTAAGTAAATTGGAATGCTATGGTGTTCGAGATTATACTCTGCAATGGTTTTTATAATATCTTCTTAATAGATTGCAAATTGTCTCCAGCTATAATGCCAAATCTTTGCCAATAAAATGATTCACAGGCGTACCCAAGGTTCTGTATTAGGACCATTGCTTATCCTTATTTTTATAAATGATCTTATAAAAAAAAAATTCAACAGCTTACCATTTTGCTGACAATACCACCTTACTCATAACAAAAAAATCATTAAAAAACATTTACAAACATATTAATCATGTTTTATCTGATCTTCTTCAATGGCTGTGCTCTAACAAAATAAGTTTTAATACCAACAAAATTAAGCTCATTATTTTCAAATCAAGTCAATCTAAAATGTATAAAAACCTAAACTTTAGATTAAGTGGCCAAAAAATCTTACCTGTAGTTTCATTAAAATATCTTGGAATCCAAATTGAATCTATCCTTTTCCTCTTATCTTAAAAACTTGTCAGTGAAATTGTGTCGATCAAATGGGATGCTAGCCAAAATTTGCCACTATGTCAATTATAAAACTTTACTTACTATATCATACTATATAATGCAATTTTTGGATCCCGTCTTAGATATGCTTGTCAGGTTTGGGGACAAAGCAAGTCTAAGATTATCTAACCTATAAAACAAGGCTTTAAAAATAATATACTTTCAACAATACCATTTTAATTCTGACATCCTTTACTTTCTAGCAAAAAATATTACTTTCTAACAAAATTTTGCTTCGTAAATACACTACAAAAAATTTGAAGAACACCTGACAATATTTAGAATTGCCTCATTGACCTCGAAATTTCAGCATTTTTAGTAATTTTTAAGAATATTCAAAAAAATTTAAATTTTTTTATTAACATAAAAAATATGCAATAAATGTTATATCTTTACAGTAAATTAAAAGGAAGTTTTATTCGAATACTTTTCCATTAAAACTGTTCAATTTTCACTGTTCCATGTGTTCAATTAACTGTTCAGTTACAACATCTGAAAGTAACTTTGATTTCTTTGGATTGGAAAATCTTTGTTGGTTACTATCCACCATTTGAAACAAACATTGTTTTTGTTCTTCTTGTTTTGTTATTGTAGAATTAAATGCAGTGGCTAGAGCAATTCCTCTTTCTGCACTATCATTGACAACTTTTAGTGCCTTAACGGTTTTCTTTGTGGCCTGATAATTTGGAATATGACCACTTCTCAACATCCTCCTTCAGAAAGGACATGTCTAACTGTAAGGCATCAAAAAAGAAACGTGAAGATGGTCTAATGAAATACTCCAGAGGTTTTGCACTCAGATCTTCAGTTCCAGTGTATCGGATTGATCGACAATCAAGTTCTTGATTTGTCTGCAATCTGATCTTACAATTTTGCTACCATAAGTTTTTTTGTCATAACAGGCACCAGATCAGAAAACAGACCGAGCAGTGCTAGTTCTTCTCCAAGACCAATTAATGGCAACTTACTGCTTTCAACGCAGTTGTTGAGATAACTTTTGATGTTGAACTGTACTTTGTTAATGCTTTTATGAGATTTAAATTAATGAATAGAGCATCGCATGAGTATGAGCAGGTTAATCATGTTTTTACATAGATAAGAGCAACAAACAAGCGAAATTCCAAGCACCCTGAACTTTCATGTTTGGTGTGCTTAAATTGAGTTTGAAATAAGAAAACCTTTAAAACAAATTATTTTAGACATCTACCTCGCGTGGTAAAAAGCACCAGGAACTTGGAAACGTATGCCTTGAGGTGGAACATCTCCAAGAAAGATCGAAATAAGTTCTAAAAGTTCACGTTAATCTTCTCTGGGTAAATTTCCTGTCTTTCTATTTACACTCCAAAAATAAAATCAACTACCTCTCTCTTCAATTCTTTAAGTTCTTCATTTAAATGATGATCGGTGCAGGCTGTATATGTTTCTTGGTCTATGCTTAGCCAATATTCCTGAAATCGACAAAACAACAACACATTTGGACCAGAGGATGGACCAAAAACTGCCCCGAAGACATCGCAAAACAGAACTTTATGCACATGATTTCAACATGCCAACCAGAATAGATTTTTTTCAAGTTTTCTTTCTAAATTTGTGCACACACCATTTAGTCGAACTATGTTTGATGCCATAGTGTCAAAAGAAATTGCAACTATTTGATTTTGCAATTTCTAATCAGAAATGGCAACCATTTTTGTATTTACTATAAGCTCACCAGTCCTTTGTGCCACTTTAGGAATTGCCAAAGATTTTTCTGTTCGTAATCCGGAAACTAGAATTGTCTGACAATCAACTTTTTTGGGCCCACCTGAAATTGCTGGCAAAAATTTTTCATCAATATGAACCAAAAGTCCCTCCAAACTAAAGGCTTCCTTAACGTTAGCATAATGTTGAAAACTATGCTTCATTTGGCTTCTTCTAATGCTACAGCAAGATACTGTTAGTTTTGATATATCACCGACACCATACATTTGAATGGCTGCTGTTAAGATAAAAGCAGCTTTTCTGTCACTGTCATTTGTACGATCAAGTGAAGATGCAAGTGCTGAAGGAATAACATTTAAAGCAGATACCTTTGCACATTTAGAATTTGATGGAGATTTTTCCTGACAATGTTCCTCAACAAAATTATTATGTTGTTGAATAAGTATAGCATTGTCTGCTTCGCTTGAACTATCTGATGATGACAATAATTTATTTTCTATTTCCAGACATTCTTTTGATTTTTGCTTTCTCTCCTCTTCTTTAATATCACATTTGATATCACCTTTTGCATTCTTGATTCTTTACTTTCTTCTTTTTTTGCCAAAATTCTATCTACACCTTCCATGGCATATTTCTTTCTGAATGTTGGTCTGCAAGAAATGTTTGATCTTCTTCTATTTTTATCAGCTTCAATACATCCTGATGAGCAATATCAAAAAGACAATTTACTGAGTTCAAAAAATCTTCTTTTTTTACCTGCTGTGCTAGCCCGCCATGACTCTTGTTCTTTAAAATTTTTCTGTATATTTCCAATAAAGTTTTTTCAGTTTTATGAACAATACTTCTATGTTCAGCAGTTAGATTTCTAGCTTGGGCCCAGATCTCACACAACTGCTGGACTACAGTTTTTATGGCATCTTTTTGAGTTTGACTGTTCTTTTTATGATGGAAAAAATATATTCTTAAAACTTCCAAACTTGTGGGCAAAAATCTGCCACTAAAATGTGGTTCTGGTTCCCCATGTAAATAAATGTAAGTTTTTGATCTTGTTTCAGCCATTATTGCTGTCTGCCAACCACCACTTGGTTTACATTTAGTGGTGTAGCTAGGTAACCAAGGGCCCTGGGGCAAATTAAAAAATTCAAGGGTTTATTATATAAAGGTTAAACCATTATTTTAAAGCGATTGACGCAATTTTCTTACACAGATTTCTGGTAAGGATTTGAGAGCCCCCTGAACTTGAGGGCCTTGGGGCACTGTCCTGCGTAGCTCCTAGGTAACTATGCTACTGTTTACATTAGTTCCAAAATCTAATCTTTAGTAACTATAAGTAAGTAAATAAAAAATGTTTTGCATTATTTCATTTATTTTAAATTTGTTTCAACATAGCTATCTACAGTCAAGATTCTACCATTTTGTTTGTTTTGTTTTTATTTGTGATCTATGATCTTTGGTAACTAATAAGTAAGTAAATAAATACTAAATACAAACTCCTTGCAGGTAATAATAGTAATTACTAATTACCTCTTGTAAATAGGTACAAAAGTAAATATTTTAAAAATAAAGCCTGAAAATAAAAAATCTGCAAACTATAAGTCCCATGAGGCAGTTCTAAATATTTTCTGATTTCAATAATATTTCATAGTTTTGTTTTATAGGTCAAAAGAAACATAAATATCAAAGTGCCTCTGAAATTGGTTGACTTTTTGTCTACAGAAGCTGAACCGCCCTATTGCTACTGTTATTATTATTGTTGTTATTATAATTACTAATATAATCATCATTATTGTCATTACTATATTTAACAGTATTAATGTTATTATTATAATCCTCTTTGTTAAATTTACTTTAATATTATTATATGATTGCTATTATTATTTAATTGGTGTTTACTTTAGATTAGTACTTGTGTTATTAGTAAACAACCATAAAATGTAAACTTTTATTTCAGAATATATATATATATATATATATATATATATATATATATATATATATATATATATATATATATATATATATATATATATATATATACATACATATAAAATTAATAATATCCAAATATAGTAGCCAATGCTTGTTACGTGGATTTGCACTATCCCGACGATATATATATATATAATATATATATATATATATATATATATATACATATATATATATATAAATATATATATATATATATATATATATATATATATATATATATATATATATATATATATATATATATATATATATACATTGTCGGGATAATGCAAATCTGCGTAACTAGCATTGGCTACTATATTTGGATATTATTAATTTTAACACCAAATATTTTTTGTTGAGATAACAAAAAACATGAATAATACTCTTTTTACTAAAATAAACTCAAAATCAGTTAAAATAAAAAATAAATAAAGTTTTGAACTTCTCCAGTAAAAAAAATGTATTGTAGATACATTTAATGCTGATAATCAATCAATTTTTGGACATCAGATTAATAGGTATGTGCAGTTTAATAACATAAATACAATTTGTTATCTTTTACCTAAGTAATTTGTCTTGTACAACTTTCGCTGTATATAATTTATTAATATTTGTATAATGTTTTAAAATTTTCTAATCAGGGTTGCACGGTTTCAACCAAATGGTTTAAACCATTGGTTTAAACCATGGTTTTAACCAATTAAAAAAATGTTGGTTTAAACCAAACTAATGTTTTTTTAAAAAGATTTGAACTTACAACAGGAAACTAAAACAGGGTTATGTTCACAAATATAACTAATCTTCAATATAGATATATATTATCAATATGCTTCATCCAGGATACACTCTAACTAATAGAACAGAAATTGGGGGAGAAATATTAAATAGGGTTTACACAGAAGAAATTGAAAATGTAATGTATTGAATGAGAAAATTGTAGCCATGTCTTTAGATGGCTGGAGTAATGTACATAATGAACCTATAGTTTGTATCTCTGTAATTACAGATAAAATTAACATTTTAGTAGAAACAATCAACACTTCTGGTCATTCACATACTGGTGAATATCTTACACAATTAGCAAGAGAAGCGATAGATTTTGTAAGACGTAAATTTGGACGCACAGTAAAAAGCTTTGTGACTGACAATGCAGCTAATGTGAAATCAATGAGACAAGTATTATCATCTGAAAAAGATATTATCATAACTTATGGGTGTGCTGCTCATATGCTGAATCTTTTAACAAATGATCTTAGCATTGAAAATGTGAGCAAGCATGTTACACAAATAATAAAATATATAAGAAATAATCTTCATGCTGGAGCAATTTATAAATTAAGCGGAGGAACAAAATTGCCACTTCCTACTGAAACTCGCTTGAATTCTGTATGTGATTCACTTGAAAAATATGTCAACAACTGGAGCATTGTTTTTACAGTGTTTGAAAAAAATAAAGACTTGGATCCCGTGATTAGTAAAAAAGTAAACGATATACAGATAAAGCGAAACACAGAAGATTTATTGAAAATATTGAAACCAATTGCAGTAGCTCTAGATAAGTTCCAAAGAGATCTAACAAAAATAAGTGACTCTTGAAATTTTTTAAGATTTGATGAACAGTTAATCATTTTTATCAAACAAACAAAAAAAATTGAATCTAGGTACCTTCAGACTATCAGTAATGCTCATTTCCTGGCAAACACACTAGATCATAGATATTTTGGATCTAATATTTCAGAAAATGAAAATGAAGCTGCCATGAATTTCGCAGATAAAGAGTTCCAGAATTTGTTACCAATATTATTCAAATTAAAAGCCAAATCTACTATAACATAATGGATATTGAAGGTTTATTAAATGCACCAGTTTCTAGTGCTGGAATCAACATAATTTTTTCAACTTTTGGTCTTGTTCATTTTAAGTTAAGAAACCGATTGGGGGTAGAAAAAGCAGCAAAGCTTGTATTTATATATAGAACATTAAGCAATGATATATTAAATAATTTTGATGAAATATAACAATAATATTGATAAAGAATATAGTTTACTCAAATAAAATACGTTATGCTTTTTTAATTTAAAAGGATAACTAAATACCCCATTTTTTAGTAAAAATCTAATTAAAACTAAAAAAACCATGGTTTTTTTAAAAAAAACCTATGGTTTTTGTTTTTTTTTTTCAAAAAAACCGGTTTTTTTTGCGACCCTGCTTCTAATATATAACATCAAAAATTGTTTCACATTTAATAATGACCCATTTTGTCAATGTTACTAATCTAGCTTTATAGGGAAAGAAGACATGGATTGGGTAACATGGAAAACTGCCTCAAGCTACCTGGAATTTACCTACAACTCTGGAATTTTATATGCATAAAAATTATATATTTGATGAGGAAAATAAACAGCTTATTGCAGAATGTATAGTTTTGGCTTGATATTGGAGATTCTTTTTGATACTTGATTAGATTTTTGACTGGCAAAATATTTTTTTTAAAAAAATTTGAAAAACAACATGCCAAGATTGTTTTTGTTTTTTTGTTGCAAGGCAACAAAAAATAAATACCTTGATCAAAAAAATTATAGCAGAATGTGGAAAGGTACAGAGCTAGTATTAATCCTAAATTAATTAATCGTTACATCGGTTAGCTTAAAATAACTTAAGAAAATGTGGAGCCTCATTTTTTAGTAAATTATGATGACAAATTTGAAAAATCTAAGAAGACCTCAAACCCTAACCCTGGGAAAAAAACTGTTACAGTTAGCTGCAGAATCTGCTTCTTTTGGTGTGAGAATGGGACTGTTTATAGGACAAGCCTAAATTGGTAACAACTTGACTATTGTTTTGACTGGCCTCAAAATTTCTGTAAAAAATGTGAAACCTACATTGAAAAAAATATGAAATTTACACTGTAAAAAATTTGAAATTTTTATAATGCAAATTTTACATTTTTTAAACAGGATTTTACATTTTCTATTTAGACAGTTATCGGATTTTTAAAAATTGTGAAAATCAATCAAAAAAGGAAAAGAAGAATGTAATAATGTTGGAAATTGTTCTAGCACCTCACTACTAACCACTTTAAAGTCTATCTTAAAGATTTAAAGAAAAAGAAAACAATCTTACAGACAAATCGATTTTGATGCAAATATGCAAAAAAAAAAAAAAAAAGTATGACACAGGAAGATTTTAACAGTTTAAGAGTCAAATGTTGCATTTTTAATAAAATAAAATAATAAATGCACCAAGCATAAGCGCATTGAAGAATTGGAATCTAAAGATGAAGATTTAGATGGGTGTTATTAAGTTCATGATATGTTTAAGGAAATAGATTGAAGATCATCTGGGGTTGAACACCTGGAAAAAAAAAAAATGCAAAACTGAAAAACGTATTGATTTTTTGTAGTGGTGAAACTATTGTTCAGCAAGAGAACTAAAAAAGAAATATTAAGAAATTTATTGGCAAGGTTTAACTAAAAATGAGAATTTTGAAGTTAGTGTTTTTAGAAAGTTGACAGTAGCTTATAAATAACTACATTTCCATGCTTATGAATATCTACATTTTCATTAAAGATAATGTTATGACATCCATTTTCCTCTAGACTAATTGTAACTTCAAAACACATACTACAAATTCTATAAGAATATTGAAAACTATACCATGATAGTCTGTTTGACAGTATCCATATTTGTTTGAATCATTTATTTTAAAACAAGATTAGAACAAAAAGTGTATTTTAGCACATATTTAAACTATCCAACTATAAAGATGACCGTTTTTAAAGATACCTTTAAAGTTGTTTTTGTTTTAATATACAAATAAACAACTTTTGTTTTTAAATTTTAATTTTTTATATATATATATATATATATATATATATATATATATATATAAAGTTTTTTTAAAAAATAATTTAAAACAATTAAAAAAAAAATTAAGTTATATATGTGCAATTAGCAGAAATAAAAATTTATTTTGATAGTATTAAACAAGTATTTAAGGAATTTTACCATGTATGGTGAAATTCCTTAAATACTTGTTTTATACCATCAAAATAAATTAGGTTACAGTTACGGTTGCTACCTCTCCCGGATTGTGCGGGAGTCTCCCGGATTGCACGAGAGTCTCCCGGATTTCGATATCAACTCCCGTCTCCCGGACTTAATTTGAAATCTCCCAAAATGCGAAAATGTATACTTTACGCAGATAACATACATGTTTTACGCATTAAAAACACGATTCTCTAGCAAAAGTCGCTTATGTGCGAAGCGATGTCATCTAGCGAGTAGCTTGTCAAGAGATTAGAGTACATTAAAGTTTATAAACAGATATTTTTAACTACAAATTTCTTCTTTTTTTTTTTAAACTAAGTCGAGGCTAATACGGTAATCGGTAAACATATTTGGATAAATGCAGTGACTTCCGTGATGGTGGACGCTTTTTTGTAACGACTTATTTTATATAAAAAAAAAAATTAAAAAAAAAATGTTTGAATAAAAGTAATATGGAATACAGGCATTGCAGTATTGCATATAATGTAAATAAAATATAATGGCTAACCCCCAAAACCCCCAGCAGAGCTTCTCTCACCGCTCGCCATGCCCCGCCCAATCCGATCTCCCGGATCAGGGTTACCCTGCCCTAGTTACAGAAACGTACTAGTATACTATCAAAATAAATACCATCGCCTTGGGCTACAGTAGCGTCACAAAACGTGCTACCATATTGGATGGGGAAAAACATCGGAAAAAATTAACGCTTATTTTGTCATTAATGCATTATTAACGCGTTTTGTTTTGTATTTTCAGTATTTTACCCAGTGGGCACCGGACCTAAAAAAAACGTCTTTAGAACGTTCAAAAGACGTTCAAAAGACATTCAAAAGACGTCCAAAACGTGTATAAGTCATTTAAAAGACGTATTTTTAACGTCCGTGCCCACTGGGTAACACAGCATTAACAATAAAAACATTTAACGATAAGCGTTTATAATGCGTTTTGTCTAAATTTTTTTTCAAACCAAAATGATTGAACGTTTTATATATGATTTAACTTTTGCAACTATGAGTAAAATATCTTATGTGCTAAAAATATAATTAAGAGACATCGTTGCTGCAAAACAAAGCTATCCATTTTTTGACAAAAAAAAACTTATTTGGTTTAAAATACTTAATACATATAACAAATAACGGAAAACAAATAGATTTAATCAAAAAAAATCAAAAGCAATGATTAAATTCAAAACTTTAATTGTCTTTTTCTCAGAACAATCAAAACGGACTTAAGATGGTCTTGTTTTGCAGCGACAATTTAATTTGAAGAACTTTGTCATATTTTATATTGTTTTAAGATTATCTTAAGTCCATTTGTATTGTCGCTTCTCATAAACTTAAATTTTTTATTTCTTATTTGTTATGAAAAATAATAACATATTCTATAAGTATTTTAAAAATAATTTGGCTTATATTAACAAGATCAAACGCAATGATGAATTAAAAACTTTCAATACTATTATTGCTTTTCTTAGAAAAGCAAAAATGGATTTAAGATCTTGTTTTGCAGCGACGATTTAGAGGTATGATATTGAGTTGCTTTTGGCTTGCATTTATTTTTTATATAGTTGCTCTATTAAGTACAGAACAAGTTTGGTACTACTTTCACTATGAAAAATACTTCAGAGAAAAATATTAAAAATAAAAATATAAAGCTTTTAACATCAAGCAAAGGCACTTTTAATGGCGGAGGTCACGCCGGCCTTAGAAGGATGTTTTTAACTTATAGTCGGTTTTTTAAGAAATATAGTAGGCTAGCCGTAGTTTTTTAAGGAATATACTGGGCATTTGACACATTTCTTGAGTAGTTTTTTAGTTTTGAGGACCTTTTTTTTTTTTTTACTCCGGTCACTATAGTACCAACTAATCTGTTACTAAACAACCCTAAATATTAAAAAAAAAAATCTTTAAATGAACTCAAAAAAGTCTCAACTTTAAAATCAGGGACTTAACAAATTAAATTATGAGAAAAACTCATATTTCCAATAATAAAAGAAGGTTCGAATGAAAACTAGGCAACAATTAAAAATAAACTAATACATAGCCTTTAATTAATCATGCAATTATTTATTCGGAGAAAGAAACCAATAAAAGTGCATAGAAAATGCAGATAGTGTATATGCTCTTAAATAGATATACTCTTAGATGTAAATAGAAAAGAACTTAGACGTGATTTGTGTGCTTAAAACAAACACCTTTCATACAGATGTTCTCCTTAATAAATTGAGTGAAGAAGATTCAGCATTTCGTCTAAAATTGGCTAACACACATTGAATTAAAGTTACTACAGTTTTAAAAATTGTAAAATAGATAAAACCTACATATTGTTCTAATAAATTCGAGGGCGTTCCTAAACCATTTACATATATATAAATTTTAATTATTTTGAAAAGTAAAGTGAAACCAGGGAAGCTAAAGAAATTATTAAAAAAAGTATTCAAGATTTTCTTTATACACTATATTGCTTGTAAAATGTCTTTGATCATTCTCTATTATAGTGCATGTGACAGAATCAGGGTTGTTATAGATGTTAATAGTTACAGGGCATTAATTATTTTGCCAAATAAAACTGTTTTCAAAATATTTGCCAAATAAAAATGTTTTCAAAGTAACATATTTCAAAATAAAAAACTTGTTTTAAACTTAGCTGGCAAATATTAAATAAATAGTCTGTATTTAATTAGCTACTAAACTTTTCGTTTTAAAAACTTTTTTGATTTTTAGAGTACTCCAAGAAAATCTAATGGTCTCACACGGGGCATCACGGAGTATCTTATAAACCAAAATATTAAGTATTAATGTATTACAAGTAGTAAATAATTAAGTTTCTCGCTGCATTTCTAATCAATGCCTCTTTTACAACTAAATCAAGAAACGAATTTTTTACTTTTAAATAAGGGATTGTCCATAAATTACGAAACGCTAAATTTCACTTAAAAACAAAATAAAAAAGATCAAAAGTTTTCCCTCGCAGAGTCTTATATTAAATAAAAAAAAACTTAAACAAGTAAAATTAAAACGAATTTTTAAAACCCA
This sequence comes from Hydra vulgaris, assembly GCF_022113875.1. Classification (NCBI taxonomy): domain Eukaryota; kingdom Metazoa; phylum Cnidaria; class Hydrozoa; order Anthoathecata; family Hydridae; genus Hydra; species Hydra vulgaris. The sequence continues at coordinate 32,119,304 of NC_061165.1, forward strand.
ATGCATTTATATGTTATTAAAACACAAATTTCGCAAATAATTTTTTTATGGTTTTACTATTTTATTTCATTAACATTCGGCTGTATGCGTATGTAAAAAAAAAAACAAAAATATTTCAGGAAGAGGTGGGTCTCGAACTTCAGACATTCAGTTTACGAAATTTTTATTTCCATATAAAAAATAAACTTAATTAAAATTAACTAAATTAATTGACTTATTGCAAAACTAATTATTGAATATTGAATTGTCATCAAGCAACAAAATATATGCAAAATTTGAAAAAAGAAAATCTATCACCAGGAAGTGACTCAAAAATTTATTACAAGATTTGATGTTCACAAACAAACAAACTGGAGACGAGGAATAAAAGCGTTGGGGAAAAAAAAAAACAGCGCGTTAAGTTTAATGAAAATCGCCGCGTAAAAATCTTCTACTTCTGTTTTTTAAATAAATTTAGCGTTGCGTAATTTAGGGACGATCTCTAATGTGAAAACCTACTCGCAAAAAATAATAATAATAATTATATTAATTAATTATTAATTAATTATATTAAAATATAATAATAATAAACTTACAAAACAAGTACTTGCTATCTTAATTGCACTTTAATAGCAAAATACATAAAGAAAAATTTCAAAATACATAAAATAGAATCTCAAAATACATAAAGAAAAATTTCACGAGTTACATTACTAAAGTATAATGTTTGTATGTTTCATTTTTAAAAAAAGTCATCTTTAGATTTTTAAAAAAAGTCATCTCATTTATGTTAGTAAAAGGAGTTTAAAAGATATTTTAAAAGACAACAAAAACTTTTTTTTTCAAAATAATCAGAAAAATCGAGACATTATTTTTTAGGTTAATGCATAAAACAGGTTATAACTTTGCTCTGTCTAAATTCTATTTTCATAGTATAATAAAGTAATTTTTTTTTTTAAAACATAAATCTCACCGAGACTTTTGCTTGTTGTTATCGCAATCTAAAAAATTATAAGTAATAGTTTATTTAATTCTTTAAAATTACTTAAAATATAAAAGTGTTACACTCTTAACATTAAAAAGTATATATAGTCATTCATAAACTTTAAAATGGCGATAAACTTTAATATAAAAATGCAAGTGAAAGGATTTGCAGATTTGCAAATCCTTGAAAAAAGCGCTCTCTTAGAGTTAGCGTTTTTTAACGCTAATTCTAAAGCTTTATATAAGTACTGCATTTTTAAATTAGGTCTTAATAATATAAAAAATTTGCTTTAAGATATTTAATATTTCTAACTATATTATTAACAGTTTTAAGTAATTTTGTATTGTTTAGTATTTTTGACAGGCCTGTAGTGTGGTTTGTCTCGAGGTGGTTTGTTTAAGGGAAAGTTAGCAGCAAAGAAGAATTGGTGATGACATGACATGACAGGGCCAACGAAACGGGTTTCGAAGTAAAGGAGGGGGGGGGGGGTAAGCACAATCTTTAATTCTAAAAAAAGTATTCTATATCTAGAATTTTCTTATAAAAAAAAAGGTCCCATAGAAAAATGGTGGGGACACGTGCCCCCAAACCCCCTCGGTGTTGTCGGCTCTGCATGAAACCAAATATAAGGTAATGGGTGGCTACATGAACTTGGCAGTTATAAATTTTCTATACAACTAATAGTTTGCCCGCTAAAAATTTCTGAAAAACACCGCTTTAGAACTATTATTACTTTGAACAAGTCAACATGCTTCAGACTGGTTGTGCCATATTTTGCGCAAAAATTAGTGGTGAAAGGAAAGAAACTATCCAAATTTTTTACGTTCTCAAAATTTATATTTTTTTATGAAGAGAAAGGTTTAAAAGAACTAAGCAATCATGTTCAATCAAAGGAAAGCTCAACAGATAACCTGATTAAGATTGGAATTGATAGTGGAGGATCATTTTTGAAAATGAGTCTTATTCTTATAAACACATTAAAGAAAACTGATGACACATTTAGCTACAAAAAAATCAACAATTACTCAAGAATTTAATAACTCGAGATACTGGAGTAAAGCCTCTGTTAATCATTTTAGTTTTTTAAGTTCCTAGAAAAAAGATAACTATTGCTGGATTTGATAAATAAAACCTTGGTTCAAAATTTTATGTGATCTTAAAATTGTCAATCTTTTGTGCAGAATTCAATCTTATTCAACCATATATCGTTGACTGAAATATAAATCTTCTAACACAGGAGTCTTAAAAACAATCAGAAGTCTGTAGACAAAGACAACAAAATTGGTGCCTCCGAATCAAATATAAGCAAATCCAATGAATTCAACATTATGATAGAAGTTTCTTTAATCATAGAAGACTCTAAAGTTGTTCTGAACTTGATCTTGCCAATGCAGGTTTATCTCCTTTTGGGAGCTGTTAGCCATCTTATTAGAAGCTTCTACATTAGCCGGAAGCAAGGGACTTGCCTGCAGAACTAAACCTCCATATATAGCCATTTTACCGTAGTCCGTTTAAAGAGAATGAGTGCAGTATCTTATTAAAGAATTTTGGCATACTTCAAAGAATGGCAGAAAAATCTTGCGCATTTCAAGCTATAGACTTTGTCAAAACATCCAGGCTTCTTATAGGAATTGTTGTTTTACGTTTTAGACTTCCTTTAGATGGTAGGTTCCTGGAAAAAAAATTAAATGTTCAAGCAATCATACCTCTTTGTGCCAGTTACTTTGACTCTAATGCAAATACCGTTTTTTCCCATGTTACAGAATTCATTAAACACCACGATAATTGAATTGTTTAGTGAACAGGCAACATATTCAATGTATTCATTATTCAAAGATCATCGAAAACAAATCCCATTCTGATTATGGATTCATGCTTATAATAATGTCGGTGATGTGCTGTGAAAATATATTCATTTTAATAAAAAAAATTTTTGATTACATTTATAAAAATTTAAGTTAAAAAAATATATATTTTTGTTTAAATTTGCTATTTAAAGGCGTTTCCTTGGACAAAATTAAAAGATTATGATACTTTGCCAAGTTAATCGGTTATATGTATCATCCATCTGAAGGGTTTTCCGTGTAAATTTATAATAAGGCGGTTTTGATGGTGTTTATTAGAATACTTTCGATTCATTCAACGTTTTATTTATTAAAAGATATGGTTTAAAGGTTTTCAGCATTACAAAATCTATAGGCTTTTAACAAAATTCCCTGCTTGACAAAACTTGTAAAGCCGGAAATTTTTACGAAAAATTTTCAAAATTTTTCTTACAAAAGTTATTTTACAGGTGTAACTATCATTTTCTTATAGATGTTAGTTTTGTTGAAAAATTGTTGTTGTTTTTTCTTTAGCTAAATGGATTTCATATAAACCAATTTGTATGGATTACATGAAAAATGGGCTACATTAAAGATTGTATAGATTTCGTGGAAAATTTGATTCATTAGCATTTTTTGGTTTAATAAGTCTTTAGTTGCTTACCAAATTTCAATTTATTAAATTTTTAAATATAACCTCAAATCAAGTCTTATGAAGCATTGTTATTCTCATCTTGAGTTCTTATGTGCAGTAAAATGTAAATTTCTATGTGCTGTAAGATTTAAATTCATATGTGTATAATTTGTGAGTTTATTACGGAAAAAAGAGAAGCATTAAATTGTGTTTAACAAAAGCGGGATGGCCTTTGGCTTTACCTCCCGCTTTCGTCACCTTTTTTATACTTCTCAGTAAAAACAATTCCAAAAAAGTTATTAAACAGGGAGTAAATGAATATACTTTTATATCGTTACAAAATATAAAAGTACATTTGGCCAGAGGGAATATCTATATTCGTATTGCACAAAACGCATTTTATAGTTTATATGACGCAGTTGATCATGATTTAAGTTGTACTTTTTTTATCTTTAACAACATCTTAAGCTACGATTATTAATAACATTTTAAACAATGATTATTAATAACATATTAATTTTTGTGAAATCTTGAAATTAATCTTTAGTAGTACCTTGTTCAAACAATCACTAAATTTTATAAAAATAATGTAAAAATAATTTTAAATAAAAAAAATAACCCAATTATTTTTGTATAACAAAGACCCGAGCATAGTTTAAATATAAGCATACAATTTAATAAAAGGAAAAACTTAAACTAGTTAAAATACATCAAAACACGGTTAAACTACAAAACACGGTTAACTTAGTTACCCAAACATATTTAACTTATACACAAAAATTTTCAATTTTTACCCAAACATACATAAATTACACACACACATAGTTAACTTAAATGCAAACATAGTTAAAATATTCTCGATGATCTCTATAATTATATGATGATAATTATATTTTGCATAATAAAGCTTTTGAAATCAGAAAATGTTACTTAACAGAACGAATGTTTTACCTTGCACAAAATAATTGTCAAATAAAAAGTTCCACTTTTCATCTTAATTTCTTAACTTTAAGATGTGTTGCCATTGTCTGAAAATTTAATTCCTATTAAATTGCTTTCTTCGTCTTGTTTGCTCATTTTTCGCACTTATTTTTCGATAAAAACCTTCCTCCAATTATAACACTCTCCTTCTGTCATGTTTTTGCATTTAAAAGAAGTTACTGTCAATTTCAAAAAATTTTAAAAATGACAAAATCAGCAACATTAAAAACAGTTTAATTCTTGTTGCTAATTATAATAATATTTCATTTTATTCTTTATTAATTGCTATTATTAATTGGTTAATTACTTTTTTGTATTCTTAGTGTCAACACCCAATAAACCCTTGACGCGATATCTGAGAAACATCTTTTAGATGTGAATTTTATTTAAAGACGTTTACAAGACGTATTTTAGACATCGTGTTTGCTGGGTATTCCTATTTAGATTGACTTAAACAGAAAAAAAAATTTGAATTAAAAAGTTTTTGAGATTTTGGTAGTTACATTACGAAAAATTGGTGGTTTAATATTCAGCCGGTGAGCCTAAAAATCTAAAATTTATTCGGGAAATTAACACCACTCCTGCCTAACGCCAGCCTGTAAACCTAACCATTATACCTTAAGCGCTTATATATATATAAGGTCTTCTTGATATAATTAAAGTAGAAAACCTCTACAATGGAGTTTAATTAATGAATAATGAGTAGCTTCAAAACACTTTTTTTAAACTTGATTTTTATTGCATTAACATGAACTTGAAATTTAATTAAAAAAGAAACAGCGAGAAACGTAAGTTTTTATTAGATCACTTTAACAATAGAATCATTTCTTATTTTCCATTTCTAAAACAAACTCATAGTTTAAATTTAAAAGTGTCTGCATAAACAATACATTTTAAAGATTTTATTAAACTGAAGTATATATATTTTATTATTAATTGTTCGTTTCATTCGACCAAGCCTTTAATAGCTTTTAAGTTTTTGTAACGTAATTTTTACAATAGATTTGCACAAAATCATTGGGTTATTTAAACTTTAATAATTTTTTATAAATTACTAATATTAATACATCATTAGGTGTTATTTAAAATTATTTGAATTAAATAATACTCCCAGGGGCGGGTAATGGCAATGTCATAATAAATAATTCTTTATTTATTGGATGCTTTTTCTAACCACGACAGCAACAGCAAACTCCTTTTTACTTGTTTAATTTAAAAATTTTATTTAAAATTAGCCTAGAAGCTATAAAGTTATAATTTTTAACAACTTTTGTCTTTACCTTAATAATTGTTACCGTCAAGGTAACAATCTTATAGTTGTTATTGTCAAGGTAACAATCTTAATAACTGTTATCGTCAGATAACGTTCTTAATAATTGTTATCGTTAAGATAAAGACAAAAGATTGATATTAAGATTAATTTAAATTTTTTTATTTAAATTTTGTGTACTTCATTTTTTGTTACAAAAAAAAATTTAATTAACTAACGTTCCTCATTAATTAACATAATTGAAACTTACTACGATTATTTCTTCTTAGATTCTGCAAGATAATATTAATAAGGTTTTTCTCAAAAATTGTTTTTTTCAAAAAAATTGTTATTTCATATTTTTACTGTAAATTTTCCTTTGAAAAGTTAAAAATACTTCTCTTAATGTCATAGTTCTAAAAAGTTGCTTAGGCACTATTTTAATAAGCTATCTTTCCAGTTTTTGCAACCAAACACAATTTAAACAGCTTACATATCATCACTGACCTTATTAAAGCAAACCTTTAAAAGATTAATAAATATAAAAAGGACTGAGCAATTACCCAGTGGGCACAAAACGTTTGTTGGATGTCTCGAAGACGTTCTATGAACTTCTGACGTCTTAAGGACGTCGTGCCCGCCGGGTAGTTTTAAAGCATACAAAATTTTAAGAAATTAGCTACATTTACGTCATTAACTCCATTACTTTCTTTGATTGCTCTTTTTAGACGTTTTTAAAAATAAAATTGATTTTGATCCTTTAAACGGCCATACAAAGAATATCTCTTATCTATTATAATATAGGCCCTTTTCTAACAATTTTTACGAGTGAATATTTAAAATATGCTACAACTGAATATGCAAAATTTAATACCAAAAATTTAAGTATACGTTTTCGTAATGAGAGTTTGAGACAAAAAAAAAAATATCCTCACTTCAATTTCTTTTGTAGGGAAAAATAAATACTTAAATGTTTACATGGAAATATTTTTTTGATTAAATAATTAAACTATTAAATATTTTGTGTTCCTATTAAGAACATATCGAAAAAAAAAATGATTTTTATCAGTTAAAGTTGTTTTTAATTGTCAATTTTATACAGTAAAATATATTTATTTAAAAAAAAAAATGTTAAAACAGTTTTTAACATTTGTGAATCTTTTATATAATAAATTGTGTTATATTAGGGAATGTAGGCTATTTTTATAGCCAACATAAACTTTGTTTATTTTAAATGGATTGCATTCCTTGAGATTTTTTATTTTCAAAATGGTTTCAATAACCTCTTTAGCTTATTTAATTCCAAAGATACGAATGTTTTAATATTTTCATTACTTGGAATTTTGAAGAAATATTTTCTTTATTGCATAAATTTTCTGGCACCGAAAATTTAGAAAAAAAAAACAATTATTTACGCGTAAAATTAATATGCAAAAACAAATTTTTCTTAAAATTCGTTTAGAAATAAGATTACAAATCCATATAATTATAACATTTCATTAATATAACTTTTTTTCGCTATTTTGCAAACGCGGACCATTAAATGATCTATTAACAGAATGTTTTTAAAATTTTTAAAAGTTTTAAACAACGAAACATTAAATGTTTCCATGTTTAAAATGTTATTTGAAACACAATTATTGAGAAAAAATGAATTTGAACTTTTTTTTTTTTGAATTTTTTTCAATAAATAATTGAGTGAAAAACTTAGATCTAAATAACAAAGGTCCAAAACATTAAAATACCTTAAGATAACACACAATCTAATATTTATTTAAACATAAAAAAAAAGTTATCGGTAACAGAAATATACATTATATTGTAGAATGCACTAACGTAATATATATAACACTAGCTGAGATCGGACCCGTAAAATACGGATCTTTGTAAATCTATTCCAAACCGTTTTACATTTCTATTCCTCGCCGATTATTTTATACCTATTCCTTATTTACTTCGGTATTTTTAGTAAAATAACTTAATCTGAAAAAAAAACTTTAAGAGCAAAAAACTTAACATGCGCACCTTTTGCACATACGTAGAGCCGTTCTCCATTCAGAACTTTTTGCGTCTAGGCAGAAATATCCTCGCGATAATTTGCTCTTGTGCGGAAAAATTCGAGCGGAATTTGATCTCCATTTACCGCGCTGAAATTTGTATTGTTTTGTATTTTGATAAAAAAAAAAAAAAAAAAAATGGTTGTAAATCAAAGAAATCTACTAAAAAAGAAAATAACTTTGTTGCTAATTTGCAAATTTGTTGTAATTTTTTCCATTTTTTTAGTTATATTTTCTTCTTGAAAGTTCAGGTTCTCTTTAATTTCGTAAATTTCTCTTTCAATGATAACATTTTTTAAATTGCTTTCTTTGGCTTCATATTCAAGTTTGTCAAGTCGTTCTGCGAGAATTTTTAAGTTTCGACTTAATATTAATATAAAGTTTTGTTCTTGCTCTTTTAATAACTTACTTGTTTCTTATTATATTATTAATATTATTTTCAGAATCAGCAATGTCAAATTGACCAGAAAAATGGATAATTTTTGAGGTATGTACCACCTTAATATAAAGTTTTGTTCTTGCTCTTTTAATAACTTACTTGTTTTTGATAGTATAAAAGATTTTTGCTCTTCAAGTTTTGTTGTTAACTTTTCTATGTTTTTTAACGTTAAATCCATATTTTAATTTCTTGATAAGACCGATAAAAACACGTCCGTACACGGCGAGGTTTACGAAAAAAAAGCTTACAAAGCCCGTTCTCCATTCAGAACTTTTTGCGCTTAGGCGGAAATATTCTCCTGATAATTTGCTCTTGAGCGGAAAACTTTGGCGGAATTTGATCTCTATTTACCGCGCTGAAATTTGTATTGCTTTGTGTTTTGATTAAAAAAAAAAGTGGATTTAAATCAAAGAAATTTACTAAAAAAAAAAAAAAAAAATTTGTTGCTAATATTAAAAAATTGTATTTTATTGAGAAATCGCCGGAAACATAATATGTGGATGCGTAGAATTTTTATGGAAAGTTCACAGAAAGGTCTTTTAAATGTATTAGTAAAAGATTTAAAACTATTTGACAGTGAATATTTTTTTCAGAGTTTTCGAATGAGTTCACAAACTTTTGAAGTGTTTCTATCCTGGGTTGCTCCATTCATATCTAAATATTCTCTAAGACGGGCAGTTGCAACTCCTGAAGAAAGATTATGTATAGCATTAGAATATTTTGTTACTGGCGATACTCAGATAACAATTGCAATAAGTTTCAGAATGAGCCCAACAACTATAGGAAGAATTATCACAGAAACATGTAAAAAAATTTGGAATGTTATGTATAAAAAAGGATATTTGTTAGCACCATCTTTCCAAAAACAATGGCTTGAAATATCTTCTGAATTCCACGAAGATGGAATTTTCCTCATTGTTTTGGGGCAATAGATGGTAAACATGTGATTATTCAGTCGCCAGCCCAAAAGTGGTTCAATGTATTTTAACTACAAAAAAACTTTTAGCATTGTACTTTTAGTAACGTGCAATGCAAAATATGAATTCACTTTGGTTGATATAGGTGGCTCCGGGCGTCAAAGCGATTATTTACAATAACAGCAAAGCGTGGTATTTACAATAACAGCAAAGTAGGATCCGCAATTGACAATAATTAATTAAATTTTCCTGATCCATCATGTATAAATGGTTATTCAAAATCTATAACATTTCCCTATACTTTTTTACCCGACATATCATATGCATTAAAGCCGCATATGATGAGGCCTTATCCACAAAAAACCAATCTCGATAAAACAGAAATTGTGTTTAACTATCGCTAATCAAGAGGAAGCTCAGCGCGCTACCCACTCGGTCACGCTGGCACACTAATAAGTAAAAATTTTAAAACCATATAGTAATATTTTTAACGGAAACAAATAATCAAAATAAAGGAGAGCTTGACGCAATGCATCTTTCAAGTGAAAGTCAAACTATAAAACTTGATAAATGTTACAGTATGTTTTAACATTACTTAATTTTACACACGTTAGAAATTTGCAGACACATTCGTTCACGTTTTCTTATAAAACAAAGTGCTGAAACTCTTACTCGCCACTAGCTCAATTGCAATGGCTGCCAAGGGTTCCGTGTCAAACACGCTCGAATGAACACTGCTATTACTACTACTACTACTACTACTACTACTACTACTACTACTACTACTACTACTACTACTACTACTACTACTACTACTACTACTCTACTACTACTACTACTACGATTAAGTTCGGCAATAATATATAGGATATATATATATATTTATGTATATATGTATATATATATATATATATATATATATATATATATATATATATATATATATATATATATATATGTATATATATATATATACATATATATATATATATATATATATATATATATATATATATATATATATATATATATATATATATATATATATATATATATATGTACATACATACATATATATATATATACATATATATATATATATATATATATATATATATATATATATATATATATATATATATATATATATATACATATATATATATATATATATGTATATATTATATATATATATATATATATATATATATATATATATATATATATATATATATATATAATATATATATATATTGGCATACAGTACTTATTTCATAATTTCTTTTTATAATCTTAATTTTCTTGTCTTCAAAAATGTTTTTAAAAAGTTTCCCTTGGCTATTTCGTTCATAAATTAGACTTAAACACTTGTCTAACTTACTTAACGAAGTGCAACGAGAAGGTAAGCCATGGGACTTTGCACTCCGTTTGCTAGTTTTCATGTTGCTATAGATTAGCTCTCTTTTTCTGGATTCTTTCCTTTCCTTGATAGGCAGTTAATGAAAAAGTAATAGTTTTTTTTTTCTCTTTTTCTTTTAATTTAAAATTTTTTTTTAAATCTTTAATAACGTGTAGTTAAGCACAACCCATAACATAATAATAATAATAGCAATAATAATAATTATTATAATAATAACAATAATAATAATAATAATAATAATAATAATAATAGCAATAATAATAGCAATAATAATAGCAATAATAATAATAAATATTGATACATAATTTAAAAATACCCTTTAATTAAACAAAATGGGTACATATAAACACATCAAATATGATTCATACCATAAAAAAGATAAAAATTACTGTACTCAGTAAAAACAGATTATTAGAGCATACTTTTATTGATACTATTATTATTACTAATAAAAGAAATAAGTTAAGTTTAAACTATAATATAAGTCAAAATTATATTTAATAAAATTACCTTGCTACAAAGAAAAAGATCACCTTTTTCAAAATCAATTAAAAGAAACAATCATAGTTTATCAGGTTCATTATCATACTTAACATAGAATGTGGTTTGTTTTCCATTTATTTGATCAATTTGTACTACTTGTGCACATTGATACTTCAAGAGAGTCTCTTCTCTTACATGATGTTGAATAGAAATACCTACAAAACCAAATTTTTTTCGATTGGTAAAAATTTTTGATAAGGAATGTTTATTTTGTTTTTCTTTTGTTTAGTTTTGTACCATGAATTTTTCTATTCTTTTTTTTTTTTTTTTTGCTTTCAACAGCCTTATCACGTGATACAAGAGAAAAATTATTACTCAAATTACTTAAAGATTGTTTGTTTGAAATTTGCTCAAATGATAAGATTTTCATATAAATCCTAAGATGACACTACAAAAACTAAGTTGAGCTTGGACTACTTTTAATTTTAATGATTCTTCCATATTACAAACTTTTTCTTCATTTTTTTCCGATAAAATCCATGCTCTTGTATTTAAATTTATTAAGTTATTACAAAGTTTATATTTTATTTTTTATTACAAAGTTTATATTATTTTTATTTTTTTTCTTACTTTGCTATAAGACGCATAGCTTTATTTTTTTTGAGAAATCTTCTCTTTCACAATATTTATTTTTTATGATTGGTTCTTGAACAATCAAGTAATTCTTTTTTTACTTTATCAGTTTTACTATTTAGCCATTCTAATGTTTGATTCTGAGACCACATTGTCAAAACCAAGAAAGTTAAATAGCATACACAATGTTATAACGTCTGTTCACAAAAAATCCGGACTGATTTCAAATGTACACAAATTGTTCTAAATTTCGAATTTTCAAATCAAAATTTTTAAATTTAATCGGTCAACAACAACAGTTTCATTTTGTGGCAAAATTGAGTTTAAATAATTAATTCAAATAAACATGGAGCATCTAAAAGAGAACGATGTTAGAAATGTGATTGGAAATTTTGATAAACAAAACATAAACAGTGAAAAGAAATTTGCAGTAGATCATTTTAAGGAAATGGGAATTGCTAAATCTACAATTTATGATATAATTAAATGGTCTGAAAATAATTTCCCCATGAAAAAAAAAATCGATTGCGGCAGAAAACCTTTTAAAATCACACCAGAAAAGATAGAGTCCATGATTGCAAGAGCAGAAGAGAGAATCGGGATTTCGCAAAGAAAATTGACACTAAAATATAAGATAAGCGTTTCATATGTAAATAGATTATTAAGTATGCATAGACTGAAGTATACCAAAAGAAAAAATGCACCAAAAACAACAGAAAAGCAAGAAATTAAGCAAAAGAAAAACTTTTTCAAGCAATCAAATGAGTTTGAAATCATCATGGACGATGAATCTTATTTCTGTGTAAATGTTGCAAATTGTTCACAAAACTCTGGCTACTATACAAAGGATAGTTCTCAAACTGATCCTAACATTAAATTCAACTTCAAAAAAAAGTTTGACGAGAAAGTTCTCGTTTGGATTGCAATCAGTCGTTTCGGTCATTCACCGCCTTATTTTGCTGTAAAAAACTGTGCACTGGATGCAAAAACTTATTCTAAAGAATGTATTACAAAAAGACTTCATCCATTTATAAATTCCAAGCATCAAAACATGAAAATTTTATTTTGGCCTGACGGAGCGAGATGTCATTATGCAAAACACACATTAGAAACTTACAACACTTTAGGTATTAACTTTGTCGATGCTAAAGATAACCCCCCAAATGTACCGCAGTTAAGGCCAATTGAAAATTTTTGGGCACATTTAAAAGCAAAAGTTTATGGAAATGGATTTCCTGCGAAAAACCTTAACCACCTTAAGAATAGAATTCGATTAAAGTTGAAAGAGTTTGATCCAGACTACTTTTTCAACCTAATGGATTCAGTCAAAATTAAAGTTCGAAAAGCCGCTGATTTAGGACCACTTTCGGTTATAAAATAGTTAACGATGTCTAGTCTCTCATTTTAGTTAATATTTTTTTCAAAAATCGATTAATTTTGTATTCAATTAAGAACAATTTTTCATTCCGGATTTTTTGTGAACAGACGTTATATGCAATTTTCAGTGTAAGTTACAAAATAATAAAACTTACTGATAAATTTCCTGAAGATTCAATTGAATTTGAAATGAAAGTATTTACATTTATACACAATTCTATTCAACTACAGAAAATGAATGCCTCTCAAGGATTTTGTATAAAAACAATGAAGCGTACGATTATTTTACAAGAAATGTAAACAATTATCATTTAAAAAACCAGAATAAGAAAAGTGGTTTATTTAAAAATCCAGAATAAGGAAATCCTATTGCAAAAGAAAAGACTTTAGTCTATCTTTTGATATATCTAGCTGAAATTGTTGCATAGGTTTTTTTTATTAGCTACATTTAAAAAAAGTATTACTGAAATAATTTTATATATAAAACTATACCACAAATTGCCAAATGAATTTAAATCTCTCGGCAGGAAGGAATTCAAGAATCATGTCGTTAAGCTTTTAAGTTTTATAAGCTTCTTCATTTTTAAAAACATCCTTTTTCTTTTGAATTAAAAGAAAAAGGATGTTTTTAAAAATGACTTGAATTGTTATATACTATGTTTTACAGTGATTTTAAATAGCTGTAAATAGGATTTAAGCAGCCGTGGCGCAGTAGTAGCGCACTTGCCTCAGGAACGTAAGATCCGTGGCTCAAACCTCACCCTGGACAAGTTTTGCGACATCGGTTGGGAAGGAGGCGTGAACTTCCTATTAAATGCTCTTCCGCGGTGCTCTGTGATAAGACCGTAAGGACTTCTTGGGACACCTAAAATCAACTTTAAAAAAAAATAAAATAGCTGTAAACAGGATTTTAAATAGCTGTAAATCACAATAAATCATAAAAACCATAATAAATCAGTAAATCGACTATAAAACTGAAAATTATTTCAGTAATTCACTTTTTTTAAATATACCTAATAAAGAAAACATATGCAACAATTTCAGCTAGATATATCAGCCTAATTATCCTATATCTATATATTTATACCAATAAAAACCTCATGTTCTTTTTCCATAAGAAAAAAATTGTTTATTACAGAAATCGACACATAGGTAGACACTTCAACATCTGAGCGCATAATATCGATCAATAATCAATAAAACACGGCTAAAGAAAAAAAGATCTGAGGTTTTATGCCGACAAAAAAGCTCGAGGTGTATGTTCTTTCATGGTTTAACCAATAACTTAAAATACAATAACTTTTTATTTGTTTGTTGCAAAAAGTAGAACCACAGCTTAACAACAGTAACAAAAATATTTTTTTGAGATTTTTATTCTTAGAGATAATTTGATTAAAAAAATAAGGTCATTTTATAACCCAAATATTTTTTAAAAGTAATCTGTTTTTTTGATTTAATAACGAATCAGTTATAGCATTATAGCATTATATTATCCTAATAGTGTGCATAATTTTGAACAGTAAGCGTTGATCACACAAAAAATATACCTCCACCAAAATGTTAACTTTTAGGAAAAAAAAATTTTTTTTTTTAGCACTTGTCAATTTTCAAGACTTAACTCGTCAATTTTCAAGACAGAAATTTAGATTTTAAACTCAGTTAATCTTTTTGGAAAACCTTTTTTGCGTTACCATTAAATATTTTTAAAAAACCATTAAATATTTTTAAATATTTTAAAATATTTAAAAAAAAGTATTGTCAAATATTTATCATTCCAACAAAGGGTCACTTCTTTGTCATTAAATTTCCAACTACGATAGTTTTTATTAGTATAATATCATATACCAAATATCATATCGTGTCATAGTTTTAAATAATGACGGTCTTCTTTATTGTTACTTTTGCAAAAGAACGGGAAACGTTGATGCGATTCTTAAAAATGTTAAATCGCTAAAAACCTCAAAAGTCATACAAAAAAAAAATCTTAAACTTTGTGGTTTTAAAGTTAAATAAGTTTTCAACTAATAATAATATAACGATAAGTTTGTTATTTTTTACCTGTTAATTTTTAGCTCTAACTTATAGTGTTTGTTTTGTTTTCATTTTACATTTTTTTTTAAAATGTTGAAGTACCTAATATAATAGTTTTGACTGCGCTAACTTATGGGGGAAATTCTACAAATCACCAGTTAAAAAACAAAAAACCCACCCTAATTAACCATAATAAAAAACTTTAAAAACTCATACACATTATTAATAAATAGTTGCCGAACTTACTTTCATGTGAAGACGGATGAATTAACTAAATTAGTAATTTAATTGGTGTTTAAACAAAGTTCAATCATTTAAAAATAAATAACTTTTTCAATTCCAAAGTAAAATGTCGTCTTCCCTTAAACAAATGTTCTATATTCTTTTCTGAAAAAAAATCAATACCATGTATTTATATTTGTAATTTTCATGGGTGGGTTTTCATTCTTCGATACCTACCTAAAATCGTTTTTTCTATTTTTTGGCCGAAGCTTTTCAAAACAAAATATTTTTTTTTCCGTATTAAAAAGTCACGTGACTAAATTTTACTCAGAGGTGTCCCGAGGGGGAGGACGTAGAAGGTGTCATCCCTCTACTAAATTTACTAGTTGGCATATTGGACACTGGAGTCGGCAAAATTAGATCTATATTTGGCAGTCGGCAAACGCCAGCTAACATAGCCTTTTTTTTTTATTCTTTATTTTCATAGATCTTAGTCGGCAAAAACCAGATACCAACTCTCCTCCCCCCTTTAAAATTTCCTCGGGACGGCCCTGTATATATTATATATGCATTATATAATGTAACATATGTTGTAATAAATCAAGAAAAAGCTATTATTAAATTAGTATAACGGTTCCATAGTCGATCATTTCTCCGTTTAAACATAAGAACTTCTTTTACTTTTTAATTTAATAATTTAAAACAAAATTTTTCTTTTAATATTTATAGTTAGCATCATAAGACGTCTCGATAAGTTTGCATTTTTTTTTTTTTTTTTTTATTAAAAAATAGTATTAAAAATGAAAAGACAAAAAAGTAAAAATGTATTGAAAAATCTAAAGTCATATGATACCATTTCAGATAATAAAAAAACGCATGCTGTAAACAGATTCTAACACAAAACTGGCAATACATGCAGTTTTAAAAGGTATGTCTCAATGGAATGCAAGTGCTGAATATCTAGAAAAGCTGGATGCAGCATTGAAAAAAAGATATAATAAAAAATTAGGCATTACTTTGTTTGTTTCTAATCTAAAGCTATAGAAAAACCTATTTATTATGGTTTTAGCGAACTTTTTTCTAAATATATTATATTGTTTTACTTTAACTGTTATAAAAAATCTATTTGTATTATTACTTCAGGTTTATCCTTCTTTACTTGTTTGGTTGTTTTGTTGCATTGCTTTGGTAGGGAATGCTGTTTGATTTCCCCCAATCTATAATGGTTGCTATTTCAGTGCCGTCGTGTGACGTCGAAGTTGACTTTAAAATTGAAAGGAATGATGCAAAATAAGAACTTATTCAACAAACAAGAATTTATTTGGAACATGGATGAAACAGGGATACAACTTGAACGTAAACTAAGACGGGATGTTGCAAGGAAAGGCTCAGAATACATTCAGAGTCGAACAAGTGATAACAAAGAGACCATTACTATAATGGCTTGCATAAATCCAAAACTATGCGCACCTTTTATGGTTTTGATTCAGAAAATGGTCCAAAAGGAGTAACATGGAATGTGCCTGAAATGAGCTTTGAAGTTCAGATTGCAAGTGATTTTTTGAATGCAACTAGTGAATGTTTGCAACATCAAGATTTAAATGATAAAAAAAAAAAGTTTCCCACGACGCATCTGATCTCAAATTTTCATTTCCATTAGCTAATTCACCTAGTCCATCAGACAAAGAGATGTTCTCACTTATCTTTCACCACAAATTAAACAAAAGAAGAATAACTCAAAAAACTCTAATTTAAAGTTTTTTGTTTTCGCAGATCAGAAGAGGCTTACAACACGGAAGACAGGGCTGCAAAATTAGCTCGTGAAAAGAGAAAAATTGTTTAAAAAAAGAGAAAACTGGCCTAAAAAGAAGTTACTTCAGATATCAAATAAGCAAAAACCAACCGAGATATTAAAGAAGGAAAATAATATGTTATAACAATAATTTTTTTTTAGGTTTATTATCAGTAATTAGCATATAGCGAATTAAATTGAATAAATTATATCGCTTTTATTATTTTTTTAGTTTTGCTTTATTTACTAAATAATTTCATTAGAATAAATAAGTTCTACAGGACTAGGGTTGTTAACCGGAGGATTTCGTGCAATTCCGGAAAAACAACATTCTTTCGTAAGGAGATTGAGAACACGGAATTACATTTTTTCGTACCGAATGTTACAAAACATTTAAAATCGCCGATGTTCATTTCGCAAAAGCCACTTCCGAAATTTAGCATTTCGCAAGTTGACATACGAAACAAAACTATTTTGCAACATACGAAAGTAGCGGTTTCGGAAGTCGCACTTGCGAAACAAACATTTTTGCCAAACGACGTTTTGAAGTCTATAAAGAAAATTTGTTTGCCAGACTGATTTTAATTGTAAAAATTAACATCTTTAAATCCCAAAATGTTTATAATGAATTTTTATTTTCAGTAAAATAACTTATTAAATTTTTACGGTTTTATTTTTAGAAATATTGATAAAAAATAAAACTTCTTTCGAAACGAAAGTATTTCGGATCACAACATACGAAAGAATTCTTAACGGAAATAAACTTACGAAACGTGCCATAATAAATATATACAACGATGTTTTTTGAACTCATTACGTATATTAAAAATAAGAATGATGGGTAGGAATATACATGTTTTTTTTTTAAAGCATATGAAATTTTTGAAACAGGTTCGAATATGCTTAAGCAAATAGTAAAAAGAGGCTCAAAAATATGCTTTAGCTTAAGCATATTTCTGATAAAATATACCTATTTCAATAATTTCTAAAAGTGTGCACGTTACTAAAATTCTAGCAGATTTTAAAGGTATATAGAGTCCTGTTTGAATACGCTTTTCAAAGTATAGATCATAGAAAATTTTGTTTTTTAATTTTAATAAGATATAAATTTGAGTATAAGATTGTATAGTTCAATCAGTTAGATACGTGATAATTCGCCGCAGAGATCCAGGTTCGCATCCCGCAGCCATTGTAACTTTTGTTCATCAAACTCTTTTTACTTAAGATAGCATTTTTTGACCTCCATGTTCTATATTACAGATCTTTCGTCGCCTTCACAATAGTGACAACCTCTCCTCTGTTAGTTATTTTTTTAAGATTGAGTTCATTGTGCTTAATTCAACACGTTTCCCTTGCTTTACTAAGTTCTACTTAAATTACGATGAAATGTACGTAAAACAATTTTTTCAAATATTATAATTCATTTTGCTTTAAATCTTTTGCTTTTTGTACTAGACATCTGTCCTAAATACTTTGTAATAATTTCTAGCTAACTCTGAGTCTAATATAACCATTTCTGAATATAATTTCCCTGAGGCTCCTACAGCCTATTGTGTTCCATTAAAAGTAACTAGTTTTTGAGTCCAGATATTAATTATAAGCATCTAAAGGTTCACATTACTATTCATTTTCCTGATATATAGAATCCTATTTGCATACGTATCTCTTTCTGTAAATTCTGTTTTATATAGTTTCAAATTATATATTAAATAAATATTACTATTCTCTTAGTTGAATGAACGTATAGCTCATTCAGTTAAGACATTTGGCCGCGTAGACCCAGGTTCACATCCCGCTGTTTCACATATATTTCTTCTCTTTTTACTCTTTCTGATATCATTTACTTTTAGAGAGATCTCTCGTTCTTTATAATAAAGTATTTAATTGTTTATCACACATCCTCTTTATACTTTTTAAAAAGAAAGGCATACTGTTTATCTATTCATTGAGAGTCCAACTTAACGGGATTTTACTGTATATATAAGTATATATTTATATATATATATATATATATATATATATATATATATATATATATATATATATATATATATATATATATATATATATATATATATATATATATATATATATATATATATATATATATATATATATATATATATATATATATATATATATACATATATATACAGTAAAATCCCGTTAATGTATATATATATATATATATATATATATATATATATATATATATATATATATATATATATATATATATATATATATATATATATATATATATATATATATATATATATTAGGTATATTTGTATAAACATTTGAAGAATCATTTGACAACATTTTTTTGTAATTTTATTATTTATTATTTAAACTGTTAACAGTTAATATCTTAAATATATCGTAACATAAAATCTTTTGCGTCTTTTTCGTAACTACACATTCCGGAATGCTTTTTCCGTAAGGAACTATTTCGTAAGTATTCTTACGAAATGATTTGTTTCGCAAGTTTTCTTTCGCAATGCTTTATTACGGAATTTTATTTATTTATATTTTCGTATAGCGCGTTACTGAATGTGCATTTTCGCATGTGCAACTTCCGTAATAACAATTCTATTACGGTAGATAAAGATGCGAAATTTTCGCAAGTTTTGTTTTTCGGCGAACAACCCTAATTACTAGACAAAATATAGTTTGACAATAAAATATAGTTTCAATGTATATATCTCTGATTCATATTATAAAAGAAAATTTAAATATATCGCATATCGTTTAAAATTTATAGTTTTTCAAAAAATAAGATTTAACAATTGTTTTGTAAAATAAAAGAAACAAAATTTAATAAAATATTAAAATGACAAAAATAACATTTAAGACTTGGTTTGAAAAAATAAGAAGATATGATTTTATGTAAAAACATTTTATTGGTAGAGCATTTTATAGTTTGACTTATTTAATTATATTTATAATTTTTTTCATTGCCAATTAAGTAAAAGCAAATAAACAGTATAAAATAAAAGTAAAAGATTAATAAATAACGCAAAAATAAAAAATAAATTTCTCAAAAAGAAGATTATCATTTAAAATAATAAAAACATATGTACAATTGTTGATTAATTATGTATTAATAATCTAAAGTAATTAATTAATTAACTATTAATTATTGATTTCTAATATAAAGAACTTTTATTAGAAAAAATTTAATTCATTTTCAGTTAACAAAAGTAATTGCTTAAGTTTTGTTTTGAATTGGTTTAGAGAATTGTATTTTGAAAATCTTGTAGGGTATATGTGATTTATTTTTTCAAAAATTGAATAAAATAAGATTGGTAATATATTTTTATCAAGTTTGAACATGAAAATAAGAACTTGATAGAGGTTTAGTTTATATACATTTAGGATATTGAGTTCATTAAAAAGTGTTTGTGTGTGTGAAAAACGATCTACGTTTGAAATTATCCTTATAGCCTGTTTTTGTTTGCTAAACAATTTTTTTATTTTTGTCGCGTTAGTGCTACACCAAGCAATGTTCGCATAACTTAAGTAGCAATGAATAAAAGAAAAGTAAATGTTTTTTAAACAAGATCGATGTAATAACTGCTTTGCTTTGTACATTATTCCTAAATTTTTTGATATTTTATCTTCAACTACACATATGTGTTCCCTCCAGGTTACATTTTCGTCTAGAAACACGCCTAAAAACTTTATTGATTGCTCTCTCTTTATTAATTGATTGTCAATAAAAAGGTCTGGGAGTTCTAAGGAAATATCTGATTTTTTATGTAGGCGATGGAATAAAGTGTATTTTGTTTTAGTAATATTTAAAGATAATTTGTTTGATTTAAACCATTGGGTTAGTTTGTCTAGTTCTTTGTTTAATGTTTGGAATAATATATTGATATCTTTATTGGAATAAAACAAGCTGGTATCATCTGCAAATAAAATTGTATTTAAAATGTTAGAAAATTTTATAATTAAAATATGGAAAAAATTTTTTAATTGAAATGTTGAATATTTTCCACTCAAATCCTGATTATATCCATGAAGGCCTTGAACCCAATCAAATCTTTATTACCTAAATTGCTTAGCAACCATACATTTTATTAACCATAATAAATATAAACTGAACAAACATAATAAATTTATCGGATTACTCCCATAATAATACTACAAACGTTGTGGTACTATCGATTTTTTATTTGATTGATAGTGACATGCCTGAAATGCCTGGCAACAGTTTATTTTACATAGTTACTAGCTTTAGTTTCTTAAAACATCAAAGTTATCAAAAACTAGAATAACATTAGTGTGTAGTCATATTGAAAATCATTTTATGCACACAAAAAATTAAACACATACCCAATTACTAATTTTAGCTGTTTTTATGCAGTTCCAGAGATATTTTATATTTCATGAAACTGCTACATAACCCATATAAAAAAGAACCCAAACCTTTTTGCGTATATATTAATATAATGTTTTGGTTTAAAATTATTTATCAAACCAAAACTCATGTATTCTGATAATTGTAAAACTATTTTAGCATCTTTTTCTTTACCATTTTGACGCAAACTACAGCATGGTGCAAACAATAGTTCTGAACATAAAAAAGGTGCAATTAATGGCGCTAATCTTATTTTCTTTGTTTTACTACTCGAAGTGTCAAGATTCGCTTGGGGTCAGCCACACTACAGTTGGTGCAGAGTTTTCTTTATCAATGAAAGCAGTTAGAAGAATATTCTTATTATCAATTACAAATTCAACCAATATTGGTTTATTTTGTAGTCATTGGTTCCGAGAATGTACCAAAATAAATTAAATATTGTATATATATATATATTCTAATTTAAGATTTTTTACACAAATCTACAAAACTTTAACAAAGTAAAACAATCTTAAGACTCCTGTCAACAACAAAACGACAATAAAACTATCCAAAGAAAATCGCTATAGCAGTTTCTTGAATCACTTTCGCTGAATCAGCAACCCCGTTAAACCAATAAGATTTATTGGCTCGCTGACACAGTGTGTTTCAAGAAATTCTCGAACTTTCTTTAAGATTCCTTCGCGCCAGTCATCGTTTGTCATCGCCATCATCTCTTTGAAACAAATTTTAGAGCTTTTGTATATATGCCACCTTTGTAAAAGATGCTTTATGAAATTAAAATGCATAAAATTGGATACATCATTTGACCTGTAAAAATAATTATTAGAGACCATGCGGACATTCGCTGATTATAAACCAAATTTATATTAATAATATGCATATTAAACAATGTATTTCAAGTCTCAAATTACTGGACCACCTTGGATCGTAAAAGTATTCAACTTTATAAGTGAAATTTTAACCTAAAAAATGTAGTTCAAGTACGCCGTCATTTGGAATCATTTTATTTGACATTACTTACGTGTAAAATAGTGCAGCAATAGCTCATTTAAAAGATAATACTTGATTTTTTAAAAAAATTTTATTTTAGGTGCCACAAGAAGTCCTTACGTTCTTATCACAGAGCACCGTGGAAGAGCATTCGAAAGGAAGTTCACGCCTTCTTCCGTACCGATGTTATAAAACTTACCTAGAGGTAGCGTTGAACTAAGGATCTATAGCTTCTTAAGCAAGCGCGCTGAAGCAGCCACTGTGCTACAGCTGCTCATTTTAATAAACTATGAAATAAAAGGATTTTATAAATTTATGCAATAAAAGGAAAGACTTTAAAATTAACCACTTTTTTATGCTTACTAGTAAAACAAAAAATATTATCAAAACAAGTCACTAAGTCGTTTTTAAGGCGCCAAACTTTGAATGACTCCAAATTAAGCAACTGTATTTAATTATGATAGGACAAATTTCTAAGGTTCCTGATTTTCTTTATAAATTTTCGTTGGACACTTTGAACTGACGCAATCAATCCAATTTGGTGTGGCAACCAAACTGGAGGACAATATTCCAAAATTAGTCGTATTTATGTAGTGAAAGTTCTCACTATGACACAAGGGTCGCGAGTTTCAAAACATTTCAAAACTAAGTATGCTCTTGAGTTAGCTTGATAGATGACGTTAGAAATATGTTTTTATAATTAAGGCTGCAGTCAATCTCTACTCATAGATCCTTTGGGTTTAAAGACCAATCCAAAGTATAGTATACCTTTATACCTTTGCATAATGAGGGAGGTAATATTACAATAAAATTTAAAGAAAAACACACTACCCTGTGGAACTCCACTAACAATGCGTATTGAGTTTTATAGAGAAAATTGCCGACCTTGACTTGTTGATATCTGTGAGAAATGCAGAAATCTTATTTAAAAGATTACCTCCTATGTTATACAATGCAAGTTTAACCAAAGGTTTGAGATGTGAGGCAGAGTCAAACGCTTTTTAAAAATCAATATGTATAAAATTTTTTCCCCGTTATTTGGTGATTATCGAGTGCGGTGTTCCAATCATTAGTAGATTCTAAGAGATTTGTACAGGTGGAATGTTTGTTGAGGAAACCATGTTGATTATGAGATATTAAGCTACGATTACTTAGATATTCTATAACATACACATTGATCATTCCATGACGCGACAATAAGTGCATGTCAGTGATGGGTCTATAACTATTTGGACCCGCAGTCGCTCCTTTTAAAAAAATTGGAGATACAAAAGTTTGGCGCCATTGTTTAGGTAAAAAATTTAACTTAAAAACCGCATCAAGTATAATTGAAAATGGAATTCACAAAAAATAAGCTAATTTTTCCACAAGTATGTTAGGTATGTACTGGTTTCTTCGTTACAACAAGTTATCTTGTTATTATTATTTTTATTATTTTAGAGGAAAAAATTTTTTAAAACATATTCAATTTGTTATTAACATGATTAAAAACTTTGCCGATATCGCTTTCTTTAACTAGATTTAGCTCTACTCTCATTTGGTAAGTATATAATGTTTCTTTATATTTACTAGAGTATTTGTTATATGCTTTTTTGTGTAAAATACTATTAGTATTTGACCATTTTTTCCATAAGAATGCTTTACAATTTAACATTTTCCTGATTTTTTTTTTATTAAAATATTATAAATACGTGATCATAATATAAATTGATTCGTTTACAATGTATAAAATAAAATATCGTACATATCATAGGAACTTTTTTCAGTACGAATAACAAATTTAGCACAAATAATAAATATATAAAAATTTTAAGGGGGAAACCCCCTCTGATTTTTAAATCAATTTTTACAAAAAAAATATTGGTCAATTATAAAAAATATAATAGCATATATAAAAAATATAATAGCATATATAATAGCATATATTAAAAAAATAAGAAAAAAGTATTTAAAAAATAAAATGGTAACCTGTTGCTGTGGAAACCTTAAAAAAATGCCAAAAAACAGGTTTCACGCCGGCCAATATTGTGGGCAGGGAACAAAATAACCCTAGTTGAAACTTTTATATGGTGTTTACATAGAGTAGAAGAGTGTTTTAAGTTGAACAGAATTTTTTTTTTACAAATAAAAATTCAGGTATTTTGAAGTCAAAGTTCTATATTCAATAATATGGTAATAAAACAGCATAAACAGCAGGTGTAAAAAAAACAAAAAAAAAACTGTTCAACTTGAAACACTCTACACCATTTAATAAACATTCACTGAAAATTTTATGAACGGCTTTTGAATGGTTGGCGAGCAATGTTGGCCGGCGTTTTAAATACTTCATACTGAGAAAAAAGCAAATTAACATTTTTTTTAATTAAAATAACACCAAACATGTAAAAAAAAACAAAAAAACAATCATTAACTTCTTTAAATAAAAAAAGTATTTAAAATCTTTCTGGTTCATATGTTATGCCCTCTTTTTCCAAATTATTGTCATTTTTTTCAAGTTTTTTTGTTCTATTTAGCTGACGTCTCAACTTATTCTTTTCATTCATTTTATATTTAGATTGTTTTATTCGTTTATTGTTTATTTTAGTGGAGCCTTTAACCATAAAAGCTCCTGGTAACATGTTTAATTGTTCAAAAACTGAAGCTTTCATACCAGTATTGAAATTTGTTACCGCATCATACACACCAAGTTATTTGATGTGTATGATGCGGTAAAAAAAATTGGTAATCGGTCCCAAATCATACTGTTGAAGGATTCAATAGCGATTTGGGTTTTCCCATGTAAATACTTTTTTAGTTCTGAATCTTTGCTAAAATCCTTAAAAAATGGGTCTAATTTTAAAAATTATGTTCTTTGGAAGACCTGGACCTGGTTTGTAAGTGTTGGTATTATTTGCTTTATCAAAGTTGAATTTGCACTAACTATTAATGCCGGTAGGACAGTGAGAAAAGTGCAAGTTATTTGCTTTGGAAGATGCAATATGAAATAGTGTAGCCAATACGCTTGCCTTCATACCTGCTAAGTTTCCAAACGATCAATAACTGCATCTGTAAGACAACCACGTCCACCGAGACCTTTTTCTCTTTTCTTTAAATTTCGTAGTCGTGAACCAACACGTTTTTGATAGTGTCACACGCATTCTAATTTATTAACTTGAATGCCAGGATAAGTGTCTATGACATTAATGATACTTTTACTGTCTCCATCTCCTAAAAAATTTACATATCGCAGTTTGTACTTATCTATAGATCTTAAAAATACACGTTTTGTAACAGTGGACTCCATACCGCTTGCAGATCCTTTATAATTATTTTTACAAATGTGAGAGTTTCTCCGTTAGGCTTAGGCTGTAGGGTTTGTTTTTAAAAGATCTTTCTTCAAAAAGCAACCTTTGCAGAACCTGCACATTGGTTCCACATCTAAAGCTTTTCCAGTGTCCATTGATAATGCAGAAAAGACACCGTTTAATGATGAAAAGCCTCTTTTCTGCCAAGTACCATCACATGACACACCAATATCAAAAACATCATCATTAGCATGTTTTCGCAATTCTGCTACTGCATTAAACATGGTATCTTCAGCAACTTTTTGTGTGACAGCACCTATTTTCACAGCTAATTTATCATAATTTCTTTGTGTCATTGGTTTATATACCAGAATGTTCCTGTTCAAGTGAATGCATTGCGTATACTGTTCTA
Organism: Hydra vulgaris; assembly: GCF_022113875.1. NCBI lineage: Eukaryota > Metazoa > Cnidaria > Hydrozoa > Anthoathecata > Hydridae > Hydra > Hydra vulgaris. The sequence continues at coordinate 32,145,378 of NC_061165.1, forward strand.
CAATTAATATTATATGCTCTGTTACATTGTTTTGAAGTATAAAACTCATTTTCATATTTGCAGTTATAGCACTTGATAATTAACTTTGAGGCATTCCTTTTTAGTCTTGCATTTTTTCGGACAATGACAAGGATGAACATTCACCACATTGAGGACATGCTAAAGCATTTAATATGTCAGATAATATAGAGCAATCTATAATCCTATATCCAGATATTTTCATTCTTGAAAGAGCTCTGGAACATTCAATTGGCTTTACCTTTTTCACAGATACAGATGTAGAAAATAAATTTAACTCAGATTCGTTATTTACAGAGTTATTATTGACAGTTGTAGTATTTGAATCAGTCAAAATTGTTACAGCAGGGTTATCATTCAACCTTATTTCAGTATTTTCTTTGTCGAGAGAGTTAAATTTCTTCGCTAAGAAACCTCTTCTCTTTTTTTTAATTATTGTTCTTGATTTTATTCTACAGGCTTTACTCATTTTTTAAAAAAAATTAAGAAAGTTTTAAGTGCTTCAGAATAACAGAAAACTGTAATTTAGCTTGATGAACCAGACTATTTTCGCTAGCTGGATGAGTAAAGAAGCCAAACCAAGCATTTTACTGCAGCTTTTTAAAATATACATTAGTTATTAGAATTTTTATTAAGGTGCTACACCGTTGCTATGAGCGTTGTTAGGGTATAAATTTTGAGTTACCTTAAGAAAATACAAAATTTGAAGGCCTAAATGATAAAAATCACTATATAAACAAATAATTTTAAATTCTGCATACATTTAAATGCATAAATAAGTTATAATATTTTTTACAAATTTTGAGTAAAATTAGAGGGCGTTTCCCGCAATTTTGAGTGGATATTTTTATCTGCTGTCTGTTTATAAAAAAGCTCTCAAACCATTGTAAAGCAACATTTTTTTTAAAAAAAAAGGTTTTCATTCTACAGCTTAGAAGCATGATATTATAGAATTATAGAAAAATATATAAAGTTTAGAAAAGTTGAATGTTTAAGCTATAAAAAGGTGTAAAATAATGTAATTTTTGAGAATGCATTTTATTTACTTTTGTCCACCACCTGACCCGCTGTGCTATGGTAAAAACAAATCGCCGCATTTCGTTGATTTTTATTTTTTGTATAAGCTTTTATAACCCCATGCTAACGTAGAACAATGCAGTCAGAAGTGTACGATTAAAAATAAGCGTAATCATTCATTAGCATTAGTTTTTGAAAACTTTGACTACGATCTGAGTTTGAGCACTTTCTTGTAGTATCAAAAATTTACTTAAAATTCATTATTTCGTCAAAGTTAAACACTTTTGCAGAACGGTAACATATGACCCATTCGGTTAAAACTGACTTTTTAAAGAGAAAAAAGATTTTTTTTTAAATTAAAGCAAGTTCGCATTGTATATAACATTTTATATAGGTTGCATTAAAGTTTTACTGTCCAATGTAACCTATATAGTTTTGGTAATTTTAAGATTCACGAATTTCAGAAAAGTATTTATGAAAGATCGCCCTGATGTTTAAATTTTTTTAAATTTATTAACTTTGGAGCTGATTCCCAAACGCTCGAGCTCTCGATGTCACATTTTCGTATATTTAAAAATATATAAAGATTTGACTTAATAGAGATTAGAGGAGTTTTTTATTGAAAAAAGCAGCGAAAAAATCTGCCAAATGGCTGTAGGATTAAATTAAGATATGAAATTACTCTAATAGTTAAAATCAAGGCCTTGCCTTACATTATTAAGTTATTAAATTACTATTCTAATTTATAAACTATGTATAATCACTCTAAAATAGGCATGCGCGGTTACATAAAATACAATTTTTTATAATTTATTAAAATTGCTTAAATAAATAATAAGTTCTATTTAAAATTTTATTATGAAGGGTAATTCGGTTTTGCAAGATAATTTCTAGAAGAATAACCTCCTCTTTGGACACCAACACCTCGCACATAAGATTGGGTGTCCCCACGACCACGACCTCTTGTTGTATTGCCAACAGTAGGGTTTTTAATTTTTGCGGGAGGCGATTTGGGGCGTAGTTGTTCAATCAAGTCTGTGCTTCCTACTAAATAATCTTCAGGGGAGCTGCTAAAAAAAGAGTTATATTGTTCAGAAGAATAGTTTGAACTCGTTAGATCAGGGCCAACAGTAACCCAACCCGGACGCACAGTATGATCGTTACCAAACACATGCAAACGACGTCTACCAAGACAAAAATGTTCGATAATCTTGAATATTTCCTCCGGCTTTTCGGTGCTTCCATACTCAGGCTCTTCTCCTATAATAATATCAAGATCAACGTTTGCGTGGATAAAATCACCATCAGTGCTCCGACGAACAGTTCCTTTAATACCCATTAAACAATGTTCTTTAGTGTGTTGGAGAACGGACATCGGCTCCATATACTTAGTGTTACCAGGATTATTTTTGTTGGTTTTAATCCAACAGATATCTTCACACCGACGAAAACCTAAAATAGCAAAATGAACAAGAGCGAAAAAAATCATTCTCATTATACTTCCTTATAAAATCCAAATAAAAAAGTTTTTAATATAAAAACATATTTAATTTTAAAAAACAAAAAACAAACGTACCCCAGGCTTTAAGACATTGCCGACCCTCATCTAATCCTTCAGAGGATCCGCACCATAAGAAACAAAAAGAACGCTGCGCAGCAACTTGACTAATTTCAAGACGAATAATTTCTTCCCATCTCCAAGGTCTCCAATTAAACATAAGTCCTGGACATCTTCTCTGGTACTCTTCTAATGGAGGATCAATTAAAATGACGTCAAACTTGTACTTCAACTCTGCTAGATCATAAGTGTCAAGATCACAGTGTAAGTACCTAATATAAATACAAAAAAAAAATATTGAGCCAGAAGGGTATAAAATACAACTAAGGATTAACAGTAATATACTTTTATTTAAAAGCTAAATTTACGTTATTATATGCATTTTTACAGTAAAGTAAGTCCACTAAAAACTTAAAAACAAACTGTAATAAAAACAGTACCAAAAATAAAATTATTTTACAAAACATTTCCTTACATCGGCGGAGTGGCTCGTTGCTCAATAATTTCGTCTTTCAACTTTATAAGTTCCTTTAGTTTTGGATATTCTTCAAAACGATCTGATATTCCTGTATCTCGAATAAAATTATGAGGTCGGTAGCCTGAATCGATAAAGTGTTGACAGTAGTCATTGTGAGGATTTAAGCTATGTGTTCCTTTAAGAAATGTTTTAGAATCAGTGTATACTGAATCCACAGCATCTTCATTATCTAAAATTTGCACTTTCTTCTCCTTGCTGTCGCTTGAATTATTTTTCTCAACACTACTGGCTTAAAATAAATGAAAAGGTAAAATTATTAATATATATATATTTTTTGAAATATATCAAAAATTTAAAAATTTGTTAAAAAATCATATCTGATTAACTAAATGCAGCTCAATTCATAAGTCTTTAAACTTTAAAAAGTTTGAAACTTATACATTTGTTGAAAACAACTTTTTTTTAGTTGGTTTTGTCCTTGGATTGAAACTGTGAAAATTGATTTTGCAGAAAAGCAAATAGAAACTAGCTGTTTATGCAAAAACCTTGGTTCAGTGACTTTTTGCTTCAGTGACTTCTTGCTTCAGTGACTGGGACAACGATATTTTAAAATTTATGTTTTTCAAGATTTGTATTAAACTTAGTATTCAATTTTATTTTCAATCAAATTCTAATTTATCTAAAGTGCTAAAATTGTTTAAAACGTTCAAAAAATTTCCAGAATTTACTAAAACTTTCAAAAAACTTCCAGATCTTTTTAGAATATTTTTTGACTACCCAAAAGCAGTGATGTAAGTTAAAAGCAAAGGTGACTTGAACCAACATTTCAGTTTGTGTCATTGGTGAATAAAAAATAGTAAATCAAGAGAGCAAATATTTAATTTGAATAGCACAAAAAGGTTTTTTGCATCCAGCAGATGCATTTTATTGCATGTGAAGATAATCTATAAAAACAAGATCAAAAAAGAATCCTGTGGAAGCAAGTCGTAAAATGTATAAGGCTCTCAAGGCAGTGAGGAATCATGACAAATGTGGTTCCAAAGACAAGACCTGGACTCCGCATTTCATACATAAATACTGCAAGAGAAACTCTTGCAGTATTTAAACTCAAGAGAAAGTTAAAAAGTTGTTTTGTGCTTAGGTGTGCATTTTGTAGATTTTCACTTAGAGAAATTTCAATTGACAAAGTATATATATATATATATATATATATATATATATATATATATATATATATATATATATATATATATATATATATATATATATATATGTATATATATATATATATATATATAGAGAGAGAGAGATGGTGTCTCGATAAAAATACTCATCTTAGGCAGATGTTAAATGCATCCGGCTGCTGTCTTGTAGAAGGCCTCCTAGGCAAAGATTTAAGGGGTAAACAGATTCTATCTGTTGACCAGCCTCGCACCCCTTTTTTATCTATTAGGCTGGCGCAGATGTATTTTAATACATTGTTTCCAGTTTAGGATGTTGAATGCTGGATCTTCTTGACTGGATGCATGAGTTTTGCTTGTGTCTCTGTTTTTATGACTAGACAACTCATTCTATTATCTCCTAACGAGGGTACAGCTCTAAGACAACCCGAATCATTTAACTTCTCTACTCGACTTGTGTCTTGTTTCTGATCCTATTCAGTACTCAGTTTCTCCACATTCACGCCTCTGATCACGTTTGATCTCGCTAAAACTATTATCTCATTCTTCTTTATCATCAGACTTCCTCTATCATCGCACATCTTACAACTACCTTTAAGCTGGCTGGAAATCTTTCCGTAATTTTCTTCGTGATTGCCCTTGGGTAGAAATCTTTCGTCTTCCTGTTGACAAATGTGCTCCTTACATAACTTCGTGGATTCAGGCTGGCATGGAATCCTTTATTCCTTCTCTACGATTCCAGGTCAAGCCTCACTCTTCTTCATGGTTTTCCTCACATTGTGCTACTGCAATTGCCAATCAAAACCATTACTTCCATATCTATCAGCTAAAAAACTCTCCAGAAAACAGACATCTGTTTATTACTGCTAGAAACCATTGTAAAAAGATTTTATCTAACGCCGAAGCCCGCTATTCTCAGATCATGAAATCTCGTATTTCATCTCAAAAATTAGGCTCTGGTGACTTCTGGAGAATCTTTAATAGTATCAATAATCAGGGCAAGTCTGTAATTCCAACTCTTTTGTATGGTTCAGACTTTATCACCTCACCTAAAGACAAAGTTGAATTATTTGCTAAGAACTTTTCATCAATATCATCTCTTGATTCCACTAGTTGGATTCTACCTGATATAGCCGTCAAACAGGTTGATCCATTGGTCGACATCTGTATCACTCCAGCTACTGTATCTAAAATGATTTCCTGCTTAGACTCTTCTATAGCTTGAGGCCCAGACAACATATCTGTTATAGTCTTGCAGAAGTGTTCTCTGGAGCTGTTGTCTATCCTTTCAAAACTATTCAACAAGTACTTATCAGAGTCTTGTTTTCCAGCCTGCTGAAAAGCAGCATCTGTTATCCCAATTTTTAAAAATTCTGGAGAACAATCTGATTCGTCTAACTACTGTCTTATTAATCTTCTTCCTATCATAAGCAAGGTTTTTGAATCTTTAATTAACAAACACTTAATCTCTCATCTTGAATCAAATAACTTTCTGATCACTAATATGGATTTCGATCTTTTCATGCTACAGCTGATTTGCTAACAGAAATAACTGATAGGTTTTATTGCGCATTAGATAAAGGTGGAGAGGTTAAGGCCATCGCTCTTGACATATCTAAGGCGTTTGATAAAGTTTGGCATACTGGTCTTCTCCATAAGCTGTCTTCTTACGGTGTATCTGGAAACATCTTCAAGATTATTGAATCCTTCCTTTCCAATCGCAGTATAAAAGTTGTCCTTGATCAACAGCACCCTTCTTCTTATTCTGGTTCCTCAAGGTTCAATCCTTGACCCTATACTTATTTTAATTTAAATTGTGGCATTGGTGGCATTGTTCGCTGATGATACTACCATTTATTCTTGTCACGATAAGAAGCCAACTCCCTCTGATTGGTTGCAGGGGGCATTTGAACTTGAAAAGGATCTCACTTCTGCTACAGCATGGGGCTTACAGTGGCTGGTGAACTTTAATTCAGATAAAACTCAACTTTTTTCAGCAAATCATTATCGCAATAATTTAGACCTTCCTATATTTATGAACAGTAATGTACTCGATGAGTCATCTACCCTTCATCTTCTAGAATTAACTCTTACTTCTGATCTTTCTTGGAAACTTTATATCAAATCCATTGCAAAAATAGCATCTGCTAAAGTTGCATCTCTTTATCGAGCTTGACACTTTCTAACTCTGGATTCTATTCTCTATCTCTATAAATCTCAAATCCATCCTTGTATGGAATACTGTTGCCATATCTGGGGCGAATCTTCTAATGAAGCCCTTTCTCTTTTAGACAAGGTGCAAAAACGCATTGTAAACTTAGTTGGACCTGCTCTTGCAGCCAACCTTCAACCTTTGTCACATCGTTGTAATGTTGCTTCTCTTTCTCCTTTCTACAAATACTATAATGGGCACTGCTCTAAAAGCTAGCCTCTCTTTTCTGTTACTGTTCCTAAGTGCTCCAAAAACTCTTATTCATCTAGTTTTTTCCCTCAAACGTCAGTTCTTTGGAATTCTCTTTCTTTATCTTATTTTCCTGATTCATATAATTTGCAATCTTTTAAGTCGACTATAAATCGTCATCTTGCCCTACAATCTTCATCTTTTCTCTTCCAGTAACTTCCAACACTAATTAGTGGTTGCTTGCAGCCTTGTTGGAAGCGAAGATGTTTAAATATATATATATATATATATATATATATATATATATATATATATATATATATATATATATATATATATATATATATATATATATATATAAAGACCTCGACGGGAATAAATGAACACGAGAGCAGAAAAAAGCTCTCCTAAAACAAACTTGGAGAGCTGTGCGAGCTGCTCTTCATTTAAATCCGCGCTCCTTTTTATTTTTTATTTTAAATAGCTGTGCTTTTTAAAAACAATTGCAGTATATTAAGCAATTAATTTTAAAATTAATATTGCATTTTTTTTTAGTTACAACAATAATTGTACTTTTGTGAGAAAAGTTATACTTTTGCGAGAGCCATAAATTGCTCTCGTAAACTGTTTTAGGGGAGTGTGGTCCCAAGACCATTGAGTTTTTAACGGGTCCCTAAAATTTAAAAAAAAAAAGTTTTTTAAAAGTAGGTCAACCTGGTACTCAAATGAAGTGAAATTATATATAAATTTTAAAAACAATAATTTTAAAAAAATAATAATTACTTTAGGTTTTATTGCATAAAAAATAACATTTTTTAACAAAAAATGAAAAAAGTATATTGTTAAAATTTTTTCCATTTTGATAAATAAGTTGAAAAAATTATTTTTGTTTAAAATAATTATTATTTTTGAAATTTTTATATAATTTCGCTTCATTTGAATACCAGATTGACCTACTTTTGTAAAAAAAATTTTTTTATTAAATATTAGGGACCCGTTAAATATTCAAGGGTCTTGGGGGACCCATTAAAATATTTTTTATTCTAAAAAATTTTAAACCTAGTGTTATTTTATTATTTTGCACACATTTAGAGGTTGTGCCTAGTTTTTTGAAAAAAAAAAACCCACCCTAATATATATATATATATATATATATATATATATATATATATATATATATATATATATATATATATATATATATATATATATATATGTATATATATATATGTATATATATATATATATATATATATATTTATATATGTATATATATATATATATATATATATATATATATATATAATATGTATATACATATATATATATATATATATATATATATATATATATATATATATATATATATATATATATATGTATATATATATATATATATATATATATATATATATATATATATGTATATATATATATATATGTATATATATATATATATATATATATATATATATATATATATATATATATGTATATATATATATATATATATAATGTATATATATATATATATATATATATATATGTATATATATATATATATATATATATATACATATATATATATATACATATATATATATATATATATATATATATATATATATATATATATATATATATATATATATATATATATATACTTATATATTATTTAACATATTTTTGTCCATTAAGCCATCAATCAAATGGATAGGAATGACACAACATCTATTAAGGCAACCCCAGACCATAACGTTTCCACCTCCATGCTATACTATTGGTAGCTGGTATTTAGTATCACTTATATGGCCTTTTTTTCAACAAAGATATTCAATACCATCAGATCCAAATAATATAAACTTAGATTCATCACTAAAAAGTACTTTTGACTATTGTTCTCTTGACCAATTCAAATGTTTATTAGCAAATCTCAAGTGTGCTTTTCGATTCTTTATAGAAATAAAAAGTTTCTTTGCGGGACATCTTCCAAATAGATTTGCAGACCTCAAACAACACTTAGTTGTGTAAACACTACATTTTACATTATAAAACTCTTTAATTTCAGCATTTAACAAAACAGCATTTTTGTGTGGATCATTTTTTGCAGTACAAATTAAAATTTTATCTTGTCTTTCAGATGTAATTGGAGGCCTTCCTAACTTTAGAGATTCTATTGTTATTTCTTTCCTTATAGCTTTTATATATATCCACTAGTGTTGATTTTCCTATATTAAACTGATCCGCTATGTCTCTTGTAGTTCTGCCTTGTTCAATTGCACACAATACCGCTTCTTTGATAGCTGATCTTGCATTTTTTCGATTTGTTATTTTAAAAATTTATTTAAAACAATCTTATTTTTAATTAAAAATACTTTATATTTTATTTACCATTTTTAAGATTTAAATAAAAACCAACAAAAATATTGGAATTTTATTATTTTAATTCTGCCCAGATACTTTTGCATGCCCATATTTTAATAAAATGAACTTTTAAGGTTAGATTGCTTAGATTAAATAAGAATGAAAAGTCCAAGATATTAAACTCTTCATTCAAAAGTTATGCCCTTGTCCGGTTACTTTTGCACACTACTATATATCAGTGTACAATAGAAAAATATTTTACATTCTCTATTGTGTGTATAAACCGCTACATGAATTCTCCTGCCTTTAAACTTATATAACTAGTTATATGAGCTATGTTATGGATTGGTACAAGGGAGAATAGAGAGCCAATTTCACAGTTGTCGCAGACTTCATGAAAAGTGAATCAGTTGTTGCCGCCAAACACTGAATCAACTGCAACTTCTACTTTGTTGATCTCACAAGACATTGCTCAGGCAAGAATACACTTTAAATTGTTTATCCAGACTCCTTGATTTATTGCCAAAACTACCACTCCCCCTTAGAGAGATCAGCTATCCTTAGGGAAAAAAAACAAATTTGGCAGCCACAGAAAAGACCGGCTACAACAGAACAAGTTCTGTGGGGACAAGACCAATGTGAACTGGGAGTCATTGATAGAACTTCAGTAAATGCTTATGCCACCACTGAGTTAGGTCTCAGACTAACATTGAGTTAGGTCTCAGCAAACAATTCACTATTCTTGACCAGGATTGGACACCTCCAGATACCTCCAAGATTTTTTTAAAAGCTGTCTAAGGCTAAAAGTAGAGCTAGTATCTTTGTCTGACCACAGATCATGAAGATTATAGAATGTGGTTAGTTTGCTAAGCTTCTAAACAGGATCAATGCAATTTTTATGCTTTTCTGGATTATATAATGCTGAAAATTGAGATTCTCGTAAAGAATTATACAGAATTTGGATGCAGAATGCCACTCCATATACTACTTAACACTCATATTGATAATTTTAAGGAGAACATGGAAGCTTACTCAAAGGAGCAAATTAAGTGCTTTCATCAAGATATATATTAGACTTTCAGTTTCATTATCAAATACAGTACAACAAAAATATAATGTGAAACTACATTGAAATATAACACTTTGTCTTTAAAGACAAAAATTGTGTTTTATAGTATAATCAATCATATAATAAAAATAATTATATTTTATAATGATAATAAAAACAACTCTAAAAGATTAATACACCATGTGCATAATGAAAAAAAAAAAAAAAATTGATAAAAAAAAATTAACAAATATCATCTCAAATTTAGAGAAATAATGATAAAGAACTAATACTCAAAATAAAAATTCACATGAAAAAAAAATCTAAATCTTAAATTCTATTCTATAATTAATTATAATTAATGTTCATTAATTATAGTTAATGATAATTAATTATAATTAATTATAAAGAAATATTCAATTTTAAAATAAAGATAAAGATTTAATTAAACCAATTAAATTTTTATCTTTCACCAAAAAATTATACTTGTTTGAATAGTATCAGCTGGTACTGAAGAAATAACTGTGGAGTTTTTTTTAGTTGAAACTATCTGATTTGTGTCTTCTTTTTTACCCAATATATTTCCAAAGTTTAGTTCATCTTTTAAACCAAACTGTTGAGCAAGAAGTTTGCGTCGTAATTTGGATCTTTCTTTCATTTGCTTAAGACGCTCTGCAGAATTCATATTAAGCAACTATAGAAAAAAAATTAATGAAGTTCCTCATATATATATATATATATATATATATATATATATATATATATATATATATATATATATATATATATATATATATATATATATATATATATATATATATATAATGAAGAGTAATACTTACTAAAAAAAAGTGTTTTTACATTCAAAAAAAAAAATCTAATCCAAATAAAAATACGGTTATTTTTATTACATTTAAAAAATTTAAAAGATTTAATTGTCAGATATGAAAATTAAACTTGTTATAAACAAGTTTAAGAAAAAGTTACTTTTGAAAGACAATAATTATGTTTTAAATTTAAAACACTATTAAATAATAAACATTGTTATATGTGTGTATATATATATATATATATATATATATATATATATATATATATATATATATATATATATATATATCTGTAAAAATAAGTTATTTTAACAAATTAATATTGATGATGATGATGATGATGATGATGATGATGATGATGATGATGATGTTTCTTTTAATTGTACTGCTGATTGTATTATTGTATTTCATATTTACCTGTTGTATTTTTTCTTATTTTTATAAATTTAAACAAAATATCTTTTAATGTTTTATTGTTTTAAACATTATTATCCTGCATTATATCAAAAATAACATACTCTGTAAAACTCTAATATCTAAAACAGCTAATAACATAAAAAAGTCGAATAATCTAAAAAGTTGAATGAATATCAAAAAGTCTAATAAATATCAAACTTTATCTAACATCATTCTTCTACTGGCTGTATTCACCAATTTCCTAATAACTGCTTCATAATTGAAACTGCCAGTAAAAAGAAGTTAGACAAATGTTCAAATGAATAAATATAAATAAAAAACAATTCATGTTAATACTCTTATAAATATGTATATAAAGAAAAAAACAACATGCTGGGATGATCTCCAAACTTTGTTAAATAGTAATAAAAACCAAATTAAAAAGACAAAAAATCAAAAACAAATATATGTTTTTATAAAACACAACCATAAAAACAAAAAATATAATCCATAAAATATGTTTTAATAATTTATGAACAAAATATACAAGACTTTTTTTAATACTAGAACAAGTAAATAATAAACAACATTATGTTATAAAGACTAATTATGTTTTAAAGACTAACCAACAATATAATCAAAATCTTCTGGTATACCAAACTGTTTGTCAATAACACTAGACTCCATGTTAAACTTTTTGACACACCACGACTTCAATGAAAAGATGTTATCAGTCCAACGATTTGCTGCCTCGGTTGCAACACTTACGTCAACTTCTAGTTGTTTCAATAACTCTGGATCACAATCACTGTATTTAGTAAGTTCGTTTTTATATTTCTTGTTTTCTTCTTCCAGCTTATTTAACTTTTCTAACACTTTGACACGTTCATCCTAACATCAAAAAGTAATCACAATGAAATCACGAAATGGAGAAAAGTATGAAGTATAAAATTCCCATAAAATTATTAGACATCAAATTAAATAAAAAAATTGCAAAATAAATTTGAAACCCAAATACTTTAATGTTTGAAAAAAAGGGTTTAAACTTTTTGTATCAAAATTTAAAAAAATTTTGATACAAAAACTTCAAAGACAAAAACACTTACAGGAATATCTTAACCTTTTTATTTTAATACTGGAACATCTTTTTTTAGGTATATAAAAAAAAAAAGTTAAATAAAATTTTTACTTAAAATAAATGTTTTTTAAAAACTTGCATTAAAATTAGCAGGTGTTAAAAATATTTTCCAAACTTTTGGAAAAATTTTTTAACCCCTCCCCCTCCCCACACACACACACTTCAATGCAAAGTAAAATTAATTCACCCCAAAGATGAAAACACTTACAGACAAATCTTTTCCTTCTTTGGCTTCTTCTACACTTTTTCCATAATTTAACTTTCGAGTTTTTAATTCATCAATTTGTTGATTAAGTGATTCAACTTTACGTTTTCGCTGGTAAAATTATATAATTAAAACATGAATAACATTTATTAACATTAATTAATAAAATTAAAGAAATTTTTTTTTTGTTTTTACTACTTAGTAAGTAATAGATTTCTTAAAATATTAAAAAATCAAGGACATTTGATTTGATTTTTGACATTGCAACTGATAACAGTAAAAATTTAGGTATCTCAAAAAGTTGCAAAACAAACAAAAATTTAGCTACTTTCAATAATCAAAACTTAAAATTCAAAATTTAAAAATGTTTGTTTGCAAGTTAAAAAAAAAAAAAGACAATTTAGATAACCTATCGATGCTAAAACATTTACTAAAATAAACATCCTTATGTGAACTTAAAACAAAGATAAAACAAAGATATCTAAAAAAAAAAAAAAAGTGATACTAAAAAAAGCAGAGTATTTATTCTGAAGTAAAAAAAAAGTCAGTCGGAAAAAGTTCAAAAAATAATCAGGTTATAAAATAATATAATTATCAATATCTTGATACACACATACATACAGTATTTCAATCATGTGTGACATCATCTAAAAACTTGTTTAAGTTATTAAGCACAACTTGTTTAAGTCCCTAGCAGCCTAAACCCCAGGATTGATCTTAGTTTAACTTAAATGAAAAAGACATCAGACTACAAGTTAATTATTAAAAGATTATCAAATGGGCATAGCTAAAAATTTGATTTTTTATCTTAGAGTTCAGAAAATATTGTTTTTCTGACTTCACCATATTACTCAGATGATACCAGACTACACTAAATTAACAGTTATTTAACTTCATGTCCAAGAATATAACAACATTCACAGTAGTAAATGCAAATATAATTATGCAATGCTTTCCGATATCTCTTCCTTACACAAAGAAATTATACACTGGTTTTAATTAACACATGGGACAAACAGATACCCAAAGAAACTATTGTAAATTGTAAAAAACTTGCTCAACCAGAACTACACTGCTTACCTGAAAAGTATTGTGGTGACAAGTATTTTAATGAAAAAACTCAATTGAAGACTAATGGAAAAATTGTGGAAACATATAATGGAAAAATTGTGGAGACATAATGGAAATATTGTGGAGGCATATAATGAAAAATTGCAGAGACATATGATGGAAAAATTGTGGAGATATTAGAAAGATTTATAATAGATAATAGAAAGTTTTAGCAGTATCTACTACAGTAGCTACCTCAAAATAAAAACAGTTTGAAACAAAGTTAATAAAAAAAGCCACAAATTTTATAAGTACAAAAATCAAATAGTTTTGCAAGTTTTTGTTCTTTTTTGCTTTTTCAAGTTTCACTTTTATTGTGAAACACTAATTTTTTGTAAATAAATAAAGCATACAAAGAATAATACAAACTAAATTGGATTTGCACACATATTAAAATACCATGGTTTAAGATTAATATATTCACTAAAGATGAGCAAAGAGATGGAAAGGCAATTGCCAAGCTTTACAAAGATATTTAATGACAAAATTTAATGAGATCATCTATTTTAATTTAAATATGTTTTAATAAGGCATTTAAAAAATGATTAGAACTTACATTTTGAATCCCCTTACTTGGATATGACCAAAAATAATTTGAAGTTCCAATTCTTTCCGAATCAACCAAACCATCATCAACTAAACTTTGGAGGACCTCTTTCACAGACATTGGCGCTAAAATGCAATCAATGCAAAAAATTACTAAAACACTAATAAAATAATAATGTATAAACATATTAGGGTGTACTGAAAAAAAAAAAAACCCTCAAGTTCTTCCTATTCTTTAAGGTCTAAATAGACTAAAAATACCAAAAACAAGTTTTTTATTTGCGTGTAAGTGTAAAATTTCATTTTTTTTTTAATTAAATAAATGCATTTTAAGGAAAAAAATCACAGATTTTAGAAACTCTCTTAATGTTATTCTCTTAATGCTAAATATATACTTTCACTTAAAAAAATTTTCGATGTAGTAAAAAATTTTTTTGTCACTAGCATTTTAAATCCAATTTTATTTAACGCATGAATAATCTATGACTATAGCTTACCATTTCAAAAAAAAAGTTCAATTTATTAAAACAAACAAAAAAAAAAAATTATTATTACATACTTATTCCTTTTTCCTTTGGTGCAATTTTTTCAATCTCTTTCAACTGAAAGAATGTTTTCTAAAAAAAAAAAGTTCAATTTTTTCAATCTCTTCCAGCTGAAGGGATGTTTTCTAAAAAAAAAAAAAAAATACAAAAATTTCTTTCAAGAAAACAAAAATGTAGAAGATTACACTAAAAGACTTTTTTAATGCCATAAGTAATAAATTATATAAAAAATAACTGTGAGTGATCTATAGTAAACTTTTTAATTGACTTTAAAAAGTATTATTTATATTCTCTGGTTTGATTGAGAAAAACTTACAAAAGTAAAAAAATTTAATAAATGTCATTAGCGAAATAATATAACAATATTGATAAATTTAACTACTATTAAAAAAAACTACAAGTGAAGTTCACTTGTAGTTTTTGAACTACTACAGCTTTATGTAATATTATATACTAAAATACTAATATATGTTAAATATACTAAAATTTTCAAAATAAAAATAAAAACTTTAAAAATTATTCTTAATAAAAATGATATTTTTTAAAAATATATTCACCTCATAGAGCCAGTGAAGAAACTACAGTAAAGGAACTTTTTTTTTTTAATGTTTTTTATTTATTAATCTATTTATTTTGATGAAAAAGGCTAACAATGTTTTTTATTCTTAATTGTTTGATAAATTTATTTTTAAACTTTTAAATAATTTATTTTACAATAACAAAAAAATCAATTAATATTTAAACTAGCAGACTAATAAAAGCAAAAATAATTATTTCCCTTAAATATATTTTTATTATTAATTCAAGAATGTTTTATTGTAAAACAAATCTTTTGAAAATGCAAATATAAATTGAAAGAACATGTATATATATATATATATATATATATATATATATATATATATATATATATATATATATATACATATTATATACACACATATATATATATATATATATATATATATATATATATATATATATATATACATATATATATATATATATATATATATATATATATATATATATATATATATATACATATATATATATATATATATATATATATATATATATATATATATATATATATATATATATATATATATATATATATATATATATATATATATATATATATATATATATATATATATATATATATATATATACCTATACACACACACACATACACACACACACACACATTCTAAAAGGTAACAAATAATCAATAATAAAAAGTGCATAAAAATTGTACTAAACAAATACTAAACAAATAAAAATCAGTATATTTTTAAAATATACTTTTTTTTTTAAATGTTTTTTATTTATTAATCTATTTATTTTGATGAAAAAGGCTAACAATGTTTTTTATTCTTAATTGTTTGATAAATTTATTTTTAAACTTTTAAATAATTTATTTTACAATAACAAAAAAATCAATTAATATTTAAACTAGCAGACTAATAAAAACAAAAATAATTATTTCCCTTAAATATTTTTTTATTATTAATTCAAGAATTTTTTATTGTAAAACAAATCTTTTGAAAATGCAAATATAAATTGAAAGAACATGTATATATATATATATATATATATATATATATATATATATATATATATATATATATATATATATATATATATATATATACACACACACATTTATATATACATATATATATATATATATATATATATATATATATATATATATATATATATATATATACATATTATATACACACATATATATATATATATATATATACATACATATATATATATATATATATATATATATATATATATATATATATATATATATATATATATATATATATATATATATATATATACATATACACACACACATACACACACACACATTCTAAAAGGTAACAAATAATCAATAATAAAAAGTGCATAAAAATTGTACTAAACAAATACTAAACAAATAAAAATCAGTATATTTTTAAATATACTGACAACATTTTTTTAAAAAATAAGAATAATTAAAATTTGTTAAATTAAACCTTTTCAAAAAATATTTCAAGCATCTTTGTTCTTTTCTCCTCTAAACTCAATCCTCTTTTTTTAGACTGAAAAAACAAATTTATATAAAAACTTATTTTATATATATATATATATATATATATATATATATATATATATATATATATATATATATATATATATATATATATATATATATATATATATATAAATTTTGGGTATATATATAATCTTAATAAAAAAATTTTGGGTATATATATAATCTTAATAATATTTGAACAGCAAACATTTTACTGAAACTAATACCAAAATTTCAGCTAAACAAAACTAATTTTATTAGAAAACATTACCTAAAACTGCAATTTTACACTTGTTGTTTATTTAGACATATTATGTTTCAAATGATTACACAAAGTTTTATAAGGTTGACTATATAAATTAGATCTTCTCTACAAAACAAGATTTTTTCCAGGTTATCTGGTAATAGTATTATTTGTTAATTATTATATCTCCAACTGTTGAAAATAAACTTTCCATATTAGTTAATGATGATGTAAATGGTAATTTTAGCATTCTTCAATCAGTTTATAATTTGATCTTTAATCTATTGTTGATTGAGATTGAGTTATGATGATTTTTTTTTTATCAAATTTTAAAACCCGTTATATTAGACTAACTTGATGATTATTAGATTCTAACTTGATGAAAATAATATTTGATTCTTGGCAAAGAATCTATTATTACAGAGTTTCTAACTTAATTTAGTATAGAATCCAGTTATGTCAAGGTTGGTTTTTTTTTGGGCAACATTATATGCATTAAGGGAATGGAAAAAATACTGTTTGAACCTTAATAGTGACCAATTTTTGGTGGGGGAGGGGTATGTTGAAATATTTGTGTATTTTGTACCACATTTGCGTCTCCTAAAAAAAAAAAAAAGGTCCTTAATTTCTTAGGTATTTTAGGACTTTCAGATTCTGGTGGGGAAGAGATGCATATTCACCCCTTGGTTCTCTTACTGAACCTTAGAACAAGCAAAGTTGCAACGGAGTAAAGCTTAATTAGTTCAATGATCCTGAAATGAATTTCATTATATTGCAAGCGATATTGCAATCATGTTATTATCTTTACTTAACTATAGTTGTCACAATAGGGATGCAATAATCACTTCCAGAAAGCTGTTTAGTGGCTTCTTCAAAAATAAGCAACATTTTGACTTTTCAAACATTCTAGTCTTGCTGTAAAAACTGAATGCCAGAGGATGGAAATAAACAGAGGTGGTGATAATTCCAGGTATAAGAACTAAAACTCTTGTAGCATATAAAAAGTTGAGTTTTGTTGCCTATCTGGACTTCTTACTGTTTGTAGAGCTCTATAAAAAACCTGTTTGAGATGCTGACACATTAAAGACTATTCCAATATTAGCAGCATTGTCTCTTAAACAAACACCAATTTTTGAAGTAATATCAGTCTTCAGCTGCTTCATGAATTTTTATATAAATATTTTTTGTTGTGTCACCAAACTTGAAGAACCAACAGAACCTTTGTTCTAAGTTTTTTGAAATTTGTTCTGAGTGAAATCAAATGAATTCTCAAATAAACATGATAAAGGTTCGACCATGCATGAAGACTATTTTTTATATTTTATGTAATATATTTTACTTACAATTTCATAAGTTGGAGCTTATTATGGCATGGTGTCGCAAACAACTGAGAATAGTTACATGTCAAGAATAACCGTTTCAAAAATGGACTTAAGCAATGTTTGTTCTTTTACTGAGTTGGATTCAATTTTTGTCCTGGTTTCAAACCAGATGGGCATAGATTGAAGTATTTCTTAGACCTGATGTTGAAAATAGGAGTTATTCATTTTTTATTTTGTTTGGAAATAGAATAACCTTTTTTAAAACATTTGAGAGTTTTAGCATTGTAGAAGCACAGCTAGTTTTGGCAATAATAAGATTGTGAGTTTTCAGGTGAGACAAAAAGCAACAAGTCAAGCAAGAATGATTTTAAGAGAGATTTTAAGGAACTAGAACTGATAGCTCATTTGACCAGTGACCATGAAAGAATTTGTAAAAAAGAGAAAAAGATGCAATCTTAAGACCATGGAAAATCGACTCAAACTTGGCAGAATAAGCAAGTCCATGAGAAGTCAGTAGTGAATGATAATCTAAGAAGACATACAGAAGCGGACTCAGTTAGAGTGTTGCAATTTGTCAATATTGGAATATTAACAATATTGCAATAATTGTTTGCAGAAAATATATGAGTTTTGCTGGAATTAAAATTCACAAGCCACTGTGAGCCTTAATTTGTTACAGAAGAGAGATAAAGTATAAGAGTGTCAGCATAAGAAAAGTATCAAGCATAAACGAGATAAACAGAACAATTTGTGTTGAATATGTAACTTTAAATTTATTGGGATGATGAGTGGTGTTGCCAATACCAAAACTATTTGTTATATTTAGTTCTCTGGATATTAATGCTAAAAACTTAAGTTTTTAAATAACCCAAAATAAAGTAAAAACAGTTTTGTTTATTTTAGTTTTTTAAGAAAAATTATTTTGTATTACTAAAAAATGATCCTTATTAATTTTCTGAGATTTTTATTGTCTTCTCTTTTTATTAATGTTTTCTAATTGTACTGTCCAGGGGAAACCACCGAGATCCCATAAAATAAATTTGTAAAAAACTTGTCACTGATTTACAATTGGCAGTACACTTGATTTGTTTTAAACATTAGGAATTAAGTTCTAACAAAAAATATCAATACAATACAACTCTGTTTAAAGCAACAAGCAAACACATACTCTATTTTATCTTGGAGCAATAAATGTAATAAAAATATTTTTTGTGAATTAAGGAATTAAATATATTAAATGCATGTTAATCTTATTTTTTGCTGCCTTTTGTTAGGCCACTTTGTAACTGCTTATGTTTTTATGTTAAGCTTATCGGTGGTATAATAAGCTGATGGACGTCTAACCTTAAAAATACAATTATTATTCTTAAATAATCACAACAAAAACTGAAAAAATCAGCAAAGCTCTATTTGAAAAATCTCTCAAATAGAAAGATTTGTGCAAACATTTAACATTTCTACATATTAATGCATAAAACATTAGTTTTATATAAATATATATTATATTTAAAGAAACAAAATAAATAAATGTGAATAAATGGCATTAGTAACATAACTTAATAACAATTACTAAAATTAACTTAGTATAAAATATCACCATGATTAAAATTTCTCAACGCGTAAAACAACTTCTTTCTTCAATAATTTCTAAAATCAACGTAAAATAATTAGACTGCATTGTTGTGCAGTAATAAATTCATTTTATAGCAGCATTAAAATAAAAAACATAATTTATAATATAATTAATTCTTTTATCATTAATATAAGAATTCACACATGCAATCATAAAAATCTATACATAAATTTGTCAGAGTGATGAAGCTTCTCCTCAACCTAAAAGACCTTTAGAAGCCTTTGAGGAAAAGTAAAATTTGTAATATCTACTACAAGTGCATAAATAAATATTCAAATATTTGAATAGCAGACTTTTAAAATCAGTCAGAATGTTTATGGTGCAGATTGCACCATGATCCAGGCATAAAGAACAATGAAGATTCATTTTTTCCTACTACCTTCTTAAATTCTTTGGCAATCAATCAAGTAATAGCATGTAAATTTGATTTATAACAACTCTTTTTATGATTTAAAATAGAAAAATCTTAAATATTTAATACTTTAATATAGTTATTTTATACTTTATTAAAATATCATCATAATTTTAATAATTTAATTAACTGCACAGAAAAAAGTATACTTGGCTTTCAGATCAAAACTTCTAAATAATTTAGCCTCTTAAATTTTGATTAGCTTAAATGGCTCTGATGTTTTAAACCTAATGTTTTTCGTACATTATGTTTATTAATTTAATATAGACACTGCGGGCAACATTTTATTGGTGGGTACCAAAGTTCTGAATGTGGTGTCTAAAATTAGCCCATTGGTTCCTATAAATCAAAGTTATTTAAAAGAATTTTTCTTTATATATTTTGAATTTGGAAATAGACCACTAAACTGTTTACCTTTTAAACTAAGATTTCTTTATAGTAAGTTTAGGTATAATTTTGTAAAATTAATTGTAATAAAAAATTTACTTTAACAATTATTAACTTTTTCAAAATAAATATGAGTTACACGATACCAATTTTTGTCTGTCGAATAAACTGAGATTACGAATTGGTTCATAATTTCAAAAAGGACCCCTTCCCTCTATAAGAACACCAGATTTAACTAGTTTTAATCTTATGTTAAATATGCCAGCCGAAATAATTTACGCCACAGTGACGAATGTGACGTCAGATGTCTGATTAGTCAAATATCTGATTTATTAAATCATAGTCATAGTATTTAATTAGACTGGAAGCGCGGGCCGTTTTCTATAGAGTTCGTAAAATAACTTGAGCTTTAAGGGGTGACCGGATGACTTTTTGTAACGTAGACTTTAAAAATTTGAATGAGTTCGATGCTGTTTTAGCTGCTGTTGAGTTGCTATTTGTTTGAGACAGACCTCAATTTTAGTTCAAGCATTAGACTACCTAATTTAATTTATACTAACCATAGTGAAGAAATATATTTATGTGTTTGTTTTGCAAGAAACGATGAATATAACAAGGTGACTCGTCACCTCAACGCCAGTTGTAAAATACTATGACTATGATTAAATATGCGGTAGTGGTGTAGTGGTAGAGCGCTCGCTTCATAAACGAGTGGTTCCGAGTTCGATCCCCACCACGTCCCTGGTAGTACCGCGCAGCGGCCTTGTTTGTCAAAGGTTCGTGTTTCGGAGTTATAGAGTTGAGAGAGAGGGTTATAGCCACGAATAAGTAGCCTCCTCGTCTGTGGCCTTCTCGGCCTTGAGGAGGTGAATTAAAAAAAAAAAAAAAAAAAAAAAAAAAAAAAAATAGAACTTTACTTTGGAAGACCTAAAATTATCGTGTTATATTTTTTACTTACTCAACCAACATAATATGTATAAAAAACCTGTTATGTATATGTTATGCACAGATCGTAAAATTGCAAATACTAAAGTAAAGATTCGGCCTAAAATAACCCAGTTGGATATTGGCTAGCAACATTCGTAACGATAAAGACAAAGATTTGGCCACGAAGATCGCTAGCCAGATAAGTTAAAGACTAGTGAGCTACAAAAGTTAGCAACTAGCTAGCTATATAAGCTAGCGACTAGCTGGCTATATAAACTAACTATGTAAGCTAACGACCAGCTAGCCATAGAAGTTAGTGACAACTCGTAATAATAAAGACAGCGATTTAGCCACGTGGATTGCTAACTAATAACTGCCGAGCAATCGTAAAGATAAAGTCAACTATTTAACTAGAAGAAGGCAAAATATCTACCTTTTCGTTTTTTCAAGTGTTTCGCAATCATCTTCATGATGATCCAGTTGAAGTAGAAACGGGCAGTAGAAAAAAGCTTAGACAAGTATTTTTATACTATTTTATTGGAACATTTAAGAACACTTATATATATATATATATATATTTATATATATATATATATATATATATATATATATATATATATATATATATATATATATATATATATATATATATATATATATATATTTATATATATATATATATATATATATATATATATATATATATATATATATATATATATACATATATATATATAATATATATATAGATAGATATATATAAATATATAGGTATATATATATATATATATATATATATATATATATATATATATATATATATATATATATATATATATATATACATATATATATAGGGTTATTTTTCTCTCTGTCTACTTTTAAAACTTTTAACAGCATCTTTTCGTACAGTAGCATTGATTAAGTTCTGCTTATTGTTAAAAAAAACATTAATTATGATTTTAGAAGCAAAATTAAAACCCCATTTTTTGTGTATATCACAGGTAAAATAAACTGTTGGAAAGTATTTTGATAAAGCAAAGCTTGATACGTCTTTGACATTAGCACCTTGTTTAGTTATTAAATCTGAAAGGTTATCTAAGACTGCAAAACATCCACATGTAAAATCTTTAAGTGAAAGTGATGGTACTGTAAGACCACCTCTGGAAAGTATTTGTAGATATGGACAAATAATTATATTGCTTGTATTTGTAGCTAGCAAAGGTTTGCAATAATTACATTTGCTTCTTTTGATTAATTTTTTAGCAATGTAACATGCTATTATTGTTGCAACTTCTTCTGTTTCAGGTGAGAGAGTTGATTCAGATATCTCGTTTGAGTTTAAATCTAATATGCCAGTAATTCATTATTAATTGGGTTATTGTGGTTGTTTTTTAGATCTTCATCCCAAAAATTTATATTCTCCTTAATTAATGACCGACATGCTAAAATAAGAGAGTTGTGATGAGAGCCGATGATGTTTGTTGTGATAAGGTAAAATATGGAGATTTCTGCCAAAGTTCAATCCAATTAGCTAATTTTCGAAAAAAAGTTGTTTTACCATCATTAAGAATAATTGCATTACCAAGTTTATTTGGGCTAAATCGCTCTTTAGAATTAGAAATAGTCCACCATTTGTGAAAAATTGTAAGAAAACCAGAAATGTCTTTACGTTCTGGAAAATAACTCTTGAAACCTGCAATTGTTGTTTCATCAAAAATTGATAGTGCAAGAGAAACGTTTTGCTTTTTGTTATCAGGGTGAAGACTCTGATATGAAATTTTTGGAGCTTTTCGTAAATTGCCTTGAAGTTTCTCATCTTTAGAATGTAGATGATGAAAATCTCCCCAAGTAATATAGCCAGCTGGACAATTATTAGAATCATCTTTTATATTGAATGTAAAGGATGGAAAGACAAATTTTTTACAGTGTAATAAATTATTTTTGATATTTTTAACAAGATGAGCACTATCATAAAATAAGTATATTTTAGCATTTGGACTATCAGGATGATTAATAAAGAAATTTGATTGATTACCAAATTTGGAACGAAGCAAACTCAATGCACTTACATTCGATTTATGATTATAGGTAACAACACCTCGAATTTTAAAACCAGATAGCGAAAGAGAACTAATAGAATCGGATATTTGATCTGAAAGCCATTTACTACTAATGTTAACTTCAGGTATCGCTTTAATAATGAAAGGAATTGATTTTTTTCAGCTAACTATCATAAATGCAACAACTCCTTTGGACAAAGTACCTGTATCATCTGCACCCACATAAATACCACTACAATATAGTGCTTGTTTCTGAAGATAAAATTCATCTACAATAAATATTACATCTTCATGTGTTGAACCTTTCTCACGAAGTGTTTTAACAGCCTTTATTGCATCAACTCCACCTAGTTTTATTTTATTTAACAAAGAAATTGAAGGTAATGGAAATGATTCTAGTAAAATTTCATATGCTTGTTTAGAAGTATATCTTAATAATAAACCATGTCTAATCATATCAGCAGAATATTGTGGTTGACCCTTGGCTTTATAGTATGTTCGACTATTTATTTCATCAAGAAGTATATTTCTATTAGAAGCGGTATTTTTTATGTACGCTGCAAGATTTTCTAACATACTCAAACTAATTAATTTAGAATTACGACCTTTAGATAACCATGGAGGAAGTGGAACATTATTTCCTTTATATTGCAAAGCTACACATAAGCAATAATCAATTTTTATTGATTCAAAAATTGATGGAAAAATGCTAATAGGATCAAATATTAAATTATAATAAACTACACAATTGAGATGTTTTTTAAATTGGATTCCTTCTGGTGAATGTTTAATACTTAACATGGTCCATTCAGTAACTTTATCATTTTCAAAAAAAGAACTAGTTCATCTTCTTGAAAAATACGACTTTTAGGTGGTCTTCTCAAAGCAATAGGCGATGGTAATGTGGAAAGACGTTTTAAGCAATCACTGGAGAAAATTTCAGGAATAAGATCTAGATTCCAATTTAACTTGCATTTTTTACCACGGGTGATAAACTTTTCATTAAAATGCTTTTCACACAAAACGGAGTTTGGTGAAGGCACCCAATCAGTACAATTAACAAAATGAACCCAATAATTCAGTAACTGTTGATTTTTTAACGGAAAATGAAAAGAAGCAATTTTTTTATCTTCTAAAGAACTGTTGTGTCCAGTTTTACAACCATATGCAACGCACTTGTTAACCTTGATATGATTCAGCTTTTTTAGTATTTATTAACTTTCTAAAACAGTTATTTTTATATATATGTATATATATATATATATATATATATATATATATATATATATATATATATATATATATATATATATATATATATATATATATATATATATATGTATATATATATATATATATATATATATATATATATATATATATATATATATATGTATATATATATATATATATATATATATATTTATATTTATATATATATACATATATATATATATATATATATATATATATATATATATATATATATATATATATATATATATATATATATTTATATAATTTGCAAGTTCTACTTATTATGCAAGTTGCTTTTTATTTTGCATAATATGCAAGTTTAAAATAATCAATACCCAAATACCATCTATCTTTTAGATATACAAATGCGACTTCACTTAACAATAAGTTCGATTTGTTTTTGTTAGAAATATCAGTGTATAATCCTGACATATTTATTGTAACTGAAACTTGGTTTAACTCGTCAAGTGCCATAAATGTAAGCGGGTATGTTTTTTACAACAATCGATCTAAATCTAATTCAACTAAATCTCATGGCGGAGGTGTAGCTATTTATGTTAAAAATAAATACATTGCTTATACTCCATATGACCAAGCATCTGAAGAAATGACAGTTGAACAAGTCTGGTGTGTCATTAAAACAGAAAATGAGAATATCTTAATTGGTAGCATATATCGTCCACCAGATGCTACAGAATAGAAATAAATAAAAAATAAATAAAATAATAAATATAGCTAAAAAAAGTGTTGATTGCAACAAATATTCAGGTCTACTCTTAGCCGGAGACCTAAATTACCCAAATATAAAATGGAATGAGAATGATGAGAATATCCAAACAGTGTTAAAAAATGATAGACAAGCACAAATTTTTTTAGACAATTTAAATGATAACTTTTTGACTCAAAACGTCACAAAACCAACCTTTAATTCAGGGACACTGTCAGAAGGCAATACCTTAGATTTGATTTTAACCGATGCACCAGAGCGTATTTCGATCATAGGCTATAATCCTCCGTTAAGCAATTTAAATAATGCACATCAGATATTGTATTGGAATTACACCTTAAAAAACCCAACAACATCAAAATCTTCCTATGGGAAATCAAAGTTTACCTACAAAGCCGGAAATTATCAAGAAATGAACAATTCATTCCATAGTATAAGATGGTCACATATTTTCTCTAATAAAAACGTTGATGAATGCTACAAAATTTTTGTAAATAAATATCAAGAATTATCTGATAGTTATATTCCTAAAAAAGTCCATAAACACATAGCTTTAAAACCATATATTGACAAACAAATTAAGACTGAAATCAGACATAAAACAACCTTATGGAACAAATTAATATCAAATAAATCCAAATCACCCATTTTGGTTCAGCAATACATAATACAAAGTAAATTAGTTAAAAACATGGTGAGGTTAAAACGTATTGAATATGAAAAAAAAATCAGTGAAACATCAAAAAGAAATCCCAATTTATTTTATAGTTATGTAAATTCTAACAAAAAAGTTAAAGGAGGAATAGCTTCAATGTCTAATGAATATAATAACATTGTAAAAGAGAATCTATAGCAAATATTTTAAACAATAGTTTCAATTCAGTTTGTGTTAACGAAGATAAACATAACATACCAAATATACCGCAGAAGACTGAAATTATTCTAGAAGTAGATATAAATAATAAAATAACTTGTCATGCTATTGAAAAAAAATTAAAAAAATTAGATGTTTACAAAGCTATCGGAGTAGATGGGATAAGCCCATATGTTTTAAATAAATATCATAGTATTCTCTTTGAACCATTACATTTAATATACATAAAATCGTTGACTGAGAAAAAATTACCTGAACTCTGGAAATTAGCAAATATAACACAAATTTTTAAAAAAGGTAATACAAACGTTGCATCTAATTACAGGCCAATCTCATTGACTTCTATCCCATGTAAAGTTTTGGAATCACTCATTAGAGATGAAATTATGGATTATCTAATAAATAACAGCTTATTAAATGAAAATCAGCATGGGTTCAGAAAAAATAAAAGCTGCATAACAAACCTATTGGAAACTCTTGATATCATAACAGATGCACTAGAAAATGACCACTCAGTTGATATGTTGTATCTACACTTTGAAAAGGTTTTTGATAGAGTACCACACTCGCGTTTGATCACTAAACTACAATCATATGGTATTGTGAGAAATTATCTGGGATGGATAGAGAACTTTTTAACTAACAGAAAACAGAGAGTGGTCCTTAGCGACACTGTCTCAGATTGGCAACCAGTTATTAGTGGTGTACCACAGGGGTCAGTTTTAGGACCATTGCTGTTTTTGATTTTTATTAACGATTTGCCAGATCAAGTCAAAAACCCTATTAAACTTTACGCTGATGATAATTATTATAGTAAAATAATAAATATTATAAAAAATCCTAATGATTCAATAAGCCTTTAAAATGATATAAATAATATAATGGCATAGTCATCTATTTGGCTCACAAAATTTAATTATGAAAAATGCATAGTTATGCATATTGGAAAAAAAAATCCAAATGCTACATTTATAATGACTGATATTGATTGCAATTACAATTATACATTGTGTAACACAAAAGCTGAACGTGATTTGGGTATAATGGTTCAATCCGATTTAAAATAGCACTCACAAGTTGATTCAGCAACCTGCAAAGCAAACAGAATGTTAGGTACCATAAAGAGAAGCTTTAAATATTTAGATGTAAACATGATAAAAATACTCTATACAACGTTCATACGTCCACATCTTGAGTTTGCGGTCCAGGCATGGTCTCCATTTTTAAAACAAGACATTGACAAGATTGAGAAAATCCAAAAAAGAGCAAGCAAACTAGCACCTACAATTAGGAAATTATCATGTAAGGCTAGGTTGAATATTATGCAATTAACGTCACTGGAAGAACGTAGACTACGTGGAGATCTGATTCAACAATATAAAATTCAGCATGGCCACGATAAAATAAATTAGGTTGCTAACGATTGTGGAAATGCATTGGAGGAGGGTCCATGTCTGCGACAACACAAATTCAAAATGAGGTAGTCTTTTAGCAGAAATGCCTTCAGGTATCATTTTTTCCAAAATCGAGTTGTAAATGCGTGGAACAGCTTACCATCCGAAATAATAGAAGCTACTTCAATAAATAACTTCAAAAACAAACTAGACAGAGCTGGATTTTGCAGAAACTATTTGTTAAAACACAAACAAAAGACAAAATGAGCTGTTACAGTGCAATATCTTATGTTATTGCACTTCGCAACTGTTTAAAACAGTTGTTACAGTTATACCTTATTATTATATATAGTTTTATCATTCAACTTGTTGTCTTTTTTTGTGCGAAAATAGGCCTCTTAGAATCGGCCTCTAAAATGTAACATATACGGTTGTATAATATAGTAGGCCATGATATATATATATATATATATATATATATATATATATATATATATATATATATATATATATATATATATATATATATATATATATATATATATATATATATATATATATATATATATATATATATATATATATATATATATATATATATATAAAATGCCGTTAAAAGATATTTACAATTACAAAGTACACGAATAAAAGATTTACATGACCGGAGACTATAGTTGTCTCAAAGACATAAAATAAAATATTAGTTTACGTCCTTGGTAGTCTTAACACTAAGCCCCGTAATACATACCGTAAGATACATAGCTTATTAAAAAAACGTGTAACATAAAAATAAAATTTACTAAAAATATATTTAAATAGGGCTAAGCAAGCTAAGCAAAAACAAAACAAAAAAAAAGCAAAATTTGTTTTGAAAATTTTTACTTTTATTTCCTTTTTTTCTCTTACTTGTCTTTGTTTTTTGCTTGATTTAAAAACTTGTTTTTTTTTTCTTTTTTCCATTTTTTTCTTACTTTTTTTAAGGTTTTTGTAATTTTAAACTTTAGTTAAATTTTTAATATTCTAAACTTCAGTTAAGTTATTGTTTTTTTTAAACTTCATTTAAATTTTTGTTTTTTAACTTCAGTTAATTTTTTGGTTTCAAATTTTGTGGCCCCTATTGTAGGCTTCAAATTTTTTCAAGCGGGAAGAGTGGAGTAAATATCAAAAATGTAACAACTTCTTAAACTTTTAAAATTTTTTATCTTTAGATAACTTCTTCATCTAAAGATAAAAAGTTTTATTTTTATTTAGTTTTTTTTATAATAATTTATCTTTCAACATTATATTTTTCAAAAATTCACACGGACGCTTTTGAACTACTTGGCTTTCCGACACGTTATCAATGTGACCGTGGGACTGATAAAAGTTGATAATAAATTTAAAAATCAAACTTTTTTTCATTGTATTCATTTTTTATTTTATCCACAAAGTTTAAACTTCTTTGCAATAAAGACCTGTTTGTAAATGCAGTTTTATGACAACATTTTATAGGTAAAGATTCAAATCTTAAAATAAATATTTTTTTGCATTTTGCCAAGACAAAAATAAATTACTTTTTGCTGACACCTAAGACTATTAAAAGGGGTGCTTAAAAAGGAAAGGCGTGTTAAAAAATTTAAGTAGCAAAGTTGTTTGATAAAATTAGCTTCATCAGTACTTTTACCTTTAAAGTAATGTAAAGTATTTACTCTAAAACAAATAAAGTTGTTATATTGAATAAAAATCGTCCATAAAAAAACCACGCTTAAGAAGCAGTCTAAATTAAAAATTATTTCATTTAAATTACAAATATAGCTTTAAATGCATGCAAAAGCAATATACTTTAAAAATATGCTGCATTTTTTTTAAAAAGTAGAAAGTGAGATTTTAGGGGTCGTCCATAAATTACGTCACGCTATAAGGGGGAGGGGGGGTTGGTAGTTTTGTGACAACTCATACAAAACTTGCTTCTTAAGTGTTACGATTTTGTGACGAGGGGGAGGGGGAGCTCAAAATCTGTCAAAAAATACGTGACGTAATTTATGGACGATCCCTTAAAGTTAAATAATGACTTATCTCTTATTTTTTTATTGCTACATCAAAATTGTTTTGTATTCCAAATAAGAAAACTTTGTACCCAATGAGTTCTAAAAAGTTATTATTTTTGAATGTTTCTAAAAATGATCGTCAGCCTTATTTCAAACCCCTCCATACAGCTACCACTGGCTGGAGATTACAAGTTGCCAACTACGGCTTTAAATTAAAAGTCTTTGTTTAATTCTGTCGCATTAAATGTTAATTAAAAAATATTAAACCATAATATTTAAATCTATCCAAGTCTTTGACAAAGTTGTTAAATTCGAAATGAAAGTTCAAAGTTTCAAGTTGTTCTTTATAAAAGCATGCATTTTTTCGGCTTTTTGAGTTTTTACGAATACAAAAGTGTTTCTACTATTGTTGGACTATTAATTGTGCAAGTTGTCAACAAATTTGTTCACTTTTTCAACAAAGTTTGCAATAGCGGCTTCAACTTCGGGATTTTGTGACAAATATGAATCTTCATAAGAATTCCTTGAGAATGTACTTTGAAACTGGGACCTAGGTGGCTCGTTTACAATTGGAAAGCTAGAGCATAAAGCTAATAATACAATAATGGTACAGCAAACTAGTTTTATGGCCATTTTGTTAAAAAACAGCTATTAAAAACTTTTTGATAACTTGATTCGATTTTTTCTTGCTCCTGTAATGAGTAACAACGACTTTCTGATTATCACAAAAGACTTTATTATTGTTTTTTATTAATTATCATTTTGCTTTAATAAACGGAGCTTAGTAGCTAAGTGATCTTTTTTACATCTATTTAAATGTGGATTTATATCATTATGACAACAAATCTATTAATTAATATCTTGGCTAGCTTTTACAAAACAAACTTTTTATTACCTACCGTGAACAAAAATGTTCACGATAGGTAACAAAAAAACTTCAAAATACTGGTTGATTAGCAACTATTAATTAAATTCTTTTATAGTTGATAACATTTGTGTTTTATTTTATATTAAAATAGATAACCTTTTCTATTTACTTTTAAACAACATTGTTTCGGAATGACTTTTACACTGCACTTTGAAGTTTGAGGCAATTCTAGTAGGGTAGGAATGCTGGATTCACAGTAAAAAGACAGACTTAGTAGTACTAAATATTCACTAAAAACTTCAAACTGAACATCCATTTCTTATTACACTTTTACTTAGGCAGATAGAGCATGCTACCTAATAATATAATAACATAATAATAAAACAACCTAATAATACAATAATACAAATAATAAAAAAATAATACAACAACCTAATAATAAATAATAAACGCCAAAATAATATCAACATAAAACAAAACTATCGTTAATTAAATCAATAAAAACTCGATTGAAAAAGCTTCAAAATGAAATTCAAAATAACTAAGTTTGTATTTTAAATATTTAAAAAAATAAATATTTAATAAAAATATTAAAGTAAAATGACAAATTTTATAAAAATAACTTTTGTCACCATTTTTTTAATAAGATTTTGAAATCTCTAGATTTTTACTAGACATGTTGTTATTACTTAGAGAGTCTCAAAGCGAGAGGCGACTTAGTGGATATCAATACTTAGAGAGTCTGAAAACGAAAAATGACTTTAAGGGTATCATTACTTAGAGAGTCGCAAAGCGAGAAGCGACTTAGAGAATTTTATTACTTAGAAGCGAGGGGTTATAAACACAAACTCGTTAAAACCTATATACTTAGAAAAGCAATTTTTTACAACATCAAAGTTTGTTTGGTCATTTTTTTATCATAGGTAGAGTTCTTAAATTTTGATAATTTGTAGATTTAATTATTACATAGCATAAAAACATTCGAACCAATAAGTATATTTTTTACAATAAATCTAAGGACACTTATTTAGGAAAATCATATCAATAGAATAATAGAAAACTTATTTTTATGGTTATTAAGGTGCTTTAACAAAATCAAACGGTCTCAGAGCACCGCGGCAATGCATTTAACTACAAAGTTTACGCCGATTCCCTTCCCAATGTTTAACACACGGCTTCAGCACGCATCGTACATTGGATCTCTTGATTCTGAAGCAAGTGCTATAACCATTGACCCAGAGCTGCCCTTTTTAATTCTTTCTTGGAATTAAATAAGGTAGCTTTGGTTCAAAGGAGAAACCAACTTAAATCAACTTATAAAAAGTGCTTTATTGTGAACTTTATTAAAAGACTACAATTTTTATGTGTTCAACAAACTTTAAATCCGTATCTATAGTAACCTTACCTTATCAAAGCCAACTATCGGTATATTTCCGGTTTTTTTTGTTTTAATTTTTTGTTTTTTTTTATACATTCAATCGTACATCGTAATGCAAAAAGTCAGTTAAGAACAAAAAAAAAAATTAACAGGTCTTATTATTAAGAGCCGTTCATAAAATATTCGATCACCATAAAAGTAAATCTTAGTAAACGTATTAAAACAATTAAAAATTAAAGTTTGATGTTCGCTAACTCATTAAAAGAACCATAAAATGTATAACTTTGATTTGTTAATTACTATAGCTTGAGTTGGTTTATTTTGATGGTTGGTTATTTTTGGCAGGTCAAGTGTTATTTGGACTTCGGCTTGCGTTTTGGTACCCGAGACTCCATGGAGAGTTTGATCATTAGCCAATTGCAATAAAGCATCATAAATTTGACCAATTTGGTAGCGCAAAGGCTGCATAGCGCTAACTCTGCTTTCCCATCTGGTAGCGCTTAATGACTTCACATTCAAGGTAGTGATATGTTCTTTAAGGACATTCCACTGTTGCGTTGACAATTAGAAAAACTTTTGACAATTAGAAAAATTTTGGTCTGTATTCAACGTTCTACTCTGATGTGTTTTCCTTTAATGTTAGCACAATTGTCGTAGCCTTGACCTCTGAGATCGTCCAATGGCAAATGGTTCTCCTCCAACATTTTCAAAATGATGTCAGTCATTCCTGCCCCGATTGAATTCTCAATGGGAACAAATCCCACAAAATGTTCACGGATTCTCACTGTTACTAGTTGTGTATTATTACTAATCAAAGTTGTTTGGATGCGCCTCATATGCTCCTTCACAACAGGATCAAACGTAGAAAAAAATTCCACAAATTTTAGGAAATTTACGTTGTGCGATTCAAATAGTCTGTCATTCGTACCCCAAAGAGCCAAATTTTGGATGACATGTATTCACACTAGTCCAATGAGACGTTCCAGTACCTATCTACCAGTACCAATGTTCTGTCTCTTTTTTTTTTTTTTTTTTTTTTTTTTTAAGTTTATATATATTTGCTGTTTATATAATAAGAAAATATAATTACAAAG
The DNA here is from genome assembly GCF_022113875.1 of Hydra vulgaris. Taxonomy (NCBI): domain Eukaryota; kingdom Metazoa; phylum Cnidaria; class Hydrozoa; order Anthoathecata; family Hydridae; genus Hydra; species Hydra vulgaris. The sequence continues at coordinate 32,178,918 of NC_061165.1, forward strand.
AAACATTTACATACAAAAAAAAGTCGATTAATAAAAACAGGCAGGGGCTCAAAGAAGAAACGGATGACTAAAGCCACCACAATCTTTTCATAGAGCCCCTATGTGGGCTTTACAAATTTAAAATAGAATAACATTGTTAAAAATACAATTGTACAATTCCAATATAATAAAAAAAAAAACTTTTATAAATATTTACATTTAAAGAAAGAAAGGAAATAGTATTAATATAATTTTAACAATATTCATTTAAAAAGTACTGACATTGTTTTAAATATAAAAAAAAGACACATTTTTTTTTTCAAACTAAGAATAATGGAATTTGATATTTATTTAGAAAAATTGCAAAATTATTTATAATGTTTAAAAATTTCATTTTTTATTAGAAACTTAAAGGAGTTTAATGATTTTGCCGTATTTAAATGTTTGGTTTTTTGAAATGTGTTCTATAGTTTCGGTCAACGGTATGCCAGAATACTTGCTCCTAATTCTAGGCAATTTATAAGTATTCCATTGGTTTATTCTAAGAGAATAATTATTGTTAACATTTTTTGTAAAATGTTACTTAATTCTAAAGGCGCCGGTGATGTGCATCAATAGTTTTACCTGACGCTTGGCGCAATTCCAATTCCTTCCAAGCCAGATATGCTTTTACATGGTGGACAGAGTGAAAAATTCACATTCGAAAACAATTTGCATAAAAAACAGAACACTATATTTTTGCTTATGGAATAGACCAACCAAAAGAGGTGGGCATATTCTCCATTCAGAAGATGTCAAGTGTAGAAGCTAGGTGAGAACCTACTCCCTGCAGCATCTACTGGAAAATCCACATTCGTAACAATGGAAATTCTATGTGTTGCATAAATCTGTGGCCACAATGCCGGATCTATGAGATCATATTTATCTTTTAGGGTGGCCTCAACTGATTTGGATCCTTCAACAGTACATTGCACATCGTAATGATCTAATTGCAGTTGCTCTTCCACATAAGTGTCTTCACAAAATTCAGGAGCAGCAAACGAGATGGTTTCAGATACTGTAGCTTCAGATCCACTTTGTTGATTGCCCTGTTTGTCAATAAAATAAGTAAAAGGTCGACTTCCTTGATCTTCAAGTCATTGGTCATCAAAGGCAATAGGAGCTGCAGATACAGAGGTTTCATGCACAGATCTCGACCCCTGCAGCCTGTCGTCTCCACAGGCTGCAGGGGTCGATTCTGATTCCACAATCTTGCTGCCATCGAAAAGTGATTTCAGAAACTTCAGAAGTGACCCTGTTGAGTTTTGTTGGCCTGTTCTTTTTCTGCTTTTTTTTTTTTCACGGTTTTTACTGCCTGATAACTTTAATCGATCCATGGACTTTCCTAAAATAAAGAAAATAGAATAACAATTGACAAAATCAGTTTCTTTTCAAAATTAAATTATTCTAGTAAAAAATATTTTACATAAGTATCCTGTTAAATGTGAAGATTTGTGAACAGCATTACATGAACAAAAAATTTAAATCTTTAACAACACATTTTTTTTTTTACTTTTTGATTTTATTTTATTTCATTGTTACTGGTTTGAGCTATTAACTTAATAATGTTAAAATATTGTTGTCTTGATTAAGTAACAACAATATTTAATTGTCGCTAAAACATTTGCAGAACTTAAAAACTTTTCCACATATTAATTTCATAAAAAAAGTTTTACACATTTTTTTTCAGAATAGGTTGCAGTTCTAAAAATAGATTTTTGCAAAGCTTTCTGGGGTCGAAATGCAATCAGAAACAAAAGAATTTCTTAAACGCTAATGGTTGTTGGATTGATATTCGGACAAACAAACAATTTGACGTCACCAAAACGTTACCATATTGAATTAAATTAAAAACGTTCTTAAATCAAATTTCTATGTTACATACCGTAGATTTTCCAATTTCCGCACTTAAAGTTGAATAACTCCGCTTATTTTCAGATTTTCTAATTAATTTTTTTAAATATCAATAAAAATCATATCAAGCAACAAGTACATTTATAATAAAAATGTTTTTATTTTTATGTTACAATGTTGCGATGATGTATTGATAATCATGGACTAAATTAATTTAAATAAGTAAAATAATATGAATATACATTCCGATATTTTAATATTCATATCATATTTTTGGTGTCCTTGGAGATTTTGGCGCCATAAGCAAATGTCTAGTTTGCCTATACCACGAGCCGACCCTGTAAAGCACTTTCACATACTTTTATTTATTTTTGTGTTTTTCCTGAAACCTTATTTTTATTGTTTTTAGGTGCTACAGATAACTTAAATTAACCCCGTACAAGTGTGACCATGACGTTAAACATATATTTCAAAAAATTAAATAAAAAATATTTTGATGCTTAATTATAAAAAGCATAAATTTAAATATTAATAAATTAAACTCTAATAAAATAAACTAATCTGCCTTATTGACATCGTTGTTTAAATTAATTATGTGACAACTCTTTTTTGAATGTGTTTTTAGCCATAAAAAGTCAATAAACTGATATATTCTTTTTCTTTTGTCAATTGATACGTGCAATGACTTATATGTGGTAAAAAACATTTTTGGCCTTTCACTATACTAGCATTGTTCTTTAGATAATAAAAAACGTTAAAAAGTAATATTATTTCATAGATATTTCAAACCAAGATTGCTTTTTTTTATTCTTTTCATTCGTATAAAGACTATTATCCTCCTCAAACTTATGAAGTGTGTTGCTCTTGTTGTTGTTGTTCAGCTGATCGTTGTTACTTAAAATGTTTAAAGTGAAAAGTGTTTTTTTCTTTTTTACTTTGTTTAATTTTTTTGTTACTTTTTCTTCGGAATCGTAAGTATGATGAGAATTATCGGGTTCATCGGCTATATTTCCAATTGACTTAGCTTTTTTTATCAAATTGAATAAATTTTTCTTTTTTCTGAGACCTTCCTCGTTGTGCGATTTTGCTGACAAAGAAGAATCGTATGAATTTCTTGAAGATGTTGAAAAATCTGAAATACGGCGACAATAAAAACCACGATGCACGCAAAAAGAATCTCGTACATTAATTGTTTTAATGTTTGCATTATTGTTAAAGTAATCACTGTCCAACCTCAATCTCCGCCACTCATCAGGAGGTTTCTTTTGTTTAGTACATTTAATAAATTCCTCTTTACTTTTTTGTGCAGCCTTTTCTTGTTCATCTTGACAAATAAAAATATTTAAAAAAATAAAAAATTATTAATTCAATTAATCTAATATTTGAACTATTTAAATGATTAAACAATTTAACTGCGCCTTTTAGGTTAGTCGATTTTCATTTTAGTTTGGCAATTTTGACTTTAATATGGCAAATTTTGTGATCCCAATTAAAATAAGAATTGGCCGAATTAAAACAATAATTGCGAAACTAAAATGAAAAAATGCCAAATTAAAGTGAAAATTGGCTAACCTAAACGCAAAAAGGTGTTTTTAAATGATTCAGCAAGATAAATCGACTATTCTTACTTTATAAATTTACGCGATTATACAGATAAATACCCAAAATACCTGGCTGTTACTCAAGACAATAACTATAGGTCGCCACTATTAGTTTTTTTTTATTTTATTAGGTTTAGGATTTTTATTTTCAAACTTTAAGCTCTAATCGCTTAGCTTTTAAAATAAAATCATTAAATTGTGTCTGAAATATTTAAAATAGTGTCAACTTAAATATAGCTATAAAACTTTTATAACTTAATAAAAAAATTTCAATTTTTTCAAGATGCTTATATAAAATAATTTAAAAATTCAATGGCTTAACTCATTGAGCATTCATATAGTTTATAAAATAACAATAATGATCACACTATTCAGTGGCAACTTTACAAATAAAATGAGGGGAGGGGGTAAAACCATAATATTTACCAACTGGCTTCTAAAAAAAAAAAAAAACTTCAAAACTAAAATTTACCCAACTGATTTTTATCAAATACCTTACTAGCTGACTAAATTGGTAAAAAAAAGCGACTATAACTTAAAAATCACCTTGTGGATGGGGTGGGTGGATGGGGGGTGGAACACCCCCGCCCAATACACACCCACAAATAAAATCACCTCTGACAATATTAACTTTATTTGCCAGAACCAATCAAACTTGCTATTCTCAAATCAAATAAAGATCTATTAAAAACACAATATGTCTAAAAAACAAACCTTTTATATTGTCAATCCTATCTATAGTTTTTATGCTGTTTATTCTATCCATAGTTTTTATGCTATTAATTCTATCCATAGTTTTTATGCTGTTAACTCTATCCATAGTTTTTATGCTGTTAACTCTATCCATAGTTTTTATGCTGTTAACTCTATCCATAGTTTTGCTACTTGAAATAAGGTAGTTACGAGAGAAAAAACTTTTCTTTCGAAATGAATTTGTTTTTTTTTCACAAGTGTCACTATTACACAAGGCATCATTCACTAAATCACTTTTTTTAAAATTGTCAATAAATGCATCAATGTCCTCCTGTTCAATAATATCTGGTTCAATATCAGTTATATCTTCATTGTCAAAATAAAATGTTTTTTGCCAGTGTTCGACTTCTTGTTCACACAAGGTCATGTCACTGACATCAATTTGTGAAAATCGCTTTTCAAAACCATCAATTGACGTCTTCACTTTTAAGCGCTTTGTGTTGCCACCATTTACACCATTGAAACAATCAAGTTCACTACTTAAACTTGATTTTCTAACAGAATTATTTAAATTTTGTGTTTGACTAATTAATGTATCATCTTCATTATTATCTATAATGAAAAAAAAGTCTAATTTAGTTTAATTAACTTATCTATTACCCAATATACATCATTTCGTAAATTATATAAACCAATTGATGATAAGTTAATAAAAATATTGACATTTATATTTAGCTAAAATTATGTTGATAGGAAATAAAACATTTTAAAAGTACCTAAAAATTGTATTATTAAGTATTATTATATTTATTTTTTTTAATTATGTTAATTTATGTTTTGTATTTTAAAAATACCTAAAAGGTTGTTTAAAGATTGCACTGCACATTGCAAAGTTTTTTTCCCTTCTTTTTTTCCAGACTGCAATTTAACTTCTGTCTTTTCAACACCAACTAAATCAAAATCAAGGGATGATAAAAATTCATGACAACCAGGTAAGCGCCACAAATGTGAAGGGAAAGAGACTTGGACATCAGACATTTCTTGGTTGAAATAATGTATGACATCTTGAAGCTAAACATAAATTTTTTTTAAACATTTTTTTTTAAAATGATTTATTTCATTTTAATGATCATAATTGGTTGATAATCATAACCATGAGCTCATGATCATCATCAGAGTGATTATCTTTTGATGAACACAATAATGATTATCTTATGACATAGATTATCTTGTGACATCATCACAAGATAATCAAGTTATTAGTTACTTAAACCAGTTTATGTACATTATGTAAGTATGTTAAACAAATGTTTAACATATTTAAAATAAATATACATATGTATATTTATACAGAAACAAGATTTAAAATGAATAAATATAAAATCATAGGAGGTATAAGATAAAGAAAAAACATTATTGCTTTTGTGTAATCATAATTTATGTAGTGGTGGTAATAAACTTCTCCTCAGAATCGCGTTTATTATTACCGGCATTTCAAAGAGGCTCAGCACCAATACCTAGTTTATCCCGTAAGATAAACATCATTGCCATTTATTTGTAATTTTATTATTCCTATTTATAATTTTATTATTCCTATTTATAATTTTATTATTCCTATTTATAATTTTATTATTCCTATTTATAATTTTATTATTCCTATTTATAATTTTATTATTTATCATTTATTCCTTTATAATCAAGTTTTTAGTTACAAGTTTTTTTTTCCTCCAATCAACCCAATATGTTATTGGACAAAAACTGACAGCCAAAACTAAATTGAAAGTCCCACCCACAACCATGATTATCACAAATATGATCATGGTGATTATGGTGATGGCAAACCATGATCATGGTGATGACAGCTTTTCTATAAGTTTTTAAACTAGAACTATAAAATTAACTCTATGTTATTTTATAAATTTTAGGGGAAATTTTATTTGGGGAAAGTGACCACTAAACTTAAGGCTAAAAAAAAAAGAAAATTGGGTAGGAGAACTATATTAAGTCATTATTATAAATTGAAATAAAAGTTTTTTAAACTTTAGTTTACTATTATTTATCCATGCAATTTTAATGCAACTTCTATGCAATATTATATGCAAGAATTTATATTCTTAACTTTTTATTATTTTCAAGATCTCACACTCCTTACTTACATTGCATGCAAGATTTCAAATTTCTTACTTACAAAACTTACAATCTTTTGAAGATGCAAAACTGCAGTAGGGGAAGAACGCAATCGTGATATTGCTAACAAGCCATTTTTGTTAAGACCTAAAAAAAAATTTAAAAACATTTAAAGGAGATTATTTTCTTAAATAAATAAAATTCAGATAAAATAAAATAAATCTAATTTAAAATAAAAATTTGAAAATTATAAATTTTTTTATTAAGTAAAATATTTTAAATAAAAAAAAATTTAAAAAGTTGTAGTTCTAACGTTTATAATTGAATGATTAAGGTTTGCCTTCAAGAAATACTTAAATGGGAAATGGGGATCAATAATTTGAATTAAATAAATGAATAAATGAGTCATATTGTTGGTCAACTTGCTAGCCAATATGCAAATATGTGAATACAATATGTAAATATTAAACAAGAGGATGTCATAGTGTAATCCGGTTGGTTGATTGTGATAAAATTCTATTTCCTGAGGAGTTAATTGTTAAACTTCAACTTACCAAAGATCATAAATAATATGGGTTTATATAATATGGGTGTACATAATATAGGAGTATATTAACATGGGTGTATATAATATGGGAGCATATAATAAGGGTGTATATAACATGGTTAACTTTGTTTACCAATGATGTTTACAAAAATAAACACAAACAAAGAGTTAAGTATAAAAGGAACTGGGTATGAAAGAATGCATAAGTGTCTAAGATAAGATAAGTATATGAAGGAACTAGATATGAAAGTGACAAATTTTTCAAAACGTGTCCTTAAAGTCTTCAAAGACAGTAAGATGTACTGAAAAAAGACAAACGATGTACTGAAAAAAAATTTTTTTTTCAGTAAAATTATTTTCAGTAACATCATTACCTACTTAAATTTTTAGTGAAGAAAATTAATCAAATTTATGAACTATAGTCAAAATTCATGACATAGATGACGTGAATATATAATCACTGACAGATTGTTATAAATAAGAGACAAAAAAACTAAAGTTTAATGTTTAACAAAGACTGTCAAATATAGCAAGCTCTTCATAAAACATCAATGTATTTTTTTACTGGAACTAATTAATATCATTTATAAGAACTTTTTTTTAACTAAATACACTTTTAGTACCAACATCCTTCTCAATCGAAACCAAATTAAGAAATATTTATTTGAGTATATATCTAATGAATATTAATTTTATCTTTTATTATTATTGCTTTAATATATTACTGTATTAATTACTGTGATAGTTATAAATTTTACTATTTGCCATTGCTTTTATCTATTATTTATATTATGAGCCCAAAATTGCTTTGTTTTCTTTTCTTTTTTTTGTTTTTTTTTCTCTTCTAAGTTTTTATGTTAGTTTTCTATGTTTATTCTTTTTAATTCTTTCTATGTTTTATTTACTATTTTGTTTTTTTAGGTGTAACTCCTATTTTTTAGGTGTAACTCCTATATTCTTTCTATGTTTTATTTACTACTTTGTTTTTTTAGGTGTAACTCCTTTTTTTTTATAAAAATAAATGATGCATTTATTTATAAAAAAAAAGTATGATGCAATATTTAAACAGGGAGCAGTATTGATTTTATAAACAACATCTTTGTTAGCAATATTATTTTGTGCTTTTTCTCTAGACATTTTTCAAAAACATTTAAAGCAATAATTCAAAATCAAAACATGTACTAAAATGCACTAAATGCTATTTTGATTCTCATTTGCATTTGTTTGCAATTTAGATCTCTATTTGATTATCAGAGATTATTTTAATAAATAACCAATTACTTCTTATTAATGTAAGCAAGAGTTTGAACTTAAAAAAAAAGTTGAAGTTTGAAAATTCAAAATAAACAAAGAAAATCTCATTTCTCAACTCAGTTTTAGACAAATTTTTCATCTTGAAAATATGCAGGGAAGGAGTTTGAGAGATCAATTGACTTTTCTTTTATGAGATTTATTTTGCATAAATAAAAATTGATACAAAAGAATTTGAAAATCCTCTTAAAGATACCAATAACCGCATAGAATTATTCAAAATTGAATTTAAATCATGGTTGATTGTTAAATTTGTTCAAAAAAAAAAAAAAAAAAAAGAAACATGCATACCAAGAAATCCATACAAAGCTTTGGATGCTTTAGCAAGTAGATTTGTATATTCATATTCTGGAAAGAATACAGCATCTGGAATATTATCATGAGCTTTCTCAAATCGAAATCCTAATGATACTAAAATAGGTTTCCAGTTAACATTAGTTGGTAAAAGTTTGGCTTGAATACTTTCTTCTGTTATGTATAAAGATGTTCGAAGATCTTGTGCAAGGCGCTTCTGGGCTGTTTCAACCTAAATTAGACAAAAAAGGAGAAACAAATAAACAGATGTCTGTAAAAAAATGTTTACAAAAATCTAATCTCAACTTACCAAATGAAGAATTATCTTTAGCGAATCACGATTTGGAACTTCTAAAAACTTGTTAAATGCCTTAGTGAAATTGCATGCTTTTTTGGTTAACTGACAATTTTTTCCATATATTACAAGGCCAGCCCAATTAGAAGGACTGTTATAATCATTAGAGGCTTGCATTTCTTTGATAGCATTGTTAAAAGCATTGTAAACTGGAACCCTTTGACTGAATTGTTCATAAAACTTACTAAAAAAATAGGAGCATGCCCCTTTAGATATAGGCCATTGAGATGTTAAAATTGTCTCACATCCATTTATTAGAAATGATGAAACTAGAGACTGCATACCATCAACACAAATCGAATCATTAAAAATATTTACTCCAAATACTATTAGCTTTGAATGGAACTTAGTTTTGCATATGATATCTTTTACAGAAATAATTATGTTAGGAGTGCTGACTGGGCGATTATCATCAAGGTCTAATATTTGTAGGTCGATACAATTATGTTCAACAATATTGTCAATGTAAGGAAAACAAATCCCTGGTGTATGCCACATCACATTTAATGCAATGTGACTTATAGTACTAGAAGATATTTGTTGAAGTATTTCTTCTTTGGACGAGTTACTGGTAATTAAAGTTGAATGTTTAAGTACTTTGTTAATGTTTCTAGTTTCATTATTACAAACTTTTTCTCCGAATATTATAAAATTTTCTTCTTGAGATAAAGGTATAACTTTGTTGTTGGAATTTTCCAATAATGAAAACATGTCTGTGCTGAAAAAAAAATTGAAATGCTCATATAAAAATGACCTTTTTGAGTCATCTTCAAAAACATAGAATGGTACAAGTGTAATTTCGCATGGCAACACCAAAATCATATCATATTTTTCAGTGTAAGTTTTTTCAAAAGCATCTAAAAATGAAACAACCTGAGAAAAAAATAGCAAATATAAACAATAATTAGCAGTTTTAAGTTGACAATCAACATCAAAATCTTCAAGTTTGGATTTTGCAAACTCATTTGGTTTATTTTGATTATCTTTATTATCTAACAGTTCATTATTTGGTAAACTATTATCAAATTTTGAATGGATGCATAAATCTCCCTCAACATTAAAGCTTCTACGTGCACTAAAAACAAGGTCATTAAGAGTTTTTAATGTTTTTCCTGAAATACATGTAACAAAATTATCCAAATCTGATAAAAAAAAAGTTGAGTCAAGATTGGTTTCATCAACACTTTTTTCCCAGAATTTCACAAACCCTTCATTTGGTTTTATTATCCAACAATACAACTTGCCAATTACAATTGAATAGAGACATGTAGTATGTGTAACAGTTTTTAAAGAATAAACAAACTTAGAGAATAATGGGATATTTATGCAAATTTTTATACCTGACTTACTTATAAGTAGCTTTCGATTGAAAATATTTCCTTTTTCTGCAACAAACATAGCTTGCAGGTATTCTTTTTTAGTAACATAAACCTTTTGAAGCATTTCATAAGAAGCTTTTATAAAATTTCTTTCTTTCAATAGCAAATCTGTTTTTAGTTCATTTTCCTCAATGAAATCAATCACTTTTTGAAAACACTTACTTGATGATTCATTATCATTTTCAAAAAAAAATTTTAGACCAAGGCGGTAAAAACATTTAATGAACTCAGCAGGGTCTTGTAGCTGTTCACAAACAGATACTGCCATGCAAAGATAAGAGATTGCTTTTTTTGAATTACCAAGTAAATGAAATGTTTTTCCAATGCGGCCAAAAATGGTAACTTTTATGGTTTTAAAATCATTTTTATGACAAATCTCCAGTGCCTTTTTATAATATTCTAAAGCATGTTGATTATCACTACTATATTGGTAGCAATCTCCAATGTTAACTAAACATTCTGCTTTTATAAAAGGTTTGCTTAATTTTTCTGAGCATTCTACAGCACATAAATAGTATTTTAAAGATTCCATAAAGTTTAATACTTGAGCATAAGCCAATCCAAGTCCTGTATATGCATCATATTCAAACTGTAAAATGTTAAACTCTTTAGCAAGTGAAAGTAATTGGTTATAGTAAAAAAAAGATGAATCATAATTTTTTAATAATAAGTGAGATGCTGCAATATCTTTATAAGCATCACATTTATCAAAATCAGTTAGCTCTTGACACGATATTAATCTCTTTTCGGAGTACATCAATGCTGATTTATAGTCATTGTATTTCTCACAAAGTTGGCGAAGACATTTGTTTATCTCATTTTCTATTGAATAGTTTTTCATGAAAACAGCAATCGCTTGACATTCTAATAAATAATATGCTGCATTTTCAAAGTCATTTAAATTGTCATAACATTCACTCAACAGCCTATGAATATTAATAATGTCAGTTATTTCCACACGATAAATTTCTGTGCATTTTAATTCCAATATAAAAGACGATATAGCTTTTTTAAATTTTTTCATTTTTATGCTTAAGTTCCCCAATAAATGGCATACCTTTTTACAGTTTTTTAAATCTTTTTGGAGCTTTGTTGCTTGGAATAGTTCACTATAACATTTGTAAGCATAATCAAAATCTTTTATTGTTTCTAAAAATGATGCAAATGAAAGTATTGATTCAAACAGTTTTTCATTATTTAACTTTCGGCGCAATGCTATTTCTTTTTCATATTGCTCACAGGCATCTTTGTAAAGCTTCTCAGAAGCCAGAGCAACAGCAAAGTCTCTATAACAATCACATTTTAATGTCTCTATTGAAGACTTTTCTGCTGCACAAATTTGCTCTTTGAAATAATCTTTAGCATCACTGTGTTTTCCCATTTTCATATAAATTAGGCCTAAATTTCCATAAGCTTTACATATACTAAAAACATTTTTTTTCTCTTGAGCTGATGCAAGAAGCAGTTTCTGACAACGAACTGCTTTTTCAAAGTCATTATCAGCCAAGTAAACTAATCCCAAATTGTAATATGCTAATCCAATCAATTCGTTTGCATCCAATTCATTTGCTAATGATAAAGATTCTTCATAGCACTTTATAGACTCATTATATCTATTTAATCTATAATAAATATGAGCCAGATTTTGCATAGCTTTGCAAACCTCAAGTTTGTCATTTAACTTTTTAGCAAGCAAAAGATGATTTTCATAATGAGGCAGAGCTTCGTGCAATCTTCCTAAAACACTTGAGAAATTACCTAAACAAACAAAAATATACTTTTCAGAGTTTAATTTCAATTTAAATTTAAATATCATGCTAGAGGTATACAAACATTGGGAAATGATATACATGAACAACCCTTGGAATGAGGAAAAATCAGGTCGGCAATAATTTGCTAATCTCAATCTTTTTGAGGTCAGCATCAGGTTGGCAAAAATTATTTGATACAAAAGTCTGACCATAAAACATAGAAACGAGGTCGGCAATTTTTTGCCGACCTCAAATACTTTCAGGTTAGCAGTTAGGTTGGCATTTCTGAATGCCAACCCTAGTTCTGAGGGTTGCATGAAATATTAACCTCTATGGTTCCATATTTGTGTGGTTAGATCTAACATCACCTGCTTTTAGATCAAAAACTCTTTCTTGATTGTCTTCAATTTTTACCATAAAATGTAACCTTTATGTTTTTTTTGTTAAATTTAATTTATAGATTGCCTGCCAAAACCAAAACCCTCAGTTAATGTAACAGCACTTCTTGCATATTCTACCTAATTGTCATTCAATGTATATAAACTGTAAAAAAATAAAAAGTATAAATGTAAAAAGTAAAAAAAAGAAAATAGTTTTGGTGTCGTTACCCTCCTCCCCTGCCCTGGAGAAATTTAGCTGAGATATTGCCAAAAATCGGTGCTTTTTTGCAAAAAAAACTGTATTTGCTGTAAAAAATGTAAAAAAAAATCCTCAATTTTTAATTTGGGCAGCACCCAAATACGATCGGCCCTGCCGAATAACAATATATAAAAATAAAAAATATATAAAAAATAGCAAATGATTAAATTTTTTATTATAAAATAATTACCCAAGTTACTTTCAGCAACACATTCTGATCTCAAATAATTCATTTCTTTTGCAATTGTTAAATGAATTTCATAATGTTCTTTTGCTTCATTCATCATGTTTAAAGACTGATAAGCCACTCCAAGGTTACCATGTAAGGATGCCTCAGAATATCTATCATTGAGTTCTAATGCACATGTAATGCCCATCTTATGGTATTTTATTGCTTTTTCATACTCTTGAATCATTTGATAAACATTACCAATATTTCCATAAGCTTTAACTTTTCCTTCTTTGTCATTGAACTTTTCACATAACTTTAAATGAGCTTTATGAGACTTTAAAGCCAATTCAAACTTACTCATATGAAAATAAGTAACCCCGAGATCTGTAAGAGCTCTACTCTCTAAGATAAAAGATCCTAGCTCTTCTGCCTTTTGAAGTTGAAGCTTGTGAATACTTTCAGCCAGTTTTAAGTTCTTTTGTATTCTGTAAGTATGACCAAGATAAGACAATGATTGACATACAAGATCATAATTTTTAGCATCTTGAGAAATTTGTAACATTTCTTGAAATACCTTTACAGCTTCGTCAATATTGTGCATGTTCTGATATAATGTACCAAGCCTATTTAAAACTTTACATTTTTCTTCTATTTGTTTAAGTACCTGAGAAACTTTCAAACATTCTAACAAAAAATGTTCTGCTGTTAAAAATTCGCCCAAAAATGAATATATATTTGCAACATTACTAAGCTCTCCAATTTCTTCTAGGTGTAAGTTCATTTTTTTAAAAAGTGAAGCACATTTTTTGTGGCAGTCAATTGACCCAGCATAATCTTTTAAAGCAATCAAAACACGGCCAAGAGAAGTTAATGCTGCACATGAAACATGATGGTCTTGTAAAGTTTGAGACATCTCAAACTGGATGTAATAGTGTTGTTTCGCCTCATGATACTGTTCTAGGGCATAATAAGCACTACCTAAATTTCCATTAACCCTGCACATACCAGTTAGATCATTCAGTGTCTCATATATCAATAGTTCTTGGTGCATATAATGCAGTCCATTTTTTATGTTGTCAATATTCCAATACGAACTACTCAACGCTGAGTATACAGATGCTTTTAAATGCAAGTCTTCTGTTCCAATATGTAATGCACTTTCAAGGACTACAATAGCTGACAGAATATCCATACTGGAAATGATCTCTTGGCCAATTAGAGCAACAACAGCAAATGCCTTTTCATTTTTATCAATAGATTCAATTTGCTTAAATAAAGGCTCTAATATCTCTAAAACAATGTTAACTACATTTAATGAAACAATAAAATATCTAATGTAAATATAAACATATAATACATACAAAACAATGCATAACTAAAAAAAATTGTTTGTGTGAACAACTTCTATATATTCTATAATATGAAATGAGCATGATGACAATGGTTTACATCAAAGTAACATTGCATTACATTACAATAACATAAAATTACTTTTTTTAAATCAAAGCAGCATCACAATAAATACTTTTTTCAATACTTGATGTCCATAACAAATTCAAGGCTTTTATAGATTTTAAACTTTTGATAAAAAATACATTTCTTAAAGAACTTGATGTATATAATTATTTACTTCATCAAATAATTACAACCTTTAACAAACCATTTAAAATATTTACTTTCAAAAATTTAAAAAAAAAAACAGAGACAAAATCAACCATTTCATGAAGTAACTTTATCACTCTGATAAAGTTACTGGATATTTGCACATAACAATAATCTATTAAATATTACATAATACTTAAAAATTACAATAATTACTACAATAACTACTTCATAACTAACAATCTTTATAACTGCTAATCTTAATTGACTTATTAACAATTATAAAAATTACAAACAAAAATTGAAAGCTTATAAAAGTATAAAATATATGTATTTCATCTTTTTTGTATAAAGTTCCATTTTTAACTTTTTTAAAGCATTTTATCTATTTTCCTTTTTCTTTTCACTTGTTTGTTAAAAATATGCTGATTTATATTTTGTTTATTTCTTAAGCTCTTGTATATTTTGTTTATTTCTTTTTTTTCAAATTCTCTTTTAAAAACATTTTTTTAAAGTAACTTATTTTTTTGTTTTAAATTTTTTTTTTTTTTTATTGTAGTTAAATGCAACAAAAAAGCATTAGCCATAAATGAAGTCACTTAAAAATACAAAAAAGTTTCATTTATTTCGAAAATACTTTTGAAACATGATTTATAAAAATAAAGGTTTTTTATAAAGATAGCTACAAAAAATCTGTTTTTATATATATTTCTTTCTTTCTCCACATATTATACAGAAATAAATATTTTATAGCAACTTCTATAAAAATTATTAAAATTTCAATAGAAAAGTTATAGGAATTCCTATATACTATATTTCAAAAGTATATATAGAAAATAAAAAAAAACTTTTATTCATGGTAAAAAAAGTTAAAATAGGTTCAAAAGGTTGTACCAAATTGTTCAACAAATAAAATCCAAAATTTTTTTTTCATTTATAATACGCCTAAAATAGTATCTCATAAACATGATTTCTATCATCTGTATTTTTATTTTATAAAAGATATATTAAAAAATAATTTTAATAATAAACACAAATAGCAAGTATCAACAAATCTGATATAAATTATCTAAAAAACAGTATTACTTTATATATTTCAAAACTAGTTACAACTTTATTTTATATTTTTATTACCTATATTCATTTTATTTTTTATATATTTATATTTCATAAATATGTCATATGTTAATTGGTATTATTATTTGATATGTTTACAAGAAGAAAAAATTTTTTTCGCAAATATTTAATTTTAAATACTAAAAATTCACAATAGGTTTGAAAAGTACAATTCTTAATTAAAACTTTCTCTTACTTTTTTTTATAGAAGAAATGTTAAAAACTGTAAACCTATTATCAAATTATAAATACAATTTAAATGAAAGATTATGGTTGAGATAACTGCTATAACTATATATTTATGTAAAATGATAGTTATTATGCTGTGTAGTTGCGGTAATAACAAAAATAAAGTTGTAATATTATAAAACCATAATAAAAAAATAATATCTACATAGTTTAACTTTATAAACTATAAATACAAATACAACTAAATTATACTTATAAACTATAAATACAAATACAACTAAACAATAACAAGTAAATAATTAACTGTTATAGACAACATTTATTAGACATAAAATAATTGTTATAGACATTAACCTTGGTACACATGCACACACACACATACCTTGCAAAGGAGATCTTAATGCAGCATCTATTAAAGCCTTAAGTAATTGACTACTTTTGCAATCATGTGCCAGTGCTGATGCATAAGAAGCTAGCGACTCTGTATACCTCCCCATTCGACTGAGAGCAACTGCCCGCCGATAGTACCCCTGGGTAACAAAGCAATAATTTTAAATAATCAAGATTTAACAATAAAACCTTAATAACATAGTTAAAAAGTTACTTACATCATCTTGCTAATTTATTAGAAATGCTATATAATTAAAAACATTATTTTTTCATGATAAAATTGTATGTGCAGGTTGTAACTCCTGTTACATTAGAGAAACTACTCTCCATCTCAAGGCTGGATAATTAAACACTATAAAATGAACTATAAGAGGATATTAAAAATAGTTACATTAAAAAAGTATTTTTTTAATGTAACTATTTTTAATGTCCTCTTATAGTTCATTTTATAGTTTATTTTTTTTTTCGTTGAGCATGCGCAGATTAAACACTTTTGGTAATTTTTATCGCTACAGCGTTTCGTTGCAGCGAAAAAAAAAGTCGGATTCATTTCGACTTTTTGCGAATCGCCAGAAGCGAAAACCAATCAAGTTTTGAATATTATATCATGTAATGTCAACAGTAGTTGAATATAATATCATGTAATGTCGACAGTAAAAAAGAGCGAAATCATGTTGTTTTCAAAGTAACAAAAAACAAAATTCTTAATCTGGCGTTATTATTAATTTTATATAAACTTACTCTGAAAATTGACAAGGATGAGTAAATTCATCAAATAAGGAGCAAGACT
Organism: Hydra vulgaris; assembly: GCF_022113875.1. Lineage (NCBI taxonomy): Eukaryota > Metazoa > Cnidaria > Hydrozoa > Anthoathecata > Hydridae > Hydra > Hydra vulgaris. The sequence continues at coordinate 32,195,746 of NC_061165.1, forward strand.
TATATAAAAAAATGACAAGACTTTTATATAAAACTTAATCAAGAGTTTACAAATATAAATTTTCACACTGTCAATTACGAAAGTTACACTTCATAAGAGTGTTTATCTTCAATTGTCCAGATAAACCTTTTTGTGAAAAACTCTACATAGAGTTAAACCTGCTGTTCGTTCTTGCAGTAACAGTTTTTAATAGAAATGATCATATCAGAGTTAAGCATTTATTTTCTTATACTTTCTTGTAAAAAAAACAACCTTATATTAAATGATTATTTTACAAAATGATATCACTTCTTACATATAAAGACAGAAATGTTATTATTAATGCACGGAAAGAAATTTTCACATGTTTCAAAGTAGAAAGTATGCTAAAAAAGTAATAACTGTCTTTAGTTAATCATACAGCGTAAACTTAATGCTGTCATTTTTATTATTGACAACGAAAAAAAACTAGCGCGAAAGAAAGTAAGTGGAAATCAAAACAGCGTTTCGTCATAGCAAAAAAATTCGCTTCGCGCGAATATTTCGTCTTGTGGAAAACGGCCTTAAATTCGTTTGAAAAATTTCGCGCACTAATTTGGAAATAGTCCTTACGTCGCGAAGTTCAATAAATGTTAAAAAGGCCTTTAAAATCTTAAATGTTAAAAAGGCCTTTAAAGGCCTTTTTTTTTGTAAAAAGGCCTTTAAAATGTAAAATGTTAAAAAGGCCTTTAAAGGCTCAGTATAGTTAACGCGATTTCCAAATTATTCAAATTCTTTTATTTGAAATTAGCATGATTTTATTAGAGTATTATGTATAAACAAGAGCTATAGATGTAACAATTTTTTTTGCTTAGATGTAACAATTTTTTTTTGCTAAAGTGCACCATTTTGGAGTCTTTAGATCAATTTCGCTCATCGGCGTTAACATGAACTTAATTAATTTTTTTTGAAAAAGTGCTTTAACCCACTATAGATCCTAGTTCTAATCGATTCTGACGTATATTAACTATATAATTGTCAAAATACAATATTTCTATTATTTTTCACATAAAATACTAGAATTCCGACCAAGAAAAAGCTTATAATTAAAAAAAATTGTCAATAAACGATCAGAACAGATCATATTATTAAACTATGATGTTCATTTCATCTAAAAAATGTATTTATTTAAAATCTTATTCAAATTTGGACAAGCAATTGTGATTTTAAGAAGATTTTTTTTTAACAAAAATAAATCTTTGGTCTAAGTTTTTCGATACAAATATTTATATTTTATGATACCACAAAATTTATCATTTTAATTTTTTTTCTCTTTTCATAATTCACAGACCTGCAGCCGTATTCTCATCTCTCCGTTAAGCTTAACGGAGCGTTAGTAAAAAATTTCTTTTTAAAGATATTAATAAAAAAGTTCTTTAAAAATATAAATTTTTAAAAATAAATGTTTTATTTTAGTATTAGTTTTACTTTTAAAAATTTAAATAATATTTTTGTCATTTCTTTACTTAGATATATTGAATGAAATCTCAGACAAAAGCTTCGTTAAGCTTAACGGAGAGATGAGAATACGGCTGCTGATCATTTAACGGAAATATGTCGTAGTCAACAAAATATCATACAGACGCTATAATATTTTAAAATTACCTTAACTACACCGAGTAAGTGTAAGTTTAATACCAACTTGACGATACTTATAGCCAGCACATTTAAACACTAAATCTTTAGGCGTTTCTGACGCCAAAAAAAAAAATATTAGACCAAGCTAGTTTATTCCTTGAACGAGAAATTCGGTCGACAACTTTTCTCTGAAAAATTTTACATTGCAGTAATTAGTAGCTAGAAATTGGAACAATCTGCTACTTGCCTATTTTGGAAAACCCTACTGTAAATACTGTATGTTGTTTGTTGCCCCTTTTCTCGTTCAAAAGGAATTACACCAATGGAGTGCTTGGAAATCTCAAGAACTCAGGGGCGGGTTTTGTCACTTGCCAAGAAGGGGGCTAAAAAAGAAAATCTCATAAAGAAAACACAAGTACATTGTAGATCTTTCAGTTCATTTTTACAATCGAAAGCAGGATATCAGTTAGATAATGACAATAAGTAAAAAACATTTGAAAATATGCCAACTTCTAAACTTCTAAAGTTACATTTTACTTTGAAATTGTTGAAATGTTAACATCATCATATTGATACTTGCAGCTATGAGCCTGGCGTTCCGCAGTCATTGCAAGAAAGTGTCTGAAAATTCCAGCTATGAAGGGAACTTTCTTGAAATTGCGACAATGCAGGTATGTTTTGATCCTGTAATTCTAGACCTTCTTTGGACTCCAGCAAGATAAGTGAACTACCTAAGTGCGACAATACAGATGGAATTAACTTATTTCCATAATACAAACGTTCCAATTCTACAAAATAATAGTGGATACTACGAGTGATATTACCAGAACATATCAAATTTTGATAGTTGTGCGATGAGTATGCATTGCAAGCAATACTTTAAAAATTAAGGAAACTTTTTGGGTCCTTGTTAACACAACTGTTAGTACTTAAGGAGGATGATTGAAAAAACCGAAACTGAAAAAGTTGTGCGCCACACGGTGGTCAGCAAGAATAAATACGGCGCAACCCTTTAAAAATTGCTATGCTGATATTCTCAAAGTGTTTTTTTACAATGATCAAGCAAGAACTCAAAAGAACGCATAAAGAAAACGAATTATTAATTTTAACTACATCAAATTTTGACTGATTTATATTTTGTATTCTAAAAACTTTAAAAATTAAGCATTGACTTTTCTGCATCAGCTTGTGTCCTCTAAGTTGCGCAAGATGAAATACTTCAGAAACTCATTGGAGAATGTCTTAATGACTGCCAGTGCCAAGAGTTCTACCTGTGGAAATTAAGTAAGATTTTAGGAACAGAAGCTGGTTGCAAAAATTTTCAATTTTCTTTTTCCACAAACAATGTCGCAGCTAAAAATGTCACAGAGCTGGAGAAGCAGCAGAAAATCTCCAGAAGATGTATGTCTAACATTTGGACAATAGTTAGGTTATTTGGGAACTGGGAACTATTTTCAAATTAAATTTGCACCTTGCCAGCAACAGTTTGCAGTAATTAAACCATGGAAGTAACAGTTTTAGCGCAATTTAATTGCGCTAAAACTGTATGGAAGTAACAGTTTTAGTGCAATTTAATTGCGCCTAATTTTCAGATTTGGTACAAAGAAATTTGTTCAATAAAAACATTAAATAATCTTCAGAATATCTCGTAGTTAGATAGAACAAATATTAATTTTCATGAAGCATGTAAAAGTATCAATTTACACTAACTTCTTCACCCTTACAACTAATAATCTACCAGCATCGAATTCACGTCTGATACAAAGAGTTTTGTTCTAAGTATGAACTTTTTAAAAATTAATTTTTTTCAGAACATGGAGCTTATCTAGAAAAAAAACTTTTATAGTAATTTATATAAAAATTATAGTTTATAAGTTTCAAAAGAGTATAAAAAAACCAAAGAAAATATTTATTTGATTTTTAAATTCACCACTTTCGTTATTTACTTTTAAACACTTGAACATTTCAATTTTTACATCCAGATTTTTAATGTCCTCTAAAATTCTACGAAATATCAATTTTTTATCATTTGAGGGGAGAAAAAATTATAAACGCACCAACTTGCCCACATACCTATGCAGATCTAGTTGTGTTAGGTAGGTATGTTGCCCGCATACCTAAGCAGATCTAGTTATGTTAGGTAGGTATATTACCCGCATACCTACACAAATCTAGTTGTGTTAGCTTAAGTTGCTTTTTATTATTATCAAGATTATAACAATAATAATTTTGTTTTTAATAGTAAAAAAATAATAATAAAAAGGATGTTTGATATACACTTATGAATCTGTCATATCGAATGGTAGAGTCTGTCAACTATATGATATGGCGTAGGATATTAAATCAACAAAATTTTGTTGGTTTGGTTTTAACAAAGTTAAAAGTTTTAAAAGTTATTTAACGAAGTAATCAGTAAAGTTTATGAAAGGTCTAGTAGCTTGTTATTAACTTTACAGATGCAATCAAAATGGAGTAAACAGTTATCCTTTTTGAATTTTAGGAGTTTATTAAAATTTATAATCCATAATTAATAGTGAAGTAAGATTTAACAAAGAAATATGTGGTGTGATATGGTATCAAAAAATGATCTTTAAAATTTTCTAAATAATATATGAAAGCTAATTTAAATTAATTTAAAAAAATGTTACCCTTACTTTAATCAAACCATTTTTAATTTTAAAAATTCAACTCCTGATTTTTTTACATCCTCTCGATTTTGTTATATGCTATCAATTTTTTTATCGGTTTAGCATTTTGCTATAACTGTTTATCTGTTTGTTAAACTGCTTTTTAAAATTTCTGAAAACGTTTTTAATTTTTCTTAATGCAAAAAAAAAAAAAAAAATTTTTAATGTGCAGGAAGCCTTTATAAAGGTCTCTTAGTGTGCTGTATATACCTTTTAATAACTTACAATTGCTCAATGTTAATTTATTGTATTTTAATGTTTGGCAATATCTAGAATTATATTTATGAAATAATTGAAAGACAGGAAACTTTACAGAAAGCATGCAATGATGTTTTGTAAACACTTTGATTTTAGCTTTTCTTTCAAATATCTCTCTTGGACAACATTATTCCTGGGGAGAAAATCCATCAAAATTTTTTTTTAAAGAATGTTCCGAATGTGCACGTAATTATTAATTACGTAATGGTTTGTCAGCTGAATGAAAAAAAAAATTTAATTATTTATTTCTAATACCATATTGTAAAAAGATTTTACTAACTATTTTAGAACTTTTTAAAAACCTTATATCTCTTAATATTATTATAAAACTTTGTATCTCTTAATATTATAAGAAAAACAAATAAAAGTTCTACATATTTGAAACCAGAATTAAATTTGACATTACTTTTATAATTGAAATAAAAAACCCCAAATTGTTTTTTTTTGTAATGATTTTGTAGCACGTTAATTAACATAGGTTTTACTATTGATTAATGAAACTAGGTATTACTAGATAAATTTAATTTTTGTTTTTCAGGAGTAAAACTACCTCAATATTTTTTAAATTAATCAGATATAAACAAGTCCTGTTTTCCAATTTTTTTATGTAAACGGTAAATAAATAAAATTTTTTTTACTGATCCCCAGTGGGTATCGGACCTAAAAAAGACGTCTTTTGAACGTTCAAAAGACGTCCTAAACGTTCAAAAGACGTTCAAAAGACGTCCAAAACGTGTCTAAGACGTTTGGACCTTTTTGACATATGTGCCCACTGGATCGATACATTTAGTTTTTTAACTTTTTTTTATCATTTGTTTTAGTTTTAACACCTAAAGGTCACTGAGCACGGTAAAACAATATTTCAAGAAAACATTTTCTTCCACCTTTCTCTCTATGTCGATTTCAGTTAATAAAAAGAATTTTTAATATTTTATTATAACTAAAAACCAAAATTAAAATTGCTTACATTACTAATAATTTTACTAAAAATCTTAAAACTATTATTAAAACCAAGTGGGCACATAAAAAATACGTCTTTTAAACTTCTTTTAAACGTATAGAACGTCTTTTGAACGTTTTTTAAACGTCTTTTAAACGTTTAAAAAACGTTTAAAAGACGTTTGATATGATCAAGCAGAGACAGGCAGCTTGTGACTTGAATCCTTACACACACCTCTTCCACACACATACACCTTGTTAATATTTAAGTAAAGTTTCATTTTTATTTTTTTTTATTTTGGGCATTTACACCAAACAAGTTCTACTGAGCTCGTGCCTTAACTAATGTGGCAGTGCTAATGAACAGTAGTTTTTGCTGAAAATTGGTATTTAAAGTTAAAAAAAACTTCATCGGTATGCCGTTAACTAGTTTTTGCTAAGTTTACGCAAGTTTGTGTCACAATAGTTGCAACTGTAATTGTCAACATAATTGCATTAATTAATTAAACTAATAAAACGAATAGTTTTCTTTTGGTAAGTTACTTTGGCAACAAATTCTGGGAAAGTTGAAATATTTAATAATAAGTTAGACCAATGGTGGCCCAATGAAAAGGCAACCTGATGAAATATTAACCAATAAAATGCCAATAAAATTAGTCTGATGACATACACAAAGTTGGATTGATAAAAATTCAACCGTTTTAAATAAAAAAAGTTATAAAATATATTTTCAAGGTTTTAATAAAATGCGGTATCTATATACTCTTCAATAATATAATTTATCGCCCTAATTTTTTTAAATAAAAGTTTTCCTTCCTATTTATATTAATTATATGCTCAATACTTATCCATTTTTTTTCTTCCGAATCATTATAACTTTATATACACAGTTATGTGTAGAATATACATATTGTATACAAATGGGTTTTAATTTTAAAACAACTTTTTTGTATTAATAAATATAATAATAAATAGACTCTTGATTTTTGTTGCAAGGGCATTTCGGCTATAAATTTAATATAAATATTAAAACTTTTAAAAACAATAACTTTTATTAAAAACTACATGCTTTAATATTTTTATATTTTTTATAAGAGCACGAATAAGATAAATGTCTATTTAGTAATAAAAAAAAAAGTTGTTTAAAATTAAAATCTATTAATATATAAAATAAAAACCCATTTGCATGTAAGTATTTTTTATTCATGACTATGTATAGGATTATTGTGATTCGGAAGAAAGAAAAAATGGAAAAGTATAGGACGTTCAGTTAATACTACAAGGAAGGATAACTTTTATGTGAAAAGGGTTGACGATAAATTATATCATTAAAAAGTATATGGATATTGCCTTTGATTAAAACCGTAAAAACATACCTTACAAATTATCTGTTTTAAATTTATAATTAATACATCTCTCTTTACTTTATGCTTCAGTTGTTAATTCAAATAAAATACTAATTGCTAATTATTCTTATGCAAAGTTCTTTGATTATAAATTTTTTTTTTTTTTGCGCTATATTATTCACTGATTTAAACTTCTTTGAAATTATTAAGTTATCCTTAAGTAGTACTTATAAGTTGTTAAAAAAAATTAGCTGCTATTCAAACATAAGGTATCTAAAATCCTATAAATCTAAAATTTAAATGCTCTAACCGCTGCGCCGCGGTTTTATTTTTTCAAACTAGCTCAAGAAAAAAAAAAAGTCACGACGTTAATTAAAATTTTTTTTTCAATTTAATAAAATCCAAAATATCACTCTGGGTTATGTTATTCAAATATTTATTCTAGTTATTTTTTTCATGGTTTTTTTTTGTTTTGTTTTGTTTTGTTTTGTTTTGTTTTTTGTGATAATGAATGAAATAAAATATTTGAAATAATTGAAGAGCAAAGTTTTTTTTAACTATTTTAGATAAACTCAAAACATGCGTATGTTTATATTTAACTCATGAATTTATAAACAAACATTGTTCTGCTTTTTGTTATTACAAAAAAATTTTATTATACAAAATTTTTAAACAAGAATGTGAAACCATGCAATAAGTCAAATGCAAAATAATAATAATAATAATTAGTGTAACTCGTACCGTTCTCAAAGGAGGTAAAAGTTACTTACATTCCTTTTTTTTAATTTGTTATTTATGTGCCCCAAGAAGTCCTTACGGTCTTGTCACAGAGCACGAGGAAGTGCATTTAACCAGGAAGTTCACGCCTCCTTTCTTTCCTCTAACCACTGCGCAACGGCCGCATCCTCAATGGTTAATGAATGGTTTATAAATATGAGAGACAAGAGCTAGTTACAACAGGGGTAAATTGCAACAATGCGTTTTAAAGAAAGTTTTTTGCTATTATTCCTAAATTTTTTTTTACATTATGAAACTATAATTAAAACAGGTTTTCTATAAAAAAAACTTAAAGTAAAAAATTAAAAAATTAAAAATTAAAAAAGTTTTTTTTTTCTTGATATAAAATTTTAATTTTTGTTTTCAAAGTTTTGTTGGGTTTTATTATAAACTTAGAGATACATGACATTAATAAAATAATGGTAAGTTGAAAAAAATATTTTTCAAACACAAAAACGCTAAAAAATAAGTAGGTTTATTTAATGTAAATAATTGTATACATTGATTAGACCTATCATGATGCCTACGAGCTGAGTTGTATCAAATTGCATGGGGTAAGTTGAATCATAAAATAACTGCGGGTTTTATTGGTTTTTATTAACGCACTTTTCTATTTATTTCTAAAATAATGGACGTTTTCTTAACGAAAAAATTAGTTGTAGAAAGCAAAAACCTACCAATTGCTTCGACATCAACATTAAAAAATATTGATAAAAAATATTTAAATTGAAATGTTTTAGTTTCTTTATTTTTTTTTTATTATTTTTTTTTTTTTGTTACGAACATATGTCTTATTTTTTTACATTTTAATTTGTTTTTTTCTATTTTAAACAAAATGTTATTGTGCTTTTATATCCTAAAAACAAAACTTAAATATCCTTGGACCTTTTTCATGAATTTTTTCTAAAGTAATTTTTGTTTATTGATTAAGAGAAAAGTTTTTTTTTCAAAAACACTTAGGAGTTAAAATAATAAATTAGTTTAAATAATAACCCTCGTTATTTAATTTCTTTAGTTTTTTAAACCTTAAGTTATTATAATTTAGAAAATTATTATAATTTAGAAAATTTTTTGCGACGTTGGTTTTTTACATTTTGCGAAAACGGAGGATTAAACCAAATAATGTTTCGTGATCTGTTTCGTGAAATGGTTTCGTGATACGGCTAATACTGTTAGATATCATAGTTGGTACGGATTTAATAACACTAGAGGGTGATTAGAATTTATGTTGATGTATAATGGGTGGTAATCTAGTTTTCTGTATGACTAGAAAGTATTTTCTGACAGGTTGAAGGTATCATCGAGAAAGTTCACAATTTTTAAGTTGGTTTTTATTGTAAGATTAAATTTCTCCTTAAAAAGATGAACGATGTTTTTCTTGATTCTCTTGGGTTGTGGTCCATTAATCCGATGAAAACAGCAAAAGCCATCATCTTTATATAATCCAACGGTTTGCAACCCATATTCTTGATGTAAAACATGTTATAACTAAAAATTTGGACATACTTTGAAAATGAATATCTCTTGAACGAATTCATCAATTTTTCAAATTTAAAAAGCAAATTAACAAAAAATTTGTATTTTACAAAATAAAACAAAATTTATTTGTTTTTTTAGTCCATTTTGCCGCACACGGTCAATTGTTGTAAAGGTATTCGCCCCAAACCTATGTATGCAATTTTGATCGATTTTTTTTATACAATACTCTATTCGATTTCTTATTTGGCGGAGATTTTCAGCTTGCCAATTGTCGGCATAAATCAATCTTTTAATTTCACTGTAAAAATCTTCAATCGGGCGCAATTCGGGCACATTAGCAGGGTTTATGTCTCTCGGCACATATTCGATATTTTCGCCTCTTAGGTAATCTTGTACTTTATTTGAATAGTGTGCGAGACTAGATCAGACCAGAATACAATTTTGTTGTTTTTATGTAACTTGTTAATGAACTTCTTTAATTTAAACAGGCATTTGGAAATATACACATCCTTGTCGACTTGCTTGACCCGAAGGAGCGACGTAATGCTTTGAGACCCCTTTCTCTGACAAGCCTGTTCAAACTAATAATTTTGGCTCATATTTGCTTTTTCTTTTGAGTTTCACCTCATTAGAAATTGCGTCGGGATCAGAAAAATAATATCCTACGTTGCCAGAGAGCTTTGTGCTACAGAAAGGAAAATACTATTCGTCGTCAATTATCACAAATTTTTTCCGGAAAAGTGCAACTAATTTTCGGCATTTAGAATGAACAACAGCTTTCTGAGCCAATGTTTTTTTTGATACTTTAGTTTTTTTACGATGTTGAATGCTCGTCTTTTTGTTGATAATTTTGGATATATACTGCTGGGAAACATTAAATCTTTTACCTAAGCTATGCTGTGAAACACCATCCTTCTGATCTATCAATTTTTTTAGGCGTTTAACCTGTTTCTTAAATATTTTTTTTTGCAGTCTGACCATAGACTGCAATCGAACATGGTACATATTGTTCATGGTTGATTTTGGGACATTTTCCATTCGAAAATGATTAACAACAAATATTTTGTTCTCTTTTGGATGCAAACCCAGAAAAGCGTACACTCGTTTACGGAGTACCTCTTGGTTTTTCAATCTTTTAAATATGTTTAATTAGATTCTGAAAAAAAAAAAAGACTATGGTATATTGTAGAGGAATAAATTTGCAACATAATAGGCAGAATTATAAATTTGTAAAACATTGTTAGACATAAATTGAAGTTACAAAATTTGTCCGGATTTTTAGTTGTAACATGTTAGTATGAAGAATAGGCGGCCAACTAACTCACATACTTTAGCCCCATCGAAATTTCCCATAGTGTCATTAAAATTAGGATTTCATATTGTTGTCAAAACTAGAAGAAGTTTGTTGACCCTGATACTTCTACTACTATAGATACTAATGTGTTCAGTAAACAGTAATGATTTTTTTAAGTGATTTATAATATCTAATGTTTTAAATAAGCTAATCTTAAAATGTCGCCACGAAAACAAGTTTGTTATGTGCAACTTTAACGTCATCGTTTTTGTACTTTACTTCGCCACGAAAACAAGTTTGTTATGTGCAACTTAAACGTCATCGTTTTATGGCTGTTTGTAACGTCTAATGATCGCATAAAGCGTGAAACTTTGATATATATATATATATATATATATATATATATATATATATATATATATATATATATATATGTGTGTATATATATATATATATATATATATATATATATATATATATATATATATATATATATATATATATATATATATATATATATATATGTATATATATTATGTATTTACGTATTTATATATGCATGTATGTATGTA
>NC_061165.1:32211693-32474193 GCF_022113875.1 Hydra vulgaris
TGATTATCAATTATGTTTATGAGTTGGATTAATTTTGACAAACAATCTCATGTTTAAAAACATTTAAACTCACCCGTTATTTTTAAAAATCTTTTCCAGTTTTTTTTTTTTATATTATTCATCTCCACAATGCCAGAAGGCCACTACAGTAGAGGAGGATATTTTATTGTGGTTACAATCCTCTCTCAACTCTTTAACTCCGAAACACAAACCTTAACAAATAAAGCCCCTGCGCACAGGGGCTTTATTTGTTAAGGTTTATTATTCAAGGTTTTATTTATTGCCCCACCTATTTTTACTGCCCCACCTAAAAGAAAATTAAAATAAAAGAAGTGTTTCATATTAAATGGGAAAATCCAATCTTTAAATAAACAAACATCTCATTATAAATTTATCAATCAAATTTACTCTTATTATTATTATTATTTGGCTATTTATCGTCTCATAACTTTTATTGATAACAAATTCTTATATATATATATATATATATATATATATATATATATATATATATATATATATATATATATATATATATATATATATATATATATATATATATATATATATATATTAATAAGCATAAAATAACTTACTGTGCTGTTTACTCCAAATACAAAGCCTTTCATGTTTTGCTGCGATATTTTTCGTTTATTTGCGGTAGATTCCACGTGTCTTTGCATTGTGATATTTTTATATAAGAAATTAAATTTTTTTTGCTATCTGCAAATATCTAAAACACGGTTGTTAACATTCTATAAATATCAACCAAAGCTAAACTTTAACAAGAAAACTAATTTTTAATGCAAATTGTATAGATTACTTTTAAATAATTTGAGTTCATTATTATATTGGATTTTTAATACAAAGTTTCCTTTTACATTAATAACCTTTTTCTATACATGTTGGTAAATTTAAACAAAAGATATTATTAAACAATATAGCTAATTATAATTTTTAAACTTTTTTTTTACATTTTCTTTGCAGCTCAGCTTTCTTTTTCTTTTTATGGTTGTAGTTTTGTTATACTTTGTTCTTGGAACAGCAAAGAAAACAAACCAATAAATAAAACAAGAAACTAAACAAATAGGAATAAAAAATTATATCTCTGTATATATTTTGTCATATTGTTTTATTTGTTTAATATCTAAAAAGGTGTCGGTTGATACGAAACTCACGTGAAATTTTGTTTGTTAATTTCTTCTTCATTAAACTAGCTTTTTTTTTCAAAATATCATCGGTCATTATTTCTCGAAACATTTAAAACGAAGTGATGATGTTGCGCCAAAATCAACAAAAGAATTTACTATAATTGCCTACTTCTGATAAGCAATCTCCTATTAATATAAACCAAAGCTATCAGAACTTAAGTTACCAAGCAAATACGCATTTTACCGAGAAAGCAAATTGAAAAGATTAAAAATAAAAGCGCCAAATATTAACGCTTGAACCACTTGAAACGCTAGAAACATGTAGCAGCAAATAAATTTACAAATATTTTTTGAATCGTTTATTTTTAAGCAGATTTGAAGAGGAAGATAAATAAAAAATGAAATCCACAATGTATTTCATCATACAGTTGTATTATTGTTTACATAGTGAAACGTTAAATGTCGTGAATTTCAAAAATTAAAAAAAAACAGCAAAAATTTTTAGAATCTGTAACACATAATACAGTGTTAAAATATATATCATTATCATACAATGCTTTTCTATTAAATTATTTTATAACGTATGTGTCCTTGAGGTAAGTTGATTATGTATATATCTTTAACGAAATTAGATTTTTTTAGTTATTTTTAATGTTTTAAAAAGCTTTGTAAATTTTTTACATTTTAAAAATAATTTTTTTTTTTTTTATAGAAATATATAACAATTTAGAGTTAAAAGATTTTCAAGTTTTAGTTAAATCTATTGCAACTTAGTACGCTTTAAAACAAAAATTTGAGGTTACATCCTTCCCCTCCCACACTTAGTCTTGCGTAAGCCTAGAACTAGATTTGTTCAGCCCTCAATATTTTTTAATTAATCTGACAAGCAAACTAAAGCATTAAGAACATATGCTAATATACGATATAATATATGCAAAATAATGCATTTCGAGCATTGTGAAAAAATGCAAACTTGGTTAAGTTCACGCTTATGTAAAATAATGTTTTACAAAAAATAAGGAGCCTGGACTGGAGCCTCAAAAAAATATATACCTCAAAGGTTAAGTTAATGAGTTCAAAAGATATTTTTTTAACTATATTACACTAAATTTAAACTCATCGACAAATTTTAAATATAATTTATTAATCATTTAGTGTTTGAAATTTGATTATCATTATAGTTGTAGCCGTAAAATATACGTATAATGTAGACATACAGCGAGCAGGGAAAACACTCAACTATAAACAATCAATTTTATAATAATTTTATACCATATATATTTTTACACAACCAGGATTCTAGTCTAGTTGCAAAAAAATTACTGAGATCTAGAAAGTCAATTGCTGAGGTAGTTAGTTAGGACCATGTAAAATTCAACCCCCGCTTCACCTGCTGAGTGTGGGGAGGATGATAACTATACACGGTCATAACTTTGAAACAACAAAAAATTGTTAGATGAAATTTAAAATCAGTATTAAATTTTGTTAATTTATTGCCCTCGCCAATGAAGTAGAACTGGCAAACATTTTACTTGAAAGTGTCAAAACCGAAAACATGAAAAAAGTCCTACAGGCAATTTCCTACAAATGCGTTTATACTTTAAATTTTCAATTTTAAGTTTGTATTTTTCTTTTATTTCAATTTGTTTGCTTAAAAACTTAACTAAGAGAAAAGAAAAAATTGGGAGCTAATTCAAAACTATTAAAACACTGTAAAACTTTGTAACAGACGCGCCAATAAAAAACATTAGTGTTATTTTTGAAATGACGCGATGTTTGTAAAGAAAATACAAGTCATAAGTGGCACTTGTTACAGGTTTATTTTTTAGTGATTTATGGCATGTATATTTTAGGCATTAAGCACTTATCCATCGAAAGTAACATTAATCTATATATTATAAAAAAACATAAAAAAACAAAAATAAACTGTTTTATATCAAAATGGTAATAAATAAACTAGTGCCAATCCACTGCTTAAAATCTTGGATTGGTAAATGTTTATTAAGTTTATAATTAAAGTATCTTTTTCTCATGTTTTGTTCAAGTAAATTATTATATGCAATATTTTTGATGACAAAATCAAATAAGGGTTCATTGCATACATACCACTGCTCAATTTTAGAGGTTTTCAGTTTTTAGAATTTTTTTTAATTCAGGTTATTTTAAACCAATCATTCCAGTAGGTTGACATGAAATAAAACCGTTGAAAAAAGGCGCTTTTATAAAAAATTTAGTTTTTTTTCCAAAAATCTTAAATGTTCGAAAACGAAAGAGTTCTAAACTTTATGCAGTGGTATGTTTTGAGCACCAAAATATATTTTGACAAAATTTGTAATCTTTATAGAAATATTTAAGGCAAATCAATTATTTTTCAGAATTTAATTTTTCTCAAATCACGTGGTGGGTGCCTCAAAAATAAGTTTTTTTTATTTAAAGACATATTTGTATTAGCTTTTTAAATTCCGATTTAAAAAATCAGCACAAATATGTCAAAATTTAGGTAAGACCAAAACTAATACAAGTTTTTCTCAATATATAGTTAGTGTTCAATAATTTTAAAATGTATACAACTATCTGCTACAATTTTTTTAATTTTGTCGAAATAACAAATGTTTACTGTTTTTATTTAAAAATTATCAGCGGAGATGTGCTGCATCAGTATCTCTATACTGACGGTCTTCAATACTGCACATTCACCTTACAAGTATATAAATAAATACACTAAATGTAGTAATTAAGTACCTTATTAACAACATATTAACAACAATTAACAACAAAAACAAAAAAAATTAAATGCACATATAAAAAGAGTTTATTTTGTGTTTTTTTATTTTTTTAGTTTAATGATTGAAATGTTTTTCTAGATAAATTTTGAACATGTTAAATGAAGTCATATCAATTACTGTTTATGGCTGAAAATTGCACAGCGACACAACTCGCTTTCTAAAAATTTTTTTATTTTTATTTTGCTTGCATTCCAATAATCAATATTGGGTCAGTCTTTTACTGTGAGCATGCTTATTAAGCTTTAATAATGATGGACGACTCAATGGTACGATGAAGTTTATTTCTTTTATTTCGCGCATGAGCTTCGAAATATAGATTTTTATATGTTGAAACCCATCAGCCAATGCGAACCACTGACAACTGGCTTTTGTCATTGGGTTGAGTGACTTAAGATAGTTTAATAAATTAAAAAAAATACATATGTTTGTTTTAAGAGCTTTTTAAATTCAGAACTTTTTAAATTCAGTGATTCATAGTACTGGTCATCTGTACTCATAATCTTAAAATAAGAGCTTTTTAAATTCAGTGATTAATAGTACTGGTCATCTGTACTCATAATCTGGTCTAACACGAAACGCTCCACTACTTTGAAAGTAATTATGTGAGCAAATATTACGATTGAGTGAATATAACGATTCGTAAAACGAATTGTAATATTCGCTCAACGAATAGTACTTTTTGCTTAACGAACAGTACTATTCGCTTAAGAAATAGTACTATTTGCTTAACGAACAGTACTATTCGCTAAACGAATAGTACTATTTGCTTAACGAATAGTACTATTCGCTTAACGATTAGTTAATAAGTATAACTGATTACTTTGTAACTTAGCTTCTGTTGATCTACAAAATATGTCTATATATGTCTAGTTAGTCAACAAAAATAATGGTTACTTTAGAAGAATAACATGGAAATATTTACACTACACCAAAAGTTAATCAATAGTTCAATATTAAAAGTTTGATTAATAGTTTAATCAATTTACAACCAATTTAATTGTTTTAATCCTATGGATGTCATTGAGTTTGATGAATGACAAAAAATATTGTTTGACTTTATCCAAAACCATCTTCAACTATGTACTGTCGATAAGCGAATAGTACTATTCGCTTAACGAATAGTACTATTCGCTTAACGAATAGTACTATTCGCTTAACGAATAGTACTATTCGCTTAACGAATAGTACTATTCGCTTAACGAATAGTACTATTCGCTTAACGAATAGTACTATTCGCTTAACGAATAGTACTATTCGCTTAACGAATAGTACTATTCGCTTAACGAATAGTACTATTCGCTTAACGAATAGTACTATTCGCTTAACGAATAGTACTATTCGCTTAACGAATAGTACTATTCGCTTAACGAATAGTACTATTCGCTTAACGAATAGTACTATTCGCTTAACGAATAGTACTATTCGCTTAACGAATAGTACTATTCGCTTAACGAATAGTACTATTCGCTTAACGAATAGTACTATTCGCTTAACGAATAGTACTATTCGCTTAACGAATAGTACTATTCGCTTAACGAATAGTACTATTCGCTTAACGAATAGTACTATTCGCTTAACGAATAGTACTATTCGCTTAACGAATAGTACTATTCGCTTAACGAATAGTACTATTCGCTTAACGAATAGTACTATTCGCTTAACGAATAGTACTATTCGCTTAACGAATAGTACTATTCGCTTAACGAATAGTACTATTCGCTTAACGAATAGTACTATTCGCTTAACGAATAGTACTATTCGCTTATCAACAGTACATAGTTGAAGATGATTTTGGATAAAGTAAAACAATATTTTTTGTCATCCATTGACATCCATAGGATTAAAACAATTAAATTGGCTGTAAATTGATTGAACTATTAATCAAACTTTTAATATTGAACTATTGATTAATTTTTGGTGTAGTGTAAATATTTTCATGTTATTCTTCTAAAGTAACCATTATTTTTGTTGACTAACTAGACATATATAGAAATATTTTGTAGATCAACAGAAGCTACTCCAAAAGTTACAAAGTAATCAGTTATACTTATACTTTTTCTATTAATTGAATTACATTGTTCTTTTGCATCTTGAACAGCGTTGTGAAGAGGATACAGTTTACATTCTCTTTCAACTACATAGAAACAAATTTGCCGATCTGAATCCTTGGGCAGTCCTCAATCAAATATCAGAGCTTGTGCATTTTCTGGTGTATAATTCAGAACAGAATATATAATATAGAACAGGATTGTTTGGCTTATTATGTTCTGCTAACTGTAAAACAGCTTCTTTTCTCTGCCATCTTGACGCTAACTATAACCTAATGCAAATAGTAGTTCTGAAAATGATGCAAATAACGGCGTCAATTTTCTTCCATATGTTTAAATACCTGAATTATTAGAATTCACTGGAGTCTTAGTCCAGATATTACAGTCGGAAAAAGAGCAGAGTTATTCTCATCAATGAAAGCAGTTGGTAGTTAATTCATATTGTGTCCAGTTGTGTTAGTTTAGAGCTTATGCGTGTATTCCACCTTTGGTGCTTTATGAAAGTTAATAAGTCATTTTTTAGAGTTATATTCATGTCATTTATCTAATCCTAATATTTTGCATCCAAAATATTAGGATTAGATAACTTTAGATTTGCTTGTACAGTATATGAATAAGTATCAATGTATTTCATGTTTTCACTTTCTAAAAAAAGAATTACATGTACATCTTTAGATTATATAATAAAATATATTTTGAGATGTCTAAATAATTATTCATTTAAAATCAAAATAAAATAAATAGAAGTATTTTGCCTCATAAAATCAAATACACCATTAAATGATGTAAAACCATGTCCCGATATCCAGATATATCCTGATGATAAATTAAATTTAGAATAATAATGTACATAAAGGTCAAAGTAGTTGGTAGTTTATTTGGAGAAAGTCAAACACAAAAAGACAATTGTAAAACTTTACAAGATCATGGAATTCTAGGATTTTTAGTTCAGAATTTTTTTTTGGATATCAGATCTCATTGGTGAAAATGTCATTATTCTAATAGATGCGCGTTGTAAATTAGCAATAAGTAAAAAGTTACATTTTTGACCCCAAACAATACAACAATAGCAAAAGTGAGAAGATAATAAAGAAGTAATCATTCGAAAAGTTTGGATAGGAACATAGTAACGAATTAGAGAAAGCATACTGTTAGCTCGTGTAAATTTTTTTTTAAGACTATGCAGTTGATTTTGTCAAGATAGACTTTCATCAAGATATACTTCAAGATATATACTTTATATATTTTGACGAAAAAAGTTTTTTTCGTTAATTTTATTATAATGTGCATGCATTAACTACTAACAAATGGTCTATTTGATAATAGGCCTATTTACCGCGCAAATGACGTCAAAAATTATATTTTTTCTTTCTGAAATATTATAATATATAATACAAATATTTTTAAATGCTAAGTTAACATTGTTTTGTTGCTAAGCTAACATTGTTGTGTTGCTGGTTGTAGTAATAATTCCAGGTATTCTGATAGGTTGTTCGAAGAAAGTTGAGTAACAGTGCTGAAATTTTCTTATTTTTCAAAAGATTTTGAAAAATGTCATGAATGGTTAAAAAAAGATTTTTATATTTCACAATTTCTGAAAATGAGGAGTAAATTTTTAAAAGGTGCTAAGTACGAGTAAATTAACTTTTAAAAATTAGCTATTTAAATGCGCACAATAACTGAAATTGATATTTTTTCTATCTATTATTAGGACCAAGAGTCTATCATTAAATCTAGTATAGTAAACGCTCTATAAAAGCAACTCATTTTAATCAATTTTAATAAAAAAGTCATGTTGGGAAAAGTTTCATAAGGAAAAAAAGTAGTAATTAAGTAAAAAGGAGTAAATAAGTAAAAAGGAATTTTCAGTCTGGAAAATATTTTTACTTATACAGATCAGTTAAAAAAAGTTGCTTATAGAAAGATTGCTTAGAGCGTTCACTGTGTTTAAACAGATAATAGATATAAATAGCGCTCGTTGACTATGTGCTCGGATCTAAAATCTCACTCCATAGCACATCATTCCACACCAGCACGGGACAGTAGCTCTTTTGGCTAAGAGTGATGGCTTGTGGTCTTCGGTGACTAATGTGTGCATTTGATCAATTGAAATCATTCTGTAGGTCTTACGTCTGGCTCTGATGTGCTTGCCCATAAGCGCAAGGAGTGAGTGTGTTTAGCTTTCTATTCACCTGATTTGAAAGTGAACGAAGACATAACGAGACCATACTAGACGACCAAACGGTACATACTAATGCACTACACCATCACACCTGTAGACATCAACGGCCTCTAAAACCAGTTTATCAAATATTTGTTCTTTACTATATACTTTTGTTCATAATCTTTTTTTACCTTATCCTTGTATATTTATTCAGCATTGTGTTACGTGTGAATGAGGCCGTATATTTGTGAGAAGTATAACAGCAGTATATATAATTTTACACAAAAGTATGTATTAGCGTATTTTTTATAACAAGTGTATTCTTGGTTGGAATATACTGAACAATTTCATTAGATAAGTTAAGACTAATCACGATTTTGTTAGGTTTTTTTGTTTCTATCTAATTTTCTCGATTTGACGTCGCTAAGTTAGTTTGTTGTGATTTGCACTATACAGTCTTCACTAACGTTCCTTTGGTCGTTTTGTCAACAATACTGTTTTTTAACGTTACATTTTTTAGTGGTTATAAGTTATTAGTTTAAAATCGCATATATTGTCTTATCTTTTTATTTCCTCATTATTTTCTGCCTACTGATTTAATGTTCGTATATTTTTTTATCTCTGGCTAATCGTTATTTAATTACTCTGAGTCTGTTTGTGTGATAGCTATTGTCTCTACTTACCAGGCAAGATTTATATGAGAACATACTATTTAGAGTTATATATTTTTTATCATATTTTCGTTTAACTACTTTCGTACTAACCACAAAACATCTTAACTTAGTATTAATGCTTATAAGTGGTATTTACTTGTTATATTTATAATACATATTTCAGCCATAAAAGAAACGGTAAGTTACTGTTAATAATTAATTACTATTTTCTATTCGCTTTTTGTTATTTCTACACATTATAATTGTTTATTTACAGACGCGCATACGTACATGTGTATAAGTTTGTTTCTTCTAATGTAAGGGTACCTTATATTTATATATGTTTAAATATCTGTTTATGGTCACACCACTAATGTGTGCATTAGATCAATTGAAATCCATTCTGTAGGTCTTACGTCTGGCTCTGATGTACTAGCCCATAAGCGCAAGAAGTAAGTGTGTTTAGCTTTCTATTCACCCGATTTGAAAGTGAACGGAAACAAAACAAGACCATACTAAACGACAAACGATACGTACTAATGCATTACACCATCACACCTGTAGACATCAACAGTCTTCAAAATCAGTATATCAAATATTTGTTCTTTGTTACATATGATCTACATACAGAGTGATTAGAGTGTTAGTTTGTTCTCTGCCCCACGAGCATTTATTTCGTTCTTTACCTTTACAAAAGTCTTATCACTCATTTTATATTTTCCTATGATTTTTATTTTTTGTTCAATGAAACCATCTTCTAACTGTTTTTATTATCACATCTCTCAGGTCTCACGGCTCCGTTGGTCACTTGTTGCGATGATTGTGTCGCATAAACAAAAAAGTTGCTTATAGAGAGATTGCTTATATAGAGCGTTCACTGTGTTTAAATAGATAATAGATTTCAGCATATAAAATTTGGAAATAAAATAAACTAAAATTTTTTGAGTTAAAATTTTTTTTTTTTAATTTAATTGTCAGAGTATTGTCATCAAAATTATTATTATCGTTATTATTGTTGTTATTATTATTGCTATTATTATTGCTATTATTATTATTATTATTGTTATTATTATTACTATTGTTATTATTAATATAATGATTATGCAAAGGAAATAAATATTCATTTGTATTTAAATTTATTTAAGCGTGTTAGGAGATTTTTGTTCTATTGTTTGTGTGTAATAGAAACTATTAGGGTAGATTAGGCTAATATGAGCACCTTAGTAATATGAGCATACTAAAGATTTCTAAGACGTAAGCAGTGAAGTTAAAGTTATTTTGTATTTTTTAAATCAACTTTATGTGGTGGTAACGGGAATCGGTACAATTAGCGTAAATTTATATGCAGTAATTAGCGGCCTCGTGTAATTTAAAACGCTATTGAATTTTTTTGCATTATTAAAATATTATCATCACGCATGAATGAGTCTGTGGCGTGAAATTTTGATGTTAAAATAATAAATATTATTTTTTTCATAAAGAAAAATATGTTTGCTAGAAATCCTGTTCATTTTTGTTTAAAAGATAATTTATAGAAACATTTTGCTTTGACTTTTTTTAAAGATGCCATTTTTGTGTTATATGAGCACACTCAAATTACCCAGTGTTTTTTATTAAAATTACCTAGATTAAAGTCCTAAGCAGTGGCTTTAGTTGGTTTTTGAATAAAAACAAAACATAGTAAAAAATTTTAATATATTAACAATACTAAAGATTTTTTTGTAATTTAATATCAAAAAAATTGAATTTTTATTGTCCAAAGGTTTGAGTTAATAAAATTGAATTTAAATTTTTTTTCTTCTGGAAAACATAGTAGTATTGTTTTAACAAAAGGTGGCTAAAAATTTGATCTTTTAATGATAGGTTTTCTTAATAACGAATCATTACATTCCAAAAACTAGTTCTAATTGTCAGGTTGGTATTTTTGACTTAGTTAATATTATTTTTTTGAGCTAATTTAAAATGCTCATATTACCAAGTGGTCTGGGTAATACGAGTACTTTTGCTACTTTTTAAAAACCTCTGTGTTTTTAAGAAAAGATTTCGGGTGCCCAAATATCAAAGTTGATCATGATTAAAGATCCCTAAAAGTTGTTTAGTTGCAAAATTTTTGGATCCACCATAACTATTTTTGAAAGTATTCCAATTTTCGCTTAAGGTGCTCATATTACCCTAATCAACCCTATAACAGTTTAACAAGCTCTAAGTTAAATAAGTTAAGTTAAGAAAAGGTCGCACAATGATTATTTACATTCTTTCAATAATAGCTTTTTAGTTTTTTGGCAAAATCAAAAAACAAAAAAAGTTATTTTGGCATAAATCAAGTTTACTGATTGAAAAATGAAGAAAAATGGATAACTATGATTAATAATTATTTTTCATAAAATTGAGTAATGGTAATTTGAAGATGAGGAATTAGAAGCATCACTCGAAGAAGATTAAAATCGAATCGAAGAAGATTAGAAGCATTACTCGAAAAAGAACATAAGAAGAACTTATAAAACTGTTACCAATAACGTAAAAAGCCATTTTCGTGTGCTTAAAAAAAGCAGGGTTTATTGAAAAGCAAGGAAATCGAGTGTTACAGGAATTGTAACTGAGAGATATTGAAAGACAATTTTGAATGTCGGGAATTCTGAAAGACTTCCTTGACATTTATTGAAATTTTCTTTTTTTTTTAATTTAATTTTTTTAGGTGCCTCAAGAAGTTCTTACGGTTTTATCACAGTGCACCGCGGATAAACATTTAATTGGAAGTTCACACTTCCTTCCAAACCAATGTTGCAAAACTTGCCTAGAGGTGGGGTCTGAACCACAGATCCTTTGCTTCTAGACAAATGGGGTACTACTTAGAAGTATCACTCGACAAAGACTGTTGTCGAACATAAGAAGAACTTATAAAACTGTTACCAATAACGTAAAAAGCCATTTTCGTGCGCTTAAAAAAAAGCAGGGTACGCCAAGCCTGTTCAACCTCATTTACGCTCTCTAAACTGGACGCTTAATTTTTTTGCTTCAAATATACATTCATTACGATGATCCATATTGAAAAAAAGCATGCTTTCAACGCGGTTCACTAGAAACTGTGTAACCAAACCAGGATATTTATGGCATACCTATACCTAGGTAATACTCTGTGTTTAGTAGAAATAGAAGGGTGTATTATTTTTATAAGCTGTTGAAATTAGGTCAGGCAATCAAAGGGAATCTTTACCAAACGCAAATGATCTGTTTGAAGAATGCAATTGCCGAAAAACGGTCAGAAGACGTAACCAGACGCAAGACTATAATTTTCCATCACAACAACACTCTGCCACTTGTTGCAAGACCGTTTAAAAACTATTTAAAAAATAGTGGATGAGAAGTTTTCTTTTACAAAGTTTTAAAATTGGCCTGATTCCTTTTTGGTCGAAAAAGACAAACAGTTCCTTTGGCAAGAACCCATAAATTAACTGAAAGATAGGGAAATGTTATAGCTTCAGATGGGCAATACTTTGAATGATGTATAAACAATAATCTTACTCGAATTTTCCTCAAATAGCTTCTAACAACCACTAATTCAGGATCTACTTTTAAAATATCCCAAAAACAAACTACAAATATTGACTATTCTCGAATAAAATCTAAACATAATCAAGATCAGCTGTTCGACACAAACAAACTGAACAATCGGACAAAGCCACTATTTTCCTTAAAACATTTAAATTATGTTTTTCTAATCAATTCATAGTGTTCCATCTAAATATTGTAGCATTACCAAAAACTTTGAAAAACATCTAGTTAATCTAAACTTTAACTTCAGCTTAGTTTATTTAACGAAAAGCTGAATTTTAGATAATACATTTTATCAAATTTTATTTTGCCCAATTACAAAGCCATTAGTTTTGAACGTAAATCGTTGAAAACTCGGGGTGGTATATGTATATGAAAAATTTACTCATAAAATTATATACGACCTGTTGTTTTCTAAGCCAGAACTTGAATCTATCACTTCAGATATTTACAATAAACCATCAAAAAATATTTTTTGCATACCGATCACCAAATGGAAGTTTAAACAACTTTAAAAATCACTTAGATAATTACAGTTAATTCACGGTAAGTCGAACAACATTTAACTAAAACTTTTGTTATCTCGTTTCATTTGGTCCCTTGAAATTGTCTAATTGATTACTATTAAAATTCTCCGGTTAATTCGAACTTCGGATAACTCAAACTTTGTTAAGTCGAACCATTTTTTTGTTGCCCTTTCCGCAAATTAAGAAAAACTTGATTAAAATTTTTTTTTTAAAGTCATTTCATATAAAACAATAATAACAGTAGTCTAATATTTTTTATATTTTTTCGTTGTACTTCTATCTGAATAAAATGGATCGTTATCGGACGTAAAATAGTGCTATAATAAAACTGTTACAAAGTAAACCAGAATAAAATAAAGTTAAAAAAGCAACTATTATACTATTATAGTTTTAATAAAATTTTAATAAAAAATTGCTAGCTTTTAGATGAAATTTTATTCCAAATAATTAGAAGTCATTGTGTTGCTTAACCTTCTTTTATTCTTTTGAGTGTCCATTATTTTTCACTTTTTTATTAATATAATGTTATATAGTTTATGTTTGATGTTTATACTTTTTTATTAAAGAAATATATACATATAAAGAAAAATCGCCTTAACTCGAACTAATATCTCGTATCAGCCAAAGTTCGACTTAACGGGAATTCCTTTTAGTGGAACGTTCCTTAAGTCGAACCTTTTTCCTTAGTCCCTTGAAGGTTCAGGTTATCGGGAATTAACTGTATTTTAAAATTGCAAGCAAAATAAAATTAAGACAGCTCGTTTTTATTTGTTGGAGATTATAACGCGGACATAAAGACAGTTTTTATTTGTTTTATAATTTAAAATATGGTAAAAATTTTATAATTTTTACCATATTTTAAATACAACAACTTTACGATCGCCTTAATGAGTTTGGAATGATGCCTATAATAAATAAACCAACAAGAATTACGCAAAACTGCTTTTCTGCAATCGGCAATATTTTTACAAACAACTATTGCCATCCCACATTCAAATCAGGTATTATTAGAAGTTACATAATAGAACATTTCCCAGTCTTTGTAGTTTTCAAAAAAACTAAAAGATATACTAAAGAAGGATTCTTACTTAAAAAAAAAAGAATCATTACTACCCGAATCAAAAATATATTTATATTAGAGTTATCCTCTGTAAATTAGAATTTTGTTTTTCCTGATACATGTGCTAATAACAGCTAACTAAAATACATTTTAATCTTTGGTTCTCTTAAAACCTCTTAAAGTCTTCGAAATGAAAACTATATATATGTTTTACCAAATCGCTATAAAAAAAAGCTATATATATGTTTTACCAAATCGAAAAAAGATAATGACAAACAAAATTACTTAGCGAACAAACGAAATATACAACTGTATTTTTTATAAAAAAAACATCTTAATAACACAAACTTAATAACCCAGAGTACAAACGTATATGAAAGAATTAAAAAATAGCCAGAACAGAACAAAAACAAAATATTAGAACTGAAAGGTGACGTAAAAAAACGTGGGATGCTATTTAAGAGATTGTAGATAAACAAAAATCACATAATAAAGTCTTACCAAATGTGATTACTGTAGACGGCACATAGATCTTAGATGTAAAATCGGAGGCAACAAAATTTAACGAATTTTTTATCAAAACATGTATTGACAAAAACTCTTTAAATTTTGTTTGACCTGTTTAACTTACTAAGTTTGGACCTGTACAGGTCCAAACTTAGTAAGTTAAACACACTCTTGCTCATTTTTCCTCGAGCGTTTCATGTACAATAAGCTATTTGCATTTTTGAACGAATCCTCTCTATTGGAAGCAATATAGTCTTTAATCAAATTACTCTAGGGAGCACGCACCTATACAATTAGTTGAAGTTATCAGCGGAGCATCTTCTCATAATAAATTAACTTCAAGTATATATCTAGACTTGTCAAAAGCATTTGACAGAGAACTAGGACAAACATCAAACTGGCTTAACTCTAACAGTCTATTTTTAAACACTAATAAAACTAAGTTTTCCTTATTCCATTCTAAACAAGTTTTAATATATTAATATATAAGTTTTTATCTATTAAAAAACCAAGTAATTGTTTGTGAACGAGCGCTCAATTTTGATGTTGTTTTTATATAGCATTGGTAGGGAATATATATATTCCCTACCAATGCTATATAAAAACAACATCAAAATTGAGCGCTCGTTCACAAACAATTACTTGGTTTTTTAATAGATAAAAACTTATCCTCGAGAAATCATATTAAAAAAATTCGCAATAAAATCTTGAGAAATATTGGTATTGTATATAAAACCTGTAAAATCTTAGATAAATCTACACTAACTCAGTTATATTTTGCATTCATCAATATTTACTTACTTTATGGCAATTCTGTTTGGGGTAGTACAAAAAAATCTAACCTCGAATGTCTCCTCAAGCAACAGAATCGTGCAGCAAGATTTACTTTCTTTCTAAATCACTTCCCAAATGCTAAACCGCCTAAAGATTTTCGAAAATATTTGTCCTAAAACATCAAACCGATACAATTAGTCGATCTACAGGAAGATTTGTAAAATCTTTCCGTATATCAAAACTTACAAGATTCTCCATTTCTTATGGTGGCTCGATGCTATGAAACTATTTAACAAGTCTGATTCGTAAACTTAGAAAAGCCAATACCGCTCACAAATTCAAAAAGAACATAATTGAACTTATTGCCAATCAAAATTCTTTACTTGATTTTTTTTAACAATACACTTTTATTCTCTTTTTTATTATCAATGGTTACTGAAGACAAGATTTTTTACTATTAAATATGATGAAATGTATTTGTATTTAATATTTTTTGTCGGAAATCACTTCAAATTGTAAATGGTAGCTGACGAAAACAATTAAAATCAGTTTACTTTTTAACTAAAATAAATTCATATTTTGATAAAAAAAAGCAAAACATCAACAACAGATATTTGTAGCCAAAAAAAAAAAAGCAAGCATATCATGAGAAATGTAAAAAACTGCTTACAAAAAGCGCATTTTCAGGTTAAACCTGATTGGCGTTTAATTTCATTTAAACGCGAATATTTGTTGAAGTCAAACAACAATATTGTTGTTTTGA
The DNA here is from genome assembly GCF_022113875.1 of Hydra vulgaris. Lineage (NCBI taxonomy): Eukaryota > Metazoa > Cnidaria > Hydrozoa > Anthoathecata > Hydridae > Hydra > Hydra vulgaris. The sequence continues at coordinate 32,227,679 of NC_061165.1, forward strand.
CTATATTATACTATTATACTTTTATATATATTATATTATTCTACTATTATATTTATACTATTATATAAAATCATGTTAAAAAAAAGTAAAAATTTGTTCTTTGGTTTTCTTTTACTTCGTAATTTTCATTCAATAAAGTTCTCAAAATTTAGGCTAAAAATTCAAACTGTAGTGTAGCCAAAAAAAAAAAAATTGTTAATTTCTGTAAAAAGTTCTGTAAAAGAAAGAAAAACTAAAAAAGTTTAAACTGCGGTTTAAAAAACAGTTTTTTTACACTTGATTTGTTATATAGTCTTAAAAAACTAAATAACAAATACTATATAACAAAGGCTTATAAAAATATTTTCCATTACCTAACCCATCAACTTTAAAACAAAAGATAAATGATAAGAATAATATAAGAAAATTAAAAATCAAATTTAGTACATTTATCTACAAATAAATCGAATATCAAAATAGATTTTTAAAATTTTAGCTGGTCGATTTTGAATCTCACTTTGCAGCGCTCTGGAACTACGCATATTAGCTTGCAATCTAACTTTTTAATTTGAATTCCAAAAATAACACTTTTTTTGCTTTATTGAAAATTTATATTAAAATTTAGGGATAATAATTTTAAACATAAATTTCAAATAAATTATGTCAAAACACATAAGATAAAACAAATTCTTTGTCCGAAAAAACAATTGACTTTTTATAGAAGATAAATTCTTTACAATTATATTTACAAAAATAATTTAAAAATTCTTTGCTTACATTTCTAAATACTTGAATCTCAATCGCAAGTTTAATTAAATCGATACAAGAGAATTTAATTAAATGTCTTTTCATCTTTTACCATAAGAAATGGAATTATGAGGTTTTTGTCGGATATTTTTACCGATGTTCTGGTATGTTAGTTAACAAGTTAAAAAACAGTCACTACAGAGACTCTTTGTAGTGATCATTTTTATTCTGATCGGGTATATAATGGAAGATCATTTACAAAATTTTGATAACATGTTATGCCATAATGGCTGCAAGGTTATCAAAAAACTTGCTACGGTCTTCAGTTTTAATTTCAATCACTAAAAATAATATTAAATAAAACACAATATTAAAAACAAAAACACAACATTAAAAATAAAATAAATTACTGATCAAAAAAATCAAAAAAAAATCACCTGTAGGATCAAAAAAGTTATAAACCACTCTCGATTTTGTTTTCTCGCTGGCTTGTTTAAATGCTGCTCCAAAAAAGCTGAAAAAGATTATTAAAAACAATTTTATTGATAAGATAACAAAAATCAAGGCTACTCCAAATTACAAACTTTTAACTAAAAGTACTAAAAGAATACCTTTTCATTGATAAATCATTGACAGGAGGTACTCCAACTAACAGGCTTGTACCTAGAGCAAATTAAAATTTACAATAATAACTTATATAAATAGTTAACAGGAAGTACTCCAGCCAACAGGCCTGTAACTAAAATTAAATTTTAGCTTATTAAAATTTTTAACAACGTTGAATATTTTATCAATTTTTGTAGATAAATCATTGACACGTTGTACTCAAACTAACGTGCTTGTCTAAGAGCAATTAAAATTTTTAAAGAATAACTTTTTCCAATTGTGATAATACAACATTCAAAATTCTATTTGATAGTTTTCATAAATCTCACCTTAATGTGAGTCAACATTTTCGAGGTAGAGAACGTTTAACAGTTGTTTTGTGAAGCCCATATATTTTAAATATTAAATACAGAGATACAAAAACTCTTTGTTTTCAAACATATGTATTATGCGTTGTATTTAAATGTTATAATTATAGACATAGCATTCTGAAAAAACAAACAAACAAACCTTCTGTTGCATTATAAGGAACAGCGATAATCATAGGCAGACTTCGAGCTCGTTTATTTTTAGTCTAAAAAGAGAAAGAAACTTATTAAAATTGTGTATAAAGCATTACAGAATTGTAAAAAGTAATTAAGTACTGAAGTACTATTTTAACTTAATTAAAATCGTTAACTGAACTTAATTCTTAATTGTATATAATGACTTATGAATTTAATCGCCAATACTAATTTCACCAAAATTTTTAATACTAATCTTAATAGTAAAAAAAAAAATTATTTTGAATAAATACCATGACGCTGTAAGCCTCTAATGTAAAACGAGCTAATCTTGCAATAACTGTAGGCTTTGAAAACATGTGGACATTTGAAGCACCCTGTAAAAAATAAATGTTATTTTAGAGTGGTCCTCATGATCATAATGATGATGACGATACTGAAGAACTGCATATAAAATATCAGAAACTATATTAACCACAAAGAACTACTCAATGCCACTAAGACATAGAACAAACTAACTCGTAAAAAAAAAAGCCGATAATTTAAAACAAATCCGATTGGTTGTTAGTAGCAAATCAAAAAACTTTTTATTTATTGGTATTTAATTTACGCAAACAAAGAATTCGAATTGAATGTAAATTATTTTTAAAATTTTTCGCCTGTTTTTTAATTGTTTACGTAATAATTTATTATTTCAAGATGGCCGAATAAGTCCCGAGTATTTCAAAAAATGATACTAAATACCGAAAACAGTTTTTTAAATGGGGCCAAAAGTTATGATTATTTATGCAAAAACAACTTTGGTAGAAAAATTAACACTACCATAGATTATCTAAATCTAACGTGACATTATTATTTAACATTTAGGTGTGGTATTGAAAAAAAGTAACTTCAATTTTCTTTAAAATAATGGTTTTTCATTGATAATTTTCCCAAATAATTTCTGATTAGAAATGTCAAGTTACATTCATTGAAAACAAACACCAACATGTGCTTTTATGAAAAAAAGTTCATAGATTTATCTATAGCCAAGTTCATAGACTTATCTATAGCCAAGCCCCAAGGTACCTTATGTTAAAAGTTGCCTCTTTTCTAAATAAAACTACGCTTGACGATTTGTCAAATTAAAAAACTACGCATTACTTTTACCAGATTATAATAGTGGTTAAAATAATCTTTCCATATTATACTTTCGATGAAAAAACTTAAATATAATGTAATTGAAAAAACTTACATTTTTTTTCGGAAAAACGTGTACCAGGCCTTAGTTGCATTGAGTATGCTAAATATCGGGGACCATAAAACGAACACCAAAAAAAATTAAAAAAAAATTTAAATTAATCAAAACATCAGGAGCTATACAAAACACAAACAACTACACAAAATACCAGTAACGACAACAACAATAACTAAAAAAACATCATTACCAACTTCGTGCTTTTTGTTGAATATTATAAATTAACTTTTTTTTAAACTTTTATTAAAAAGAATTTGAAACCAATATCATACTGCCAAGTTTAACACACTCAACAATATAAAACTTACTTATATTTAGTTAATAACATATAATTAATAATTATTTACTTTTAATATTGTTACTTATAATTTACATATATATATATATATATATATATATATATATATATATATATATATATATATATATATATATATATATATATATATATATATATATATATTATATATATATACATACAAATAGTATTGCATCCTAAGGTAAGCAATCTGACGTCATACTGAAATAGCCTGCTGCTGGGGGCTTCAGTACATACATCGACTGACAAATAGCCTGACTCGCAGCGGAGTGCTGCTACATCGACTGAGGGTTTGGGATGAGGAAGCAATCTTTTTATTCATAATTCTTCGCTTTTTCTTCTTCTTTTTCAAAAAAAACGATATAGCTTAAGGTAAGCAGAAAAAGTGAGCAAATGCTTATCAAAACACGCTTTAGTAAGTGTGTGTATATATATATATATATATATATAAATATATATATATATATATATATATATATATATATATATATATATATATATATATATATATATATATATGTATATATGTATATATATATATATATATATATATATATATATATATATATATATATATATATATATATGTATATATATATATATATATATATATATATATATATATATATATATATATATATATATTATATATATTACCTGCTTACCTTAAGCTATATCGTTTTTTTTTTGAAAAAGAAGAAGAAAAAGCGAAGAATTATGAATAAAAAGATTGCTTCCTCATCCCAAACCCTCAGTCGATGTAGCAGCATATATAGTATTGGCCAAAAGTTTGAATCCACCTCAATTTTTGGCCAAAACTGAAAATTTTTTGCATTGTTTATTTGTAATTTGTTTATATTGTTATACTATTGATTGATTGTTAGAAAAAATTGCTTGACTCATACTTTTAATCTATTTGTGCTGTATATTTTGTGTTTTTGTGTATTCAAATTCATACTGTATATATATATAGGGTGGTCCATAGGTATATAGAAAGAAATGAACATTACATTACTTCAAGTTGGAAAGTTCCAAATGAGTCCAATATGTAAAATATTAAATCTGGTGAAGTTTCATATCATTCGGTAAATATTCAGAGGTTCCAAAGAGTCTCTGAAGTTCCACTGAACATGTCATTTCGCATTAGATCGGTTTTCAAATCCACATTATTAGTTTACTTTCAAGTCACTGGATGATAGTTATGTAAATATTTTGTTTGATATAAGAGCACTATAAGAAGTCCATTTAGTTTATGATTGTGTAGAACTGCACAGCTGCATAGGTTAACTGGTTCATTTAATGTAAAAAAGGATAAATTCAATAATTTGTAATAGCTAAATTTAAATTAAAGTGCTGTTACTGAATTACTGCCAGCATATTGCAGGTCACTATAGTTGTTTAGTTTAATATATTTATTGCATCAAGTTTGATTACTTACTTAGTACATGTTGTTTGCAATGTGCTATTGTATCATTTAATATTCTATAATAATGGCAACAGTAGCAACAATATTGAATAATGTGTAGGTAATGATTATTTGATTCATATAATACAATTACATGAATAAATTACATACTTGCACTACATATTATTGTATAGCAATGTTTATTTCTGAAACTTAAAGATATACAAAATATCCATGACAAACCCTTGTAACTATTATGAATTATACAAAATGTGACAGAACATGTTAACTCCACAGAGTTAGAGAATTTCTATTAAGAAGTATGCTCTTTTGCTAAATCATCATGGTTGTACTATTGTTTATTTTTGTTTAAGCAGTCACTGGTTTGAAATGGCCACATGTACAAATGATGAAGCCATGAAGACAAGACATCAGTCAGTGTGGCTGATTTGAGCACCAGCCTCTAACCAAACTAAGAAGTTACTCTTATTGCAAGACTTTGTCAGTCTACTTTTATCACCACAAAGAGCTGAACATAGTGTTTAAAGAAAGTGCCAAGGTAACAGTTCAACAGGTTCTTGATGTTTGGGAGAAAGCTGGTATCCCAACTGCCCATTCGCATGATATAGTTGTCATAATCACAGCTGATGCTCTTGGCCATGACATTTAGGAGTTGCCGCTAAGCCCTAGCTCTATCTGTCGCGCCAGGATGCAATATCTAGAGGCGTTTGTAACAGACACAAGTTGTAGGAAGAGAGCTTATAGAGAAGACCAGCATGCCAAAGGCTTTAGAAATGTTAAGAGCGATAGCCTTAACCTATCTACATCTATCTAATGTACAAATATATATATATATATATATATATATATATATATATATATATATATATATATATATATATATATATATATATATATATATATATGTATATATATATATATATATATATATATATATAGGGGAAAGTGGGACAACATGGCAAATGGAGAAAGATGGGTTTTTATATAACAACTCAACAAAAAATCTTAAAGTTGAGTGAAAACGAAACTGTATTTGCATCTTGTATTTTAAAACAAAAATTGTTTTTTTAAATATTATTAACGCAATTTTATACGCATAAGTTTACTTTTTGCACTTATAAAAAAATTTTGGTTTTTCATAATAGATGGCGTCCTTCAATTTTAACTTCTTTAAAAGTAGTTTTTTGTAACTTGTGTTTATTTTGTGTTACTTTAGTTAAAGTTATTGGTAGTTTTTAAAATTTTATAAAATTGGAGGCACAAATTGCATAAGTCATCTTGCACCGGTCACATGACCAGATGAAAAATTTATGAATTTTTTGTTTTAATATTTATTTCAAATTGTTATACTTGCAAACTGAAAATTCATGCAGGCAATGAATCATTTTAATATCATAAACATACTGAGAAAGTATAATTGCGTCACAACTGATAGTTTTGCAATAACTCAGGGCTTTCAAAACATTTGCCATGTTGCCCCGCTTTCCCTTATATATATATATATATATACACACATGTGTTTGTATGCATATATATATATGTGTGTGTATATATTTATGTGTGTGTGTGTGTGCGTGTGTGTGTGTGTGTGTGTGTGTGTGTGTGTGTGTGTGTGTGTATATATATATAGGCCTTGGCTTTGTTAGCAGAAGGAGATATCTCTATGTGCTTTTTACCTTTCATGTGTGAAGTTAAAGCAGCTTCTCCCATGTTAGCAATATTAATGTTTTTACCACAATAACTGCAAATCACATCAGTTTCTGTTTTTTATGTAACCAATGTTTATATTTTTCTTCAACAAACCATTTTACTTGATAAATGCATTTAATTTTAGACATTTTCTAGTTACTATATCTGAAAACAATACAAAAAAACGTAAACATTTTAAGAGCCTAAAACGAACTTGGGGAGCTGTGCGAGCTGCTTCTCATTTAAATTGGTGCCCTTTTTGAATTTTTTTTTTTTTTGCAACAACCGTGCTTTTTAAAAAGCATTGCAGTATATTATACAAATAATTTTTTTAAATGACATTGTGTTTTTTATTTTAGTTACAATGATAATTATACTTTCATAAGAAAAATTATACTTTTGCAAGAGCCGTAAATTGTTCCCGAAACCATTTTAGGGGAGTGTAGGCGAAAGCGAGAGCTAAAGCTCTCACTTCTTGCCGAGGCCTATATATATATATATATATATATATATATATATATATATATATATATATATATATATATATATATATATATATATATATATATATATATATATATATATGATATGTGTGTGTGTATATTTATGTGTATATATATGTATGGATATATATATGTGTGGATATAAATATATGCGTGGATATATATGTCTGTATGTATGTATATATATATATATGCTAAAATAATCAATAAATATCAAAATAATCAGTCAATTGTTGAATTCCTATTGACTCATAATTGCCATCAATTAGAATTGTAACCAACTGCTTGTTGATTGCCTTAAATCTCAATTAATTGAAAAAAGTTTTGAGTCAGGCAAGTAATTACCTGATGATGAATATTATAAAAATTAGCAAACCATTGATTTAAATGTTGAACTACTTTCATGATTTTTTGATACCTAAGTAATTTTTTAATAAAAAAATTTCAAATAAAAAACAATATTAAGAAATGTGTAAAAAAATAAAAATAACCTCAAGCATGTGAGCATATAAAAAAGGTCCAGCACAAACAACTTGATGTGAATCAATAAATGAACGAACTTGCAAAACTAGTGATGTGACCTAAAGAAATATTGAAAACGTTTGTAACCTAAATATGACCCTTGTTACAATCAAGTTATTTATTACATCAAGTTTATAGTTTATAAATTTAAATTATTTTAGGAGATTATAAACAAAAGACAAAGATTTTAAAAGGGTTTTTATGTATAATTAGAAAAACTTCTAAGCAAAAAATTAATTTCATTTTTTTAACAATTTTTGAATTGTATTTTATAAAGATTTAACAGAATTGTAAAAAAGAGTGATACAGTCGACTCTCGATATCTCGAATACTTGATATCTCGAACTTTTGAGTATCTCAAACTTTTTTAGCGGTCCCATGGACATAACGTACTAGTTTAGGCTAAAATCCTCTCGATATCTCGAACCTTAATATCTCGAACTTTTTGGTATCTCGAACAATATTTTCGGTCCACAGGGCAATTTTCTCTCGTTATCTCGAACTTTTCAACATTTTTTTTTTCAAAAATGTTTAAATAAAATTTAATTTTTTTTAAATTCCAATTTTCGAAAAAAAAAAAAAATTTTAATTCGATTTTTAAATTCGATTTTTTTTAAGAATCGAATTTCTGAAAAGTTTTCCTTTAATATATTAATTTATTCTTTTTTTCAAACGCAACAACATGCAACAACATGAAAGGTCAGTTAAATTTTGTCAAATCTTGTTCAACTTTAATATAAACAAATAACATGTATCTGTTTATATTTAATTTATTTAGTTTTTTAAACGTGTAATTAAAATTCAATTATTCTGTTCCTATTTTTAGGAACAGCATCAGCTTTAAAATAATCTCAGGCAAAAGTGCCGCCGTGATGAATAATATGACTGCTTCCTGGAATGAAACTACACTCCCAACATTGCTTTTGAATTACAAACTTGAAAACATTTTCAATGCCGATGAGTTTGGACTATTTTACTTGTGCCTACTAAACAAAACATACCATTTATCACGAGAAAAATGTTTTGGGGGAAAAAATAGTAAAGTTAGACTAACAGGCATAGCAGCAGGGAGTGCAACGGGAGAAAAATTACCTATGTTTGTTATTGGAAAATCGAAAAACCCACAGTGTTTTAAGCACATTAAACAACTTCCTTGCAAATATAAAAATCAGCTAAAAAGTTGGATAATCGGAGACCTTTTTACAGAATGGGTAATGAAACTTGACTCATTTTTTTGTGCTCAAGACAAGAAAGTAACCCTCCTGGTGGATAACTGTTCTGCCCACCATCACATTGAAAAGCTAAGCAACATCAACCTAATATTTCCCCCCCCCCCCCCTAACACCGCATCTGTCCTTCAGCCTATGGATCAAGGCGTAATACAAAGTCTTAAAGCTCATTATCGTCACAAAATTGTGCGTTTGTGTATCAAGACTGTCGATAATAACGAACACATGCCAAAAATTTCTATACTTCAAGCAATCAAAGATCTTGTTTCTTTATGAAATGCTGTGTCAAAGGAGACTGTCATCAACTGCTTTAAAAAAGCTGGTATCAGCAAAACAAACAAGAGTATTGAAGAAGCTGATGATGATAATCCTTTTAAATTTTTGACAGCAGAACTTAACCGTTTGCAAGAGTTAGATCCTCGTGCCGTCCAAGAAGATCTCTCAGCAGAATCTTGCATTGGTTTAGATTGCGATGTAGTAACCATCGGTTCACTTGCTACTGATGCTGAAATCATTGCTCAGATTTTAGACCCTAATTTTGAAAACGACGATAATGAAGTTGAAGATAGCGTTGACGAAGCTATTGACGTTGAAGCCCCGCCACGCCCATCTAATATTCAATTAGAAATTGCTTTTGAAACTATTCAAAATGCTTTGCTATACAGCTCAAAATACGGAAATGAAATACAATCCCTAGCATTAAAACTTGAGGATTTAATGAAGATGGAAAAGATGGACAATTTAAAGCAATATCAGATAACAGATTTTTTCCAAAAGTTGTAGTTTTTGTTGTTAATGATTTTTGTCAGAAAAATAACTTGTTTTAATGAAAGTCGGGCAATTTTATTTATTTTTAACCAATTTCTTGATATCTCGAACTCTCGATATCTCAAACTTTTTTTCCGGTCCCCTTAGTGTTCGAGATATCGAGAGTCGACTGTAATTGAATTAATTGGTGGTGTGTTTAACATATTTGATAAAGGTTTAAAAAAAAACAACCTTTTATTTTGCTATAATATACTTACATACAAGAGTAAAAATATATACAAGATATATATATTATATACGAGTTATTATATTATATACAAGAGTAAAAAATTAATTGAATTGATGAGTGAAAATTGTTTTACAACAAATTATTGTAAATATATACATGCATGCATACATACATACATACATACATAAATACATACATACATATGTATGTATACAAAAGAAAAAAAAAAACAACAACAACGAAAAAACACATCTAATCTTTTTATAGAATTTGTGTTAATAAGGTAAATAATAAATACTGAATATTTCTTAACTGGGAGTTAACCCACTGTTATTCAGGGTGGTAGACCTTCCTCCATTGCAGCAACACAAAGCACCTAATTAAACTTTCTTTTCTTTTGTGCAAATGATTATGGTTTGTTATGGTAAATTGATGCTAATGGTTACTCAGCCATCTTAAAACTTAGTCCCTACAATCACCCACCTTGATATCTGGATAATGGAGCTCATGATTATTATCTCTTAGCAGAAAGCTACTATCAACTTGCAAGCCAAACAAATAAAAATACCTGAAAAGAAAATAGCAGTTATAGTAACTAACCTTAACTCTCAATTAATCACTCAAGCGAGTTCACACCAGATGTTCTGGAATAGTGTAGCCAGAATCAAGCCAAACTAATTGCCACAAACAGCTAAGCATGAGAAAAATATAATAATATTTGGTATCCCTGAACCAGTCTCTGTTGCAGGTGTCACCCAAACACCCCAGCAGTGTTACCCTGCATCACAGAGGTCAAAGCAGTTATAGACCTTACTAATGATGTTAGTTTCTGCGAGCGCCTTAACACTAAAAAAACATCAAATTGATGCCCATTATAATAAAATTTATGAATGCTGGTAATTAAAAATTAGCTCTTATGAATTCTTGCAAACTTGCTATATATAAAACTTTCAACAACTTTTTTCTCCGGGCACTACAACGAGTGGAAAGTACTTGCCAGTCAATTCAGTAAATAAATTACTAAAAAAAAAACGAATCTATAACAGAGTTTTGGCAAGAAGTTAGGCTAGCAGATAAAGGATAAATCACCACCTCTATCTCTGAGACACTATAAAACAATTTAACAATCATTTTCATTGCATTTGGATTGGTAAGAAACAACCTAGATTCTCGTTCATCATCAACCGAGAAGCAAACCCACCTATTACCCCCATTTTTACACTTAATAACATTTTAAACCAATTCAGTAAACTAATATAGAATCATCAGAACCAGATAATAGGCCGGGTGAATAAAAATGAGAAATTGCTTTTTCTCAGTAATTGGTCAGCTTTACGAGAATAAAAACTTTAACAGTTTTTCTTAAGTTTTTATTCCGTAAAGCTGAGCAATTACTTAATAAATTGCTTAACTTTACATGAATAAAAATTTGGACAAAACTGCTAAAGTTTTTATTCACGTAAAGCTGACTAATTAGTAATTAATTAGTCAGCTAATTAAAATATAAATTAGTAAAAGCAATTGCTCATTTTTATTCACCTGGTTTATCTTTAACTGCTTTTACTCAAATCTGCTTGCTTTGAAATCGCTCTGTCACTCTGTATCCTATTTAACTGCCTCATTGAAAACAGTTTGTTGATTGCCATTACATCTGCATTATGCAAAGTTTTGGAATGCATTATTACTAATTTCATTGTCCATCACACAAAGCGCACATGGTCTCAAACAAACTGTTTGGTTTCCTTTCAGGACGTTGTACAATGGATGCTATTATTCAAATTATAGAGGACTGGAGTCATGCTAAAGATAATAACTAATCAATTGCAATACTCTTTTTTGTAAAAGATTTTGATGTAGTCAGTCATGATAAATTACTGCTAAAATTAATGAATATTCTACCTAGGTGGCTCACTTCCTGGATTGCAGCTTACTTATTTTACAGCCAACAAAGAATTAAAACAAATGATTTCGCCATTAACTGAAAATGTATTGCTGGTGAATTCAAGGTAGTATTCTTGGCCCAAATCTGTTCATTCTCTTTGTTTTCAACATTAACTTCTATCACCTACCTGAAACCACTCTCAAAAAATATGATGACAACATCTTAACTTACAGAACCTACAATAAAGTTACTTTCAACTTACCTCAATCTATTGGTGTCACACTATAGTCTGTGGTCAATGCAATGAAACTGAATAGCTTTAAATGTAAAATGATTAGAATTATTCCCTGGTGCTCCGAAATTCAAACTATACCTTCTCTCATACTCAAAAATACTGAACTTGATATAGTCAACGCCATAAATACCTTGAAACCATGCTTAATGGGAATCTTAACTGGGATGAACAATCAACAAAAGTGTTTCCCATAAACACTTAATTAACTCACACCAACAACAGAAACCTAAACAGATTCCCATCTGCTCTGAACCAATTAGCAATTGGTATTAATAATAAGAAAGTCTACAAGTTGAGTTAAATAATTGATTCCTTTATCTTTTCATTAACTTGTAAATATACTTAACATTTATATAGAATATTAATATAACAGTTATATTATAGATATACTTTATAATTTACTTACTAAAACACTTTGTAAGAATTTTTTTTTTCAATTATTTTAGGTGCCTCCTTTGGATGAAGAATATTTGAAAAATAAAAAACTGGAGACACAAGAAAATTTCATATTGGTACGATTAATAAAAAAGCAGTTGCCAGAGAAAAAAATAAAACAAGAAAGAGAGAAACTAATGAGAAGATGAAAAGATGTAATAATTCACGTGCTGTGGAAATTCAGAGTGATACCAATTTGAATGCTGAGTTATTCGATAATCAAAATAGTTAAGAAACTGATCCAGCCTTTAATATAACGCTGCCAGTTGGAAAAAAATCATACTTAAATTAAAAATTTAGCAAAAGTGTCTATATAAAGTTTTTAATAAGTAATGTTGCAACAGCTGCATCAAAAAAAATTTTGAGATAAAAAAAAAGAATCAGCAGCATCATAAGCTAAAAGTTGTGGAAATAGATTAAAAAATTAGACTAGTCTACATTCAGACCACATTCAGTCTGGTACAACACTGATGAAGATCCATTTATTGTTATTTCAACCAAAGAAGAACATCCAATATTTACAGCAGAATCTGGGCCAACATCACAAAACTGTTTGACTCATTTAGTCATAACTAATGGGACATCATGAACACCCATTGCTTTAATTTACACTAATAGAGTCAGATGTAAAGTTGTTTGTTAACAGTAAAGTTTTAAGCAATATATGTACAGACCAACCTTTACAGAAAACCCTTTGAGTACTGGGTTGGTATCTCAAAAGGTTTTATTTCTAAAAAATTTCATGAAAAAAAAACAAACAACCTAGACCAGTCATGTTAAATAACTAACTTTGGTTTTAAAAAAACTAAACTTTTTCCAAAAAACCCACTTAGTCAGTCAAGCTTAAAGATTCGAAATATTGTTTTTAAAAATCTAAAAAGAAATTTATATTGTTATTTGCAAGGAATGTTTTTGTAATGTATGCTGCAGGATAAAAACTTAGAATATAATAAGAATATAAGAAAATGAACCATCAACCAAATCCTTAAAATAAGAGCATTAAAAGAATAAATTACATTCAAATCAAAGCTTAAGTCAAATTTTGTGATAAAAATAAATTTTGATACTAGTTCCTGGGAATACCTTGTTTCTGTTAATAATATTCAGGTTGAGCCCAAATAAGTATTTGCACAACTTCAGAAAAATTCAGAGAGGCTATTAAATTTAAAAGTCTATTTAAATTGTCTAACTGCTTTCTCAATCTGTCTATGTATGTAAAATATGCCTAATATGCCTTCTCAATCTGTCAAAAAACCTCAGAGGCTGCTTAACAGGTTTAGGCACAAGAAAAGAGAAATTTATCTTGACATTCAAAGTCATTTATTCAATTTATTCAAAATTTATCTTGACATTCAAAATGATTATTTTATCAATTGTAAAAAAAAAAAAAAAAAAAACCAACAACAACCAATAAACTGTGTTTTAGCTTCTTATTACATTCATGGTGACATGAAAATAAATGTTTCTTAAATAAAACTAGGCTATATATCAAAATATATCAAAATGGTCAAAAAATCAATTAAATGTTATTTAATTTGAATTACTAAAACAAATATAGTTAATAAAAAACTATAAGTTATTGTTTCATGTTATCGATATTAGAATAAACAAATTCCAGAAAATTCCAAACTTGATTAAAACAAAAAAACAAAAACAAAAACCCTAGGCCTAAGATATATATATATACTTATATACTTATCAGCATATGCAGACAAAAAAATATAAAAGTTATACAGTAAACCAATACAAAATTATAATTTTTTTACCTGCAACTTTGCTAATTCAATACCATCAATTAACTTGTCTATATTAGTCCTAAATAATATAGGAATAATAAATAATATATAAAATAAGAACACTAACTGTTAATTTTATATTAAATCGTAATCGTCTTAACACAACATGAATTTGTATCAGTATCAATATCAAAATTTAATATTTGCTTAAATCATATGTTATATTTTATATTGAGTATTTGGTGTATAAATAAACTAAAGATATACACACACACACACACCCACAAATATATATATATTTATATATATATACATATATATATATATATATATATATATATATATATATATATATATATATATATATATATATATATATATATATATATATATATATATATGTTTGTATATACCTCTATAAACCAGGGTTTATACAGGTTCTTAATGAAAGATTCCCCTGACCTAATTCAAAAACATAAGTAATTTTCCTGACTTTTTTTTCTTAAAAACCTATTTGTTTCCCCTGACTCAGTCAAAAAAACTAAACTTTTCCACCAAATCATTAACTATATATTGTAATAATTTAAAATATTTTCCAGAAATTACTTGAGTTGCATCATCAGTGAATCTAAAAAACACTATTTGGAGTCTTAAGATCAATTCCGCTCATCGGCATTAACATGAATTTAGTTAAATCTTTTGAAAAAGTTCCTTAATTTACTATTGATCCTAGTTCTAATCGGTTCTGACGTATATTAACTATAAATAGTTGTCAAAACACAATATTTCTATCAATTTTCACAAAAAATACTAGAATTCCAACCAAGAAAGTGCTTATAATTAAGAAAAATTGCCAATAAACAATCAGAACAGATCATATTGCTAAACTATAATGTTCATTTCACCTAAAAAACATATTAGTATAAAATCTTATTCAAATTTTTGACAATTTTAAAAAGATTTAAAAAAAAAAAAAAAACTTCAGTCTGGGCTTTTTTGCTACATTCGTTTATATTTTAAGATTTTTTGTCTTTTCATAATTCACAGACCAGACAATTTAACAGAAATATGCTTGGTGCTGATATCTTTGGCATGTACCTTTAACAGACTTCATAAATTTGTTTATTAGTTCTATTGTTGAAGGCATTACGCTTTTCTTTTACATATGATTTACTCTTATCTTTCTTGATATCATCAATCTTTTTTTGAAATTAACTTTGGATACAATCTTATTAACATTAAATCATCTCTCTACACTTGCTTGACCATGACTTGTATCAATGTTAGAACAGATTTTAATTCCTTTGGTAATTTGATAGAAAATTTATGAAAAAAAGAATTCATAACATTAATAACAATATTTCCCTTAAAATATACAATATTTGCCAAAACAATAAACAATTTTCTGTAAAAAATCGCCAATTTCGTTAAAAAAAAAGTATTGTTTAAGTACATATAGTTTTTTTCGAAATGAACATTATTTTTGAAATTTTTATATAACTTTGGTTCATTTGAGTACCAGGTTGACATAATTTTTAAAAACTTTTTTTTTTTGAAAATATTAGGGACCTATTAAATATTTGAGGGTCTTGAGAGACCCATTATATAAATATATATATATATATATATATATATATATATATATATATATATATATATATATATATATATATATATATATATATATATATATATATATATATATATATATATATATATATTTACACATATATATAAATTTAGTGATTGTTTTATATTTCAAAGTTTAAGTAAAAAAAAAAATGAAACCATATAAATAATTTTTTCTTACTTTGTGCATTTAAGATTTAGACATTTTTTTAAATGTTAATTCACCTCTCTAAGGCCAAGAAGACCACTACAGTCGAGGAGGCTATTATAGTTGTGGATACAACCCTCTCTTAACTCATAACTCCATAACACAAACCTTGACGAACAAGGCTGTTGGTTGGAGATGAGTTGAGAAACATACTATGGAAGTATAGATTTATTCGCTGAATTATTTATAGATAAACACAGTGAGTGTATATATTTACTAATTTATTGAATCACAGTACATACATCAACTAAACTTTTTTAACTGTAGACGCATTGTATATACATAAAGAATTTTGGTTTGAGCACCAGTTTAATAATTAAAAAAAAAATCTTTTTCAAGTACAGGTGGTGAAAAAGTGCATCTTCTGACATCAAATACATCACTTTGTTTTTCTGCAGACATTTTTATATAGGATAAAAATTATAATAAATTTGTTCTTCTTCTATTAAGATAACGACAGTCTGCGCCAAACATTGTATCACAATGCATCACAAAGCATCGCATGTCAACATCTTACACATTAGAGTTGCAGTCCTACTAAAAAGGGAAAAAGGTTATTTATCCTAAAACTGTTTATGACTTCAAAAGAATATTTACACAGGATGTCATATTATCACTTATGGGCTTATTAAAAAAAAAAGTTACACTTTGTAAACTGTTTTTTCTCTTCTTTTCCAATAGTTTGTAAACTATCTATAGATTGTAAACCGAGAGTTTTCTTTTTTGAACATTAAAGCATGTTTATTTTTTATTTATATTATTTTATTTACATTTAAACATATTGCACTATAAATAAATTTTATTTATTTTATACTGTTTTAAACATTAAAATATTTGTTTTAAACATTAAAATATCTGTTTTAAACATTAAAATATCTGTTTTAAACATTAAAATATCTGTTTTAAACATTAAAATATCTGTTTTAAACATTAAAATATCTGTTTTAAACATTAAAATATCTGTTTTAAACATTAAAATATCTGTTTTAAACATTAAAATATCTGTTTTAAACATTAAAATATCTGTTTTAAACATTAAAATATCTGTTTTAAACATTAAAATATCTGTTTTAAACATTAAAATATCTGTTTTAAACATTAAAATATCTGTTTTAAACATTAAAATATCTGTTTTAAACATTAAAATATCTGTTTTAAACATTAAAATATCTGTTTTAAACATTAAAATATCTGTTTTAAACATTAAAAGATAGTAATAATCAGAGAAGTAACAAGAAACATATCGCTTTTGGCGCCAAATATTTTCCTGCATCAAAATATGGTAGACCATATGATATTTTCTGGTGACAAACGGATAGCACACATCAGTCATTTAACTGTATAAGACAAATTGCTAACGCTAGATAACACTAGGTTAGATATTAAAAAAGACCCAAGGGTTATTGTATGTGAACTCATCATGTGTTACAGAGGACTACTATGGAATGTGGAACTAAGTTAAATGTTGAAGAAGCCATTATGATCAAGGCATTTAAGGCTACCAATGTATCAACGTTTGAGATATCGAAACATATACAGCAATGTCAGAAGGTGATTGAGAAGATTTTGAAGGATCCTGTTAATATTTGAAAACAAAACCTAACCAAAATGCTTCAAAATTAACTAAGCGTGACAAACGCCACATACTACGAGTGGCTTCAGACACTGGCTGTAGTGCCTGATTAATACATGCCCAGCTGGATATTGATGTGTCATTGCATACGATACAAAGAACGTTATATGAAGCCAAACATTTGAGGTATTCAAAGTGTCAACGATGGTGACGCGGAAACATCACATGGAGAAACGTATGGCATATGCAAAAAAAAAACATTTATTTTGTGCACATGATTAAAGCTCAATTATTTGGTCTGATGAGAAGAAATTTAATCTCGATGGTCCAGACGGATATCAATATTATTGGCATGACTTACAAAATAAGTCCATAACTTTCTTGTCCAGACAAAATGGTGGTGGTGGTATCATGACTTGGGGTACATTTTCCAAGGCAGGATTATCTGAATTGAAGTTCTTAGAAGGGAAACAAACATCTGAAAACTATATTATTACACTCTCTGATTACTTAATACCATATGGGCATGTCAACTATAGACATACGTTTTTTATTATGCAAGATAACACATCAATACATAACACATGACATCCAGTTGTTTGATCATCCAGTGCTGTCATCCAATTGAAAACATTTGGTGTTACTTGTCTCGTCACGTGTATGCAAATAGAAAACAATACAGTAACACCATGGAACTGAAAATGGCCATCCAGATGGAATGGAACAAAATCCTTCAATCTTTGCTTGAAAGGCCTATTTCCTCTGTGCCTAAGTGTTGCATTTAGGTTATTATGAAAAGATAAGAAAATTTACAATTAGGTAACATTTTGTTGTCTTAGTAATCTCTAAAACATGCTGAAATGGTGTGTGCGCTTTTGGTTTGACACAATGTATTTTTCATTTTATTCATTTTTTGTTTTTTACATACTTTAAACAAAAACAAAGACAATATTGTCCAATTTATTGTGTTAAATATGTATTAATTATTGTGTTAAATTTATCACATTCATACACCTTATTTTTATTACTAAATTATTGCATGTGCTATTCGTTTGGTGTGGACTTTATTTTATTTAAAAAACATAAACTTAAAAGGCTAGCCATAGGCACAGTAGAGTGTAGATACATTAAGAAATGTATCTAACTATAGGCACAATAGAATGCACATACACCAACTGAAAGCTTTGTTTTGGGCAGACTCTTAAATTGAAAGAAAAATCTGTATTATATACATAATATAAAATATATGCATTATATTTAAGAGTAACAGTTCATAAGCATTTATTATTTTTACACTAAAATGATTCTAATAAAATTCATCATAAACTAACCATTCAAAATTTAAAGCATTTTGAACTATTAAAAATTTACCTTGTTAATGCATCAAACGCATCAATAAAGTTTTCTGAAAAGCTGTGATCTCCTTTCTAAAATAAAAGAAATCAATGAAAATTACTTTGAATTATAAAATACCTCATGTAACAACTAAAACAGACATCTTTATGCATGAATTTTGTAATTAAATAAATACTAATTTAGATCTATAAGTTATGCCAGGTGTCTAAATTATGACACAATAGAGATAACAACGGGCTCAGTAGACGTATCTACTACTACTTATTAAGATTGATGCTGTATGTATAAATGCCAGCAAACTATCATAATAATCAGTGACACAAAATTAAAAACGACATTCTTTTCAGTGCTCAAAGACTTTTACCAATATACATACATACACTCACACACACACACACACACTCACACATATCAACATTTATCCATTCATAAAAATACTTTTTTTTTTTAAATATCAATTCACTTCCCCAAGGCCATGAAGGCCACTAAAGTTAAGGAGGCTAATTTAGTTGTGGTTACAACCTTGTTAATTCTGAAACACAAACCTTGACAAACAAGGCGGTGTGCAGAGAAACAAGTTAAGCGCAATACTACTAGGGACGTAGTGAAATTTTACCTTCTTGCTAAGAACACAAAAAGAATTCATGTTTCCTTTGCTTAAATGCTGATGATATTTAATACAAAAGTTAATTGGTTATTATTCCACATATCTGTGGTTTGGAAGGGTTTCCATAATGCCATAATTTTCATAATGGAAGAGTTATAACAATTTTTACAGTCAGATTCCTGATTTCAATAACTATGAAAATTATTAAGGTTTATGAGCTCCTCCTACTCTTACATTGGAGGTTTTATATTGATTTTTTTTTTCTTTTTCTAGATTGTTTTCACAATGCCACTAATACCTCTCCAACCATAATATAAAATCAGTTTAAGGTCATAACCAGGGAAATGTTATCTCCATAATTTTTTTTTTTAAACTTGTGCTTCTATAAAAATTAGTACTGTTATCAACTTTTTTTGAAATTAGTCAACTGAAAAATCAAATAGGCGATTTAATCAACTATAAATTTCCTACTAATCAACTAAAAGTCAATGTAGTCTAGTAATAATCTTAAAATCCTTATTTCTTTTTATTCAATTTTAATTTTTTGAATTTTGTTTACTCTCTTTTATTTAAGTTTTATTTAATTCATAGCATGTTAGCCATTATTGTATTTAATTAAACTTTTAGTTATTAATTTATTTTATTTTATTTTTATAAATTTGTTTATTTTATGTTTGTGATTTTCATAAATACTTTCATACAGGGCCATTCCAAGCTTAAGGGCCCATATGATTGTATAGACTTTTTAATTAAGGCAATTCTTAATTGGGGTCTGGGAATAATAATAATTAAATTTTAATAATTTTTATTACAATTCAATTAAAAAAAAAAAAAGTTTATTCCATATTTCAACTAAATCAGTTTTTAGTTGTCTTTGTCAATTTCAAAAATGTACTAGTCAATTTTAGTTGACTTAAAAAAATTAGTTGATTTAGTCAACAGTCAAATTATTTAAAAGTTGAAACAACACTAATAAAAATATAAAACTTAAATCTCCATAGAAAACATAAAAAAAATTCTCTATTGCTTACTGAGTATTCAAGTAGAGCTGTAATTGCATAGACAACATCAGCAGCACAAAACTAAAGCAAAATATCTTTATAATAAAAATAAAAACAAAGTATAAAAATGATATCAAATAAAGACATACTTAAAATTATACAAAAAAAAAAAAAAAAATACTTAAAAAGAAAAAAGAAATTATAAAAAATTCTAACTTTATGTTTATAACCATGTTGTGAAACAAAAGAACCATATGTTAAGTCATCCAAACTAATAAAAAAAAACGCTGAAAATTTTCATAGTTGAGCTAACTTCAATTCTAATTGCATGCACAATATAACTACAAACAATTATATAAAAATATAATATATATAATATAACAACTATATAATATAACATATTTTATATAATATAACAATAATATAAAAACATTTAATACAACACTCATATAAGAAACATTACAACAGTGATATGAAAAAACTACAAATATAGAAAAAGTAAAAATTACTTAATAGTTTTCTTTATTACTTATATTTTGCAGCTAGTTCTTCAATCCATTCTTTGACATTAGTACGAAATTCAATACTCATTGAGGTAAACTTTTGTTTGCACTGAGCTATGGGCACGCTAAAATAAAATTAGCTTTAATAACAATTTCTAAATAAAAATTTATTTTTAAATATTTTAATTTGTTTTCGAATTAATGTAGATATTTGTTATAGTATCTTGGTCTCAGATTTTATTACAATTTTGCACAGTGTGATCAAAAGTTTATTTATTATTAAATTCTTAATAGAGACAAACAAAAAAGCTTCGAAACGAAAATAATTTTGAAAAAAAATGCAATATTTGATGTCATAAAAATGTCATAATTATCCAAGGGCATGAACCATAATCAGTAATTTGTAATAATGCAAGTTATAAAATTCCAGAGAAAGTTAAAAGGTTAAAAATTAGTCTGCTTATGATGAAATTCATTTTCTTATTAGATGTACTCAAGATTTGGCTTGTAAACTTGCTCTGCGGTGTTGCTCAACAATTTGTAGCAAATACTGTCCATGGTTGTGATAATAAAATGAATTATATGTTAGTATTCCACTGATGCACTAAGAAAAATCATTAAATCTAGTTGTTTTGAAAACTTAAGATGTTTGAACACCTGAACTTATGTGCAGCACTTGATCTCCTAAGAGAAAACTTGTATTTATTTTTAATCCAAATATTTAACCGGTCAACTGCAAAAGGTCCAGGTAATCATGTTGCATACTTAGCTACTCACTTATGAATAATTTCAAACTATCTGAGGAAGCAATTAATATATATGTGTAAACAGTGCTTGTGATGAATTGGGAGCGACCACTCCCAACACACGAAACACACCCGTAAATGAACTTCCAAGCGCAACAAATAGCGCTTGCAAATTTCGTTACGAGAGTAAAAAATTGCACTTGTTTATTTGATTGATCTATTAGCGCTATATGCTTTGCCCAGAAGTTCAGTTACAGACATGTTTCATGTGTCAGGAGAGATCGTTCCCGATTCATCACAAGGCCTGTATAAAGTTAAGGCCAATGACTTAAATATTTGCCTTATTTTTCTCAAAATTGTTTGATAAAGATCACTTCTAATTCAAAAGATGGTTTGAAGCAGATGGTAAATACATCAGACAAAACAACTTTACCAACAACTGCTAAAATTTAATTTTTGTATACATCACTATAATTATAAAAGCACAATTTTTTTACATTTCAATTGATTGATCAAAAAAAGCATTTTTTTCAACCATTAAAATAAAACTTAAATTAAAAAGTATACTTTATTTCATGCAAATTAGAGGCAAAGTCTTTAAAAGCATTAACAATGGAAAAACTTAAAAACTGACATGCTAATAATTTTTTTAGCTACAATATAGACTGAGAGTTAATAGAGAGTAAATAATGAGTAAGAAAACAGTTGACAAAAGGATAAAAACTGAAAATTCCATGAGTCAAGAAAACATAGTAGAAGTAAATATGACAACAAGTAACCCAAATATGACAACAGAATTCCATACAAGAATAAAAAGAAGATTTATAGAGGTAGAGAAAATGGCAAAAAAATGGCAAACACGATAGAGGGGCCGCTTTTAGCAGGTGTTAACTTTGCAAAGGATCATAATGATTTCTGTAAGAGGTCAGTAGTGCAAGAGAATCTAAAATGTAAAAAAGAGGACTCATTGAGAGTCATCAATTGTGTGTGAATTGAAATTTTTAGATTAGTTTAGGAAAGTCAACAACATTGCAACAACAATTTTTGTTTGGATTAATACTCACTAGCTACTGAGATCTCTAAGAAAATTCACTAGCTACTGAGATCTCTAAGAAAATTCACTAGCTACTGAGATTTCTAAGAAAATTCACTAGCCGCTGAGATATCTAAGAAAATCACAGAAAAGAGATCATATTTGAGATCAGCTGCCTGTTCAAAAAGTAATTATTTTTTAAAATTTAAGTATATAGTTGCACCATCAGCAAATAGAGATGTTTTTGAAGTTTATCAGGGAGATCATAAATATAAATAAGAAACAATGACTAAAGAACCACATAGAACAAAATTTTATTTAGAATATTAGTAAGAAGACTAAGCAATAGTTTGATTCAGAACCTTGCTTTTAAGCAACCATGATTGAGATAAGCACTTGTTAAATAGTTTAGAGAGTGTTGAAGAGATAACACCTTTTTTTATCTCCCTAAGGGAGGTGAAAACAGAAGCTACAGGAGCAACTACGGAATAGAAGACTGTAGCATCAGACAATACCTTTTTGCATTGATTTCTTGCAATGATAAAAATATTTTGCTTTCAAAAAAACTGTTCTGCTTGGGGAAAATAAAAGAATTGAGCAAGCAAAAGCCTAGGGACTGGGAACTAACAAAAAGAAATAAGTTTCAGTGCCTGTCTATATCTAGCAAAATATTTAGACAGAACTTTCAGATTGACAAAAGATGGTCTGAACCATCTAAATTGAAAATGAAAATGAAAAAACCATCTAAATTGAAAAAGAAAGCGAGTCACAATATTTTGGATAAAAAATAAAGTTCTGGGTAAAAGATAAAGATACAAAATTTGAATTTGAATTCCAGCAAGATAAGTAGTACTAGAGGTCACTAAAGACAAAATATTCGTTATGATAAACATTAAAATCACTAATAACACTAATATTGGTAAATTTATAAAGAAAAAGGAATTGGTCAATTTGATCAAAAATAACATTAAAAAGTTTCGAATGAAAACAATGAAGAATAAAAAGAAAGATTTTTGAGTGACACAAAAGCACTTAAAAGTATACCCAGAAGATTCAAACCAAATATGATTATAACAAATATTTATTTTGATATATATACACTTTTTATAAAAATAACAAACTTTACATTTCCATTTAAAAAATGAAGATAGACAATGCACTTACCCTATATCTGCCAGCATTTCATGAAGTTTCTTTTTTCCTTTCATTGTGAATAACCGTAAACTAAAAAAGAGCAAGAATCCAAAAACCAGACCCAAAACATATACTATTGAGAAGTGATTTATACCCAGAAAGTATAACAATCACATAACAAATAAAGGCCAAAAATGATTTGGTTTGTTTTAATTTGTTTGTTTTAAAAACATAGTCAAAACAAACTACTTTAAAATACTTCTCAAACTAATAAAATATTATTTAGGTATATATTTTTATTTATTTATGGTCATTGATATTTATTATAACTTGGTTGTAACAATTATTTGATAAACTTACCAACATGATGTATACTGTGAATTAAAAAAACTCTCAAATATTGACCAATGTCGATACAAATCCAACCTGAGTCTAATAAAAGGCAATAAAAGATATAGGGATACTTTAGTTTTAAAATGTGAAGTAATTCAAAATAAAAATAAAAAATAATAATAATAAAGAAATCACATTAATCAATTTTAAAACATTTGGTGTCATCAATATACAATCTAATGAATGTCTTTAAGGTAAACAAGACACATAATGCAACCAACAATATGTGTTAAAGATAAACTAATGCACATAATGCAACACACAAAATGTGCTTATGGTAAGGCAACATACATATACTTAAAATAAAACTATTTAATACAAGTTTATTAATATTTTAAGCTTTTACAAGCTTATTATGATCTATTTTAATAAATTAACAATTGTTGAACAGCCTAAATAAAACTATTACTTTTTAATTAATTTACTATTGTTAAAATTATACACTATATGTTACTTAACACATATTATTATAATTATAAAAAAGAAATTAATTTAAAGAATTATATTGTATTAAATATTATATAAACAAAGTAAACATACTCGTTTTCAAATGAAATTTTCATGCAATCAATTGAAAGTGTATGTTCTTCATCAGTTATATTGTGGCGCAACACATGATCTCTCAGACTATTGAAATCACTGAAATACTTGTCTCTAAAACATTAAAAGTTTTAACTGTAACAAACTTGTATAAATTATTTATAAGGAAAAATTTTAATTTAGAATAAAAATATTATGTAGCAATATGAAGATGATTTTAATTGTGAAAACTTGCACACTTGCAATTTTTTTGTTTACCTGTAGCCTAAACATATTAATTCAAATATTTTTATGCTTCAGTTTGTATATTTTGTTTGCACTTAAGAAGAATTGTACTTATTCATCTTACCAAAGCCAAGGGAGCCACTACAGTTAAGAAGGCTACTAATTTTTTTTAAAGACTTTAGTTCTTTAATTTTCAGTTAATGACTCTACATTTTCACTGATTCAAGTTAATGATTATATAAACAGTGCTTTAAGTTTACATGGATGACCAATGTCATTTTCTCAATTTGAGATATTAAAATATTTTTATTGATAAAAATTTAAAGCTGTAGGGTCTTAAAAAAAGTGCTTGCACTAAACATAAAATATAAACAAAAATTCTAAAAGAGGTGAAGTTGTAAATTGTTTTTGGTATAAAAGGTCTAAAGAAGAAAATCAATAACATATCTGGTAGTGCCATGCATAACTTATTTTTTTGTAAAGTAGTCTTGCCAAAATGCTTTGGAGTTACTAAATAGAAAAAAGAAAAAAAGAAAAAACAGCCTTTATTAATGGCTCCCAAGAGAAGAAATCCAAAAAAAAAAAAAAAAAATCCCTCCTTCAGTCCAACCAAAGGAAAAAAGAATCCTTTTCTACTGACTCCCAAGCTTTAGTAAGGTAAATATGTAAAAATAATTTATAGGTTTATCATATTCCTTACCTGTCTATCTTTGCAAACAAATATTGTTCTGTCAAACCAACAATAGCAAGCCTAAATTAAAAAACAAAACAAAAAAATTTAAAAATTAACTACAAAAAAGAATTTTTTTTTCATTAAGAAAACTTTTTTTTATTAAGTTTATCTACCCAACTTGGTGCTAACTTGGTGAAAGCAAATTACCATTCATTTAAACTTTTAAGAAAAATAGGATATTAGTGCTTTCAAAACTTTATTAAAATTTTTCAACATCATATTACAAAAATTTATAAGAATTAAATAAGGCATTATTGAAGATTTTTGTTACTTTGCATTTTTTGTAAGTTTGACTCTTAGAGGAAAATTAGTTTTTTGTATTTCCAATTTTTAGGTTATTCAAAAATATTGGAAACCAACAACTTTGGATCAGTAAGATTAGTGATACAAAGTTGTTGGTAACACATAACTGAAGATAAATAGAAAAATATGCAGATATAATAAATATAGTTCATTAATTCAGCTCATCACCAGCATTGCCATCATCATTTTAGTTTCCTTGTTTCAGCGCTTGCACAGGTTTTTCTCATATTGCTGTTTCTCTGATTTACACAATCTGTAAATTAGTTTAGACAGCATTACTTTACACAATCTGTAAATTAGTTAGACAGCATTACTTTTCCTAAACTGAAACTTTTCACACCATCTGTAATGCACTTTGCTGTTAAAAGTAGCTATAAAAAATGCATTCCTGTTGTTAAAGTGAACAAGTAAAAAAATACTTAATACCAAAGTCAAACAATTTCATTAAGTTTTAAAATCAAAACAACTTACAACTTCAAAATAAACCCATACTCTTATATCATAACTTTTTAACATTACCCGGGATCATAGAACATTGCCTTTATTGTTAAAAATACTCTACTGTTGATTAAAAATCTTTTTGCGAAAGAGTCATCTTAAACATCAATACCTTTACATGTGAGATCACAAAAGTAAAACTTAAATGATATAAAAATCAAATAAGTTAGGAAGACTTAACTTAACTTACGTCTTCCTAACTTAACTTAAGTCTTCCTAACTTAAGCACATTTGGGGACAGAAAATCAAGATAATAAAAATGCTCAATGCTCTGATTTCCATAGGGAACTTATTGACTAAAAACAATACTTGACTAACTGCTTAATTACTATATGATACTACATTGAAAAAACTGATGCTTGCTACCTTGCTTTAATTGTAAGTACAAATCCACTAAAAATTAAAGTTTAGATGTTTAAAAAAAAATCAAATATTGCTAGAACAAGTTGGTACACTTTGTTAATTATCTCCTGGATAAAGATAATTTGAAACTTTTTTTTTTAATTTGACTGAAGTAATTGGTCTTTAACATATACATCATGATGTAGCTAACATGTTATTTCACCAGCATGTACACTAATAACATCATAAAATGAAAATAATAACAAAAAAAAATTAAAAAAAAAAGAATGAAAAATTAGAAAAATGAGCGAGGAAGGCAAAGAATAAAATATGATAATACAGAAACAAAAATATATGCAAATATATTTTTGTTTCTGTATATGCAAAGGAAAAGATGAGTTTTGCAATTCAAATACCAAAAAATACTGTTTACTCTGACAAATTGTAAATATTTGGAAGTCTGCTGGTTTCAGTAATTATTTAACTTCTGAGAGAAGTATAGTAGGAAAGTTTAAATCTCTATACAGCAAATACAAAATTTTGTGCGACAGTAAAATCTTTCAAATCAAAAAGCAAGTTTCCAAACGCCACAAAAATGACTTTTACAATATGGTGGGTCAATTGTTTGACATCAGTGCAATAGACATTGAGAAAAAGTTAAGACACAATGAATCAATGCCTTCTAATACTTGTGCTTTACAAGAGGATTTGGCCTTCTTATATAATCAAAGCTATTTTAGCTATTGATGTATCTACTAATTTTTCCCAAATATAAAAAATCATTCTTTTGAGAAATTTTGTTTTTTTTATTCAAATTTATCTTAGGCTAAGTGTTTTAACTTTTTGTACAGAACTAACAGAAACATGATCATATCTTCTAAAATTGACACAGAGCTTGAAGCAAGGTTTCAGAACAAGATTGATAAATGCAAGAAGGAAGAATGCAAAGATCGAGCACAGAAGAGCAACGATTCAATAATTCATGATAACAATGAGGAAATCGGTGAAAAAAGGCAATGGAATCATAATTTTTTTCCTAACAATGATATAGATTTTGATTTCGCAGATGAGGAACCTACAGAACCTAAAAAAAAGAACTGAATCACAATTAGGTAATATCAAAGTAAAATTTGTTTAACACATAAAAAAATTTATTTTAACTTCTGAATAAATAAAAAGAGAGAATATAAACAATTTTTTATAATAGTGCACGGGTAGGTTAAATTAGTAACTTTTTGAAGTAAATGTATAACTGAGTAAAAACCTTCATATTAATTTAGATGATGGAAGTGTAATTGCTGAGTTGGAAGTTTTCATCAAAAATAAAAATGTTAACTTTCACAAAGCAAGCTCAAAAAGTAGGCATCAGTTTAGATCAGCATACTTCAGAGTAGAAAAAAAGATAATCATTGAGGGTCTCATTGCAGCAACAACTTCCACCAGTATAAGGGCTGGTCTCAGCATTCGAGATCAAACTTTCTTATTGCAAGTATAGTAAACTATTTAGAAGGAGATGTTAAACAGTTAAAGTTAAGCAGAGAATCTGTCAGAAGGCAATGTACAGGTTTTTAGAGGAGGAAGGAGGCCAGATACATAATAAATACATTGTTTTAATGGCTAGTAAGATGTTAGATTAAATTTTGATGGTAAAATTTTAAAGCATAATGAGGAAAACACTCGACAGGCAACTACTGCAGAAAGACTATCGGTATCTGTAACTAGCCCAGAGTTTGAAACCAAAGATGATCTTTTACTTGGTGCTGTGCCAACTGATAGTGGTAATGAAATTGATATGGCTATAAGTATTTTGAATCTCATAGAATATTTTAAAATTTGTGACTATATTGTAGGATTCTGTTCTTACAGCGCAGTAAGTAACACTAGATAGAAATCTGGCGCAATAACTATTATGGTAAGATTTCTTGGTAAACCATTTCTTTGGTTATTGTGTAGACACCATATTGCTGAGACAAATATTATTTGGGCTTTTAAGATAAATTCAAAAGCCCCTGCAAATAAGTTGCTAAAAGAATTTTTAGAAGAAATGGATAACAGAACTTTATTCAAAAGTTTCAGCTCATGAAGTCTTCCCCAGGTATGTAACAATAATATAAAATGAATTAGTTTTTCCATAAATATACTTTTTTTTTTAAAGGATATTAAATAAAAATAAGAATATTTTAGGAATGATTATAGACATCTTGTTGAATATTTGGTGTATTACATGAATGTTAAATCTGAGAAATTAAATAATTTTCACATTTATCAGCCTGGCACCTGTCACAATGCAAGGTTTATGGCCTATATATTTACTATGGCAATATATTTTCTAATGCAAAGCAGAGTATGTTGTTTTAAATGATTTTAATGCATTTAAAATTACTGAAACAATTAAATCAGCAGGGATAATGAAGTTGGAAACTCACTTCAGAAAAGTATGAGTAATCTCACTTGGTATTTGTCTCCTAAAGTTGTCGCACTATTGTTAGGTGATCCTCATATGAAAAAAAAAAATGCTAAGAGTTTAATCATTGAGAAACTTTTAAAATTACCAGTTCCTAGGTTATCAGAGATTTCTGTAGAAGCCTCCTCAGTCAATCCTCAATATTTGAAAAATTATATTTAGCCCTTCTAATAAACAAAGTGAAATTTTGTATTTAGACTAACTGAATGATGTAGAACAGGATAATCAACTGCGGTTATTGATTTTCGAAAAAGTTGATTTTTCAACCTTATTTTGTATCACCCTACTGTTGAACTTTGCTAACAGAAAGATATAAATATGATATAGTAATAATTAAATTACCAAAGTAGATGGTTGTTGTCTTTTGATAATTTCCATGCAAGATCATACAGAACCATTGCAGTCTAAAATAAATTTAAATAAAACGAGAAAATGTTTTCCTGATAACCCTCCACAAAATTAGTTCTTTGACAAAGCCAAACAAAGTTGTTAATAATAAAAAAAAATTTACTGAAAAATAATTTGGACTGGAAATAAACAAGATAAAACAATTTTTTTAATTTAAAATATATACATATAAATATATATATATATATATATATATATATATATATATATATATATATATATATATATATATATATATATATATATATATATATATATATATATATATATATATATATAATTCGGGTAAATAACTTAGTCCTTATTTTCTGTTTCTTTATGAAATTAACTATTTATCCAGCTATTTCAGGATCTTTTTAAAATGGGATAAAAAAATTATTAAAAATCTTGAGAACATTTTTAGGTAACGGTTACAGTTATACTTTGCAAATACGTGAAAACTACTTTTAACCCAATACTATGAAACATAACTTTAACTAAAAAATTAAGTGTGTTTTAAGTGAATTATTTATTTTAAAAGAATATGAGAGGAGTAGAAAAATGGCAAAACCAAATACAGATTCTTAAAAGAGGAGCTGGTCACTTTGTGACCACAGTAAACTCTCTCTTATCAACATCCATTAAACTATAAAGTATAACAACATCCATTAAACTATTTGTATGTTTAAAACAAATGTGAAAATAAATATGTTTTCAAAACATTCATTTCAAGAAAAGACAATATATCTTTATACAGGGTGGCCACTTAATTTGTAAATGAAATTCCATGACTTTTCCATAATTTTTCTATGACTTGAAAATACTATATGCCCTTTGTGTTTTAAGTTAATTATTTATTTTAAAAGGATATAAAATTATAAAACTTTAAGGATAGGAAACTAAAAGTGATTTTATTGATAGGGAACTAGGGTAAAACATAGAATGCTGAGCACAAAGTGTTTAATCTCTAAATTTTCTATGCTGCAGATTAAGGAAAAACTACTCTTTTTAATATTTTGAAAGAAAATATCTATATTATTTCTAAAATTATGTTTAAAACTTTACAAAGGTAAATTATAAACATAATCTTTTTATTAGATCAATTTATAAACAAATATATAAAAGCTATAATGCACATGAAGTAAAAAGTAACTATTAACTATATTTTTTTTGTGCAAGAATTATTGATGTAAATCTTTAATTTTATTGGTTAAAGTGATACAGTTAAAGGTTTTGTATAAAAATAAATGCAAAAAAATCAAACTACCATACTATAATAAAAATAAAAACTTTTAATATATGAAATGACTGAAACTTAAATTAAGTTAAATTTTTGATTTTACTTTTTGATCTGACTTTAATTTTACAAAAGCATTATCCAGCAATTCAATTAGAGTTTTCTTTTTTTAATATTCTCCTAATAGCCAACAAATCCATGGAATCAAATTTAATCAACATATCCACGAAATCAGATTTTTTGCTTGAATAATAAAACATTTGATTTCTTCATTTAAAGTAACAATACGCAATTAATTGTTTTTCTTTCTCTTTCTCATATCATTAGTTTCTTTAATAATAAGCTTCTTTTTTCTGGTTTTCTAATAGAAACATTTTTCCTTTTATTTTCATCCAATTATTACACATTTCGAGAATGAGCTAACTCGCAACTATTTTGTTAATTCATTAATGATTGTGAAATTGTGAACATCTTCCTTTGTTGCGTTTACATGGCTATAAACAGTGCACTGTCTAATTAAAGGGTTTTTTGCATACTCTTTGTTGATACTACAACCATGCTCAACAGTAAATATAAAATAAAGTGACAACTAAGATTCAGACTATTCTAAGGTTTTTTTACATTCAAATAAGGCATTAAAAACTTGTCAAGACACATTTAAAAGCAATTTAATTAGCTGAACTCTTTTTTATTTACTGTTACAACAGATATTTGTATACTTCAAATTGATAATTAGCAGAATCAGCTGTTTGGGCAGATATAAACTTGAACTATTGGGTGGATATCAACTTGAATCTATACAACTTATCAACCAGCTGGCCAAAATGAGCAAACTCAAATTCTATTATGTTAACCATATTAATTAAAAATAATAGACATGCATTTTTCGCTACTATGCATTTCAAAGAACTTTTTTCTTGCAGTTTTTCAACTACCTTGACCAGAATAGTAATGCAATCTTTGAATTTGTGCTTAACACCAAATGTTCTTTGGAATGCTGTGCAATACCCCTTAAGAATTTTAACTTTGCTTAAGGAGGGTGCCGTTATAATGGCCTACCAGTACATCATACGATTTATATTTGGGCTTTTTGCTTTTGCTAAAGCCTCTCCAGTATAAGAGAACATTAACTTTTTTTAATTAAATAACAGTTATTTACAGTTTTTAGAAGTTCTTGAAAATCATAATTTTACTATGCCATTAACATTAATTAGCAAATGGGAATGTAATGGAAGTTCTGTTTATAAGTGTCACATCACTTGCAAACAGAGATTTACAAACTCTGATGCTACTAATGAGTTTCTGTTTGTGTTTTCATTGTACTGTTGAAAATGAGTGATGGACAAAATATTATTTGGCAAAATAAGCGACTTTCATCAACACTTTTTTGCTGACCAATTAAGTTAACTTTTTCAAAAGAAACAAATCTCAACTTATTTCAATATCTATAAGACTTAGCGAATCTTAAAAGTTTTGTTTTTTTGAGTGCATGTTACTCATTAGCTATCATTTAAATGTAAAAAAGTGTCAAACTAGAAGTGATCAAGATAAATCTAGTGTCCAAAAACGTTCAAAAGAGATCAAATAAAAACTTAAAAATCATACG
Source organism: Hydra vulgaris (assembly GCF_022113875.1). Lineage (NCBI taxonomy): Eukaryota > Metazoa > Cnidaria > Hydrozoa > Anthoathecata > Hydridae > Hydra > Hydra vulgaris. The sequence continues at coordinate 32,260,302 of NC_061165.1, forward strand.
GACCTTACTGTAGACAAACCAAAACCTGGATTAGGGAATACAAATGATGGGAAAAGAAGACCATAATACAGATTTTCGTTGAGTCCATGAGCATCATACAAAAAAAAACTCACGTGTTTCTACTAATATAGGTTTGTTAAATATGCTTTTGGTAACAGCAGATCATATCATCCACTTATACAAAGAAATGTCAAGTAAGAAAACTAGTAAATTTGAATTTAATTGTCGCACCTGTAATATCACCACAGCTAGTTGGAAATACAGTTCTGAATGAAGATGAAGATTATTTAGGGTCTGATGCTTCTGATATTAAAAATAACAATGATTCATCTGATAATAATTGTTGAGAAAATATTTTTTTATTTTACGTTATCAGCTGAATTACAATTGCATATTTTTTTATTTTTATTTTTGGCTAAATTTCATTACATAATTTTTGTGTTAAAATAAAGTATTTATTTTTATTAGCTGATTAACTTTTCTTCATAACTAAAATTTAAAAATTCTTAAAACTATAACAAAAAATTTACATATATAAACTTAAAAATAATCAAAAAATGGGTAACTAATCAATAAAATATCAAAATATTTTTTTATTTTTTATTTGGATTCACTCCCAACAAGGCTACAAGCAACCACTATTAAGTTGGGAGTTACTAGGAAAAAAAAGAACAGAGTTATAGAGCAAGGAAACGGTTGACAGAAGACTTGAAAAGTTGAAGGTTGTATGAGTCAGGAAAACATGAAGATGGGAGAGAGTTCCAAAGGATTGAAGTGCAGGGAAAAAAACTAGATGAATAAAAGTTTTTAGAGCATGCAGGGACATATACAGTAAACAAATGAGACTTAGCTAAATGATGAGTAAAACGAGAATGAATTTTAGTTGATGGAACTAGAGATGATAACTCCTTTGAGCAGTGACCATGATAGTATTTGTAGAAAAGAGAAAGAGATGCAACTTTACGACGATGGGAAAGAGGTTCAAGCTTAGCAGATAGTCCAGGTCCAACAACATTTACAATGCGTTTTTGGACCTTGTCAAGAAGAGAAAGTGAATCGTTAGAAGAACCAGCCCGAATATGACAACAGTATTCCATACAGGGACAAATAAGAGATTTGTAGAGGTAGAGAATGGAATCAGAAGTAAGGAAATGGCAAGCACGATAAAGAGAAGCAACCTTAGCAGAAGCTAATTTAGCAATTGATTGTATATATGGTTTCCATGAAAAGTCAGTAGTAAGCGATAATCCAAGAAGACGTAAAGAGGTCAGAAGTCACTGGAAATAAAGAAGAGTGTTGGTCTTCAAGGATGACTTTAACAAACCGGTAAGAAAGAAATGATTTGATAATCTCAAAAACTTTCCCAGAAACACCATATGAAGCAAGCTTATGGAGAAGACCAGCATGCCAAACTTTGTCGAAAGCTTTAGATATGTCGAGAGCAATAGCCCTAGCTTCACCGCCTCCATCTAATGCACAATAAAATCTTTCAGTTACAGCAGTTAGCAAGTCGGCCGTAGAGCGAGAGGATCGAAAACCGTATTGATTGTCTGACAGCAGTTTATTTGACTCAAGATGAGATGTGAGGAATTTGTTGATCAAAGACTCAAAGACCTTGCTAATAACAGAAAGAAGACTGATCGGACGATAATTGGAGGGTCAGAATTTTCTCCAGAGTTTTTGAATATTGGAACCACAGATGCCATTTTCCAATAAGCAGGAAAACAAGACTCAGTCAAACACTTGTTAAATAGTTTAGAGAGAATTGAAGAAAGTTCTGGAGAACAATTCTGCAAGACTGTGACAGGAATGTTGTCTGGACCACAAGCTGTAGACAAGTTTAATTGAGATATGACTTTAGCAACAGAAGCCGGAGTGATTTGAATGTCTAACAATGGGTCAACCTGTTTGACTGGAATGGAAGGAAGAGAATGTCCATAAGATTCAAGAGTGGAATTAGAAGAAAAGTTCTTTGCAAATAGTTCTGCCTTATCCTTGGGAGAGGTAATAAGATCAGTCCCATGAATGAGAGATGGAATGTTAGATCTACCCTTGTTAATAATGCTGTTAAAGATTTTCCAAAAGTCTTTAGAGCCTAACTTCTGTGATAGGATGCGAGATTTAGTGAACTGAGAATAATGGAGTTTAGCATCAGAAAGCACCTTTTTACATCGATTTCTAGCAATAATAAATAGCCATTTGTTCTCAAGAGAGTTGTTCTTTTGAAAAAGATGAAAAAAATGATTACAATTGGATATAGCAGCCGCACAAGAAGGAGAAAACCATGGAGTAGAATGAGGCTTGACTTGAAACCGACAAGAAGGAATAAAAGCTTCCAATCCAGCCTGAATCCAGGAGGTTACGTAAGCGGCGCATTTATCAGCTGAGAGAGAAAAAACATCAGCCCAAGGACCATCACGAAGAAAATCACGAAAAGAATCCCAGTCAGCTTTAGGGTAGTAGTAGGTGGTGCAATGATAAGGTGAGCTCAAAAAAGAAGTACGAGAAGAAAGATTTATAGAGATCATTGCATGGTCAGAACCATTAAGGGAGAAAAGGGAGAAACTGAACATGAGCTAGGGTCAAAGACAAGACATATCATGGAGTGAAGGTAAATAATTAGGGTTGTCAGGAAAACGATTCATTAAGTTAACTATTTGAGGAAGAGATTGAAAAACGCAGAAGTTAAAGGCTTTAGTGCCAGCAGGATCAGTGGTGTTAGAGCCAAGCCATTCAGTGTGATGGGCATTAAAATCACCAACAACAACAATATTGGCAGAGGGGTAAAGAGAGAGAGGGCATAGTCAATTTGATCAGAGATAACATCTAAAAGAGTGCAATCATGGGAAAAAGGAGAACGATAAAGAACAAAGAGAAAGGTGATAGAGTGAAGAGGTGCTAGGCGAAAGCACATAAAAGAATGGTCAAAGGATTCGAACCTGATTTCACGACAAATAGGGGAATTAATGCGTATGTATACCCCTAAACCTAGCATGTGACTATTGGAGTCTTTACGAATCAAAGGATAGTACCCATCAACACTGACATCTGAAGAAGGAATTGCAGAATTTAAATTTGTTTCACTGAGTGCAAGCAAGTCTGGTGAATTTTGCAGGAGGTAAGACTCAACTGACGGAAAGTTGCTCCACAGACCCCGAATATTTGTAAAAGATATATTAAAACATTTTGTCATGATTTGGGTTTTATGATTAATTATTGATAACATTCTTAGGATATATAAATAATTATTAATAACATTCAGGAATCAAATTGCAGAACAAAATATTTTTGTCGACCTAGCGTGTATAAAGCAATACACTGTGTGACCTCACCATAATTGATTGATTGTATCAAACTCAAACCAAATTCTTAAAAGTATTATGATTATTCAACTGATATCTTATTTTGAATACTAAAATACCTCTGACTTTCAATAAAAATTTAAAAATTTCATGACATTTTCCATGACCAAATAAAATTCCATGACATTTCTATGATTTTCATGACCAGTGGCTACCCTATTATAGTTTTAGTAATAATTATACATCATCATAAAATAAGTTACATAGCTGTATAAAATAAAACATACACTGGATCCATAATAAGAAGATTCGTAATATTCTTCTAAAATTTGATCTCTGAAAATTAAAGAAAAAAAAAATTAATAAATAAACAATAAAAATACAATTAGTTAAAAAGGTTTGCATAGAAGAATAGATTTATTCATGTTTATTTATGAATATTAAAACTATTAATTTTATTATGGTTTAGTGGTTATAAAAAGAAAAGTGGAAGTGGAAAGAAATACCAATCAAATCTCTTGTGTAAATCAAGAAACAATTAGGCCAAGTTGCTAATATAACAAATTAATTTACCTTACAACTTGTCCACATAACTACAAATTAAAATAATTAACATTTACAACTGTGTGTCTTTCTTAAAAAAATCACAGTTGCAAGTGTTGTTTTAAACAAGTTAAAAAATTGTAACTATTTAAAGTTTACCTTTCAGAAGCCCATTTCTTTTTTTTCACCTTTTTCTCTAAGTATGAAATCTAAAACAAAATATTGAAGTAAAAAATACATAGAATCTCTTGTCAGTTATTAAATCACATTAGTTCATAAATATATTAGAGATTTTTTTTCCTAAATAAATATCCATATCCAATGATATCATATAGACATTTTATTAGTACTTATAGAAAAATAAAGTCTTTGAATCTATTTATAAATAAATAACATTTAAATAAATAATAATAGATAAATTGTCCTAAAGTTAATAAAGATAATATGTTACTAAATAAATATTAATAAAGATATTAATACGTTACTAAATAAAGTTTCAGATTCTTAAAAAAAAAGATGTGGTTAATAGGATTTAAGTTTAACCTACAATCTCAATATCTAGTTAAAAATATTATTTAAAAAGATTGTCCAAGAGTCTGGAATGTAAAACTTTCATTTTGTGTTTCATTGATAACACCACTGGGTAAAATTTGAAGAAAAGATGACTGGAATGAGCATCTTCCTTTTACATAGAATTACCCTTGAAATTGTTTTCATGAGTAACATGATAGTATTTCAAGACAGGAAACTTGTGATCTGTTACTACATAAGTAAACAGATTATTATCTAGTATTATTAATTTTTTTCTGCAAACAATAAATTTATAGATTTATTAAAATTTTTTTGCAACCAATAAATTAAAGATTTATTAATATCTTTTTGAAACTTTAAAAGATTTAAAAGAAATCCAAGTAATCCCTTACATCACCAGTTCGTTGACGTTTAGAAGAAGGTTGATCAGTATCATCTTCATTTTCAGATGACTCGTCTTCATCTTCTTCCTAAATATAACAAAAGTATTTTAAAATGTTGATTTTTCAGTGTTTTGCCTGAAAACTAAGGAAAAAAAGTATGAAAAAATAAAAGGATTTCTTACAAATTCTATGACTTTCTCAGCCTCAGGTATTTCATCTAATGTATTGTCACCGTCTTTGATTATAACTTTTATTTGATCTCGATATACATTATTCAAATCAAGAGGGCGATGGCTAAAAAACAATGTTTTTTGAACAGCATTGGCCACATTTTAAAAAAACAGAAGACTGCTGTGTTTGAAATTTACCCTAGCAATAGCCTGCGCTCTATTTAGTAAGTGTGAAGCTTCAATTATGTTTTTTTTATTTTTATGCTAAAATAAATTACTTTAAATTAAAATTTGGCATTTACAACTCATTAACTAATAAATTTAGTAGAAAACATGTTAAGAATTTCAAACTTATTCGATACAAATAGTTTATCAAGTATAAGTGAAACTGATGCATTTGTCCTGACAATCAGCAACCTTGATGTTTGAATGTTTACGAAAAGCAATGAGGGTTGTGTTTATTAACAAAACAATTACTTGTAGATATTATAAACTGTATCTACAAGAAAAACTTATCAAAGATCTTTGAAATGTTGACTAAAAATGATGATAGCATAAAATGGATTTATGTTATATGTAAAATAAAAGATGATAATTAAATTTATACACATTTTCATAATTTCTTTTTAATTTCAATTAAAATGCAAATGTTTAATTTACAAAAACAAAATATATTGATAAAAAATTTTTTTTTTTAAATTTACAAATACATAATTTACCAAATATTCAAATTTAGTTAGGAAACCATAGGCACGAGCCATGGCTTGTCTTAAATTTTTTTAAATGTTGGAATGCAATAGGTTTTTTTTAATCTTTTTATTTATAAGCAAACAACACATAAATTCCAAATATTGCAAAAATGCTGTATAAGATTTTATCAGACCTATCAGAATTATCTGACTCGCCTAATTTATCAGACCTATCAGAATTATCTGACTCGCCTAATTTATCAGACCTATCAGAATTATCTGACTCGCCCAATTTATCAGACCTATCAGAATTATCTGATTGGCCCAATTTATCAGACCTATCAGAATTATCTGACTCACCCAATTTATCAGAATTATCTGACTCGCCCAATTTATCAGACCTATCAGAATTATCTGACTCACCCAATTTATCAGACCTATCAGAATTATCTGACTCACCCAATTTATCAGACCTATCAGAATTATCTGACTCACCCAATTTATCAGACCTATCAGAATTATCTGACTCACCCAATTTATCAGACCTATCAGAATTATCTGACTCACCCAATTTATCAGAATTATCTGACTCGCCCAATTTATCAGACCTATCAGAATTATCTGACTCGCCCAATTTATCAGACCTATCAGAATTATCTGACTCGCCCAATTTATCAGACCTATCAGAATTATCTGACTCACCCAATTTATCACCCAACTTATCAGACCTATCAGAATTATCTGACTCACCCAACTTATCAGACCTATCAGAATTATCTGACTCACCCAATTTATCAGACCTATCAGAATTATCTGACTCGCCCAATTTATCAGACCTATCAGAATTATCTGACTCACCCAATTTATCAGACCTATCAGAATTATCTGATTGGCCCAATTTATCAGACCTATCAGAATTATCTGACTCACCCAATTTATCAGAATTATCTGACTCGCCCAATTTATCAGACCTATCAGAATTATCTGACTCACCCAATTTATCAGACCTATCAGAATTATCTGACTCACCCAATTTATCAGACCTATCAGAATTATCTGACTCACCCAATTTATCAGACCTATCAGAATTATCTGACTCACCCAATTTATCAGAATTATCTGACTCGCCCAATTTATCAGACCTATCAGAATTATCTGACTCACCCAATTTATCAGACCTATCAGAATTATCTGACTCACCCAATTTATCAGACCTATCAGAATTATCTGACTCACCCAATTTATCAGACCTATCAGAATTATCTGACTCACCTAATTTATCAGACCTATCAGAATTATCTGACTCGCCCAATTTATCAGACCTATCAGAATTATCTGACTCACCCAATTTATCAGACCTATCAGAATTATCTGACTCACCCAATTTATCAGAATTATCTGACTCGCCCAATTTATCAGACCTATCAGAATTATCTGACTCACCCAATTTATCAGACCTATCAGAATTATCTGACTCACCCAACTTATCAGACCTATCAGAATTATCTGACTCACCCAATTTATCAGACCTATCAGAATTATCTGACTCACCTAATTTATCAGACCTATCAGAATTATCTGACTCGCCCAATTTATCAGACCTATCAGAATTATCTGACTCACCCAATTTATCAGACCTATCAGAATTATCTGACTCACCTAATTTATCAGACCTATCAGAATTATCTGACTCGCCCAATTTATCAGACCTATCAGAATTATCTGACTCACCCAATTTATCAGACCTATCAGAATTATCTGACTCACCCAATTTATCAGAATTATCTGACTCGCCCAATTTATCAGACCTATCAGAATTATCTGACTCGCCCAATTTATCAGACCTATCAGAATTATCTGACTCACCCAATTTATCAGAATTATCTGACTCGCCCAATTTATCAGACCTATCAGAATTATCTGACTCGCCCAATTTATCAGACCTATCAGAATTATCTGACTCGCCCAATTTATCAGACCTATCAGAATTATCTGACTCGCCCAATTTATCAGACCTATCAGAATTATCTGACTCACCCAACTTATCAGACCTATCAGAATTATCTGACTCACCCAATTTATCAGACCTATCAGAATTATCTGACTCGCCCAATTTATCAGACCTATCAGAATTATCTGACTCGCCCAATTTATCAGACCTATCAGAATTATCTGACTCACCCAATTTATCAGACCTATCAGAATTATCTGACTCACCCAATTTATCAGACCTATCAGAATTATCTGACTCACCCAATTTATCAGACCTATCAGAATTATCTGACTCACCCAATTTATCAGACCTATCAGAATTATCTGACTCACCCAATTTATCAGACCTATCAGAATTATCTGACTCACCCAATTTATCAGAATTATCTGACTCGCCCAATTTATCAGACCTATCAGAATTATCTGACTCACCCAATTTATCAGACCTATCAGAATTATCTGACTCACCCAATTTATCAGACCTATCAGAATTATCTGACTCACCCAATTTATCAGACCTATCAGAATTATCTGACTCGCCCAATTTATCAGACCTATCAGAATTATCTGACTCACCCAATTTATCAGACCTATCAGAATTATCTGATTGGCCCAATTTATCAGACCTATCAGAATTATCTGACTCACCCAATTTATCAGAATTATCTGACTCGCCCAATTTATCAGACCTATCAGAATTATCTGACTCACCCAATTTATCAGACCTATCAGAATTATCTGACTCACCCAATTTATCAGACCTATCAGAATTATCTGACTCACCCAATTTATCAGACCTATCAGAATTATCTGACTCACCCAATTTATCAGAATTATCTGACTCGCCCAATTTATCAGACCTATCAGAATTATCTGACTCGCCCAATTTAACAGACCTATCAGAATTATCTGACTCGCCCAATTTATCAGACCTATCAGAATTATCTGACTCACCCAATTTATCAGACCTATCAGAATTATCTGACTCACCCAATTTATCAGAATTATCTGACTCGCCCAATTTATCAGACCTATCAGAATTATCTGACTCACCCAATTTATCAGACCTATCAGAATTATCTGACTCACCCAACTTATCAGACCTATCAGAATTATCTGACTCGCCCAATTTATCAGACCTATCAGAATTATCTGACTCACCCAATTTATCAGACCTATCAGAATTATCTGACTCACCCAATTTATCAGAATTATCTGACTCGCCCAATTTATCAGACCTATCAGAATTATCTGACTCACCCAATTTATCAGACCTATCAGAATTATCTGACTCACCTAATTTATCAGACCTATCAGAATTATCTGACTCGCCCAATTTATCAGACCTATCAGAATTATCTGACTCACCCAATTTATCAGACCTATCAGAATTATCTGACTCACCCAATTTATCAGAATTATCTGACTCGCCCAATTTATCAGACCTATCAGAATTATCTGACTCGCCCAATTTATCAGACCTATCAGAATTATCTGACTCACCCAATTTATCAGAATTATCTGACTCGCCCAATTTATCAGACCTATCAGAATTATCTGACTCGCCCAATTTATCAGACCTATCAGAATTATCTGACTCGCCCAATTTATCAGACCTATCAGAATTATCTGACTCGCCCAATTTATCAGACCTATCAGAATTATCTGACTCACCCAACTTATCAGACCTATCAGAATTATCTGACTCACCCAATTTATCAGACCTATCAGAATTATCTGACTCGCCCAATTTATCAGACCTATCAGAATTATCTGACTCGCCCAATTTATCAGACCTATCAGAATTATCTGACTCACCCAATTTATCAGACCTATCAGAATTATCTGACTCACCCAATTTATCAGACCTATCAGAATTATCTGACTCACCCAATTTATCAGACCTATCAGAATTATCTGACTCGCCCAATTTATCAGACCTATCAGAATTATCTGACTCACCCAATTTATCAGACCTATCAGAATTATCTGACTCACCCAATTTATCAGAATTATCTGACTCGCCCAATTTATCAGACCTATCAGAATTATCTGACTCGCCCAATTTATCAGACCTATCAGAATTATCTGAATCACCCAATTTATCAGACCTATCAGAATTATCTGAATCACCCAATTTATCAGACCTATCAGAATTATCTGACTCACCCAACTTATCAGACCTATCAGAATTATCTGACTCACCCAATTTATCAGACCTATCAGAATTATCTGAATCACCCAATTTATCAGACCTATCAGAATTATCTGACTCACCCAATTTATCAGACCTATCAGAATTATCTGACTCACCCAACTTATCAGACCTATCAGAATTATCTGACTCACCCAACTTATCAGACCTATCAGAATTATCTGACTCACCCAACTTATCAGACCTATCAGAATTATCTGACTCACCCAATTTATCAGACCTATCAGAATTATCTGACTCGCCCAATTTATCAGACCTATCAGAATTATCTGACTCACCCAATTTATCAGACCTATCAGAATTATCTGACTCACCCAATTTATCAGAATTATCTGACTCGCCCAATTTATCAGACCTATCAGAATTATCTGACTCGCCCAATTTATCAGACCTATCAGAATTATCTGAATCACCCAATTTATCAGACCTATCAGAATTATCTGAATCACCCAATTTATCAGACCTATCAGAATTATCTGACTCACCCAATTTATCAGAATTATCTGACTCGCATAATTTATCAGACCTATCAGAATTATCTGACTCACCCAATTTATCAGACCTATCAGAATTATCTGACTCACCCAATTTATCAGACCTATCAGAATTATCTGACTCACCCAATTTATCAGACCTATCAGAATTATCTGACTCACCCAATTTATCAGAATTATCTGACTCGCCCAATTTATCAGACCTATCAGAATTATCTGACTCACCCAATTTATCAGACCTATCAGAATTATCTGACTCACCCAATTTATCAGACCTATCAGAATTATCTGACTCACCCAATTTATCAGACCTATCAGAATTATCTGACTCGCCCAATTTATCAGACCTATCAGAATTATCTGACTCACCCAATTTATCAGACCTATCAGAATTATCTGATTGGCCCAATTTATCAGACCTATCAGAATTATCTGACTCACCCAATTTATCAGAATTATCTGACTCGCCCAATTTATCAGACCTATCAGAATTATCTGACTCACCCAATTTATCAGACCTATCAGAATTATCTGACTCACCTAATTTATCAGACCTATCAGAATTATCTGACTCGCCCAATTTATCAGACCTATCAGAATTATCTGACTCACCCAATTTATCAGACCTATCAGAATTATCTGACTCACCCAATTTATCAGAATTATCTGACTCGCCCAATTTATCAGACCTATCAGAATTATCTGACTCGCCCAATTTATCAGACCTATCAGAATTATCTGACTCACCCAATTTATCAGAATTATCTGACTCGCCCAATTTATCAGACCTATCAGAATTATCTGACTCGCCCAATTTATCAGACCTATCAGAATTATCTGAATCACCCAATTTATCAGACCTATCAGAATTATCTGACTCACCCAACTTATCAGACCTATCAGAATTATCTGACTCACCCAATTTATCAGACCTATCAGAATTATCTGAATCACCCAATTTATCAGACCTATCAGAATTATCTGACTCACCCAATTTATCAGACCTATCAGAATTATCTGACTCACCCAACTTATCAGACCTATCAGAATTATCTGACTCACCCAACTTATCAGACCTATCAGAATTATCTGACTCACCCAACTTATCAGACCTATCAGAATTATCTGACTCACCCAATTTATCAGACCTATCAGAATTATCTGACTCGCCCAATTTATCAGACCTATCAGAATTATCTGACTCACCCAATTTATCAGACCTATCAGAATTATCTGACTCACCCAATTTATCAGAATTATCTGACTCGCCCAATTTATCAGACCTATCAGAATTATCTGACTCGCCCAATTTATCAGACCTATCAGAATTATCTGAATCACCCAATTTATCAGACCTATCAGAATTATCTGAATCACCCAATTTATCAGACCTATCAGAATTATCTGACTCACCCAATTTATCAGAATTATCTGACTCGCCCAATTTATCAGACCTATCAGAATTATCTGACTCACCCAATTTATCAGACCTATCAGAATTATCTGACTCACCCAATTTATCAGACCTATCAGAATTATCTGACTCACCCAATTTATCAGACCTATCAGAATTATCTGACTCACCCAATTTATCAGAATTATCTGACTCGCCCAATTTATCAGACCTATCAGAATTATCTGACTCACCCAATTTATCAGACCTATCAGAATTATCTGACTCACCCAATTTATCAGACCTATCAGAATTATCTGACTCACCCAATTTATCAGACCTATCAGAATTATCTGACTCGCCCAATTTATCAGACCTATCAGAATTATCTGACTCACCCAATTTATCAGACCTATCAGAATTATCTGATTGGCCCAATTTATCAGACCTATCAGAATTATCTGACTCACCCAATTTATCAGAATTATCTGACTCGCCCAATTTATCAGACCTATCAGAATTATCTGACTCACCCAATTTATCAGACCTATCAGAATTATCTGAATCACCCAATTTATCAGACCTATCAGAATTATCTGAATCACCCAATTTATCAGACCTATCAGAATTATCTGACTCACCCAATTTATCAGACCTATCAGAATTATCTGACTCACCCAACTTATCAGACCTATCAGAATTATCTGACTCACCCAACTTATCAGACCTATCAGAATTATCTGACTCACCCAACTTATCAGACCTATCAGAATTATCTGACTCACCCAATTTATCAGACCTATCAGAATTATCTGACTCGCCCAATTTATCAGACCTATCAGAATTATCTGACTCACCCAATTTATCAGACCTATCAGAATTATCTGACTCACCCAATTTATCAGAATTATCTGACTCGCCCAATTTATCAGACCTATCAGAATTATCTGACTCGCCCAATTTATCAGACCTATCAGAATTATCTGAATCACCCAATTTATCAGACCTATCAGAATTATCTGAATCACCCAATTTATCAGACCTATCAGAATTATCTGACTCACCCAATTTATCAGAATTATCTGACTCGCCCAATTTATCAGACCTATCAGAATTATCTGACTCACCCAATTTATCAGACCTATCAGAATTATCTGACTCACCCAATTTATCAGACCTATCAGAATTATCTGACTCACCCAATTTATCAGACCTATCAGAATTATCTGACTCACCCAATTTATCAGACCTATCAGAATTATCTGACTCACCCAATTTATCAGAATTATCTGACTCGCCCAATTTATCAGACCTATCAGAATTATCTGACTCACCCAATTTATCAGACCTATCAGAATTATCTGACTCACCCAATTTATCAGACCTATCAGAATTATCTGACTCACCCAATTTATCAGAATTATCTGACTCGCCCAATTTATCAGACCTATCAGAATTATCTGACTCACCCAATTTATCAGACCTATCAGAATTATCTGACTCACCCAATTTATCAGACCTATCAGAATTATCTGACTCACCCAATTTATCAGACCTATCAGAATTATCTGACTCGCCCAATTTATCAGACCTATCAGAATTATCTGACTCACCCAATTTATCAGACCTATCAGAATTATCTGATTGGCCCAATTTATCAGACCTATCAGAATTATCTGACTCACCCAATTTATCAGAATTATCTGACTCGCCCAATTTATCAGACCTATCAGAATTATCTGACTCACCCAATTTATCAGACCTATCAGAATTATCTGACTCACCCAATTTATCAGACCTATCAGAATTATCTGACTCACCCAATTTATCAGACCTATCAGAATTATCTGACTCACCCAATTTATCAGAATTATCTGACTCGCCCAATTTATCAGACCTATCAGAATTATCTGACTCACCCAATTTATCAGACCTATCAGAATTATCTGACTCACCCAATTTATCAGAATTATCTGACTCGCCCAATTTATCAGACCTATCAGAATTATCTGACTCGCCCAATTTATCAGACCTATCAGAATTATCTGACTCGCCCAATTTATCAGACCTATCAGAATTATCTGACTCACCCAATTTATCAGACCTATCAGAATTATCTGACTCACCCAATTTATCAGAATTATCTGACTCGCCCAATTTATCAGACCTATCAGAATTATCTGACTCGCCCAATTTATCAGACCTATCAGAATTATCTGACTCACCCAATTTATCAGACCTATCAGAATTATCTGACTCACCCAATTTATCAGAATTATCTGACTCGCCCAATTTATCAGACCTATCAGAATTATCTGACTCACCCAATTTATCAGACCTATCAGAATTATCTGACTCACCTAATTTATTAGACCTATCAGAATTATCTGACTCGCCCAATTTATCAGACCTATCAGAATTATCTGACTCACCCAATTTATCAGACCTATCAGAATTATCTGACTCACCCAATTTATCAGAATTATCTGACTCGCCCAATTTATCAGACCTATCAGAATTATCTGACTCGCCCAATTTATCAGACCTATCAGAATTATCTGACTCACCCAATTTATCAGACCTATCAGAATTATCTGACTCACCCAATTTATCAGACCTATCAGAATTATCTGACTCACCCAATTTATCAGAATTATCTGACTCGCCCAATTTATCAGACCTATCAGAATTATCTGACTCGCCCAATTTATCAGACCTATCAGAATTATCTGACTCGCCCAATTTATCAGACCTATCAGAATTATCTGACTCACCCAATTTATCAGACCTATCAGAATTATCTGACTCACCCAATTTATCAGAATTATCTGACTCGCCCAATTTATCAGACCTATCAGAATTATCTGACTCGCCCAATTTATCAGACCTATCAGAATTATCTGACTCGCCCAATTTATCAGACCTATCAGAATTATCTGACTCGCCCAATTTATCAGACCTATCAGAATTATCTGACTCACCCAACTTATCAGACCTATCAGAATTATCTGACTCACCCAATTTATCAGACCTATCAGAATTATCTGACTCGCCCAATTTATCAGACCTATCAGAATTATCTGACTCGCCCAATTTATCAGACCTATCAGAATTATCTGACTCACCCAATTTATCAGACCTATCAGAATTATCTGACTCACCCAATTTATCAGACCTATCAGAATTATCTGACTCACCCAATTTATCAGACCTATCAGAATTATCTGACTCGCCCAATTTATCAGACCTATCAGAATTATCTGACTCACCCAATTTATCAGACCTATCAGAATTATCTGACTCACCCAATTTATCAGAATTATCTGACTCGCCCAATTTATCAGACCTATCAGAATTATCTGACTCGCCCAATTTATCAGACCTATCAGAATTATCTGAATCACCCAATTTATCAGACCTATCAGAATTATCTGAATCACCCAATTTATCAGACCTATCAGAATTATCTGACTCACCCAACTTATCAGACCTATCAGAATTATCTGACTCACCCAATTTATCAGACCTATCAGAATTATCTGACTCACCCAATTTATCAGACCTATCAGAATTATCTGACTCACCCAATTTATCAGACCTATCAGAATTATCTGACTCACCCAACTTATCAGACCTATCAGAATTATCTGACTCACCCAACTTATCAGACCTATCAGAATTATCTGACTCACCCAATTTATCAGACCTATCAGAATTATCTGACTCGCCCAATTTATCAGACCTATCAGAATTATCTGACTCACCCAATTTATCAGACCTATCAGAATTATCTGACTCACCCAACTTATCAGACCTATCAGAATTATCTGACTCACCCAACTTATCAGACCTATCAGAATTATCTGACTCACCCAACTTATCAGACCTATCAGAATTATCTGACTCACCCAATTTATCAGACCTATCAGAATTATCTGACTCGCCCAATTTATCAGACCTATCAGAATTATCTGACTCGCCCAATTTATCAGACCTATCAGAATTATCTGACTCACCCAATTTATCAGACCTATCAGAATTATCTGACTCACCCAATTTATCAGACCTATCAGAATTATCTGACTCACCCAATTTATCAGACCTATCAGAATTATCTGACTCGCCCAATTTATCAGACCTATCAGAATTATCTGACTCACCCAATTTATCAGACCTATCAGAATTATCTGACTCACCCAATTTATCAGAATTATCTGACTCGCCCAATTTATCAGACCTATCAGAATTATCTGACTCGCCCAATTTATCAGACCTATCAGAATTATCTGAATCACCCAATTTATCAGACCTATCAGAATTATCTGAATCACCCAATTTATCAGACCTATCAGAATTATCTGACTCACCCAACTTATCAGACCTATCAGAATTATCTGACTCACCCAATTTATCAGACCTATCAGAATTATCTGAATCACCCAATTTATCAGACCTATCAGAATTATCTGACTCACCCAATTTATCAGACCTATCAGAATTATCTGACTCACCCAACTTATCAGACCTATCAGAATTATCTGACTCACCCAACTTATCAGACCTATCAGAATTATCTGACTCACCCAACTTATCAGACCTATCAGAATTATCTGACTCACCCAATTTATCAGACCTATCAGAATTATCTGACTCGCCCAATTTATCAGACCTATCAGAATTATCTGACTCACCCAATTTATCAGACCTATCAGAATTATCTGACTCACCCAATTTATCAGAATTATCTGACTCGCCCAATTTATCAGACCTATCAGAATTATCTGACTCGCCCAATTTATCAGACCTATCAGAATTATCTGAATCACCCAATTTATCAGACCTATCAGAATTATCTGAATCACCCAATTTATCAGACCTATCAGAATTATCTGACTCACCCAATTTATCAGAATTATCTGACTCGCCCAATTTATCAGACCTATCAGAATTATCTGACTCACCCAATTTATCAGACCTATCAGAATTATCTGACTCACCAATTTATCAGACCTATCAGAATTATCTGACTCACCCAATTTATCAGACCTATCAGAATTATCTGACTCACCCAATTTATCAGAATTATCTGACTCGCCCAATTTATCAGACCTATCAGAATTATCTGACTCACCCAATTTATCAGACCTATCAGAATTATCTGACTCACCCAATTTATCAGACCTATCAGAATTATCTGACTCACCCAATTTATCAGACCTATCAGAATTATCTGACTCGCCCAATTTATCAGACCTATCAGAATTATCTGACTCACCCAATTTATCAGACCTATCAGAATTATCTGATTGGCCCAATTTATCAGACCTATCAGAATTATCTGACTCACCCAATTTATCAGAATTATCTGACTCGCCCAATTTATCAGACCTATCAGAATTATCTGACTCACCCAATTTATCAGACCTATCAGAATTATCTGACTCACCCAATTTATCAGACCTATCAGAATTATCTGACTCACCCAATTTATCAGACCTATCAGAATTATCTGACTCACCCAATTTATCAGAATTATCTGACTCGCCCAATTTATCAGACCTATCAGAATTATCTGACTCACCCAATTTATCAGACCTATCAGAATTATCTGACTCACCCAATTTATCAGAATTATCTGACTCGCCCAATTTATCAGACCTATCAGAATTATCTGACTCGCCCAATTTATCAGACCTATGAGAATTATCTGACTCGCCCAATTTATCAGACCTATCAGAATTATCTGACTCACCCAATTTATCAGACCTATCAGAATTATCTGACTCACCCAATTTATCAGAATTATCTGACTCGCCCAATTTATCAGACCTATCAGAATTATCTGACTCACCCAATTTATCAGACCTATCAGAATTATCTGACTCACCCAACTTATCAGACCTATCAGAATTATCTGACTCGCCTAATTTATCAGACCTATCAGAATTATCTGACTCACCCAATTTATCAGACCTATCAGAATTATCTGACTCACCCAATTTATCAGAATTATCTGACTCGCTCAATTTATCAGACCTATCAGAATTATCTGACTCACCCAATTTATCAGACCTATCAGAATTATCTGACTCACCTAATTTATCAGACCTATCAGAATTATCTGACTCGCCCAATTTATCAGACCTATCAGAATTATCTGACTCACCCAATTTATCAGACCTATCAGAATTATCTGACTCACCCAATTTATCAGAATTATCTGACTCGCCCAATTTATCAGACCTATCAGAATTATCTGACTCGCCCAATTTATCAGACCTATCAGAATTATCTGACTCACCCAATTTATCAGAATTATCTGACTCGCCCAATTTATCAGACCTATCAGAATTATCTGACTCGCCCAATTTATCAGACCTATCAGAATTATCTGACTCGCCCAATTTATCAGACCTATCAGAATTATCTGACTCGCCCAATTTATCAGACCTATCAGAATTATCTGACTCACCCAACTTATCAGACCTATCAGAATTATCTGACTCACCCAATTTATCAGACCTATCAGAATTATCTGACTCGCCCAATTTATCAGACCTATCAGAATTATCTGACTCGCCCAATTTATCAGACCTATCAGAATTATCTGACTCACCCAATTTATCAGACCTATCAGAATTATCTGACTCACCCAATTTATCAGACCTATCAGAATTATCTGACTCACCCAATTTATCAGACCTATCAGAATTATCTGACTCGCCCAATTTATCAGACCTATCAGAATTATCTGACTCACCCAATTTATCAGACCTATCAGAATTATCTGACTCACCCAATTTATCAGAATTATCTGACTCGCCCAATTTATCAGACCTATCAGAATTATCTGACTCGCCCAATTTATCAGACCTATCAGAATTATCTGAATCACCCAATTTATCAGACCTATCAGAATTATCTGAATCACCCAATTTATCAGACCTATCAGAATTATCTGACTCACCCAACTTATCAGACCTATCAGAATTATCTGACTCACCCAATTTATCAGACCTATCAGAATTATCTGAATCACCCAATTTATCAGACCTATCAGAATTATCTGACTCACCCAATTTATCAGACCTATCAGAATTATCTGACTCACCCAACTTATCAGACCTATCAGAATTATCTGACTCACCCAACTTATCAGACCTATCAGAATTATCTGACTCACCCAACTTATCAGACCTATCAGAATTATCTGACTCACCCAATTTATCAGACCTATCAGAATTATCTGACTCGCCCAATTTATCAGACCTATCAGAATTATCTGACTCACCCAATTTATCAGACCTATCAGAATTATCTGACTCACCCAATTTATCAGAATTATCTGACTCGCCCAATTTATCAGACCTATCAGAATTATCTGACTCGCCCAATTTATCAGACCTATCAGAATTATCTGAATCACCCAATTTATCAGACCTATCAGAATTATCTGAATCACCCAATTTATCAGACCTATCAGAATTATCTGACTCACCCAATTTATCAGAATTATCTGACTCGCCCAATTTATCAGACCTATCAGAATTATCTGACTCACCCAATTTATCAGACCTATCAGAATTATCTGACTCACCCAATTTATCAGACCTATCAGAATTATCTGACTCACCCAATTTATCAGACCTATCAGAATTATCTGACTCACCCAATTTATCAGAATTATCTGACTCGCCCAATTTATCAGACCTATCAGAATTATCTGACTCACCCAATTTATCAGACCTATCAGAATTATCTGACTCACCCAATTTATCAGACCTATCAGAATTATCTGACTCACCCAATTTATCAGACCTATCAGAATTATCTGACTCGCCCAATTTATCAGACCTATCAGAATTATCTGACTCACCCAATTTATCAGACCTATCAGAATTATCTGATTGGCCCAATTTATCAGACCTATCAGAATTATCTGACTCACCCAATTTATCAGAATTATCTGACTCGCCCAATTTATCAGACCTATCAGAATTATCTGACTCACCCAATTTATCAGACCTATCAGAATTATCTGACTCACCCAATTTATCAGACCTATCAGAATTATCTGACTCACCCAATTTATCAGACCTATCAGAATTATCTGACTCACCCAATTTATCAGAATTATCTGACTCGCCCAATTTATCAGACCTATCAGAATTATCTGACTCACCCAATTTATCAGACCTATCAGAATTATCTGACTCACCCAATTTATCAGAATTATCTGACTCGCCCAATTTATCAGACCTATCAGAATTATCTGACTCGCCCAATTTATCAGACCTATCAGAATTATCTGACTCGCCCAATTTATCAGACCTATCAGAATTATCTGACTCACCCAATTTATCAGACCTATCAGAATTATCTGACTCACCCAATTTATCAGAATTATCTGACTCGCCCAATTTATCAGACCTATCAGAATTATCTGACTCGCCCAATTTATCAGACCTATCAGAATTATCTGACTCACCCAATTTATCAGACCTATCAGAATTATCTGACTCACCCAATTTATCAGAATTATCTGACTCGCCCAATTTATCAGACCTATCAGAATTATCTGACTCACCCAATTTATCAGACCTATCAGAATTATCTGACTCACCTAATTTATCAGACCTATCAGAATTATCTGACTCGCCCAATTTATCAGACCTATCAGAATTATCTGACTCACCCAATTTATCAGACCTATCAGAATTATCTGACTCACCCAATTTATCAGAATTATCTGACTCGCCCAATTTATCAGACCTATCAGAATTATCTGACTCGCCCAATTTATCAGACCTATCAGAATTATCTGACTCACCCAATTTATCAGACCTATCAGAATTATCTGACTCACCCAATTTATCAGACCTATCAGAATTATCTGACTCACCCAATTTATCAGAATTATCTGACTCGCCCAATTTATCAGACCTATCAGAATTATCTGACTCGCCCAATTTATCAGACCTATCAGAATTATCTGACTCGCCCAATTTATCAGACCTATCAGAATTATCTGACTCACCCAATTTATCAGACCTATCAGAATTATCTGACTCACCCAATTTATCAGAATTATCTGACTCGCCCAATTTATCAGACCTATCAGAATTATCTGACTCGCCCAATTTATCAGACCTATCAGAATTATCTGACTCGCCCAATTTATCAGACCTATCAGAATTATCTGACTCGCCCAATTTATCAGACCTATCAGAATTATCTGACTCACCCAACTTATCAGACCTATCAGAATTATCTGACTCACCCAATTTATCAGACCTATCAGAATTATCTGACTCGCCCAATTTATCAGACCTATCAGAATTATCTGACTCGCCCAATTTATCAGACCTATCAGAATTATCTGACTCACCCAATTTATCAGACCTATCAGAATTATCTGACTCACCCAATTTATCAGACCTATCAGAATTATCTGACTCACCCAATTTATCAGACCTATCAGAATTATCTGACTCGCCCAATTTATCAGACCTATCAGAATTATCTGACTCACCCAATTTATCAGACCTATCAGAATTATCTGACTCACCCAATTTATCAGAATTATCTGACTCGCCCAATTTATCAGACCTATCAGAATTATCTGACTCGCCCAATTTATCAGACCTATCAGAATTATCTGAATCACCCAATTTATCAGACCTATCAGAATTATCTGAATCACCCAATTTATCAGACCTATCAGAATTATCTGACTCACCCAACTTATCAGACCTATCAGAATTATCTGACTCACCCAATTTATCAGACCTATCAGAATTATCTGAATCACCCAATTTATCAGACCTATCAGAATTATCTGACTCACCCAATTTATCAGACCTATCAGAATTATCTGACTCACCCAACTTATCAGACCTATCAGAATTATCTGACTCACCCAACTTATCAGACCTATCAGAATTATCTGACTCACCCAATTTATCAGACCTATCAGAATTATCTGACTCGCCCAATTTATCAGACCTATCAGAATTATCTGACTCACCCAATTTATCAGACCTATCAGAATTATCTGACTCACCCAACTTATCAGACCTATCAGAATTATCTGACTCACCCAACTTATCAGACCTATCAGAATTATCTGACTCACCCAACTTATCAGACCTATCAGAATTATCTGACTCACCCAATTTATCAGACCTATCAGAATTATCTGACTCGCCCAATTTATCAGACCTATCAGAATTATCTGACTCACCCAATTTATCAGACCTATCAGAATTATCTGACTCACCCAATTTATCAGACCTATCAGAATTATCAGAATCACCCAAATATTTGGACATCATAAAGTATGCAGATATTACAGTGATCTTTAAAAAAAAGAGGCAGGTAGAAAATTGTGAAAAGCAAATGTGAAAATTAGCATATGCAAATAAGTCTTTTTATTTTACCGGTGCTTCTTTTTACAATGAACTTCCAATAACAATTAGATTTCAGATCATATGAAACAAAAAGATTTCAGACCACATGAAAAACCTTTAACAACTTTTATTGTTTAATATTTTAAATAAACTGTTATCATTTTAAATATTTTTAACAGTAATTACATTGATAGCAGATGAATTTATATTAACTGAAGTTTTGCAACTCTGTAATAATATTTTAAATAATTAAAATATAGTAAATTAAACTATAAAAACAATACAAACCTATCAACAACATAAAACTTTGTGTCTTCTTCAGCTTCCAGCATTGCTAACAAATCAATATTTCCTCCACAATTAATAAGAAAGAAATGCTTTATCTATGAAGAAAATAAATGATTGTCTTTTTTTTTTGTACATAGGCGAGGGTGGCTACACACCCTAGAAAAAAAAACAGGCTATAAACCCTGAACAAAAATCTAATACTAAATTTATTAAAATAAAAAGTAAAACAAATATAATACAAAACTACGAGAATGATGTTATCAGTAAGCTTGTAACAATCTACTAACTATAGCCGAAAATTTTGCTTCATTCGAAAAACATCTTTACTCGCCCTGACTGCACTCCAGCTGAACAAGAAACTTTCAACAAACTTAACAACAATCGGAAAAAAGTCAAAGATGGTGTAAAATTTAATAGCTACTTCAATCAGCCAATTCAATTTGTCATATGTGATGACTGAGTTTGCTGTATCAACGTTAGTCAAAAAAGTCCTAATAAACAACACAGAGAAATGTTTATTTGGCAACTGGAAGGTTGTCTAAGAGGCTACCGAACCAAGATTGGCCACCTAATATCACAATCCAACATCCTCATTAAAATTTAATAACCACCATCAATTCTTCAACATCTAATAAACAACTCAAGTGTTTCTATACAATCCCGAACTTGCACTCAAACAGATACAGATAACTCAACTTTTTACTTGTGCAAAAAGACTATTCTGATGATCTCCTCTGCTACTGTGCTAGATTTAATTCTACATATATAGGCCAGTTTTAATAGATGTCAGCTTTTTACCAGTCACTAGCTCAAAAAAATCTTAGCAGATTTGAATTTAACAAAGACAAAACTATCTCTGGAACTGGTAGAAAACAGGTATAGGTTCAAACAAATATCAGTTCTGAATGTATTCTATTAGATTGCATTTAAGGTCCCTAAGCTCTGAAGTTGATATTAACAAAATCAGAAAAATGTCAATTTGTCAAAAGCATCTTTCCTAGTCAAAAATTCACTAAACCCCTCATTGTTAGAGACTTTATATACTCTGATATCAAATCAGAGTATATAAAGTATTTTTTAGTCTTATTCTTCCTTTCTGTCTACAAAATAACATTTTGTCATAATCTTTGTTTAAAACAAAATAAAATGACACAACATTTCTCTGTCACTTTTAACTAATCTTAAAATATTTAAAAAGAGAACATGTTAAATTATAAACAAAAAAAACTTTTTTAACATTTTACTGTTTTAAGTATTATATACATTATCTCTTATCAGAATGTATAAAATATATCATTATAATTATATTATATGCATAAAATTAAACAAATAATATTCCAAAATCATATCAAATAAATTGAATTTGAAAATTCAAAGACATATACTTTGTTATTTATTATTATTATTATTTTATTTGTTTATGTATTCTTTTTTGAATGATGTACAAAAATACATAACTAAATAAAAAATAAGTGTATAAATACTTTTATTTAGACATAAAAAAAAAAAAAAAAAAAAAATTATTTGCTATTCTCTTAATATTAAAAAAATTAATATATATAAAAAAAAAAAAAAAAAAAAAACCAAGGCGACTAGTTGTATCTAGAAAGACATGTACTCTTTTTGTTTACGCATAAAGTAAACTGTAAAAATGGCTGATAAAATAATAGGTATGTTGTCTAGACCACAAGCTGTGGAAGATTCTAAGCAGGAAATTAACTTAGATAAAGAATCTGGAGTGATACAAATGCCAAGTAACGAATCAACCTGTTTGTCGGACATATCAGGTAGGATGTAATTTAATAAATAGTATTTTTCTAGCCCCAGCTATTAATCCCTGCTAAATCTTATAATTTTACCAGGACCAGATTTAAAAAAGTCTCATTTTTAGCCGGGGCCAGGGCTCTGGTTACTTACTAGCCGTGGCAAGTTATAATCAGAAAAGTGTTTAGCAAACACTTCAGCTTTGTCTCTAGGTGAAGTAGCAAAATCTGAACCATGTAGAAGAGGTAGAATGACAGATTTAACCTTATTATAGATATTGTTAAAAATACTCCGGAGGTCTTTGGAGTCTAATTTTTAAGATGAAAAATAAGATTTCATGACATGCGGGCTTTGGCATCAGACAAAACTTTTTTACTGTGGTTTCTAGCTATATTAAATAGTCGTCTATTTTCTGGAGAATTGTTTTGGCGATAGATAAGGAAGTAATGGTTACGATTGGAAATTGCAGCAGCACAATGTAAGGAAAACCATGGAGAAGAGTGAGGCTTGACCTGGAATCGTCGAGAGGGAATAAAGGATTCCATGCTAGCCTGAATTCACATACTTATATAAGAAGCACATTTGTCAACAGGAAGACAAAATATTTTTACCCAAGGGCCATCACGAAGAAAATCACGGAAAGAATCCCAGTCAGCTTCAAGGTAGTTGTAAGATGTGCAATGATATGGAGAGTCTGATGATAAAGAATGATGATAGAAAGATTCTGATAGTGAAGGTGGATTCTGATGATGAAGAGAACGAGATAACAGTTTTGGAGAGATCAAACCGTGATCAGAAGTAACTAAGGGTGAATGTGAAGAAACTGAGCACTGACTAGGATCAGAAACAAGACATAAATCGAGTAGAGAAGGTAAATGATTCAGATTGTTTGGAAAGGAAATTGGAAAGCTGACTATTTGTGTTAGAGATAAAGGCAAAAGTTGTGGACCTTAACACCTGCAGAGTCACTGACACTAGAACCAAGCTGTTCAGTGTGATGATTAATAAATTCACCAACAACAATGATATTGCCTGAAGGAAAAGAGAGGGTTTGGTTAATTTGATCAGAAATAACATCAAAAAGAGTACAGTCATGAGATGTAGTAGGGCAATAGAGAACATAGTCATAGAGTGAAGTGGAGCTGAACGAAAGCATATAAAAGAATAATCTGTGGATTCAAACCTAGTTTCTCAACAAATGGGTAAATTCTTACGAATGTAAATGCCTAGGCCAAGCATGTGAGTATTGGAGTCTTTACAAATTTAAGGAGGATAGCCATCAACACTATCTATTTTGAGTTTAACTGTCTCATCACAGGATGAGATAGCTGAACTAAAATTCGTCTCGCAAAGAGCATGTAGATCTGGTGAGCTTTGCAAGAGATAAGTCTTAACAGAAGAAAATTTACTTCAAAGACCACGAATATTAGTGATTGATAGATTTAGAGAACTTGGTTATGATATAGGTTTTTTGTGTTTTATAGTTTTTGATACTTTAGTCATTTTTAAATTGACTAAAGAACTCAAAGCACAGATAGTACACTACTAATAGTCCAATCAATTGCATCATTTCTAATAATAAACCCTAAGCCGTAACAAAGGCTCCAAATGTAGCCTCACCAATAAACTCCAAAAGTACAAACAGGGACACCATTCATGCATAACATGGTTCTGTTAGTACTCTAATATTTATTAATTTATAACCTGACTAACAGCTTGCCTTAGAACCATAAAACTGAGTTTTAGAGCTGTACCCTCATTAAGAGATAATAGGATGAGTTGTCTAGTCATAAAAACAGCTGTTGATAAGATTGGCCTCTCTGAGAGCAACGACAGAGTTCGGTAAACCTGACTACCAGTTGGCTTAAGAACCATAAAGCTGAGTTCTTGAGCTGTACTCTCATTAAGTGATAATAGAATAAGTTGTGTAGTCATAAAAACAGAGACACAAGCAGAACCCATGCAATGAGTTAAAAAGATCCAATATTCATCATTCTAAACTGGAAACAGTGTATTATAAATACATCTACGCCAACCTAATAAATAAAGAGGGGTGCGAAGCTGGTCAACAGGTAGAACCTAGTTTTATTATGTTGGACTTCTTAGAACCTAAGTCTTGATCCCGGCTTTGTAAAAACGCTTTTGGCGCTTGTCTATATATAAAAACGTCACAGAAAAAAGTTTCATAATTTATTTTAACTGGTTACACTATTTTTTATACCTGCAAAATGAATGCAATTTACCATACTTTTTTTTAAAAAGTGACTTAAAAAAGGCTGCTGCAATGCTAAATTAATTTTAAATGAATAATTTTGATTTTTACCATCTGTGGTTACCCTAAGTACACAAAAGTAACAAAAAATTAGCACTGCACTGCTACACAAAAGTAGCCTAAGTAAACAAAAGCAATTTTGAGTTTCCCCAAATTTGTTGAAATCAGTCAAAAAAATATCTGCAAAAATAGATTATAAATCAAGCTGAATTTTCAAGATTGAAATTTTTTATAAAAACTGTAGGTGGTCAAAATTTGAAGCAAATTTGAAGTGCTATCTTTGTGACCATTAGTTGATTTTATATGGAATAACCCTATATATACATATCTTAAGGTTGTAACAGTTTATTAAAACTATTTTATTAAACATACTTGATCTTTGTGTTCATTATATATAGTTTTTAGCTCATCTTTACCACTGACAGGTATGACAGTATATTGAGTGTTGTCTTGCTGAAGAAGTAACTAAACAAGAATAAAAATTAGTTCAAATAACTTTTTTATTAATAAATAAAAAGTAATATTTTGGGTTAGCAAGATCTATACCTACCTTCTCTATATTAAAGGTGTGCCAGAACCAGAAAATACTGAGTCCCCGATTCTGGATATCCGGTAGTAAAAACCGGGTTAGAGACAGGGTACCCAGCATCGAGTCCATTAAAAAAAATTAAGGATAAAAAAAATTTAATCAAATCAAAAATAATTTAGACAACACTTTTTTCTATATTTTGCTTTAATTTCTTTAATGATTTTTTGTTCGCGACAAATGAAAGGCGTTATTAGCGTTTGAAGTAAGTAAAAAGTATCAAATAATTTTTCTGACAATAATTGATTGAAACCTTTATTTGAACTGAAAATAGATTTTTAAAAACAGCTAAAAAATATATAAAACTTCCTAAAACTATGCAATATTTCTTTGATTTTAGCAGCCGTGGCGCAGTGGTAGATAGCTGGCATCAGAAACAAATGGGAGGGTGCCCTCTCTCATTTCTGAGGAGGCACACCCCTCCCCCTACTTTTTTTTTGTATGGACCTTCTTTATTTATTTTTAGGAAATTGAAACTTTTTTGTAAAAAATTGAGGAATCTTTTTAGAAATGTGGTGGTGTACCCCCACTTTGAGAATCGTGTCGCCCGTCCAGCAAAAACCATTGATTTCTTGTCCGAGTTCCCAAAATTCATGGGGGAAAAATTCAGTTGAAAATCGTCTATGTTGGATAAAAGGTTGTTTGTTTAAACGTTTATTTATTGTTAAGGATCATTTCTCTTGCGTTCTAAGCAATAAAAAAAAAGCAATTGTTATTTTTCTTTTTATTTCTTTTGTATTCTCATATTATTTCGTTTTACTTTACGATTTTTATATCTGTATAAATATCTTTCCTATTTGCAATATTAACTGCTATCAACGTTTTGCAATATAATATAGCAAAAATCAAGGAGTTATAATAGCGTAGCCTAAGTTAAAAATGTCATTTCTCAAAGAACAGTCTTAGTAGTAACATAATTTTCTATTAAACACCACAGAATTATCATAATTTAAAGTTAACCAATCACATTCTACTTTTATCAAAACTATCCAATGATATTATTTCAAAACATAATAAGCAATTAAAGCATTGCAAATAAAAAAATGGAAGTTAAAAAAATTTTTAAACAATATTCTAAGTCAGTTAATGTTATTTTTTTGTTGTGCTTATTGAACAACTAATATAAATTTCTAGATTAGAATTGAATTAATAAATGTCTAGATAAATATTAATAGTATTTTTGCCATGTATTTTATATCTATTTATATTTTTGCTTTGTATTTTATATTTAGAATAAAGCAATTTGCTTTTAAATCCAGCAAAAATACTCCAACACAAAATAAAATACTGGAGGGATTTAATAAATTCCTGGCAGAAAGAACGGTCTTAAAGAACGTAACTAACCTATAGCTGAACAGGCAAGCAAAAAATAATTGAGGTATGCAAGAAACAATTACTTCGCCTTAACCGTGATTTTTGTTTTAATTAACTTCTTGATTGATCGAATAGTTGTTAAAAACCAACAAACTTTTATTTTATTAATCCATTTCAATTACAACTCTCAAAGCTTACTGATTACATTTCAAAAATTTTCATTTTTTTGCAAAAGTACTATTTTGACTTGCTACTGGAATAGTTATACTACAAAGACAGTAATGCGATTCAAATTCGTTTTTGGCTTCGTTCTCCCTCCAGCTAAGCTGTTATACCTCCTTGCAAAAATATATTCGAAAATGTAATTTAAGGGAGACATGTCTAGATAGTAGATAGTACATAGGAATTATCAACTTCTGAAACTATCAAGAAGTTAATATGAGGAACATCAAAAGGCACCAAGTCTTAGAAATGGAGTTACCGATACAGTTGCATAGAGTTAGGAATAAGCCACAAAATATAACAAAAATTAGCTTGATAGCATCAATATTAAATATTCTACATAGTTTTTCAAGAAAGTGTTTAAAAAATGAAATTACAGTAAAAAATGACATTAAAAGTTTGACATACTTTAAAATTGTGTTGATTAAACATAGTAATGAAATAATGCATATTTTGATTATTTATTTTAAGAACTATTACTAAATAATGATAAAACTGCTCAAAAAAAGAATAAATTGAATTCAAATTTTTCAAAATTTTTTTCTCAAAACGCATATATCTAAAAATAAAGACTTAGTAACTTTTCCTATGAGGCGCCTCATATTGCTACACAATTTTAAGTAACACTAAAGCAAATTTTTTTTATTACTATTATTTATTAGTTGCAGCACTTGAAGGTTAAGTCTGTTAAAAATATTTTTAAAGATACCCGGTGCCAGGTACATCAACCAAAATGGCCAATTCTGGGTACCCAGTAAAACCGCCAAATTACCGGGTCTCCAGATCCAAATTGGGTACCCGGCACATCTCTACTCTATATACTTTAGAGATTTTTTGAGTTAATAAGTTTTTTTTTTAATCTTGGATCAGCAGGTAAATCAGAAAGGACTTATTAAACTTAATCAAACTTACAGTTTGATTAAGTTTAATATTTTCATAATTGAAACTTTTTTATTTCAGATTTGTACTAGTTTTTTCTGTTTTAGAGTTTCCCTGTTTCTATATGAACTATTAATTAAATGATTAAATAGGCAATATATATGCTTTTATTTGGTTGACAAATATAATTCTATCTCTACAGATAAAATACCCTCCTATAAAAAAAATTAATAAATGAAACTTAGTATTTATAACCATTTTTATACACTTAAAATAAAAAACATTTCAGGCACCAAGTACTTTTTGTTAGTATAATTTTCATCTACAACTTGACAACGAAGTCTCTTGTAAATATTCAATGGTATTCAGGCCCTTGTCAACCCAATACAGTTGAATTGATTTTCATTAGGATAAACATCTCAATTAAATTAAATTAGAATAACTAGATTTATTCATTAAGATCAGATTTACTAGAAAAATATTTCCACACCACACTAGCTTTTTTTTATGCACGCACCTTATTTAATCACAACTTAAGCTTAAATTATTGACAAGGGAGTATGTATATATACTTTTACCCTATATTTCATATATTATGCTAAAACTATATCCAGCAGTATACCAGTGTCAAAATGTAGATACATCAATGATTACTGTTTTATCCTTAGCACAGCGTACAGAGAATTTTTTCTTAATTTTAAACTAAACACAATATTATCAGATATAAACAAATTGAATTTATTTTCATCAATACAAAACACTTTACTCCAATGTTCACTACAATGTAAATGCTTTTTTGTTGATCATTGGTTGAACCATTTGTTGTTTTTTTTGAAAACAAAGGTTTTCATTAGCATTTCTGTTAATGCTAATGTTTTCTTTGTAAGATATATTATTATAATTTAACACAAATATATTTGATAAGCGTATTGTGCGTTGTGTGTTACACATATAAAATATTGTACATTGCATGTTGCACTAACTGTTTGGCAAAAATTTCAGCACTTAATAATGTTAACAACGCTCTTTTAAAATTATATAACTATAGATTTAGACGATATTTGACAATTTAGTAGTTTTTCTGGATCAACTCAGTATGGGAATTGATTTAAAAGTTCCTGTGTGCTTTTATCATGCTCAAACAAAAAATACAAACAAATAAAATTTGTTGAATCACAATAGCTTTTATTTAGTTTTACAACAATTCAAAATAAATAAAAAACACAAATTAATTTTTAAAATTTTTTATTAAAATATAATAACTTTTATACAAAAAAACAGTATACTCTTCATTAAGAATGTTTTTATAACAGCTAAAAAATAATTAATATTGAAAATGTTATACATTGAGGTGCACTACAGTGTGCTGTTTTTTGCAAGTAAATAAGAAATATGCTATTTAATTATTTCTTTAAAATACCATGATATAGGACATTCTAGAGTAAATTTCCTTCTCATATCTACAAGTAATTCAATAGCATATAAGCATAAATGTCTAAAGACTATCATATATAATTCATTGAAAAATTATACACTCTCTTAACTTGTGAGAAGGAATGTACTGCAAATAAAGATTTAACTTCAAAATGGTTCAATAGATTTAATATCAAGTAAATTTATTGTAGATAAAACTTGATTTCTTTATCAGCATCTGACCTCTTTGTCCTATGTTTCAAAATTGTGAAATCACTAAAGTTTTACTTTCACAAATTTTGGAATAGGCTTACCATATGTCCTGGTTATACCAGAGAGAATACAGTGCCTAACAAATAAAAATCAAGATTTTATTGTTTTCTCTTTCATAAAATTCAGAGTCTGGTAACCCTATTTTGGAATAAAATTTCCATCTGCGCAGATCTGACCCAGAGTCTGGTAACCTTATTTTGGAATAAAATTTGCATCTGTGCAGATCTGACCTTAACGGAAACCATTTTCTTTGTCTAAATTAAGTGCCACACTTTTTTCAGTATTTTTAAGAGTAGCATGATATGAACATGTTTTGCTCGGTTATTCTATTAGAAATTTGTATCAAGATAAATTTTTTTCTTTTAATTTTGTTTATATTAATTTTATTACTCTTTAAAACTTCTTGTTGTTTATGCATCAGGTATGTATTAAAGGAATGCTGAGACTTTTTGACAGGTATGTATTAAAGGAATGCTGAGACTGAGAATCTTTCTAATATTTTCAGACATTAGCAATAACCTTTTTTCTTGCTACTTGCTAAATTTCATGATAAAAAAGCACCCCCAGACACCCTACTGACTCGCCTAAAATAGGTAACTATTTTTAAATTGAGTTCCGCAATACACACTGATAACTAGGGGAGGGCGCAATATAATAAACATTTGAACATTAATAATGTTTAAATGTATATTATAACATAAAATAAAATTGAAAAGTATATATAAAAAATATAAAAGAAAATTCAAAATTTCAATAAAAAATAAAAATTTTATTTAAAAAAACCTAGAATTTGAATATGTTAAAAGGTGGTATAGATGCCCTAACACCCTGCATATATCTTTTATGTATCTTTATTCTCCTTTAGAAGACCTTTCTTTTGATAGTTTTATTATTTTAAAAGACCTTTTATTTGATAGTTTTTAAAAGTGATAAAAATTTTAAAAAGTCATGACATTTTAAGTTAAGAAAAACTTAAAACTTGGTCACAGTTTCTTTAACAAATCCATATATCAAAAAATTGGTACTTAAAATTAGGGTTGTTCACGAAAGCCAAAGTTGAATTTTCGATTAAAAAAAAGTTTTCGAAACTCTATTTTCGTTTCGGTAAGTTCGAAATAATTTAAAAGTAATTAATTATGCATCGAAACGATTTTTTTACTTTCGAAGTTGTAAAATTTGCTTCGAAATATTTTTGCGATTTCGAAATTCAGAAAATATTGTCGAAATAATTTTTTACTTTCGGAATTGTAAAATTTGCTTCGAAATATTTTTGCGATTTCGAAATTCTGAAAATATTTTCGAAATAATTCTTTACTTTCGAAAATGTAAAATTTGCTTCGAAATATATTTGCGATTTCGAAAATCGGAAAATATTACCGAAAAAATTTTTTACTTTCGAAAATGTAAAATTTGCTTCGAAATATATTTGCGATTTCGAAAATCGGAAAATACTACCGAAAAAATTTTTTACTTTCGAAATTGTAAAATTTGCTTCGAAATATTTTTGTGATGTCGAAATTCTGAAAATATTACACAATATTACTATTAAATTCTAAAATTTGCTTATATTTATTTTATTACTGAAATTGTAAAAAATTTTATTAAAATATTTTTATAAATAATTAAATTTTAAAAATTAACATAAAATAATACTTAAAGTTTTTGGTGTTACGGCCAGAGAAAAGGGTTTAACTACCTCCCACTATTTTATAGAAGAATCTGCAATTAATTTAATAATAACTCAGGGATCGTTCGCAAATCACCTCACATATTTAAGCCTAGCGTGGTTTCGGATTTTGTGACACTTTGGGGAGCTTTTTTATTTTTAGTAACAGGTTTTTTTAAATTTTGGGGCCCTAATGACTTTTTTAGTGTAAACGCTGTATACACTGGTTTGATAATGGCTCTCTGAAATGCCAGTCCTGGCTAGCCGTAAAACGAGTATTGCTGAGCAGCGCAAGTGTTATTGCCGAAGCGTAACATCAGACATCTGACCAATATATGGGTTTATATGTATTGTTTGCACTGATAAGTCCATAGACGTAGAGTTTTTATTTTTCCAGATTGGGCTCAAACAGTGGCGTCAATTCAGAAAAAACTTATAAGGAGGGGCCAATTTGTGAAAACAATTTAAATCTTCCCCCCCCCCTCCCTTTACCAACCAAAATCATAACATTGAGCAGCACAATTCAATTTTGTTTCTTGGGTATTTTGTTAAAAACTTTACTTTAAAAACTTTACTTTAATAAAACTCTAAATATATAGAAAATAATACTATTTTTGCTACTTTTTTAAAAAAACTGCTACCAAAAAGCAAGGATATACTCACAGCCGTGGATAGGCTCCCCACGCTCCTCCTTAATTGGGGGGGGGGGGGACAAATTTAGGGTTTTTTTTTCAAATTTTTAAGGGCCTTTTACCGAATTTGCCCCATGGACATCTGCTGCCCGGGACAAACAATACCTTCCCCTTCACCTCTCTCGCCTGATTAGATTAAGCTTCATGACTTTTTACTTTTATAAAATTATTTTTAGGGATTATATTTACCCTCACCAAAAGCTTGAATAGCCTTTTTGATAGCTTGAATAGCATTAAAAAAATAAAAAGTTTTTTTTGCGCGTCGTTTTGATTGCATAAAAATTTCTTTTGAAAATACTTTTTTTATTTCGAAAACACAACGTTTAAAAATCAAAGTAAATTTGAAAGAAAAGTTGCGTAACTTTAGACACTTTGTAAGGAATTTTATTTTTAATATCTGTAAATTTTTAAAAATAAAGTAGAAGGTCAGCTTAAAAAAATTAGCAAAAACTAAATTAATTTTCGAATTTTTCTCTAAAATCCTATAAAGATTATCTGGTTAAACAAGAAATATAGAATTTTGACAGTCCCTTCTAAGAACGCATAGTTTACAGCACGCACATAAGTCATTATTATTCCTCAACGACAATTCCCTTGAGGTCTTAAACGCATGACATGAAATCATTGTTGCAATGTAAACGGCTAATTACTTTCTAGTGGTTATTTAAAGATTTGCAACGGTTTCAAATCGACTTATGCCTTTGCGATTTTTGTGTTACATAATTCTAAAAATGGTGTAATTTTATATTAAAGTTATAACAATCTCATTAATATCTCAGAAACGTAAGTGAAGTAACATGTGGTACAAATTTATTTTATCATAAGTTACTAATTTGTTAATATTTGTTACATATGAACGAGTAAAAAAACTACTCGCTTTTTAGTTTGAATGAACAATGTCAAAAACAAATAAATCCGTTATTAAGAAAGGAATAAGAAAACGAAGCTTCGTTTGGACATATTTCGAAATAAACCAAAAGAATCAAAAAAAATGCAGCATATGTTATAAGATTTTACCTTACAACAGTTCGACCAGTTCAATGCAATCCCATTTATCAATTGATCATTGCATTAATTCTAAAATATCTAAAAAATCAACAACTTTACTCAACGATGACGATATATCCAATATTGAGAGCGGTAATGAGAATGGTTTTGAAGAGACTGGTCATAAAAAATTAAACAGGTTATTGGTGAATTTTATTGTTGGTACCGATCAGCCGATTTCGATAGTACGTCATCC
The DNA here is from genome assembly GCF_022113875.1 of Hydra vulgaris. Lineage (NCBI taxonomy): Eukaryota > Metazoa > Cnidaria > Hydrozoa > Anthoathecata > Hydridae > Hydra > Hydra vulgaris. The sequence continues at coordinate 32,295,035 of NC_061165.1, forward strand.
AGACTTTGTAAACTTAGTTAGTGAGTTAAACAAAAGCTACAAAATGCCTTGCATAAATACGGTGAGCAAGAAATTAATTCCATCAATTACGGACAATCTTAAATCAATTTTAATGCTAGAATTGAAGGGATGTTGTTTCATTACAATTACTTGTGATAGTTGGTCATCATTAGGTAAAAACAGCTACCTCGGTGTGACTTGTCATTTTATTGACAAAAATATGACTCTAGTTGACCGAAACCTGGATCTTAAGTTTATGTCTGAAATGAAAACAGCTGAATATTTATTTAATACGTTAAACGAAATCTTCAGTGAATGGTCAATCAATAATAAGATTTTTGCACTAGTTACTGACTCAGGTGCAAATATTTTCTCTGCAGTAAATAAATTTGATGATAATGTTCTTAAGATTCCGTGTGCTGGTCATCGTTTGAATCTCGTGGTTAATCATCTTCTAAACGCACGAGATATAAAAGTAAAAAAATTTAAAAATGGGTCAAAGCGTTACCAAGTAAAAGATTACGACGGTAATGGAAAACTAATTAATAGAGAAATTACAGAAAGTGAAGTTAAAGAAATTGAAAAAATTAACGAAGGCAAATTAGAAATCGCCAAGGTAATTTCATCCTGCAGGCACATTGTTGGTTCATTTAAGCATTCAGAGATGTTACAAAAAAAGTTAAAAGAAGTTCAAGAAACACTTCGTTATGAAACTAAAATAAAGTTAGTACAGGATATAGCTATTCGCTGGAATAGCCAATTCGATATGATTGAATCTATATTAACAAATAAAACTGCATTGGATATGATAAGCATCGAATTCCAAAATATAAAAGACTATCTTCCCACTGCTACTGAATTTAAGGTGCTGGAGGATTTGTGTGATTTGTTACACCCAATTAAAGAGCTAACAAAACTTTTTAGCGGAAAGAAATATGTTACAGTAACATTCCTGTTTCCAACACTGTATTCTCTACTAAATGAAATACTTGAATCGCAACCTATTTTTACAGAACTAGTTAAGACTTTTTAAAAGGAATTATTAAGGTCTCTAAAAGGACGTTTTAAATACATTTTTGCTAATGATTTTTTTTTAGCAGCTACTTTTCTTGATTTCAAATTTCGTAAATTCGAGTTTATCAAAAATGATATCTATAGATATGAATGCATTTCAAAGGCAAAAATGTTTATAAAAACATTTTATGAAATGCATCTAAAAGAAACCGAAGAAATCGATATAACAATTGAAACAAATTGTTTAAATAACACTTTGAACTCGTCAAACAGCTCAGCTGACAATACCATAAAAACATTTCAGCAATTGTCAACGTCACCTATTGCAAATAATATTACTTTAGTTAACAACAAAAGACGAAAGTCTATCAACTTAATTGAACTAGTAACAGATAAATCTTGTTGTAATTTAATTGAGAGCAATGATAAACTTGAAAAAGAAATAAATGATTACAGTCTGCAATACTTTCATAGCTACGAAAATAGTGCCATTGAATTTTTCCAAGCTAATCAAAAATTGCTCCCGGTTTTGACACAAATTGCACGGATAATATTTTCAGTTCCAGCGACATCCGTGCCATCAGAATGCTTATTTAGTTCAACCGGTTTATTAGATACGGAGCTACGGAACAGGCTTGCGCCAAGCTTATTGAAGCAGTTAGTTTTTATTAAAGAAAACAAGTAATCAAAAACATTTCTTTATTAAAATAAAAAAAATTATTTAGTAAAAGTGTATTTTATAAATCTTAGTAATTTAAAGCACTTTTATTCTTTTTTTTTTATCTGATGAACTTTTTTACAAACAGCTTAATTAATGACAATATGTTTTCTGCTACATTCTTTTCAATTCTGGAAAAAACACCAATATCCAATGATTGAGCTGCCATCAGGGCAGGTGCAAGTAGGTGTGACGTGGTGGGGTGTCATTAAAATTTTTGTTGAGTAAAAAATTAGGTCCTTGTTTTTTGAAGTTCGACGACTGACCTGTCTAAAAGGTCTACATTTGCCGACTTCTTTAAAAGGGTTATTTTTGCCGACTAAATGCACAAAAAATGCATTTAGGAGGGTGTGTGTGTAAATGATTCGTAAATTTAAATAATCTTTCCCCGTTATTGAATGGTTTAGAATTTGTAACTAAAGAGGACTAATTTCATAGCTTGTAGCAGTAGCATTTACTGTTATGATATTGCCCTTTTTTAAGAAATCTTGTTGTCCAAACAACTAATTATAAATTGGATTGTTTTATCTTTCCCTAACTTGAGGAAAATCTTTATGAACAAAAAAGTGATTAGAAATCTTGTTGTCCAAACAACTTTAAACCTTTCTGTGAGAGTCTTTTTTTAACTTTCTAGGAGTGATTATAGATGAAAATATGTCATGGAAATATCATATTAAATCTATTGAAATTAAAATGTCCAAAAATACTTCAATGCTATATATAGTTAAACCTTAACTTTATTTAGCATAAAAAATATATAATTTTCTTAATACGGAGTCTTAGAAAATTATATATTTTTCATTTAGGGAGAGTGGGGCAAAGTGGGTCGAATTTCTTTCTTTTTTAATTTGAGTGAAAGTTAAAATATATATTTAATGTTTGTCAAGGCTAAAGGATTGAGAATATGTCCTTCATGACAAGAAATAACTAAAATCTAAATATATATTATCTAACAGCTCACAGAAAGGTTTAAAGTGAGTTTTTGTTAAGTGATTCACTGTACCCCAGTACTGGGGTACAGTGAAACAATCAACTCATTTGCAAATTAGTGGTAGTTAATGGGGGCGTAGCCAAATAATTTTGAGGATGAGGGTGTAAATACATTGTACACTATACTTTTGGTGCACTTTTGGTAACTAATATTAAATAATTTAAATTTTTTCTGATTGACAAAATAAAGAATAAATTTTATTGATAACAAAACTTATTCAACCATCTAAAATCACAAAAAAAAAATTATTTAATAAAACTTATTTAACCAACAACACAAGAAATTTTTTAAAGTGAATTTTTAATTTTTATAAACATTTTTATCACAGTGAATTAACCGTTTCACGGTACCCCGATTTATTGTGCCCCACTATAAAAAATAAGGTTCAAGTTTAATTTCTTGGGGCATGAGTTTTATTAAAGGAAAAGCAAAACTACTAAAATGAACCATAAAGATCAGTATTCCGAATATAAAACTTTAACTTATAAAATGATTTTAACCATGATCTCCACAACAAACATAAAGATGGTAAGAGCATTTACTTTAGTTAGCTAAAAACATAAATTACCTACCTAAAACCGAGAGTCAAAAATTATGTGGTAACACCTATAAATAAAGATGGGTGATATATGCGCACTTAAACTTATTACATCATCGTGATGAACAAAATCATAATCTTTGAAAAAATGCTTCTTATTCACTGTGCCCCTCAATCCACTGTACCCTGACTTCCCCTATTCATAGTTTTTTTATTTATAAACTTAATATATACCAAGTTATGCTTTTTACGTTTAAATCAAAACATGCGTTATCTCCTTATATATTTCACTCTTACTTTGCAGAAATATCTCATTAATACCCATCTGATAATTTTGTAATTCCAAGATCTTATTTAAAACTCAATTCATTTCAAATTCAATACCGTGGACCATTTATATGGAAAAGTTTTTAAAAAAACATTATTAAAAATAAAATTCTTCTAAGAGCAATTCTAAGAACATCTCCTTAGAATAATTCGAAAGAGAATGTAAACGTTTTCTATAAGAAAAAAATTTCAATATTTCTTTTAATATTTCTTTTAATAAGTTCGAAATTAATTTAGCTAACAAATATCTATTGGTTTTTTCTCGAAATTAATTGCACACTTCGAAACTTTTTTTTTTCTTTCGAAATTAATTGGACTTTTCAAAATACACTTATTTTTTTCGAAGTTAATTTGACTTTTCAAAACTCTTTTTTTTCTTTCGAAATTAATATCACTTTTCGAAATACATTTTTTTTTTCGAAATTAATTTCACATTTCGAAATTCTTTTTTTCCTTTCGAAATAAATTTCCTTTTTCGAAATCCAGCTTTTTATTTCGAAATTAATTTCACATTTCGAAATTCTTTTTTTCCTTTCGAAATTATTTTCCTATTTCGAAATCCACCTTTTTATTTCGAAATTAATTTCACATTTCGAAATTACTTTTTTTTTTCGAAATTAATATGGCTAGTTCGATTATTATCGAAAGTTTTTTTAGATTTCGAAAAAAAAGAAGTATTTCGATAACGTTTTAATCGAAAATTTTCGAAAATTGCAATTTCGATAATGAACCCTACTTAAAATGCTAGAAATTTTTGTAGAATTGTTCGATTTTGATAATTTTTCACCTTTAAAACACTTGGCTTCAAGTTCTTTCCAATGATATATAACAATCTAGTGTTTGATTAATTTAAAATTTTTATGTCACATACCTAACAAGAAGAAAGAAAATGAAGTAAAAACTTTTGTTTTTACTTTATTCTCTTTTTTTCATTTTGTTTTCACATTTTATTAAAGCAAAATATCATCGAATTATTTGTGAGTAAAAAACAAGCTTTAGACAGACACTTCAAAAATTTGATTTACTTTGTATGTAGCAAAAATTGCATGTACTTCAGAAACAAATTTTTGATAAAATTTTGTTTTCAAAAAATAAAAGATTATAGTATTTTTGGTTATTTTTGGCAACTAACTTGCTTTTTTGCATACATATATAACTAATTGTCATGGATTATTGAAAAAAGTTAATGTTAAAAAAAAGTAAGACCAGAATAGTATAGGGGAAAACAGGATTTGTACACTTTTTACACAAGTCATTTAAAGCAAAAATAATTGCTATTTTAAAATAAGTTTAATGCTGCTGAGTAACCTAATTATCTGGCTTTAATAATAATGTAATTTAGTTTTGAAAAAAGCTAACATGGCGGTACTATGATGCCTTTTTCAAAAAAATGGAGATTGTACGAATGCACCCTACATGCAGGGTATGCAGGAAATGCACCCTACATGCTTCGTTCTACACTTTGTTAATGAAGTTACCCCTACAATGCAGGGAATGCACCCTACATGCTTTGTTCAGTTCTTTGTTTGGTATTTTATTACAAAGTTAAAAATATATTTATTAAAAATAAACAATTACGAAAATTAAAATTGAAACAAAATAATTATTAAACATAATAAAAATAAAATTATAAATCCCATCTGCATAGAATACATATTTTATCAAAAACTTTTCTAGGTTCTCATAGAAATCTGTTACGGCTGCCTGTTTAAATGCGAAAGAACGGGCTGCGCGGTTTTTTCATACAGATTTAAAGTAAGAATCCTCCCTACTTATTTATGTGCCCCAACCATAACAATTAACATAGAATGTGCCCCAAACATAACAACTAACATATAAATTCAAATAAAAATAACAGATAAGGTTATTAGAAAACTATTGTCTAAATAATAATCTAAGACACTTGAACAAAAAGCATAATAAATTATTTCATTAATTGGATCGAAAATTATTACGAATAAATGTTTTCAAAGATTAAGTGTAAAATTACTTTAGCAGTGAAAAAAAAACATATCGACTTGTTCCAATAACGACTAAGATGGCACTGCCACAGCGCTAAGCTGTTAGAGTTTGTGCATGAGTGGTCTTCACACACATAAATATAAATGTGTTAAAACAAAGAATGGTCTAGATATGCTTACTGTAAGAATGCTTCGCTGTACAAATCCTACCTGCTCTTGCCTAAGTATTTTTATTGAAATCATGTTTACTGATAAAAAAATGAATTAGAATATTTTTCTAAAAATCATGCAATTAAAAACATTTTCCTTAAAAAAATTTTTTACTCCTCTAATTTTCATGAATTTGTTTCTTAAAATTATATAATTTTCTAGTATATTCAAAACTTCCTTATTTTAAAACAATATATATTTAATCGTGAGAATTTAGTATTAATTATAAGTGAACAATTATAAAACTACCTTACTTTAAGTATTTTGCATCCACATAATGCATCGACGTCTAATGCAACAATAATTAATACTCTCTAAAAAAACAATTAAAAATTTAATTTTTGATAACAAACCTTTTAGAATAAATATTTTCAAAAAACTTATTGATACCTCCGAAGCTACAACATCGTAAATATCTTCCTTAATATTCTCCGTCAACATTTCATACACACTTCAGGTAGTTAAACCATTTTAATTTAAAATAAACTTCTGGATTCAAATAAAATTGTTACTGTTACAGGACCTGCTTTGTTTTTATTTGAATGCGCCATTAAGTCAGGTTTCGCGGGAACATCTATATTTAGTTTCCATTCTTTTTGTAAAGACGACTGAATAATTGCGAACTCGCAAAAGTGCGAATAGCGTAAGTGCGAACTGGCTAAGCGATGTAAATTTTCCGGTAAGTTTGATTCAAAATTTACCGGTAAAATTTACAGGTAATATTTACGTTAAATTTAGGGTAAATATTCCTACATAAAAAAAATTTTTTGAAATAAAAATAAGTAATTAATAAATAATAATAATAAGTAAGTAATAAAAAAAAACTTCAAAATTTATCAGGTGGATTTTTTTTTTCGGTAATTTTCCGGTAAATTTTACCTTCGCAACACTGGTGCGAAGCAGTGGCAAAAAACTGGTAAAATTGCGAAATGGCATAAGTGTACCAAAAGAATTTGGAAACATTTGCATAAGTGCAAACTGCAAACTGGCATAAGTGTGCTGAAAGAATTTGTCAACATTGGAATAAATGGGAAAAGCCAATTCGCTCTAATGCCATTTCGCACTTATCCCAGTTTTTGCTACTTCCCCGCGGTTATGCCAGTTTGCACTTATGCTGAGTCGCACTTATGCCAATTTTTGCAACTACTACGTACTCTTGCTAGTTCGCACTTATGCCATTTTGAAATTATTCAATCTCCCGTTTTTATGGATAGAAGATTTTTTTTTCAAAGATTGTACTGATAGTAGCCTGATATTAGTCCCCTAACTAAACGCAGGACCGGCGCAAACACGTATTTTTGGGGGGTTATAAATAGAACAAAGTGTCGATTAATTTTTTTATTATCATTAAATTTAATCATTCTTGTAAAGTAATGTTAATTATTAAAGAACCAAATAAAATGAACATTTACAATAATGATAAGTTCTCAGTTAAAACTACTTAATCATGACGTCAAAGAGCGTTGTTTTTTATTCTTGTTTACAAAATAACGGGACGACTGAATAAGCGCGAATTTGATAAGTGCGAACTGGCATTTGTGCGAATGGCGTAAGCGCGAATTGGCATAAGCGCAAATTGGCATATGTGCGAACTGGCATAAGTGCGAAGCGTTGCAAAAACTGGCATAAGTGCAAACTGGCATATGTGCGAATTAGCATAAGTGCGCCATAACATTTTGCAAACATTGACATAAGTGCGAATTGGCATAAGTGCGCCGAAAAAATTTGCAAACATTGGCATATATGCGAACTGGCATAAGTGCGAATCAGATACAAAAACTGGCATAAGTGCGAATTGGCATAAGTGCGAAATACTAATTTGCCAATATTAGAAATTTTATTTAAAATTTTATTAATTAATTATGCCAATATTAGAAATTTTATTCGGCGCACTTATGCCAATTCGTACTTATGCCAGTTCGCACTTATGCCAGTTTTTGTAACTGCTTCGTACTTATGCCAATTCGCACTTATGCCAATGTTTGCAAATTTGTTTGGCGCACTTATGCCAATTCACACATGCCAGTTCGCACTTGTGCCAGTTTTTGCAACTGCTTCGCACTTATGCCAGTTCGCATTTATACCAATTAGCACTTATGCCAATGTTTGCAAAATGTTTTGGCGCACTTATATCAATTCGCACACATGCCAGTTCGCACTTATTCCAGTTTTTGCAACGCTTATGCAAAACATACATATGCCAATTCGCGCTTATGCAGCCTCCCGAAAATAACAAGGGTATATCTTATTGACGTCTATTTTCAACAACCATTTTTAAATCAATTATGCCCAACATATCTTGGTTAGTATTAAGAAGTATCAAGTCTTGTAGAGAATCAACGTGCATTGTGGATCTGAAATAATTTATGATCAATTTTAGAAGGCCATAAGAGTTTTAATGGCTTTTTCAGTTTTATAGCAACAACCTTTAAAAATAATTAAATATAAAAAAACCCGTTTAATAGCTAATAATAAAAAACACTAAAAAAAACAACAAAATATGGACCCCGCAGAGTTTTATGTGTAAAAGCCCTGGATGATGTACCTATATGTGCTGTTACCAGTATTCCTAACATTTTTTCTAACGGTATTCATAATTGAAACTAATCAAACCCATACAGGTTTTATTAATCAGACTCGAACTGCTTATCTTATTTTAGATAAATATGGAGTTGTAAAAAACTTATCATCACTGATAAACTTTTTTGTAAATGTCTCTTTGTACTGGAAGAAAAAAATTATTATTCTTACTCAGAAAATAAATCTTATTCAACTTATTCAAAATTATTTTATTATTTATATATTATTTATTATTTTTTATTTATTAATTAAATCTTATTATTTATTATTGTAGCGAATGTATTCAACTATAATATTATAGTGGTGTTCAGGAAATGTATTAATCTTATTCAACTATAATATTGTAGCGAATGTATTTAACTATAATATTATAGTGGTGTTCAGGAAATGTATTAATCTTATTTAATTATAATATTGTAGTGCAAGGAATGTATTAATCCTTTTTAACTCTAATATTGTCGTTTAAGGAATGTATTAATCTTATTTAACTATAATATTGTAGCGGTGTTCCAGGAATGTATTAATCCTATCGGCCTGACATGGTATAAATGTAATTAAGTGATTAAGAAGATCAGATTATTTTTGTTGCGTACCAATGATTTTTCCAGGTTTGCTACTATATGTTATATATCATACATACATATCATATATATGTTTTCTTTTATAAATATCGTCGAATTACCAATTGTGTTCTCTTTGTTTTTTTTTATTTTGTTTATATTCAACTGAAGTTTAAAAATGATGTATAAAAAAACTATAGCTAATGAAGAACTTAAAATTATAGAAAAAGACAGTTTGCGATGGCAAAATGTTCTTCTTCGCTTAATGAATATCACTCTTTACCTAGCTGAAAATAATATGGCTTTTCGAGAGAGTTCAGATAAACTGTTTACACCTCAAAACGGCAAATTCTTTGGACTAATACAAATGCTTGCAAAATTTGATCCTGTGATGCAAAAACATTTAAAATGTGGCAGATCATTACTGCGGGAAAAATATTAAAATTGAGTTAATAGATTTAATGTCTCAAAATGTTAATGGTAAAATAATGAAACAAGTCTTGAAAGCCGTTTACTATTCAATCATTGCTGATTTTATACCTGATATTTCTAGAAAAGAACAACTTTTTCTTATAATTCGAATTGTTGACTGTTCATTAGTCATTAGAGTTGAAATTAAAGAGTACTTTTTAGGGTTTTTTCTGTTTCTGATTCTACAGTCTTAGGACTTACTGAAGTTTTAATCGAATTGCTTACTAAACATGGACTTCTCTAACTGCAGAGGTCAAGGGTATGATAATGGATCAAATATGAAAGGAAAGATAAATGAGGTACAAAAAAGCATTTTGAATATTAATCCTTTAGCATTATATGTTCCCTGCGGCAGTCATAGTTTAAATTTGGTAATAAGTGACTTTGCACGGTCTTCAGTAAAATGTATAACTTTATTCGGTATTCTCCAAAGATTTTTCACTCTATTCTCAGCTTCAGTAAGCCGATTGAAAATTTTACTTAATCACGTTAAAATTTTGCATTTAAAGAAACTCTGTGACACGCGGTGGGAAGCAAAAATAAGTAGTGTCAAAGCCATTCGTTATTAAGTTGGTGACATACATCATGCTTTGATAGCATTGTCAGAAATTGAAGAATTTGATCCTCTAACTGCACATGAAGCGATAACCCTAGCAGAGAGAAATTTGAAAGATTTTAGCTTTTTTGTCTCTTTAATTGTCTAGTATGACGTTCTTTATCAAGTCAATATTGTTAGTAAAACTCTTCAAGAGGAGGGCATGGATATCACTCAATATGGAAAATTAGTGAAAAGCTGTTGCTCATTTTTGGAAAACTACAAAAAATGTGGTTTTAAAAATGCAATTATAAAAGCAAAGGATTTGGTCGTAGAATTACAAAAGAAGCCTGTTTTTAAACCACTTAAAAGAATAGTACGAGTAAAACGCCATTTTGACAAGATGAGATTTATTCATTTTCTCCTGAAAAAAAAATTAGAAATCGATTTCTTCAATCCTCTTTTAGACACATCTCTAATTTTAATGTGAGAAAGCATTATATAGTTGGAGAATTATTTAGAAGTTTGGGGTTTTTTGTATAATTTCAATAGTTTGCAAAAAAGAGAAGAAATTCTAAAATCATGTTTAACGCTTTACAGTAAACTTACCGTAAATCTAAAATCAGACATATTATTTTCAGGTTATTTTTGTTTCCAGACTCCAATTACTGCATTTTTTTGGGAAAAAAATTGCAGTAATTGGAGTCTGGAAACAAAAATAACCTAAAAAATTATCTTATTTACCCTGAATGTGAAGAGAAAGATAAACTTAAATTCGTTGACAGGTTTTAAGTTTTATTTAATAATGATTTAACGTTCAAAAGTTATGAATATGTTTAATTTCCTCCCATTCCCAAAATGTAGAGCTGTACACTTTTTTCATAAGTTATACATTGTTTTCAGTTTATCATGTATTTTTTAAAACCAAACCAGCAAATTCAGATTTTTTTAATTTACTGTAGTACAACGCTCGCTAAATATGAAGCTACAAGTTTATTTTCTACAACCTTCCTAACGATCCTGTTACCCAGTGGGCACCGGACCTAAAAAAGACGTCTTTTGAACGTTCAAAAGACGTCCAAAACGTTCAAAAGACGTTCAAAAGACGTCCAAAACGTGTATAAGACGTTTAAAAGACGTTTTTTTTACGTCTGTGCCCACTGGGTAGTACCCCACTCAAATTATTTTTCTGTGCAGTAACTTTTCAAGGTTTGTGTCCCGGAGTTAAAGCGTTGAAAGAAGTTTTTAACAACTAACCATTTAAAAAAAAGAAATAACCTTCTTAACTGCAGTGACTTTCGCGGTTTCGGGAAGTTGAATATACAGTGTTTATCAGTTTTGTTCAATTTCGACATCTGGCAAAAGTTGAGGGCAACTCAAAAAGAACTTTAAGGTTGAATAACTTAGTATGATTGCAAAGAACCATTGAGTTCACTACGGCTGCTAAAATAGCAAACCATTTATGGTTCACAGAAACCGAGCTACTTTGATTAGAAAAGGTCAATTTTACTAAATAAAGCACTTCACTTTATTTGGTAAAAGTACTTTATTTAGTAATTGTATCTTACCAGAAATTTTTGATGCATACAGCTAAATAAGAGATATAGCTTATTACGCCAAAACAAAAGGTGCAAAAGCTGTCATCAACTGATTTCATCTCATAAGAGTTTATGAAAGTCAAAGTTGTTGTGTTTTTTATTAGTAATGAATATACAAACTCCAATACTACTGATAAGTTTCTATGCGTACACCACCTGATACATATGTGTACACTACCTGACTCATATGACACCAGTAAGACAAAGCAAATTTAAAATTCTTGTTATATGCAATCTTATACTCTCAATGATAAATGAAAAAGAGTGCAGCAAATCTTTGACTGACACACGTTCTCATCTGAAATGTTACATATGTCCCATTAAAATGTTACATATGTGGTGTCAACTAGCACATTTTAGTAAGTTAAAATAAATAAAATTTGTATTTTGTTGAAGATGGCGGAAATGTTACGGGAGGCCACAGGTAAAACACTGATATTTCCATTCAAATGTGCCCACTGAAGACCTCTTAAATCTTATTGCAATTCAAGATTTTTTTTTTGTCTGTAAATGAATCGTAGCATTATTCAAGGAACATAATATTTTTCTTTTCTTGAATCTTTAAATGAATTTCTCATTTCAGTTCCGATTTCCCTAATACAAAGCATAAAATGTCTTTTTAATCCTTTTGTACCAACTGCGGTAGGATTTAATACTGTTTCTTCGCAGATAATACATTCTCTTTCATTTGCAGATAATGCATTCTCTTAGTCTACATCCATCGTTTCTAAAAAAAACAAATTACTTTAACTTATATAAAACATAACAAACAATCAGAAAAAGTTAGTGTCGAGATGTATACTTTTAAATTGAAATTTTATTAAAATCTATATGTGAAATATTATAAAAACTTATGCGCTTTTCGGTTTTAACTTGTTTTTATTCGATTGACATAATCAGTTATTTTTATTTTTCTATTATTTTGCTTGAAAAAACAAATAAATAATCATGTAAACAAAACGTTTATCGTTGCCGAATAGAGTTTATTGATACTTCATTATATTTTGTTTTAATTGAAACGTTTAACTTAAAACCCTGAAAACATTCGAAGCGCTTTTAGATTCTTCTCTTAGATTCAAAGTTTTAATCAAATTGTTGAACTTTGAACATTTATTATTCCTCAAATCGTTTTCAATAAAAAAGAGTGAAATTTACAGATAAAAATAATTTTTTTTCCTATTTGTTCTAAACTTGAAATCAATTATCATCATTAATTAATTAAAAAGTAGATGAAAATCCAGCATTATGGAATGATGTCAATAACTCATTATTACCATGGATAGTGTCTATTGGCACGGCCGCCGTGCACAACTTCTAAACATGACTATTGGCACGGCTGCCATATAAACAGTTAAGAAAAGGTGTTTGCACGGTCAAATTGGCAAAATTTGAAATAGCACTACCCAGTAACTTTAGAATTAATTAAAAGGTACAACAAAACAAAATAAAAGCTAAAAAGGAAGATCTGAAAGAAAATGACAGCTTTGGTAATAACATAAAATTCTAAAATAATTCTAAAAAGAACGCAAAAAGAAAAAGTAAAATTAAAAAATAATTTTTAAAACCCTGTGGTTTTATATGTTTTAAAAACACAAATTTTGCAATAAGTTTTTTCTGATAAAACTATTTTATTTTATTAACATTCGGCTGTATGCGTGTGTAAAATAACAAAAAATATCCAGGAAGAGGCAAGACTCGAACATGCGACCTTCAGTTTACGAAGTCGACACCTTTATAGCGCGCGGTTAAATAAATAAGTTTAATTAAAATTAACTAAATTAATTAACTTACGGCATAACTAATTATTGAATATTGTATTGTCATCAAGCAAGAGTATGTATGCAAAACTTGAAGAAAATCTATCATCAGGAAGTTTCTCAAAAATTGATTGAGCGAATAGCCTTTTTATAATCGGAACACGGTGGCTGTGCAAATAGCCTTTTTAGAATTGGAAAACGGCGGCCGTGCTAATAGGCCATCACCAAGGGCTTTTTTTTTAAGTGTTATTATATTAAGTTATGAGAATATGTGCCAAATTTCAGTTTATTTAGAATTTTTTCTGGTTAATTATCTTACACAACTGGACTATAAAGACAGTAACCGACTTTAAAATTCAAATGTTTGTAAGTGGTATTGCGCTTGCGTATAATAACTTGTACGTTAACCGGACATTAAAACAAACGCATTGCATGAACTCAAGGTATCTATGAAACATTAAAATCTGCAAAAATTAATGACTCAACTATAATTACTCTGTTCCGATACTTTACTACGAACCAAAATAATAAAGTGAATTCTCGTTAACTCAAACAAACAAGGGACCAAGGAAAACGGTTTGACTAAAAAACGACAAGGAAAACGATGAATAAACAATGGTAAAACAAAATAAAACAATTGCTCTTGTTCTTGCTTTTAAAGGACTGAAAGTAAACATTTCGAGATAACAAAAGTTATCTCGTTATATATTTATAATATATAATTAACAGTAATAGCGACAAATTGTCAGTCATATTTGACTGCATTGTAAACCTCAGTGGTTGAAGTTGTCATTATAAAGGGCTGAAAAAAAGAGAAATCTCTGACTAAGGCTACAGTTAAATACGTCATAAAACAAAGGGGTACTATGACGCCGTTAAAGCCAATATTTTTTGTTTGTCCCGAGTGTCCGTCCCTTTACTCTTACTTTACCCTAACCCTGTCCCTTCTTGAGATAAGGGTGGGTACAAAAGAGGGGGGAGGAAGGGGTAAAAAGGGGATCTACCCCCTTCTCTCTCCTGTCAAACATCAAAATGTTCTAGACAAATTTTTTATAGAAATAACAAAATACAAAAAATAATCCTGCAATTAATTTTTTTATTTAATGGGTATAAAACATTAGCCAACATTTGGAAAAATAAAAAAAAAGTTACGAATGCGACCGCTGGTTTTTTTTTGAGAAAGCTTTTGTTGCACAATTATCATTTTAAGGGTTGTTGAAGAAAGTTTCTAAACATTTTAATATCATTAAAGTAAATACATCTATCTATTAAATAACATAAAAGAACCATAAAATTTCTATTGTTCTGTTTTTAAAAACTTTCAAAAAAACTTATAGCTTTCGTTTTAAAATTTATTTTAATTTTAATTTGTAGCATAATTTATTTACGAAATATCGTTTTTGGTGGTTGAAATGTTAATAAAAAATATTTACTTTTTAACAAGTTGACACACGTTTTTTTATATAAGATATGATAAAAAATATTTTTTTAAAGAGAAATAACGAACAAGATAATTACCAAATATTGAAGTGAAACTAACTTCCTTGTTAAATTACAAATACCCTCACTTTGTGCATTCAAACAAGAATAAGAATGTTAAATACTCTTTGTTCGAGAAACATATACATAAGTTTCCGTGAATAATGATTTCAAAATGTCTATATAGAATTTTTGTAAGAATTGCTTTCTTTTTACAAAAGTTGGGGGAATACACAGTTAAGTACCATTATTCAAGCTAGTTACTTTACCTTTGAAAAGCTGTTGGTTAAAGATGGAGATTTTCAATCACATGATTGTCATGCGTATCACAAAGTTGCTATGTTGGCAGCATCAGATTTTATCAGATCATATGAATATCTGTATACAGATGTACGTAGTTTAGTTAACGAAGAAAGGCTTAAACAGACTATAAAAAAAGAGGTAGATTAAAGCCTATAATTTATTATATAATATTTCTTGGTGATTGGATTAAATGATCAGTTTAACGTTGAAATAAGTAAAAACTCTCTATTAATGATGACAGTTTACGTTAGTTGCTTTAATTTTGAGTGAGCGCTGGAGATTTTTGATTTCGAGTGAGTGCTGGAGACTTTCGATTTCGAGTGAGCGCTGGAGATTTTCGATTTCGTGTTAGCGCTGGAGACAATACTTTAAAAACCATTTAAATTACTATAATTTTAAAGCAACTTACATAAGTAAAACTGTTCAAAATAAAATATTTCAACAATGCGCTGTACAAATTCAAAATTTAATTAAAACAATTATTCTAAAAGAAAAATTTTAAAGCGTTATATTTGATGAAACAACGGATACCAGTCATAGTTCTCAAATGACAGTCAAAGGAAAGAGCTGCCGACATGAATACTAAGAATGTTCAAATAATGATTTTTTTTTTTTCAGAATTTAAATTATGGGAGCTAAAATGAACAATAAAATGACGCAATGAACAATAAAATGACGCAATCAAAAAGCAACAAGACCTACATGACTTGAAAAATACAAGTAATGTGATGGCAATGGCTTCCCTTTCATTAAATGTATTTTGCATTTGCTTTTTACCTTACCAGTTAGCGTTGTTTCAGGAAAACGGAGTTTCTCGATTTTAAAAAGACTTAAACCTTGGTTAAGATCAACAATTTGACAAGCAAAATTAATTGGCTTGTCAAATTGTTGATATATCATAGAGATTGCATTATAAATGTAAAAAAGATTATGGATAGATTTGCATCTTCGAAAAAGATAAAGCTCAATTTTATACTATGGTTTGTTAAATTTTTTGTTACGTTTTGATTAAAGGAAAAGAATATGCTAAAGATTTTGTTTTTAGTTGCACATAACAGAATAACCATTTATTAATTTAGTTTAACTATGCTTTGTTAATTATGCTTGTTACTATAAAAGAAAATAAAATTTTTCTAATTTTTAATTGTATCACGGACCATTTTTAGTCGGATCTACCACTCTTTTATGACTACCCCACAAGATAGTGGCAGACTTAGCATAGAGTATTTCGACTTTGCGGTACCAGCCTGGTACCGCAAAGAAAATAGAAAACTAGGTAACAACAGACCATTGTTAACATAACTGCTTTACAATTTTGACCGCAATATTGGCAGAAAACAAAACAGATACATTTTGTTTAAAAATATTATTATATATATTATACATTTTTAACAAAGGTGTATCAAAACCAAGGTCGACGCGATAGGGGTGTGTGTGTGTGTGTGTGTGTGTGGGGAGGGGGGTGAGACACACCCCCATCAATAACTTTTAGTCGGCAAATTTGATACCCTTAGTCGGCAAATGTAGACCTTTTCGATAAGTTTGTCGGTAAATTGAGACAGTCAGTCTGCAAATGTCGTCATGACAGTTGGCAAATTTTCAAAAACGAGGATCTTTTTTTTTTTTTTTAAGGGGGCTAAAATTGTAATAGCACCCCACCACGTGACACCTACTCGCGCCGGCCCTGATCAAAACTACTGTGGTTGTACAGTAACAAGTATTCATAAAACTACAATGAATTTGCAAACCATAAACGACTCTTTTTTTTATGTATGAAACCTACTCGCGCCGGGCCTACTTTTAAAGAGGCATCAAAAACTCCAGCAATGACAAATGAAAGACGTAAATCTATTTTTAATAGAAAAAACCCCCACTGCTTGATATGAGCAAAATTCCACTTGAGCAACATTTACTTAAGTGTAAATAATTACTTAGGTGTTATGCTGATAAAAATAAAAGGGCATTTGAAAAACCTTAGAACAATACTGCAAGGTTGTAGTATCGGACACGTCCGATGCTACATCTATTCTGCAGTAGTGTCGGACTACTACAATAGAGTCGGATGTGTCCGTTACTACAAAGCGGGAATTATACCTATAATTTCACGCGGGAAAAATAAAATAAACAAACCAACAAATACACCTAACATAACATAAGTTGATAATGATGATAGTTAAAAGATAAAAATGCAACAGACTTACTTTAAATATAAAATAAAATAATTTGAATAATAAAAATAAAAAGCATGTCTAACCATTTAAAGAAAAAGAATACTGAAAAAGAAATCAATTTAAAAAGCGATATAGATGCAAATCATTATCAGTATTGCATAAGTGGTGTAAATGTCAAGTTCCCTGTCAAAGCTTATCCAACACAAATTTCTTTGATGTCTAAGGTATAATATGTACTATATTTAATCATTAATTGCAAATTTTAGACGTATAGAAAATTGGGTGTACATAAATAAAACATTATTTTTACTCAATTTTAAATATTCATTTTTTTTTAACACATATTTTATGATTATTAATTTATGAACAAAACAAAACAAAAAGTGTATGCCAATCCATTAGTCGTTATATGTTGCAGCCATGGCAAAGTGGTTAGAGTTCTAGCTTAAAACTCTAACAAAGATGTTCGACATTTAACCTTGGCTCTAGCCTAGTGACATTGCATATACTTGTAACATCAATGTTATAAGTATATATACATAACAAGCGTTGTTTATCATGCCATGGACAAATTCTTTAGATTTAGGTTTTATTTGAGTTTTTACATAAGCTATTCATTTATTTATTAACAACTTTACTGATTTGATATAAAAATTTGACAAATAAAGAGCTATAAAAGTTTTTACTGCTTACAAAAAATAGTTTATATTTTCTTAAAAGTAGGGAGTTTAAGAATTATTACAACAATTTAAGATTCCAAAATAAAAGTAATATGGTTACTTTTTCAAATGTGTGTTTTAAAAATGTTAAATATTATAAACTGAATTTTAAATAACAGCCTTAATAGAAACCATACCATTGACAAAGAAAGAGATTTTCTACAGAATATTATTAATTTATTATTTAGTAATGACATTTTATAAGAAGCAGATTTTGTAAGAAAAAAAGTCAATCTAAAACTGGAACTTTGCCTTTTTTATATGATTTTGCACAAGAATTTTTGATTTTTCTTATCAATATTTAAAAATTAAAAAAGTGGTTTATATTTATGAAATAATTATATTTTTACGAGAGCTGTAAATTGCTTCCGTAAACTACTTTAGGGGGACTGGTAGTAGACAACAACAATTTTTTTCAGATTATAAAGGAAAGTTTTAAGAAAAAGTTTACTCTCAAGGTAAAATATTTGAAAATAGAAGAAAATCAAGTAAAACTCAAAAAATGTTAATTATAGAACTGTTGTGAACCTTTGAAATGAAGTTATTGTATTACAATGCTATTTCAGGCCTTGTTTTAAATAAAAAATGCTTAATGCATTAGCGTAACGCAATATTTGATAAAATTCTCATTTTTTTATTTTTTAAAGACCAACTTTTTTTAAAGTACTGAAATAATATTAATTAACACAAAACAAGTTAAATGTTATTTAACAGTTTTTTTATTATTACTATAAAGGAATGTTTTTTTTTTTTTTTTTTTTTAATAAGTAATTAAATTTATATTTTTTTAAAAAAAGTTTGATATTAACAAATTTCTTTCTTTTCTCTTGCATAAATTAATTAAAATAGGTTAAATTTTTAAGTTTTTAAAATGATTATTTCTTATATTTCTAATTGCAGCTTTGCAACAACAAATGAAATTTTATTGACAGTAAAATTTGATTTGACATAAACCCAAGCATTAACTTTAATTTTAATAAACTTAAATATATTTTTTAAGTCAAATTTAAATTATGTATTTTTTTTTTTAGAATAAAATTATATATTTTTATTAAATTTGTTTTGAATTAAATCATATATTTTTTTATCAGAATTAAATTATGTTTATATGATCTTTACTTCAAGCTTAAAAAATCAACTATAACAATAAAATAAAAACAAAATAAAACAAATTTATTATTTAAATTTAATTATTTAAATAACGCTTATATCAAACATAATTGTCATTCAAACTTTTGTAACAAATATTTTTACAAAAACGTAATTCAAAAGTTAATGTGACTCTTTAAAACAAGGGCTGCTATTTTTATTTTATTTTTGTTTTTTGATTTGATTTAATAATTATCATGTGACTAGTTCATTGCTTTGTAACTAATGGTATTTCTCAGTATTTATAATCTTTTTAAAATTAAAGTTGTCAAGAGTAACAAATTATTTCAAAAAATAGTTATAGCTATCACTATGCCAACTAAGTTAAAATAATAATTGATATTGTTTTTATAAGTTTTAAATTTATGTGTTACAACAAAAGTAAAATATTATTTGAATTTTTGAATAATTTTTTATTGTTTCTTTCTGCAACATGGGTGATAGTGTAGAGATTACATTTGCATTGATGTCATTTTAGTATTTTTTTCTTTTCATTTTTTATTGTTTTACAGATTTTACAAAGTATTCAAAAGAGGCAATGTTGTTTATTAGAATCACCTACTGGAAGTGGAAAAAGTTTAGCATTACTTTGCGCAACATTAGCATGGTTGTATGAAGAGAAAGGTTTTATTAATTATAGTGATTTTTTAAAACGCATTTTGTGTAATTAACAAATAATGTTATATTTAAAGATTTTTCTATGTAGGCATGTATTTTTATGATAAATTTAAACATTTGAAACTATTTTTCAATGTCTTTCTAAAAATCTTTTGTAAATAATTTTTTAAGTTACTTTAATTTATGAATAAGTTAAATCAAATCTTCCGTTGCAATGGAGTGATTTAATTGCTTTATTTTTTTTGTTTCATTTTTGTAAAGAATCGTTAAAAACTTTTTTTTTAACTTGACTAACAAATCAGAGTATGAAATGATTAAAAATTACTATTTTACGGTGCAATATTTCTTAAAACATTTTTTTTTTTGCAATATTTTAGAAAAAATTAATGTTTATACAATTTAAAAATAATGTATATAGAAGACTTTTTATTAGTTTAAATAAAATTTGTTTATTCATTAAACAAGTGTTAGAAGTTATTTGTGAAAGCTTTTTTCGTAACTGTAATAAATTTTTCAAATGATAAGTTTTGAAGCAATTTATTTTAAACGTAATTAAAAAAAGTAACAAAAAGTAATTTTCGCTTCAAGTTAGAGTTTTTTGAGTTTTATTTTAGTGCTTATACATTTTCTATTTCGTAAGAAATTGTTTTCTTTTTTAATTTTTTTTTTTTCTTTCGTAGTTTTAGTTTTTAGCTAGCGTTTTTTTCTCAGAGCATTCCTAAAATGTTCAAAACTCATCTAAACATCTAAACAGTCATGGTCAAGTTGTCAAAGAATAAAATGATTTGCGTGATCAGCAATAGCGCTCGATTGCACATCATTCCTGTCCAAGCCTGAAACAGTGGAAAATCAAGTCAAATTTAAGAATCCTATAACAATGTTAAATATTGAGATGTAACATTATATGTTACCATTTGGTTTTAAATGTCCATTATTTTTCCCTAACTCAGATGTAAAACTCTAAAAATTAAGAGTAATCAAGTATATTTAAAAAACTAAAGAAATATCACTATAAATAATTTAAATAACAATGCTTTAACTATTACATAAAAGTTTGAACGTTGTCGTTATATTAAAACAAAATAATGGCTAGATTTTATATATATTTTTGGTTGTCACTAAGTGACATAATTTTTTTTGTTTATCCTTATAACATTTTCTTGACATTGTCAATTAGGACCAAACTTTAATACATTAAAAGTAAATAAAACATTTTTTTTAAATGGTCCAAAGGTGTTATAAGATTGATTGAAAACAATAAAAACTCTCATGAATACAGATTTTATGATATTTTGATTGATCACTTTCTTATTCAGCATGTTTCTTTTCCAACATTTCAATTATCAAACAATGAAGGCCTTAATACTCTTGACTTTATTATTTACAACACAAAAGAATAGATTATTCCAAAATGAATTACATCCAGTTCTAAGAAATATTAAAAAAGGGCACTTAGTTCTAAGTTACATAATTTTTTTAGATCAGTTTTATAATTGAGGATGTAATTGTATGAGATTATAGGAAATCAAATTTTGATTCAATTAGTAGATCGTTTTCTAATGTGGATTGGTCAACGTGTTTTAATGGCAAATCAGTCCAAGAAATGTAAAATATATTTATATTTTACATGAATGCAGCGTATAAACTATACATTCCAATCAAAAAATCAGATATTTGAAAAAAAAGCAAATATTTTGGATAAACAATGATCTTAAAAAATTAATAAAATTAAAAAAGATCCTTAGATTTTGCAACTGTTCCTCAGGGTGAAAAGTTTCTTCTCTTGTGAATGAAAGTCAAAAATGAATCAAGAAAAGTTAGACAAAATTATGAAAAACTTGTGACATTGGCTAAGAAAAATCCAAAGTTAATTTACAAATATATGAATAGCAAATAACAACAGATTAATAACTCAATAAAAGCTTTACATAATTAGTGAATTAATTAGTGAAATTGACATAATTAGTGACCCAAATTAAATCATAAGTTTACTAAATAATAAGTTCCAAGATGTATTTGTCCATGAGAATAATTTTAATTTGCCAACATTTGCATCTAGAATCAATAAAAGTTTGGATTTTGATATAATTTCATACAAAGATATTCTTAATAGATTAGAACGTTTAAATACAGTCATGTGGAGCAGATCTTGTTAAACCTTTAATCTTAAAAATTGTGCATATGGAAAACCACTACCACTTGCATATATTTATAGCTTCCATTATATACAGCTTAGTGAACTACCTGTTCAGTGGAAATCAGCCAATATAAGTTCTCAATTTAAAAAAGGAAGTAAACTGTTGCCGTTTAATTATTGTCCGATTTCACTCATTTCTGTACCTTGTAAAATTCTAGAAGGGGTTGTACGAGATTTAATTATAAATTTTCTAAACGAAAAAAATCTTCTTTCGAAAAATCAACATGGCTTTGTTTAAAAAAAAACCTGTTCAACCTACCTTATTGAAACATTAGATTCAATCTCATTATTTATATCAGAATGTACCTGTAGATGTAATTTACTTAGACTTCGCAAAGGCATTTAATTCAGTGCCCCATTAAAGACTACTGATAAAGCTTAAATGTTATGAGATTTCTGGTACATTGTTAAAATAGATTGAAGCATTTCTAAAAAATAGAAGACAAAGAGTTGTCATGGGAGAAGTTGTCTTATCTTGGAAGGATCTATTTGGTGGTGTAGTGGAAAAATCAAATAAGTCTATGTGCAAGTAAGCAAATAAGACTGGTCTTTTGTAAGACCGTTAATTGAAATGTATCTGTGCGGTCTCCATGTCTTAAAAATAAAATTAATTTCTTTGAAAAGGTACAGCATCGCACTACAAGAATGATATCGCCACTAAAAAAACTATTTTATGAGAAAAGATTAGACAAAATGGGTCTCACTACTTTAGTTGTAATATGGATTCGGGGTGACTTGATTCAAATGCATAAGTTATTCAATGGAATTGAAAAAGTAAGTTTAATTAATGAAATTTTGCCAAAAAATTATCAATCAGCAAGAGGTTATCAAATGAAATATAATCACAAAATAACCAGTTTTTTGCCTCTGCATTATTTTTTAACAAACAGAGCATCATTTTACTGAAATCGACTACCTACTGATGTCGTTAATGCTATTTCTGTGAATTATTTCAAAGCTAAACTTGACATATGGATTTTAAATATTGTAATATCTTTCCAAGTGTACTTAGTACACTCACTGAATTATTGGTCACAGCTCAAATATATTACTATTACTATATTACGTAATTGATAACATTGATGACATAATTAGATGACATTGAATTTTAAAGTTATTGAGTTATTTAGTTATAAAAAATATATCTTTAAAATGTTTTAAGTGAAAAGTGAATGATAATGAATAGTGGAGAAAACAAAATGTTTTTCTAAAAGAACAAATAAAATAATTTATTTTAAAATAAAGTAATATGTTTTAAAACTCTATTTAGTTAAATTTTAAAAAGTACATTTTGTTACAGCGCAAAAAGAGGAAGAAGTTACAAATGTTCAAGGTATCATCAAAGAAGTTAGCAATGTTCAAGCTAACATCAAAGAAGCCAATATTGTTCAAGCTAATATCAAAGATAATGTGCAGGAAACAGCAAAAAAAGTTATTTCAAAAGGTATTTTTTATAGTCATTATATACGCTTATAGTCATCAGCCTTCAGAATTAGAGTTAGCATTTGGCAATGCTGACATAACTGCCGGCCTTAAAGTGTTTGAGGTCGGCAAAAAAATGCCTACCTTGTTTCTATGTTTTATGGTAACCCTTTTGTGTCAACCTCTTACAGTTTTAGTTTTCCAGAGGGAAAGAGTCTTTATCAAACAATCTTACAAACCTGAGTTTTGCATTGCAATCAAGCAAACTTTAAAAACCAGTTACAAACTATGCAATAATAACATTATAATTTTAGGTTTTTTTGAACATTATAAATTAAACACTTGCCCGGTATTGGATAGTTTTTGTTAATAATTTAACTATTATATTTTTTTAAATTAAATATAGCAGATATGTTCAGTGACTTTTAATTTAATGAAATATAATCACTGAACAATTAGTATCTTGAAAACACTATTTAACAAATTTTTTTGTTTGAAATAATTTTACTGAAGTAGTAATTAAACGATAAACCTAGAATTTAAATAATGTTATATATTTAAAATTTTTAGAAGATGATGGCGATGATTTTAAAAGAGAAGCCAAAAAAATACGAAAAAATATTGTAAGAAGTTTTTTTTTCCTATTTCTTTTATCTCAATTAAATTGGTCTCACTTTGTATAAATAAAAGACTGATGTAGTTTTTTTATAGATTATCTAAACTTAT
This sequence comes from Hydra vulgaris, assembly GCF_022113875.1. Lineage (NCBI taxonomy): Eukaryota > Metazoa > Cnidaria > Hydrozoa > Anthoathecata > Hydridae > Hydra > Hydra vulgaris. Next base: position 32,319,079 of record NC_061165.1, read on the forward strand.
CTGATAAATAATTGGTGTCAGTATGTATAAATAAATAATTGGTATAGTTTTTAGTATATAAATAAACTATGGTTTAAGTTGTTATTTTTTGTTATACAAGAATATAATGATAATTTCAAGCAAGGAAAAACAAGCAAGCTCTAAAGTAAAATTAAAAATTTTTTCTTTGAAATACCACTCATAAAAATTTAAAAATGAAATTTTATAAAAAACTTGATAAATATGTTTAGTATTTAAAATACTGCAGTTTTTCTATTTATGAGTATTTAATGGTTGTTGCAAGAAATGTTTATGATTGTTTTTCTATACTTTTATAAAGTAAGTTTTGATATATTGATTGATTTTCCTTTGTAGACTTCAGTTAAAAAAATTGACAACAATGAATCTGAGAGTAGTATAGAGTTGCTTCCAAACTATGCTCCTGATGAAATCCCAGTAAAATTAGAAAAGCGAAAAAAGTATGCTTTTAGTTTACTTCTGTTTTGTTATTTTAATACATGTAATAAAAAGAGTTTTTCGAACTTTTTTTTGAATAATAAATACCTGCTTTTACTTTTGCACTAAGGATATTTTATGAGTGTAGTGATGTTGTGATGATAAGGATGTTCTATGAGTGTAGTGATTTTGTGATGATAAGGATGTTCTATGAGTGTAGTGATGTTGTGATGATAAGGATATTTTATGAGTGTAGTGATGTTGTGATGATATGAATGTTCTATGAGTGTAGTGATGTTGTGATGATAAGGATGTTCTATGAGTGTAGTGATGTTGTGATGATAAGGATATTTTATGAGTGTAGTGATGTTGTGATGATATGAATGTTCTATGAGTGTAGTGATGTTGTGATGATAAGGATGTTCTATGAGTGTAGTGATGTTGTGATGATAAGGATGTTCTATGAGTGTAGTGATGTTGTGATGATAAGGATGTTCTATGAGTGTAGTGATATTGTGATGATAAGGATGTTCTATGAGTGTAGTGATGTTGTGATGATAAGGATGTTCTATGAGTGTAGTGATGTTGTGATGATAAGGATGTTCTATGAGTGTAGTGATGTTGTGATGATAAGGATGTTCTATGAGTGTAGTGATGTTGTGATGATAAGGATGTTCTATGAGTGAAGAGCTTTTTAATTCTAATTTGTTAAGGAGTTAATGAAATATAATTTTATTTTTATTAACTTATGATTTATGTATGATATATTTAAATATCAGGTGATCTTTTTGGTTGTTTATTCAATAATCAGAGTGTTGTTTTATGCGTTCATTAGTTTTTTAATTTTTAGAATTCAGGCAAGTGTTTTTCTTTAAGATAATTCTTTAGTATTAATAAGTTTTTAGTCTTTCAACTTACAATCAAAGTCTCTATAAAAATATGCTTCTTTTAAGATCCAGGTTGACATTTTTGAATAATTTTTTTTTGAAAATATTAGGGATTTTACCCCAAATGCTAAAGATTTAAACCCAAATATCTTAACAACTTGATGTGATGGTGAAAAATGAGTTGTATATTTGAAATCAAAATGCCATACAAAAAACAAATTGTTTGCTCGTAACTAAAAAAAAAATTTTTTTGTTGACCTGTATAATTAGTGCAATTTTTTTTTGTTGACCTGCATAATTAGTGCAATTAGTACAAGAGCATACTAGTCCACTGTTCTTTTTTTACAAAAAATTTTTTTTTTGTTACTAATGAAATGCTTCATTTTTTAATACTATAAATGCAATGCTTTCTAAGAGTTCCAAGTGACAAGTTAATATACAAGATCATATTTTATGTTTTTTTTTAAATTTAGAATCTCAAAAATATATTTTGGAACTCGTACACATAAACAAATCACACAGATTATTAGAGAGTTAAAGAAAACAGCATACAAGGATGTCAGGTAAACATCGCAAAGTTTTTTCTATTTATGTAGCATAATAAAAAATAAAAAAAGATTTTAAATATGTTGAATGCAGTACTAATATGCATTTATATTTATATTAAATTACTCCTTTATATTGATCGCCACCTGAAGATGAAGGTAGAGAAGGCACACCCAACAAGTGCAATTGGCCATTAATGTTCACTAGTACAGCTAGTCATTCGCATTTTAATTTTTTACCTTTAACTGTCTAAAATATAATTCTCCCATCAAAATAAACTCAGAAATGTAGATAAATTTTCATTTGTTTTACTTATTTAAAAATAAATTTAGTTTAATTTTGAATATAAATTATAGATTAGCATGAAAAGCAAAAAATATGAGAAGGTTCTAACATAAGTTTAAATGTACATATGAAAAAGACTATATAATCTTTTTATTCTTAATTTTTATAATCAGTATCTTAATTAAATGTGCCAATGGGAATCCGCGAATGTTAAATGTGCCAATGGGAATCAGCGTAGTGTAATTTTTAAAAAATATTGAAAATTTTGTTAAATTAATATTTAGTATTCCAATGTTTTACCCTTTTACAGTTTGAGAGTATAGTAATGCAATCGAACACAAAACTGCCTAAAAAAAGTTTATGAAGCCTTTTCGTTAAAATGAGAAAAATTTAAATTGCACCATGCAAATTCTGACAGACAAAAAAAAAAAAAGCAAATTACTTTTTTTTTTTTAATTTAATACCCAAATGATAGTTTCTTGGACCATCTTGATCATTTAAAAATTCAAGGTTTTGAGTTAGGTTTTATCAGATCTTAGCTTGTCACTTATATTCATAAGCGAGAGGTTCCAAGTTCGATCCCCACCACGTCCCTGGTAGTACCGCACTTAACTTATTTCTCCGCGTAGCGGCCTTGTTCGTCAAGGTTCGTGTTTCACAGTTATAGAGTTGAGAGAGGGTTATAACCACTATTAAGTAGCCTCCTCGTCTGTAGTAGCCTTTTCGGCCTTGAGGAAATGAATAACAAAAAAAAAAAAAAAAAAAAATTTGAGAATCTTTTAGCTCTGGAAATCCTATCCAAAAAATGTTTAAATAAGGAAGCTTTCTAATTCTTCTTGATTTTTAAAATTTTGTTTTGAGTTTCTTTTGGTGTTTGTCAACAAATATTTTTTTCACAAGATTTTCAGAATTTTTTCTATTACTTACATTGCTAACAACTAATTATCCTGCTTTAATCCATAGATGTTTCATTTTAGCCATGGTATATTCCCATTCAGCTTGTTGACATCTATCAACCTTTATGCTTGATATTGTGGGGCAGTACATAATATGCAACTTTTTTGTAATTCCATTTGGCAAATTTGATTGACAATATTTAAAGTGTTGCAAAATATCCATACCCGTTGGAAGTTTAGGTCCTAAGCAATATAAGTTTTGATAAAATAGTATAAACAATAACAACAGTATAAGTTAACATTAAGTTATTATTTTATTTTACAATCTCTAATAATGTGATGAAATGATGTTGATATTGAGATAAAAAGTGTATAATTGAGCATGTACATTATATAGCATGTAGTAGTTAGCATATTACCCTAACTTCATCCTTTTTTAATCTTGAAATATTTTTTTATTTTTACTTGAAAAATTTAAGTCATTTTTATACTCCTAATAGAGAGTTAAGACAACATTAATTATTACAAAATAGAGAGTTAAGACAACATTAATTATTACAAAATAGAGAGTTAAGACAACATTAATTATTACAAAATAGAGAGTTAAGACAACATTAATTATTACAAAATAGAGAGTTAAGACAACATTAATTATTACAAAATAGAGAGTTAAGACAACATTAATTATTACAAAATAGAGAGTTAAGACAACATTAATTATTACAAAATAGAGAGTTAAGACAACATTAATTATTACAAAATAGAGAGTTAAGACAACATTAATTATTACAAAATAGAGAGTTAAGACAACATTAATTATTACAAAATAGAGAGTTAAGACAACATTAATTATTACAAAATAGAGAGTTAAGACAACGTTAATTATTACAAAATAGAGAGTTAAGACAACGTTAATTATTACAAAATAGAGAGTTAAGACAACATTAATTATTACAAAATAGAGAGTTAAGACAACATTAATTATTACAAAATAGAGAGTTAAGAAAACATTAATTATTACAAAATAGAGAGTTAAGAAAACATTAATTATTACAAAATAGAGAGTTAAGACAACATTAATTATTACAAAATAGAGAGTTAAGACAACATTAATTATTACAAAATAGAGAGTTAAGACAACATTAATTATTACAAAATAGAGAGTTAAGACAACATTAATTATTACAAAATAGAGAGTTAAGACAACATTAATTATTACAAAATAGAGAGTTAAGACAACATTAATTATTACAAAATAGAGAGTTAAGACAACATTAATTATTACAAAATAGAGAGTTAAGACAACATTAATTATTACAAAATAGAGAGTTAAGACAACATTAATTATTACAAAATAGAGAGTTAAGACAACATTAATTATTACAAAATAGAGAGTTAAGACAACATTAATTATTACAAAATGGGAAAATTTTAATGAATCTATTGAGACTTTGAATTAAAAATACTTAGTAACAAGGTCAATGCAAAAATATGCATGGTCTTAATTGCAAAGTATATTCAGTTTAGGCTCTTTTTTTTTTTCAAATTTTAGCAATAAAGGTTTACAATTGACCCTTAACATCACAGAAAACCAAAATTATTCAAAAGTTTGACTTTTTTTTCCTGAATTCTGGTCTAATTTTTTTCACAATTTTATTATTTTCAAATTTTATCATCAACACTATTTAGCTCTAGTTTTTTAAAATATTTTTTTTATTTTTTCAATCAGAAGTTGGAGTTTATATAAAGGTTGGCTTTCATTAAACAAAGCAAAAAGGCAATAAATAAAATAAAAGCTAATAAACTTTTCAAATAAAAGCAGCCGTTACCTTTAAAGTCAATTATATCATTTAAGCTGTCTGATTATTCTACAAATGCCAAAGTTTTATATTTAAATTTTATGTAGTAGTATCTTAAGATAAAGGCATTCAGATTATTTTACTTTTTCAATAATTACTAAAGTAAACTAAAACAAAAGTTGTTATATTTTTTTTTACAATTAAAAGTGTTAGTGGCTAAAATGGCTTTCAAAAAAGATAATCCAAGAGCCGTTATTTTTTGTTATAATTTTATAATATAAAACTATAATAAAATATACCGGTATCAAATATCAGCTAATTTTATATTAGCATCACGTTTGTTTTAAAAAATTAAAATAAAATAATTCTTTATTACTTATTATGTTGCTATTTTGTGATGATAAAATTTGTTATGATACTTCTTATTAATGCTGTTTAGAAAAAGCATTGTTTGCAAACGACTTTTAAAACACATTATAAATATATTTTAAGTCAATCAGAATGCTTAATTTGAATTAATGTGGATGAAATATGGAATATGTTACTATTAGATTAAAATGGAAAGCACATATTTTGATTGGATTAAAATATGAACTGCAAAATACACTTAATATGAGTTTTTCCTCCGTTTGCATTTTCACAACTATAATTTACAATACGTTTAAACACTATATGCTTTAAACTCATTTTAAGTAATAGTAAAATTTTGTAAAAATGTAAACATTTTTAAATAATAAAATAAATAAAACTTTTTAAAAATGTAATAACATTATAAAAATCATGCCAAAAAACTTGATTTTTTTTTATGTGGCTATTTGAAAAGTTTTTTGATGTGGCTATTTGAAGAAGAAAAAAAAAGTTAATAACTTTTGAATGAATTAATGAATTAATAATTATGCTTGTGTTATGAATGAATTAATGACCTTACTATGCTATAACTCTGTGTTGTATGTTTTTATAAACTTTAATTACTAATATTTGTTAGCACAACTTTATATAATATGTTTAGCTTATATAATATGGATAAACCAAAGACTTTATGTAGAAGACACCACAAAAGTTCGACCACATGCAGATCTTTAAACAGTACAAATAACAATGCAAATTCTGGGCAGATGTCAACTTTTGAAGCAATTTCAATTAACCAAATGACAAAAGACACAGAACAAATTTGGGAAGAGGTAGATCAGCAGTTGATTCCTGTGATAAGAACAAACAAAAGCAAAATTTTTACAGCTCATGAATCAAACAAAAGCGTTATTCATAGTATCAATAAATCTTTACGCATGTATATGAGGTGTCACCAATCTCTTTAGAAATGGGAAACAAAATAAACAAAATCTATTTGCTATTTATTCTGCAAAAGATCAAGGCTGGTTATGTAGCGTTTTTAAAGAATATTGGGAAAATAGAGTTTGGAGAACTAAAGGCACAAAGTTTTTTGAACATCCACATATGATATTTACTGCACATCAAAGTTAAAAGAGATGAATAAGGATGACCAAGATGCTGCCAAAAAACGCTAACAGGTAAAAAAAAATACTTTCAACCAAAAGAAAACAAAACAGATGGTCGATGGCTGCTTGCATTACAGAATTGCAGGTAAACAGCACAACTGAAACATCAAAAAACATTTTCATAAAACTTTTTACTTTGTAATTAAAAAGAACTGCGCAATCCAGGAAAACTTTACTCATATGGTTGAATTTAAGGAGACTGACACTTTAAAATTATTAGCAAATGAGTGACATACACATTAGAAACTAGTGTTGATTAGTTCCTCAAAATAATAAGTGATAAATTAGACAATAAGGTTTCCAAGTTATTGAAAGAAAGGATGCGCAAGCCTTATATTAACAAATACAATTAGTTTTAAAATTTAAATTGATAGATATACAGCAACTGCGCTTTTATGGCTTTAATGGAATTAACATAATGAGTGTGGTGGGTAATGGTTTACATGCTAAGCCAAAAAAAAAATTCTCCCCTCTCAAAGTTCATTATGTGTCGTTATTGTTTAGCTCTTGTATATGTACACTTAACGAAAGAGTTTCCCAGTTAGGGTTGATGCTAATATCTTGGGGGTTTGAAAAGCCATTAAATATTCCAGTGTCAAGACCTCAATAATCGATGCAGCACAAAGTGCTGATGGTTTAACAGCAATGCAAATTAATGATGATGTTTTTTTAGCTTTAATACATTTAATTTAATTGGTGAACATGATGATCCCAACAAATTTTCAACAAGCATTAGTAAACTTTACGACTTTGTTTTAGCCAAGCATAACATGCTGTTACAAGCATAACATGCTGTTATTGATAAGGGAAAAAATTATTGCACAACCATTGTTTAATCCTATTCAAGATAATGAAGATGATATCCATCATTTTTTTTATGATTATAGAGAAATCTTAGTTAACCTTGAAATAAAAAGGAACCTGAAAATTCAAGCTTTAGTAAAAGAAAAGAGTAGTAGTATCGATATATATATCAGTATGAACAATCTATAACAAGCGGTGCTATATATACTGTTTTCCATACCTAGTATGCATGTGAGCAACACTATGAGATAATGAAGTTATTTAAATTGTCATTTTTCATACCATCAAGCATGACAAAAGAGGGTTCTCTATGCTAAACTTAATACATTCTAAACGAAGAAATTGACTTAGTATAATAGTATTTGACTGCCTATGCAAATTTCTTTGGTTGGCCCAAGAAAATTTAACAAAACAAACTTATGTCGAGCTAACTGTCATTTATCAAGATTCTAGGGATAGGCGCATTGGTTTATAAAATGTCTACTCTTTCTACTATGCCTTAATTAAATTTTAAGTTTATTCAAAAGAAATATATATATATATATATATATAGTTTATTAAATGTTCTAGTTATAAAGCTTTTTTTGCGAGTACCTGCGTTGAGGGTACTCATCGAAGAAGCAGTAAGGAAATAAATTTGATTTTGTCTTCATATTAGTTTGTGAATAAAATGTATAAATTAAAATAAGTGGCAAATCGATGTTGGCGTTAAAGCTGTTAATGTAACATTGATAATTATTTTGGTTAGTTATTTTTATTTTAAAAAATGTAAGCAATTTACGCAATTGGTAAAAAAAAAATGTTCTTAAAACTTAGATAGAATTTTTAGACCAGTATGCCCAAAAAATTTCTGGGTACATCACTGTTGTTCATAAATGGTTAGTTATATTTGAAAGCGCTTTATTTTATTTAAAAGTACTTCACTCCAATCATTTAGCTATGTACCCCAGTAAGGAGGATAATAAAGGAGAGATTTATGTATTATTTCTTGTCGTTATTTCTAGGAGTAAAAAAATTATGAGACTAAAAAACTGACAGTTTATTAAGTTACTGGATAAAAACCTTGTATCTTTAAATGAAAATATGTAAAATGTAAACTTACTACAATAATCAGTTTATCTATGATTTAAATGTGATTTATGGTCCTGTAAACAAAATTGATTTTTTAACAACTTATTTTTTATATGTGATGTTGCAAACAAATTTATTTAAAAAATAACAGAATCAAATAGTTTAATTGTAATAACATTATGTGGATTAACCGATCCAAAACAAATTTTCCTTGATTGTGAAGTAATGTTTGTGTAAGTCTTTATATTTCTCTTTATATATTTTTTTATGTTAAATATTTCAATTTATTTTTTTTACTCCTTATTAATACCCCCTTTAATACACCTATAAGCTTTGTCATAAATACAATAAAATTAATCACAATTATAAAGGCATCTTTTAAATCAACATAAAAGTAATATTTCATATGCAGTATTTATACATAGATTTACTATTTATCTTAGTAGAAATTTTGTTAATTAGTTGTTTTTGATAACAAATTGCTGTTAATTTAACAGAGATACAGAATCCGTCACATTTTTTCTAACAGATATATATATATATATATATATATATATATATATATATATATATATATATATATATATATATATATATATATATATATATATATATATATATATATATATATATATATATATATATATATATATATATGTATATATATATATGAAAACATTGAAATAAATAATTTAGAATGAGTATTTTAAGCAGTCGAGAGTATACCTGTATTCATCATACTGTTTCAAAAAACATAAACAAGAATGAAGAATGTAAAAAACTAGTACGTGGAAATGAGGTATATTTTTAAATATTGAAGTATAAAAGTTTTTGTATCAAAATTATTGTTATTATCATGTATGTATGTATGTATGTACAGGCTTAGACAGAAATCGCGTGCTATTGCACTCTGTAACTGACCATGCTAATATTTTTATTTCTTTACAACTTGACAACGGCTATTTTGATGTTTTAACAATTTGAATGCAATAAAAAAAGTGTTACATTATAAATATCTTTTAATCATTGATCTTTTCTAAAGTTTTTTATTTTACGCAAAGGCTTTAAATAAAACCATAAAATTAATTATAGTTATTGTTTACATAAACGCTTGTGTAAATTAATAAAAAACCTTATAAGTATGTTTTTTTTATGTAGGCATTTGTTTTTTATGATAAATTTTAATGTTTGAAACTATTTTCTTATGTCTTCCTTAGACATTTTGAAACCATTGATTTTAGAACAAATTTTTTAAGTTACTTTAATTTGTGAATAAGTTCAAAAGCTTTTGTGACTACTAAATTTTACACATTTTATGTGAATTACACAAGAATATAAAATAACTTTATTTACTTATATAAGCATGTATTTTGTTGATTTAATGAAAAAGTTTTAAAGCATTAATGTTCATACTATTAATTTTTTTGATTAAACTTACAATTTTTTAAAATGTTTTAAATAAACATTTTATCTTTTGTAAACAATTTTTTTTTTTTTTTTACTTTCGTTAGAAATGAATGAGATTAAATCTTTTATAATAATTTTTAAATTCATTACACGAAGCGCTCATTAATAAAGTTGTAATGCCCAAATTAAAATTAAATTAAAAAGCTTGTTGGCAATTTATTTTATTTAAATCGCAGGCGCATTTTATTATTATAATTTTTTTATTTTTATTTTTAGGAATAAAAAAGTTTTTATTCCTAAAAATAAAAATAAAAATATTTTTTTTTTTCTTTTTTTCAATTAGACTCACTAATTAGAGCATGAAATTAGTAAAAATTACTATTTTAAAAAGACTACGTTATTTTTTTAAACAATTTTTTTTTGCAACTTTTTTGACAAAAAAAATGTTTATACAATTTCAAAATATTATATAAAAGACTTTTTAATAGATTTAATAAAATTTGTTCTTTTATTAAACCAATCATTAGTAGTAATTTGTTACTTAATTTAAAAACGTTTTACGTAACTTTAATAACGCTTAAAAAGATAAGCTTTAATAACGTTTATTTCATACATAATTAAAAACGTAACAAAAAGATTCTCTTTGAGTTTAAGTTTTTATTTTTATTTTAGTGCTTATATAATTTCTTTTTCGTTATGAATTTGTTTTTCGTTTCTTTTTTCGTAAGGAATTTTTTTTTTGTTAGTTTTTATGTTTTATTTTTTTCCTTTTTTAAGTTTAGTTTAGCGTTTCTACATTAGGAACATTTCTGAAATTTTTAACTCATCAAAACATTGTTTATTAAACAATTGTGGTTAAGTTGTCAAAAAATAAAATCATTTGCATGGTCAGCAATAGCGCTCGATCGCACGCTATTCCTGTCCAAGCCTGTATGTATGTATGTATGTATGTATGTATGTATGTATGTATGTATGTATGTATGTATGTATGTATGTATGTATGTATGTATGTATGTATGTATCTATGTATTTATATTCACATAAAGAGTACCATTTATTTATATTCATACAAAGCTTTTTTTATAAATGCAATAATATTAGGTCATTTGATAAATAAAATTGGTTTTATGGAAAAAATTTTGAAATAAAAAAAATTCACAAAAAAAATTTTTTAATCAAAGTTTATCATTTATACTAAACTTTGATAGGACTTTTTGTGCATAAAGTTAGCCAAATTATACATTATGCAAAAACCATTGAAATAATCAAAGAAACTAATTAGATTTTGTTGTTTTTATAAAACCACGAAAGTGCAGCTTAATAGAAAAAAACAATTGTTCTTTGTTTTATTGAATCTTTTTTTTTTTTCTTTCTATTTTTATTTTTTATTTTTGTTTGTTTTATTTAATTGTTTTTTCATTTTTATTTTATCAACTAATTTATTTAGAGATTAGCACAGTGATATGCACATACATTATTTAAATAGGTAGAACACGAGTGTACATACATTGCCTGCCTTAAATAAGTAGAACATGTAGGAAGTGTGTATTAATTGTTATTGTGATTTTATTACATAAAAAATTACATTTTTTAACAAAAAATTAAAAAAAATGCTTTTTTTTTGTTTATTTTTGATAATTTTGGGACTTTTAGGGACCCATTAAATATTCAAGGGTCTTGAGGGACCCCTTAAAATATTTTTTTCAAAAAAGTTTTAAACGTAGTATTTTTGTATTAGATAGAATACATTTAGGGGGTGGGAGCAGATTATTTTTGAAAATGTTGTTTTTTGGGACACCCTAATATATATATTTGCAGCACTCGGAATTAGAAAAAATGAGTTTGAAAATTTATTCCTGATTGAATTTAAACTGTCAAAGATCGGTAAAAAAAAAAGTTTTTCCTTAAAACATGAAAATGAGGTCTGCGATTTTTTGCCGACTTTAAACACTTTTAGGTTGGTAGTTAGATTGACCTTTGGTAATGCCAACCCTAATTCCTAGTGCTGTATCTATGTCTCTCTCTCTCTCTCTCTCTCTATATATATATATATATATATATATATATATATATATATATATATATATATATATATATATATATATATATATATATATATATATATATATATATATATATATATATATATATATATAGTTTGTATATATTTTTGTTTTATATATATTTTATTTATTTATATATAAATATATTATATTTATTTTTTAGGGAAAAAGTTGCAGATTTTACAATAATGTACATCTGCTTTCCAAAAATATAGTTCAAGAACAATGTAATCTTACTACAGCTTGGGATATTGAAGATTTAGTTGCTGCTGGGAAAAAAAAGAAGGTTTATAGAGTTATTAATTAGTTATATTATTTATTAGCATGTTATGAGTAATAAATACATGTAACCATTGGTTACATATATTTACATATTTTTATTATTATTATAAAAATAATAAATTATAAACTTGTAATTTAAAAATGTAATCTTTATAAAAAAAAATGAATAGAATCATCATGGTTCATTGATTTATTATGATCTATTTAGAGCAAAACTTAGTTTTTAAAGTTTTTTATGTCAAGTTGTAGATGGAGCAAACAGCTAATAAAATAATTTTAATTCAGTTTCCTTAACTATTTTTTGCATTTTTGTTATTGTGTGATAAGTATTATTTTTAGATTACCATGATTGGAATCAAAATTTAGATTACAGTGATTGGAAATCTTTTTTCTCATAAGACTTCAAGTATTTTTTATAAACAATACTTTAAATTGATAAAGCATATATATATATATATATATATATATATATATATATATATATATATATATATATATATATATATATATATATATATATATATATATATATATAAATATATATATATATATATATATATATATTATATATATATATATATATATATATATATATATATATATATATATATATATATATATATATATATATATATATATATATATATATATATATATATATATATATATATATATATATATATATATATATATATATATGTATATATATATATATATATATATGTATATATATATATATATATTATATATATATATATATATATATATATATATATTATATATATATATATATATATATATATATATATATATTAATTTGATACTTTAAAAGACTTAAAGAATTAAAGGTTGTATGAGTCAGGAAAACATAAAGATGGGAGAGAGTTTCAAAGGGTTGAAGTGCAGGAAAAAAAGCTAGACAAATAAAAGTTTTTGGAGCATGCAGGGACAGATACAGTATAAGAATGAGACTTTGATGAATGACGAGTCAAGTGAGAATGAGATTTAGTTGATGGAACTAGAGATGAAATCTCCTTTGAGTAGAGGCCATGATAGTATTAGTAGAAAAGATGAAAAGATGCAACTTTACGACAATGGGCAAGAGACTCAAGCTTAGGAGACAGCCCAGGTCCAACTACGTTTACAATGCATTTTTAGATCTTGTCTAGAAGAAAAATAGCATCATTAGAAGAACCAGCCCAAATATGACAGCAGTATTCCATAGGAAAAATAACAGATTTGTAAATGTAAAGAATAGAATCAAGATAGAAAATGGTTAGCACAATAAAATGAAGCAACCTTAGCAGATTCTAATTTAGCAATCAATCATATAGATGGTTTCCATGAAAGGTCAGTAATAAATGATAATCCAAAAAGACCTAAAGAAGAGGACTCTGTAAGAGGGTTGCCATTCATCAATATAGGAATGCTGACAGTACCGCGATAGTTGTTTGCTGTAAATAACTAAGTTTTGTTGGAATTAAAATTTACAAGTCACTGTGAGCCCTAATCTAATACAGAAGTGAGATCAGATTCAAGATCGGCTGCCTATTCTAAGAGATCTAAAAGAGAAAACATTTTGTCAAGACACAAGTTTTGAGTTGAGTCATCAGCAAAATGAGCTACTTTAGATGTAAGGTTGTCGGAAGGTCATTAATGTAGATAAGAAACAAAATTTTCCCAGATACACCATATGAAACAAGCTTATGGAGAAGACCAACATGCCAAACTTTTTTGAAAGCCTTAGATATGTCAAGAGCAATGGCCCTAGCCTCTCTGCCTCTATCTAATGCACAATAAAAATTTTCAGTCACAGCAGTTAGCAAGTCAGCCGTAGAGCGAGAGGATTATAAACCGTATTAATTTTCCGAAAGCAAGTTATGTGATGGGAGATGGAATGTGAAATTTTTTTTTATCTAAGACTCAAAGACTTTGTTAATAACAGAAAGAAGATTGGACGATAATTGGAGGAGTCAGAATGTTTATAAGAGTTTTTGAAAATTGGAACAACAGATGTCATTTTACAGCAGGCAGGAAAACAAGACTCAGTCAAGCACTTATTAAATAGTTTAGAGAGAATTGAAGAAAGTTCTGGAGAACAATTTTGTAAGACTGTGACAGAAATATTGTCTGGACCATAAGCTGTAAAAAAGTTTAATTGAGATATGTTTTTAGCAAAGGAAGATGGAGTGATTAGAATGTCTAACAATGGGTTAACCTGCTTAATTAGAAATATTAAAATAGAAGGAAGAGAATGGCTATAACATTTGAGAGTTGAGTTTTAAAGAGAAGTTATATGCAAATAGTTCAGCCTTATCCTTGTGGAAGGTAATAAGATCATTCCCATGAATGAGAGATGAAATGTTAGGCCTTCCTTTGTTAACAACGCTGTTGAAGTTCTTCCAAAAGTCTCTAGAGCCTTACTTCTCCCAGCGAGCATTAATTTTTAAAAGTTATGTTCTTAATATATTTTGAATGTCTTTTTAACGTCTTTTAAACATTCTCACGTAAAGAACGTTTAAAAAATCTTTAAAATGCATTTCAAATGTAACTTTCAAAAACAAATGCCCAAAAGGCTGAGATAAGATACTAGATTTAGTGAACTGAGAATAATGAAACTTAAAAGTAACTAAAAAGCACCTTTTTACATCAATTTCTCGCAATAATAAATAGCTGTTTGTTCTCAAGAGAGTTGTTCTTTAAAAAAGATTAAAAAAAAAAGATTACGATTAGATATAGCAGCTGCACTAGAACTAGATGGTGAAAATTATGGAGTAAAGTAAGGCTTGACTTGGAGTTGACATGAAGGAATAAAAGCATCCATTTCTGCCTGAATCCAGGAGGTTATGTAGGAGACCCATTTTTCAGCTGAAAGGGAATAGACATCAGTCCAAGGACCGCCATGAATACAGAAGCTATAGGCTTTAGTGCCACAGGGTCAGTGGTGTTAGAGCCAAGCCATTTAATGCGATGAGCATTAAAGTCACTATCAACAACAATATTGGCAGAGCGGTAAAGAGAGAGCATGGTGAATTTGATCAGAAATTTGATCTAAAAGAATTCAGTCTTGGGAAGAAGGAGAACAACAAAAAATAAACAGAAAGGTGATAGAGTGAAGAGGTGTTAAGCGAAGGTACATAAAGGAATGGTAAAAGGATTTGAACCTGATTTTACAAGTAGGTGAATTGATGGGTATGTATACCCCTAAGCTAAGTATGTGGCTATTAGAGTCTTTGCGAATCAAAGGATAGTACCCATCAACATTGAGATCAGAAGAAGGAATAGAAGAATTTAATTTAGTCTCACTAACAACAAACAAGTCTGGTAAATTTGGTAAACACGAATATCAGTAAAAGATTTATTAAAACAGTTTGGTGATGGTTTTTTATATTTAATATTTTGATTTAATTTTGGCATATTAAAGTTGAAAGAGAACTTAACTCATTCATAGATAGAGCAGGGCCTCCCCAGCAATAAGCTATGCAATTTTTTCAGTCCTGTAATTAACCCTAAGTGGTAGCATAGGGCTCCTCATAAGGCCTTGACAATAAGGGCACCAAAAGCATTAACAGGGACAACATCCATTCACAACATGGCACTCTTAATACTTTGATATTTTGCAACTGTTGATGGAATCAGCCTCTAAGAGCTACCACAGAGTTCGGGTTACCTTACTATCAGCCGGCCTCAGAACCATTAAATTGAGTTTTATAGATGTTACCTCATTTGGAGATAACAGTAAGATTTGTATAGCCACTATCAAGGGGGCACAAGTAAAAACCTATAAGAAAAGTCAAGAAGATCCACCATTCATCATACTAGGCAGGAAGCAATGTAACACAGGTTTACAACTATGCCAGCCTAATAGATGAAGAAGAGGTTTAAGGCTGGTAAATAGAATTATTCTGCTTACCTTTAAAGTCTTTGCCTAAGAGGCCTCCTACAAAACAACTGGATGCAGTTAACATCTGCCCAAGATAAGTATTTTTATAGAGACACTACTCTAGCCTTTACTCAACCAAGAACCCCAACGCAGGGTATTTTTAACTTGGAGTTTGTTTCTCCTAGCCTTTGCCTGTAAAAGCACACTCTACAAGGTAGCAGGGCATGGGACAGGTGGTACTGGGTTACAAAATACCAGTAGCAGGGTGATCCTGAACCTGACCTGACCTGGAGTAATTAAAAAGAGCTGCATCCTGCAAACATCATCTAAAAACATCAGGCATGATATTTTGGAAATGCATTAGGAAAAATATTACTCCCAACAAAATTCTAGAGATAAGGGTGAGCATAAGTTTATTAGTTGGAGTGTCTAGTTAATAAGCTCACATTGCATAAAAACAGATTTAAACATTTAAACAGAGCACATACATGCATAAAGTAACTTTTGAGTGAGTAAACACCACGCTAGAGGTTCAGACAGAACACAAACATACAGTTAGCAACTTACTGGTGAATAAACACCGCACCAGAGTTTTAGACAGAACACAAACATACATATAAAGTAGATTACAGGTGAGCTAAAACAGTAACTAAGGCAACTCCAACTATATAAAAGACCCACACAAAATAAATATATATGTTTATATTACTATAGGCATGATCAATTTTAAATAGTACTAATGACAGGAAGCAATATCCTTCCAGCCCTTGCTTTGAAAGTGAATCTCACAAAGCAGCAGGACATGAAACAGGTTGCACTGGGTTACATGTTACCAGTAGCAGGGTGATCCTCAGGTCAGGTGTATAGTCATAAAGACTTTACATCTGACCTGACAAGTAACAACTTGCTTTTATTGCTAAAATTTTAATAAATTGTAAAGTTTTGTGTCAATGCTTTATAATTTAAGAGAGGAAAAAATAAAAATGTTTTACATATACACCTACATCTTGTTTACATTTGGCAATTTCAAGCATAATTAATAATTTTATTTCTAATGAAATTAATTAAAAATAGTTGCAAATTAAAATCAAGAGAAAGCAAATAACAGTTAAATAATAACAGTTAATAAGAAAGAATATCATAGTAACAAAAACTTTGATATAATAGGTATTATTTTAAATATATTTAAAGATATGTGTTTAAAAATAAATCCAACAATTAATAACTCTTACATTTAAAAATTACATGTTCTTACATTTTAAAAATAAAAAACCCTACTTCTAGAAAAATAAAAGTGAAATGGTTGAGATAGTTTGTTAAATGTTTTCAAAAATAACTGTAAAGTTATCTAACAAATCTTTTATTAATAAAATAGAAAAAAGAGAATATGGTATTACATTTAGTATATTATTTGTCTTGTATTGTAATGTAATGTATTGTATTGTATATTATTTGTCTTGTATTGTAATGTATTGAAAATATTTACAGTTTTATATAATTTCATTTAAAGGCATGTCCTTATTTTGGTGCTCGTGAATTGAGTAGAACAGCTGATATCATCTTCTGTCCATTTAACTATCTTATTGATCCTGTTATTAGAAATCAAGTATTACAAATTTTTTGGTTTTGTTTTAACTTTGCTTAAAGTTTGTTGTTTTTATTTCATATTTTATGTTATATTTATTATACTAGTTTACTCTGTGAACTCAAAAGTTATTTATCGATAATTGTGTTTTTTGTATCATATTATATTTATATATATATATATATATATATATATATATATATATATATATATATATATATATATATATATATATATATATATATATATATTTATATATATATATAAATTGTTTGTTTTGTTAGTAATTGTATGGTAAAGTACAAGTAATCTATAATTGTATGGTACAGTAGAAATAAACATCAGTTGTATGGTACAGCACAAGTAAACTTGAATTGTATGGTACAGTACATGTAAACTATAATTTCATGGTACCTTGCAAGTAAACTTCAATTGTACAGTACAGTACAAGTAAATTTTAATTGTATGGTACAGTAAATGTAAACTACAGTTGTAAAGTAAAGTACATGTAAACTTCAATTGTACTGTACAGCGCAAAGTAAACTAAAATCAAGTGCTTTTTCATAGCACTTGATTTTAGTTTAATTTTTTTTTTTTTTGATGTTGATGTAGATGTCAATCAATATTGATGATGGTATAGTGATCTTAGATGAAGCCCATAATATTGAAGATGCATCCAGAGAAGCAGCCAGTTCAATTCTTACAGTTTTAGAGTTAGAAGAAGCAAAACGTGATTTACAATACATGAGTAAGTTTTAGAAAAGAATTAAAAGAAATTAAAATTTAGCCAGAAACTTGGTTCAAAAGCATACACATGGCTCTACCCATAAAGTTATATGATATTTTATATTTATATATCTTTATGGCTCTTTTTCAGATGCTTAACCTAACTTAACCTTTTGAATTGATGCCAACAAAAATTTTGTTTCTTGTTGTCTTGTCTTACTATTCTGATGTGCCCTTTTCCCCCCTAATTTTCTGTGTAAAGAATAAAAAAAACTCTTTTTTTTTACAATAGTTGTATAGAAGTATTTTTAGTTATCTTTAAATATAATTGTTTTATATCAAATATAAAACAATTATATTTAAAAAGATTAAATAAATAGAAGATAATCATTCAATGAATTAATTTTAAATAATTGTCTTCATTTTTTGATTTCTTTAGAATAATAATGGTTTAATATTTTCTTATAATATTAATAGTTCATTGCAAATAAAAGTGTAATGAAATCAACAACATAAAAACACATAGTATTTCATTTAAATAAACATTTTTTTAAACATAATTTAAAAACAATCCTATTACTCTTAATTTATTACTATTAATTAAAATCCTATTGTAAATACTGAACATCTTAATATAAAAGAAAATCTTTAATAGTTTAAATATTTGGTCGATATAAATTTTTATTTTTTTAATTTTTTTTTACATAAAATCTGTTTTGTTTTTGTCTAAATTTTGTCAAAACAAATCAATCTAAACAATCAATCTAAAAATAAAGAAAAAAAATGCTGTAAAGAAATTACATAAAAAATATAGAAAAAATATTTCTGCACGCTAAAGTGCTGATTTTATTTCAGATCACACATATTTTACATAAAATGGCATGAAATATACTACATTAGCTTTTTCTTTCCTGGAATAAGTTTAATTTTTTTATTTTAGTTTTCAATTTTTTGGAAAGGAATGTAATAATTAAAAGTTTTTTTTTTGTATTTCTTCTAATTTTATAGTTTTTTGAATTCATTTTAAATTTTTTACTATTAAGTCTTAATCTGTGTGTTTTAGTTGATGCAAGAGTTTCTATTGATGCACATACTTGTCTCATGATGTTGGTAACTGTTTATTATATTATTTTTTATTTTATTCTTATGAGAACGTCACCATAAATTAAGGAATTTCGATTTAAAATGAACCAATAAAAAAACAATGGTTAGCATATTAAAACAATTTATGTAAAATATTAATCAATTTATGTAAAATATTATTTATAAATAAAAATATTATATTACAACAAGCTTTACTGACAAAAATGGATAAAAATGCAATGGATAAAAAAGTAAGCATAATATTTGAAGATTGAAATTGTCAGTTGAATTCTAGGGTAGTAGTGTAGTGGTAGAGTGCTCACTTCATAAGTGAGAAGTTTTAAAAACTTACTGGATGCTCTATGCTGAATGCACTATTGTGTCACTTCATGTTTGTCTAACTATGACAAGAATAAGAACTATATATCCGTTTATTGTTTACCAAAAGACAAAGATGAACATTTGTGTTTGACACAGTTATTAACAAGATTAAAAATAGCAAGGCCAAGGCCAGGTCCAAGACCACATTTTTCAAGGCCTAGACCACATGTTTCAAGACCAAGACTAAGGTCAAATACAAAACCAAGAGCAATAGTTTCTAGACCAAGGCCAAGGTCAAGAATTTTAAGTTTAAGGACAAAAGTTTCAAGGCCAAGGCCTACATAAACATTTTCAAAGCCAAAGGTCTAAATTTTGGCCTTATGTTAAGGCCAATTGTTAACAAATTGTTAACTGCAGGTAGCAAGTGCTGTGACAATAATATCAAGGTTATACAAGTTATACCAAGGTTATGCGCAGAATTTGACAAAGTCAGTAAAAAATATATTTGGAGATGATATGAAAAACAAAAACAAAAATACATAAAAATAAAAAAATAGAACTATGGTCGTTTCCACACCTACCGCGAGTCGACACTTATCGTAGGTTTTAAATACTAACATAAATTTTGCAAAATGTAGTAACTGATTTACACAAGTTTTTTTATTGCTCGTGCATATAAAAATTAAGAAATTTAAAATATTTTTATGTTATCGAAATGGCACCAAAACAATTGTTCACTTTTAAAATTCTAAAATTGTTCTGAAGTATTTAATATATCAGCTATAATTTACATAACTGCATGAAAATGTTTTAAATATTATTAAAATTCTAGAAACTGGGATCGAACAATTCTTAAAATCTCCCGCTCCGCCAGCCTTTTAAATACTTTTTTTTTCTAAGAACTTTAGAATTATATTGTTAGGATTTTTGGTATCATCTTTACTTAAATTGTCGAAATGTTAGAGCTTATAGTTTGTATTGTAAATTATATTATATATTGTAGTTTATATTGTAAAAAAGTTTATAAACTTGTAGTTTATATTTTGTTACAGTTTCTGTTTTTATTACTTTAAAATGATAGCAAATGATAGCTAATGATAAAAAATAACAAGTAATAGTTTCAATGCAATCTAAATGTTTATTGACCACTAATTTTAGAGTATTTTTATTGCGCAAAATTCCAAAATTCCCGATATCATTTTTTGAATGTTCCGCTATTGCTGAATTTTCATATTTTACATAGGGTCGTTTCCACACCTACCGTGAATCGACACTTATCGTAGGTTTTACATACTAACATAAATTTTGTTAAAAGTAGTAATTTTTATATATATATATATTTTGTGTATCAACAACATCGTCATGCATTTCTATTACAATACATAGAAACTGCAATACATAGTTACTTATATAAACTCAGTGGGTTTATTATGTCAGCCTATGAAAATACTTTTTTTTTAAGTACTAGCTGTTAGAAACGTTTCAAATAAAACAAAGAAACTTGAATAATCAATTTTGTTTCTTATTTACTATAAAAATAAGTATTATTTTACTTAGATTCATGGTAAGACAAAAATATAAGATAAAATATTGTAGCTCAAAACGAAGACTTCAATATACTGATAGTCAATTACGTGATGCTATAAAAGCTGTTAAAATGATGTTAAAATGCATGATTGTGTGTACAAAGCGAACAAGACGTTTGAAATTCCTTATCAGACGCTTCGTTATAAAATACTTTGAAAAACTTCTCTGAAGATGTAACACTGCGGGTATGAATCGGTTCTTGGTGAACAAATTGAAAACAAGTTAGTTGAGTGGTTACTAGCATGCACCAGAAAGGGATTTTTAATGTCTGTGGTGCAGCTGTTGGACACTGTGCAAAAATATTTGAATTCTAACAATATAAAATCACAATTTACTAACAACCGTCCTGCAAAAGTTTGGTTTTATGCATTTCTTTGCCGTCATAAACAGCTCAAAAACGTGGTGAATACTTAAACCGAGCTAGAGGAGGAGTAACTGAAAAAGCAAAGAGAGATTTGTTTACTGAAATTTCGAAGCTTTTAGGAGAAAACGCTCAATATTTAAATGATTCGATGCACGTTTTCAATTCGGATGATAGTGGTTTTTAGTTGTCACCAAAAACTAATTTATTAATTGGTGAACGAGGAAAAATTACATATGAAGAAAGTGTTCGAAATAATAAAAAAAGCATCACCACTTTATTTGAAGTAAATGCTAGCGGAACTTTTGCACCATCATTAACAATTTTTAAATAAGTTCGTCTTCCAAATAGAACTATAAATGCTGCTCCATTAGGATGGGGTATTAGAAAAAGAGAAAATGATTAGATAAACATAGAATGTTTTTTTGAGTATATTACCAACGTTTTTCATCCATTTTTCATAAAAGAAGAAATTCCTTTACCAGTTATTATTTATTTTGATGGTCATGCGTCAAATTTTTATATCGGAAAAGGGAGTTTTGCTCTAAAAATGGAATAATTCTTGTTGCTTTGTTCCCAAATGCAACACATATTTTGAAGCTGCTCGATGTGGCAGTTTTTGGGCCGATAAAAGCAAATTGGAAATCTTTTTGCCGCAATGGTGCATTGACCATAAAAGACAAGAAACAAAAAATGAAAATGTACCAGAAGCATTAAGTTCTTTTATAATCAATCCTTCTTTGGAATAATAATATTAAAAGTGGTTTAAAAATACCGGAATTTTTCTATTTGATGCTAATAGTATTGACTACAAAAAAATTGCTCAAAAATTATCTGGGGCAACTGTTGCACCGGCTCCTTATTTAGAAGAGAACCATTTAAGCGTGATTTTATCAGCTTACTCTTCGATAATTTTTATTGAAAAGTGCATTGATCTAAGTATTTTAGAGCAGTTTAAAATGGCTGACGAATATTTAGGTTGGAAAGGTGATCTTGATTTCCTCCAATTGTATCATTTTTTGAAAAGAGGTAAAAATATGGTATCTGAAGCATATAAGACCGTTCAGATAATGTGGCAGCAAATTCAAAACATCTGAAGCATATAAGACCATACCTTTACCTGATGAAATACAACAGGATATAAATAAAAATCTATCAACAACTTGTAATTTAGAAAATGCAAGGTATAACCAATATGAAAATGCCGGATTACAATAATGCAGCTGTAATAAAACCAAAACTAGCTTCTTTCAGTTTAAAAATAGTATCAGAAATCATTATTCAAATCGAAAGTGTTTTAATATAGCCAAAGCAACCAGTCCAAATGTCCGAGTGCAAAGTAAAACGTTTACCATCGGTTGTAGCATCTGAAATGTGGCAGCAAATTCAGAAGACAAAAGTGCAAGAAAAGTCACAAATAAATGATGAAAAATTAAGAAAGAAACAATTAGCTGCAGATAAAAATTCAAAAATAGAAGAAGAAAGATTAAGAAAGAAACAAATGGCTATGGAGAAAAAGTTATTAAACTAAAAAAGAAAGAGAAAACATGAAAATTTTGAAAAAGAAAAATAAAGTCGCAAAAGAAAAAGTAAGCCTTGAAACTGAATCAGAAATTGAGTTCCATTGTTAACAATAAATATAAAATAAGACTCAGATAATTATGAAACTGAAAAGATTTGTACTAAAGTAATGGAAATGCTTTAAAAATCTTTAGTTTTAATTCAAAATAATATTTTCATTACTATGTAATTAATTTTTATTTAATAGTCTTTTTTTTTTAATTTATGTACCTAAAAACATTTAATAAAATGTTACCAATGCATTAAATTTTCATTTGAAACCGCGAGCCCATTATAAACCAGTCACTAAAGCAGATTTTAAGATATACGATATTTGTCAACAATATATATGATAAGTGTGAAACACTTACGATAAGTATGGAAAACTGCGCTTTAAAAGTTTGATCAAAATAAATACATTATTGATTTAAATTTCAGAGTGAGAATAATTTTAAACTAACCCTTATAGTGTTATATTGACGGCTGCGAAAATTCATTTCTAATAAATTTCTACTTTTTGAGTAATCTAACATATTATAATAACTTTTGTTAAACTCACGGTAAGTGTGGAAACGACCCTGTTAATTCTTTACTTTTATGTTTTTTAATTTCATATTTTTATTTCTGTGCTTAATGCTAACAACTATCAATATTTTATATAAAAATATTTTATATAAAAATATGTTGATATAAGTTGTTAGCATTAAACATAAATCATAAACATGTCACCCATCACTATATAGCTTATAAGTCTTTGTTACATTTAAAAAACATCAAAGCAACGAATCAAACATAGGAGCTTTATGAAGGCGCACTATCAATCTACTCTGACAAAAGATACGCTTAACAGGAGCTGGCATTGCAGGGACACAGAAATATTTGTCTCATATATATTTTTTAAATTGTTGAATATTGTTTCATTTTTTGTGTACAGTTTTTTTTTTCAATGAAAACTTTTTTTGATTAAATTCTAGTGATTTATTTATTCAAGGTAGTTTGTCAAAACGATTTTGTTTGTAAAACATGATTTTTTTATAATTTGCAAAAAGGGTTTTTTTTTGGTAAAGAACTTTTAAATCTTTTTATGAACTTTTTAAGGTGTAACACTATTTTTAGTATTACACCTCAGCTTTTTAGTTTTTCTGGTGTTGTTCTTAGGTGAATCTTTGATAGTTCACTGACCAAACTATCAAAGAAAGATAATTAAACTATTACTTATTGATTCAAGACTGGTTTTTATAAATAAAATCATAAAAAAAATCTATTAAATGTATATTACTAACAATTTTTTGAATAGACTTCGATAAGTTGAATAAAAGCAGTATAAATAAATAATTAAAAAAACTTAATGATAAATTATCATTAATTATCATTAAATTATCATTAATTAATAATAAATTATCATTTATTTAGATATAACTAATAACTATTTTGATTTAAAAAACTTTTAAAATAATATTTTTAATTTTAAGAAAAATTCACGTGTTAAAATTGTTTTTTTAATTTTGAAATGTTTTAACTAATAAAAAACATTAAAACAAATCATTTGGCCTATTATATAGATGTATTAAATTTCCGTTAACCAATCATGTCATTGATTGTTGCTTTAATAACTAGTCAAAATTAGCAATTTAAACCATGACATAAAACACAAAATTAAGTTTCTAAGCTTTCAAGTAAACAAAAATAACTCTTTAATTTTTAAAATGCAAACACAAAAGAAAGTTCTGATATTATTAAGAAAAAAAGGCCAAAACATTTAAGGCTAAGTTCAGAATGTTTAAGGCCAAAGTAAGGCCAAGGACTAATAACTCTGGTTTGATAACTACAATTCTAAGAGATAATACCCCTGATTCAAATTATAATGTGGTATCCTTTAAACATCAGCCTCAAAATATTAAGTTAACAATGATTAATGGTAAGAAATGACCAAATTGATCTCCAACATTATTTCATAACATTAGTTTAAGTAAAGTTTGAACTAGCAAGTCCAATATAAAAATATGAATATATAAATTAACATGAAAATATTTAAGAAGATAAACTTAGCAGTTTTAATGAAACTCTCGACTTTTTTTTTAACTTTAAGTTAACTCACTTATCATACTTTGTCTAAATGAATTATATATATCTCCATAGTCTGTAGTAAAAATCCAAAACTAGTCATGCCTGTTTTTTGAGGGGAAACTCTGACAGCCTAAAAACCCAGTTATAAATCAAGAACAAGTTAAAGGTGCTGTTACTTTTCTGCGAATTTTTATTGATGCATGGAAAATTATAAATCTGCAAAAGTATCTGATTATGTAAAATTGTGTGACTCTTTGTGAGCTGTCATTTAAAGTGCTAAAGATAATTGTCTACAACATTTATTAAAAATAGCAGAAATATGAAAAAATATAAATGCAAAAAACAGTTAAAATAGAATAAAAACTTTTACTTTAAAAATTGCAGATGCAATTTTACACATCAAGAAGTTTTATGGACTTATCTAACTTTTTACTTGAAACCATTTAAGATCATCAATTCATTATGTTGGGTAAGTTTTTAAATAATACTTTAGAGAAAGTTTTAGGTAAAATTTTAAGCAGAGTGCTGATGTAGCATACTTTATTTCCTCTCAATAAACTGTTGAGAAAATTCACCATAAATTACTACTAAGATTTGGCGCAAACTTTCTGACTGTAATTGAACAATGGGTGATATGAAATATTTATTTTATATTTTTTTTGCTGAAGAAGTAGGTATTTTAAAATAGGTGTCTCCAGTCTTTTTGTCTCCAGTCTAAAAGACTGGAGACACCTATTTAAAAACACCTAAAAAGACTGGAGACTAAAAGACTGAACTTCTTCAGCAAAAAAAGAAGTATGATTAAAAAAAAGTTTTGTTTGTCTGATTAAAATTGATTTCTGATACTAAATTTCCTAGTAATAAAAATCCAAAAAAATGCACCCATATATAAAAATACATACATTTCAAAATTTATTTCTAAATCCTAAACTAACCCACCACAAATTGTTTTAATTTCTATCATTGACATATTATCCCAAATTTCTTCAAAAATTGTTTTAACTCAAAAGTTTCATACAAAAAAAAAAGAGGAATAATAAAGAAAATGATTTAAAGATTTTAGTTTAAATCAAAAGCAAAATTTTACTTTATTATTATTCTTATTATTTAAAAATAATAATGATATTTAACTTACAATAAAAATAATAAATGTCAGAAAATATTTCTCAAAACTAATAGATTAACAGTTTTTTTATAATCTTTCTTTTTCTATATAAACTTTTTAAGATGTTCATTTGTAATACAAAATTATAACAAAATTATTATAAAATAAATTAAAATTATAACAAAATTATTATATACAAAATAATTATCATTATATAAAAGTATTAGCAACTAGCAAAATAACAAAAGTTATAAAAAATCATAACAAAACTTTTTCTTCAATGAAAATACCAACCATTTTAGTTTGCAACATAAGTTTTCTACAAATGTATTGGGTTATCTCTTAACCCACCAGACAAAATGTGTATGTGTTCAACAGTTCAAGTGGAAAAAAGAGATATGCGAATCACAATTAGTCAAGAACAAAATTTTGCAAATGCTACTACACTCTCAGAGTATTATTGTTCCACTTATTTGTTCTTGTTATATATTGCAGTAATTTCTGCAGATAGTTCCAGTAACTTAATTTAATGCAGATCGTTCCAGTAACTTGATTTAATGATTTGATTCAGGTTTTAGTTCTAGTAATTTGTTCCATCAATATGTTGCCAGTTATAATGTTGGAGTAAATTTAGGTCAGGTTAGAATTACGATCATTGCGATCAACCTACTACAGGTAACACGAAAGAAATTGTAATATGTAATTGAGAAATACAACATGTAAATAAGAAATTATAATATCTAAATGTGAAGACATAATTTGTTATTGCAAATTCATAATGAATGCTTATAGGTCATTATAAAAGGTTTTTTGGAACCTGAATTTGAATAAGTTTATATATCAAATTAAACATTTGTATGCACCAGCAATAATAATTGAATTGAAAGATTGTTGTGTTATTTGTCAAGCAAGGACAAAACAAGGATGTGCCAGGAAAAAGAACAATAAAACCTGCTTCAAAAGGTGCAAACATACATTTGATTCCAGCTTTATTAACAAATGTTGTCATGTTCCAGATTCTTTTAACGAGTGGATTTTTTTTGTTTTACCAGTGGGTTATATCCGGGAATCTTTTAAAGGATTTGGTTATCGTAACAGACAATGCTCTATGTCACGCTCATTTGAAAAGGGTCTTTAAAAATTCTCTAGCTCAGTTGAAATGTTTAGAACCTTACAGTCTAAGGTTAAACCCAATGGAATCAATCAGGTCTAAAATTAAAAGTAACAGTAAAAATGCGATTTGTATTACATCTGTTAGGATTGTGGAACAACAAAGGCAGTATTTAAAAAGAATTAGTATAATATAATTAAAATAAAGAGTTAGTATAATTAAACGGCAAAAAAATAACTAGTATTAAGAATTAGTATAATTAAACGGCAAAAAAATACAATAATAGGAGGTGATTGTACACGTGCTGCTCAACATACTACGAAGCACTATGAAATGATTTTAAATATGCCCAAGTTGGTGTTTAACTGAATATTACATTGATTTTTAATAACTTTGTTAAAATTTAATTTTAAATCTTTATTTATTTTTGTAAGTAAATGATTTGTGTTTTATTTATTATTCATCTGATTTCTCAAATGAAATTTTTTTACAAACCAACAAAAAAAGAAAGTTTTAACTAACACAAAATGCAAATGCCTTTTTCATCACTTTTTTATTTTATTGATAGTATATTATTATATATTGAAAATCAACCCATAGGACTACCTTGGCCAAATTAGGAACCAACCTTTAATTACAAGGTATATTAAGGCAATGAAATTAAAAATACAAAGAACTTTGGTCTGAGAATCTATTTACATCTTACCATTTCTTATTTACAACTTTTATGTTCTAAATTACATCTTACGCTACTCAATTACAACTTTCATGTTCTAAATTATATCTTACGTTTCTCAATTACAACTTTCATGTTCTAAATTACATCTTACATTTCTCAATTACAACTTTCATGTTCTAAATTACATCTTACGTTTCTCAATTACAACTTGTTCTAAATTACATCTTACATTTCTCAGCTACAACTTTTAATTTCTCAATTACATCTTAGGTTTCTTAATTACAACTTTCAAGTTCTCAATTACATCTCGAAAAGGTGTTGTACAACTTGCTTCATGTCCTGCTACCTTAAAGAATTCTCTTTTATAGAAAGACTAGGTGGGGTTCTGAAGTGAAATACATCCTGCATTGGAGCTATCTCAATAAAAATACTTACCTTGGTCTGGTGTTAACTGCATTCAGCTACTGTCTTGTAGGCCTCATTGGCAAAAACTTTAGGGGTCAGCAGAAAATATCTGTTGACCAGCTTTGTGCCCCTATTTTTATCTAATAGGCTTGCCTAGATAAAACCTAAGTTACTTTGTTTCTTGCCAGGGTCAATGAATGCTAATGAATAATGAATAAAGATGAATGCTAGATTTTCTTAGCTCTTATTTTTTTTGCTTGTGCATGCTTGATAGTGGCTATGCTTGATTGATATGGCTCTTACTGTTAAATTCTAATTAGGATACAGCTCTAAAATTCATTTAAATGGTTCTGAAACTGGCAGATATTAAGAATTCTCAAAATTTTTACTAGTTCTCAAAGAGATTGATTCCATCGACAGCTGTAAAATATCAGAGTATTATCAGTAATAACTATTTATCTATTAAATTTTACCTCTTGCAAAGTTTACTGACTAAGTTGCTCTTTGTGAAACTAATCTGGCTGCTTTATCTTCAGATCTTTGTGTTAATAGCTATACTTTAATTTGCAAAGATTCCAATAGTCACATTCTTGACCTGGACATGTCTTGTACTGTTTGTTGTATAACCAGATTTAAATCTCCTCAGTATTCTATGATGTGATTTTGTCTAGCACCTCACCAATCAAATTTCCTTTTTATTTATTACTCACTCAGTTCTCATTGATCTCAAAACTGTACACATAGATCAAATAGAAAAAATCTCTTTCTCAATCTCTTTTTCATTATCCCTCAACCAATATTGTTGTAATTTTGACGCTCATCACACTGAATGGCTTGGGTCAAGTGTCACTGAACCTTCTGAGTCTAAATCTCAAAAATTTTATCTTTCTCAAACTCATTCCCTGGTAATAATTCTAAATGTATTCTACAAAATAGAGTGCTCAACATTCTTAAAAGAACAGAACAATAATAAATTAGAAAAACTAATCAAGTATCAAATTTTTTTTTTTTTTTTTTTTTTTTCATTTTCATTTCACGCTGCGAAATAAAAAAAAAATTTTATTTTTATTTTTAAACTTTTTGTGGCCTTCAAAATTAATTAAAAATATAAACATATATATATATAAAGTTTTGTTTTTATAGTAAAAATTGAAATACAACCAAGCAAAAGTATCTGTGAGTGTGTACAGACATATATATGTATGTATATGTGTTAGTGTGTGTGTATATAGGCATATGTCTAGACACATACATCAACCCTCAGAATTAGGGTCGGCATTTAGCAATGTCGACCTAACTGCCAACCTGAAAGTGTTTTTTTCTATATTTTATGGTCCTCTTTATGTCAAATTTTTTTTGCCGACCTTATGCTGACCTCTAACAGTTTGAGGTTGGCAATTTATTGCCAACTTTATTTTTCCTAGTTCTAAGGGTTGCATACATACATAAAAAAATTAGATTAAAAGTAAAAAATATATTGTTATAGTAATAACATTTTTTTAGTGTGATGGCATGTTGTACTGGATAGAAAGTGTGAAAGACCAACTTGTGCAGCAAGGGTTTGAATATGAGGCTAAAGTTTGGACAGGCAAAGAAATTATTAAAATGTTTCAAAATGCTGAAAAGTTGCATTTGTCTTGCGCTAGTGTTAAACTTTATAAGGTTATTTTTCAATTTAATACATTAATGTTTTAAAAATTTTATGGTTTATAAATTAAAGCTTTTAAATTAAACATTAAATTAAATAAGTTTATTTTTTTATTAAATTTTTAGTAAATAAAAATTGAAATCAATTTTAAAATTTAAAAAAAGAAGTTTTTTTTTACATTTTAAAACCTATTATGTAAGTTACATTTGCCACTTAACAATCTTTATTTTTAATGGGCTGATGTCTTTTGGTTTGCAATTACAGGGGAAATTTTCAGTAATGTTTTTTGAATTTATTTTTTTGTTGTGATTTTTGATGATGATTTTTGAAATGTTGTTTGAGTAGCTGTAACTAACCTTTGTGTTGTTTGAGTAGCTGTAACTAACCTTTGTTTGAGTTACTAAACTTTGTTTGAGTAGCTGTAACTAATCTATTAATTGGTAAAAGATTTTTGCCTATCATTATTGGAGAGAGGGATCCGCTTAAGTACTTTAGGTGGGTGGTTTGATTCAGTATGAATGTAGAGCAGTTGGTCTTTTTTTTTAGGTTGCTAGGAGTTTTTTTAAAAATTAAAAGTTGTATAAAGAATTTTTAAGCATGAAACACGGCAAAAAGGTGTTTAATGATTTGTTTTGCTGTCGCGATCGAATGCATTGATGGAGCTGAAGTGTGAGAACTGGTATGATTTTACATTCTGGGCTCTTTATATAGAATGATTAGTAAAAATGACTTATTGCACTGTTGCTAATATTTCAATTAATGGTGAACAGGGTTTTCCTAAAGGTATTGCAAATGTTTTTGATATACACCTTTGGTCAAAAAATCCTGGTAACTTGGCTTAGCTGATCTGAAGAAAAGGAAGGTGGCATTTAAAGGCTTTTGATATCAGGAATAAAAATGGAAACTTTGAAATCCAAAAAAACAAATGAACATTTGATTTTATAGTTACAAAATCAATAGTGAAGATGACAGCATCTATTTTTATTTTACATTTTTACAGCCGATGCAATCAATTAAATTATTTTAACCGTGTCAAATTAAAAAAATATTCATCAAAAATAAGTATTCTTTATCTAAGTCGTATTTAATTTCAAACTTTTTTCTGTGATTTCTTACTTTATGGAAAAAAAGCATTTGTTGTTATAAAAATAATCAAATGTTGTTCTTTTTAAAACTGTGAATTTATAATTAAAATGCCTTACTACGTAAGATAAAATTCATAAAGAAAATGATGAAATTCAAGATGAAATAAGGAAATAAGATTGTATGTTTTTAGTGGATGGAAAAGGCTAAGCATGATATTACACAATTTATCATTGAGAAAGGAACAAAGGTTTTGGGTCACGAAATCTATTTTTCAAAGAATTCACAGAAGTGTGACACATGTTGTTCAGGAATTAGAAGAAAAGATGAGGGCAAGGATATATCTCTTCCAACTTTGTTTAACTTTCTAGTAATTCAAGTAAAAATGTCCACATAAATGTAACCCTGCAGCTGTCTCATTTGCAAAATTGGTCAACTAAAGCTTAACTTCGAACATCCTTTGCAAATTAAAAACAAAACTGATGCAGACTAAATGGGAAAGCTCTTTACCAAGTCTTGTAAGACATTTTGACCATAGGTGCTCAAAATGTCTTACAAGACTTGGTAAAGAGCTTTCCCATACTGCAGTGCCCTATGAGATTGCTAGCAGCACATGATAGCAAAGTATCAGATCAGATTACAGCTGCATCTCTAGGTCAAAAAGATGTCTCACCACATGGAATAATTTGTATTAACCAGGTTCAAGGTGGCAGACCACTGACATTAACACCACAGATTTTATTTCATATCATTTATTCATTTTTTAGTTTATAGTTTTTTTATATCTTTATAGTTTTTTCTTTGAATAAACTTATACTATTTCACATTAGATACTTATTATTTTGATTACGTCATTTTAAGGCCCAGGCCCTTTAAGTGCAAGAAAACTTTTTGATAGACCTACTAAATAGCAGCTAAAGATCTTGTCAAAATTCAAGTTAATACAAGAGCTTTCGACCAAGGGCATGAGAAAATCAGCATCAACACTAAATCAAATTTCAAAGGCCAAAATTACAGAGCCCTCCATTGGTTCCAAATTTCTTGCTATTGGAAGCACACTTTTAAAGGTACATTAATTCAAAAAAATATTAAAAAAATCATTGTGCACAGTAAAAATTTGTCTGACCTTTTGAACTATGCTCTGTTAAAAAGGAAAATATTTGAATATTAAGTTTAATAGTAAAACTATGAATTGATGGAGGAAGAAGTTTTCTCTTGGCATTGTGAAAAAAAAAATTCCAAAAACCCTATCATGATGTCCAGTTTGAAGGCAATGATTGCAGAAAGTTTCTTAAAAGAGTTACACATTTTTATGTACATATTTCTATGTTATTATGTATTATTATTATTATTTCTATATTATTCTATGTACATATGTTATGTTTTATGTACTTATTTCTATGTTTATAAAAGTCTTATGTACTCTTTTGGCCTGATTTTAATATGTGGTTTAAGTCAAACTATATAATGTACGTTTGAATGGTAACAATTCACAGAGGCTTTTAGATAAGTTAGATAATCTAGAAGTTAATCTTGTGCAGCCTCCATGTTGCCAAATATGCTACTACTGCAACTTGTAGTTAGTATTCTTTGAAAATTTTAATTATTAAAACAAAGGGTTTTAGCTTAGTGATTGAGGAATCTGCTTAGTAATTGCTGATTGGTTGAATCAGTTTTGGATTTTAAAAAGTCATTCTAAAGTCTGCAGCTGGAAAAATTTAATAGTTCACATTTCAGTATGTCATCTAACTAGTTCACATTTCAGTACTCGGTGTAGGCACTTTTAAAATAATAGAGCGTCTGTATGATAGTTTGTTGACTGCGACATTTTCCCGTTAAATGGTCTGGTCTGTGAATTATGAAAAGACGAAAAAACTTAAAATGATAAATTTTGCAATATCATAAAATATAAATGTTTGTAGCAAAAAAATCCAGACCAATGATTCTTTTTTTTTAAAAAAAAATCATCTTCCCCTCCTTTCCCTCTTAACATATGTTACATTATAAGTTAAATCCATTTTTATAAAATAATATGCTTGTAAATTACGTTCAAATAAGAATTTATTTAAAATTAATTATTATTTTATTATTAAACTAAAAAAATTTACCAAATCTAACGGTTTCACGGGGTACAATGTTTATACAACTTACACTGAAGGTCTAAGAAGAACAAAGTGTCTATAAAAAACTAAATAAAATTTGGGTTTTTTTGGATTTGAATGATTTAGTTAGATTTAGATTGTTTTAAATTTAAAAAACTGTTTTGTTAGATTAAGTTTAGTTAGATTTAGTTGTGTAAGTAGCAAGTTTGTTTGTATTAATTCACTAAGCGCACATGAAAACTTTGTATATATATATATATTTTTTTGATAACACTTTTTCAAATAAATATGTGTTTTTATATTTGCTAATACAAAAATAAAGTTTTGACAACATTAATAAACTTACTTTTTGTTGGTAAATAAGTGGACTGATACTGATTTACTGTGCACGTATTCCAGATTGCATATTTAAACATATTTTGTAATGGTGCAATGTTTTTTGTTTCATATTTTAATACTTTTTAATATTTTATTGAACTTTGAAGTATTTTGTTATGAAGTATATTGTTATGAAGTATTTTGTTATGAAGTATATTGTTATGAAGTATTTTGTTATGAAGTATTTTGTTATGAAGTATTTTGTTATGAAGTATCATCATCATCATCATCATCATCATCATCATCATCATCATCATCATCATCATCATCATCATCATCATCATCATCATCATCATTATCATCATCATCATCATCATCATCATCATCATCATCATCATCATCATCATCATCATCATTATCATCATCATCGTCATCATCATCATCATCATCATCATCATCATCATCATCATCATTATCAACATCATCATTATGTCTTTATCATTTTCATCATCTAATAAATTTAATTTTGTGATATATTGTTTTAGGATCAACTGATAGAGCTAACTAATAAAGAGCAACAGGAAAATGTAAAGCAAGTCGAATTTTTTTTTTCATTAACAAATTATTTTTATTAATTACAACTAATTATTTCCTTAACTAGTTTTATTTAAAATTTAAAAAAAAAGCACAAGTTTTGATTTTAAAATTGAATTTTTTATTCTTTTAGTACATTTGGAGAGGAAGAACTTTGTATTAGTTCAAAAACTTTGAATACATTTTTAAATTTAATGAAAGTACTAGAAAAGTTGTTTGACGAAAGCTATGATTACAGCAATGATTACAGAGTGATTATATCACGCACTGCAGTCATGGTCAATTTAAATAATGAGGTAACTTTAAAAAAATAAGTTTTATAATTTTTGAGCTGCTAGTAGTGTCTTTATTTAAACTTAACATAAATCCCTTTTTTTTTTCTACATTCTTATTAGAGTGTTGGTGGCTGGAAAAGTAAAAGCAAATGTATGTATATTTAACTGTTCAAAAGTGCATTTAAATAAAATATAAAACTAGAAATTTCTAGGGACATAGTATATTACTTGGCAGGAAGACATAATCAAATATTGTAGTGGTTCATTTAAAAGTTACTCAAAGCACAAAACTTAAAGAACAGTCTTATTTAAATAATCCAATTTAATTTACCAATTTAAAAAAATATATATATTTTTTCAAATAACTATTTAAAAATCTGGTAATAAGTTTTTAAAATTTAATTTTGTAAAAAAAGTTTTTTTTCTTTGTATTATTATTATTATGCTGATTTTTAATTTTTAAATCCTTATTTTAATTTTTTTTTTTTAATGTACTCACCTCCCCAAAATTGAAGTTATGGAAGCTGCTGTTGTTGATGATATTGTTATCCCCTCTTTATATTTGGCCAAAATGTACATATGCAAGAAATGTGTTAATCTTAATGAAGTGCTTAAAAAATAGAATAACTTCACAATTTTGCATTTTTCTGCAATATATTTTGTGATAAACATAAAACCACAAGCCATAGTGTTTTTGATTTAATTTTGTTTGAAAGGAGTAATGAAATACATTGTTTATTAGAAAGATTTCAACAAAATCTATTATAAAAAAATAAAATTAGTTTTTAATAACTATTATTCTAACTGGCTGCAAAATACCGGTCTCTGTAAGTCAAAATACCGGTCTCTGTAAGTCTTTTAAACTTGAAATGTAAAACTAAAATAACATAAATATCTCAATCATGACACACGCAACAAATTTTTTGTTGTGTATTTTTAATAATAATAAAATAATAATAAAGTTACATAATGTCATAAGTTACATTACATAAGTTTTTTGTTTTTCTAATATAATATAAAACTGAATAGTAAACTTAATCAAATCAGTACCAGTTTGACTATTTTTTCTTATTAACCCTTCTAATAATAAAAAATAGCAATAAAGTGATTAAGAATCTAAACAAAGTAAAAAACCAAGAACAAATAAATATTCATATATTAAAACTACTAATTAAACATAATAATTAAAATAAAAAAACAACACCAAATCTCCTTGAAGGCTAAGAAAAGTTGTCATATCTAATTTTCTTGCAGACCTTGTTTGAATGACTGCGTGAACATTAAGAAACGCATTTAGAAAAGCCTAGATACTACTTAAAAATAATGACATTAAAGGGTTATGTTAAACATTAACTAGAGTATTAAAACTATATGCTCTTATTTAATGTACTTGAAATATTTATTTCAAGTTTGTTAAAGTACTATTTTTTTAATTGTCCAAATGGATTTTTATTAGAAAAAAAAGTTGTTAAATGGCACAATTAAAAAAATTTTTTAGTGCATTTTTATCAAAAAATTATTAGTGTTATTAATATTGTTGTTATTTAAAAATTGTTGTATGCTTTAAGTTATATAAATATTTATCATTGTTATTTTTATCTATTGTTGATGCTTTATAACAAATATTTAAATACTGCTTCAATTAAAATTCTTTAGGTGGTCATTACTCTATTCACTTTATGACTTTTATTATAAATATGGCACCTCAAACAAGTCTACTCTAGGTGGTATTTGCAGCAAAATGTACTTCTCCAAAACACAGGCTGTGTTTCTATTAAACATTGTCTCAGTTTCATTTAAATTACCCAACTTTGACCAGGAAACCTGGTTTTCTATATCTTTATTCTAAAAATCTACATTTTTTTGATTGAAACTTAGAAAGTGTAAAGCCATGAGATAAATAGTTGCTGTAAAGAGTTTGTTAATTTTTTTTGAAAAACATAAAATCGTTGTTTTTTTTAGATCTTGAAAAAGTGTGGACATATGAGATAAAATGGTGTTGCTTAAATCCTGCTGTGGTAATAAATTTGAGTCATTTGTTCAAAAAATATTGTTATGGTTCTTATTATTGACATGGTAATCTTTGTTGTCATTTTATTTATACAGTACTTTCTCTCTAATTTGAACTTTCTCAGAAAAAATAAAAGTTTAAATAAGAGAGATTTTTGATTTATAGAAAGTTGACTTTTTATGGTGATATTTCATTGTGACTTTTTAATCAAATAATGGAGGTTTTCAAATTAAAGAGATTCGAATTAGAGAGATTGCACTGTATTTATTTTTAATGCACATCAAATAAAAATTAGCACATCTGGTATTTTAATATAACTTTATATAATCTCTAAAAGATTGAGGTCAGCAATAACTTGCCAATCTCATTTTTTCTAATTCAGAGGGTTGTATATATATATATATATATATATATATATATATATATATATATATATATATATATATATATATATATATATATATATATATATATATATATATATATATGTATATATATATATATATTTACACACATATGTATATATACACACATATGTATATATACACACATATGTATATATACACACATATGTATATATATATATATATATATATATATATATATATATATATATATATATATATATATATATATATATATATATATATATATTTAAAGGTGAACATTGGTACCCCTGTATTTCAAGAGCTTCACACATTTTTCGATCAAATTTGTTTCCACTTTAATTAATTTTATGTTCCCCCAATTTATTTCTTGCAAGCAAAACTTATTATGGGATTTTATTATTCAGACTGGTAATGTTTTCCCTTGTTTAAAAATTTTAAATGTTGAGTTGGAGTCCCTAGTTTGAAGTTTAGTTTTGCCTAGATATCTCTTTGAGCATTTGCATTTAATTAAATAAGTTTGGGTTTGATGTGGCAATTTAGTTTTATTTTTTGATGTTAGCATTATGTGTATACCCTATATTTATACCCTTGTTTACTTAACCTTGCCTGCAACTTTGTTGCTGGCGTCTTACTAAAAGAAGGAGGCTGTGGAGGCTTCAGTATATACATTTACTTATTATTTGGGATCGGGCAGATATAAAAATATATTAGGTCAGTTTTAACCCAAATATGCAAGGATAATGGTGTGTATATATAAACATACACGCACGCACACACACATACATAATAATATTAAAATGACTGTAATAAACTCCACATATGATAAGTAAATAAATTGAAAAATTAAAAAAAGAAATAGGGTTTGAAGTTACATACACTGCCAGCCAAAAGTTTTTACAAAAGAAAAATATTTGTAATTTTTTAGGTAAAGTTATTTAGAAAGGTCCTAATAACGTTTTAATTTTTTTTTTCTGGTTATAATATATTTAGTATAAAAAACATTTTGACATAATGCTTAGATATATAAGCTTTTTTAGAATTTCCAGCCATCAATTGATTAATTTTTCAATGGTTTTTGCAGAAATAGCACCCCATGACTTTTTTAAGATATTTCATAACAAGTTTTTTGGGCATTAAATAATTTTTTTCGAACATTTTTATTATGTTCCTCCTATAGTAACTCAATTGGAATTAAATCAAAAGATTGAGCTGGCTTCTTGTTTGCTTGCCTAACTAGAGGTTTCTTTACAGCAATACAACCATAAAAGCTTTTGTTTCTCTTAGACAGTATTTTTTTTATATTTACATATTTTTTATTTATCATTCATCATTTTATTCAAAGTTGCTCTGCAGCCTAACAAAACGTTCATTGAATTATTTTATAATTATAAATATTGTTATATAATTATGTATATTATTTCATAATTATATGTATTGTTTTATAATTATATATTTTGTATTATAAATGTATATATTATTTTATATATATATATATATATATATATATATATATATATATATATATATATATATATATATATATATATATATATATATATATATATATATAATTTTATATACTGTTTTGTTTCAATTGATTTACAAGAATATACATTTTTGGGTATTTTTATGCAAAATCGTATTTTTTCTGGAAACTTTTAGTAAGCAGTTTACATTATATGTAATTATAGGTTTGGTATTATAAAAACTTAAATGTGTATTACCAAAAAGTTTCACAGTTAAATGTTTTACAGTTACGCATGCAACATTGTATGCAACTTTAGTGTATGTGTTTTAGTATTTTCAGTATACTTTTTATTGACTTTGTTGTGTGTTACAGTGTCTTGACTGTGTGTTATCATCTTTAGTGTTTGACAATGTTTGCATCAATTTACTTTGTAAAATAATTTAATTTTTTAAAACTATTTTTTTATACCATCTTTTAGGTTTTTTCTGAAGTTGGTCGACACAGTCGATGTGTTATTTTGAGTTCAGGGACATTATCACCAATGTCATCATTTGCTTCAGAACTGGGTATAGATTTTCCAATCACTTATGAAGGCAATCACATTATATCAGATTCTCAAGTAAACTTTTGTTGCCCTTTATTCAAAATAATACCAAGAAAAAAAGGAATAGTGCAAATAGTTTAACAAGAATTAATATATTATAGCAATATATAATTAAGATACTAATTATATATAGTTTTAAAGCATTATTTTTTAATTTTATTTTTAAATGTTTTAGGTATGGGTTAGCACTTTGTCAGTGGGACCAAGTGGAAATGTCATAAACGCAAATTATACAAATTCAGAGGTTTTTTTTTTTTTTTTTTTTTTTTTTTTTGTCGCTTAAAATCTTTGTAAATTTAATAATTTTTTTTTTCTACTTGCTTACCAGCGTTCGAAATAGTTTTTCAAAGCTTGCCGATCAAATGTAATTTTTTCACAAAAACAGGTTATTTTCCCTTCGATTTTTTTAAATTTCCCTACAAATAGTTGATCGGCCGTTATTTCGAGTGCTGGCAAACTACTTTTTTTTTTCTATTTGTAAAATAATAAAAATCTTTTTTTTTTTTTACTTAACAATGTATATTTTAAAAATACTATTATATATATATATATATACATACATACATGCATATGTGCATACATAAATATGTACATACATGCAAACATACATACATACATACATACATACATACATACATACATACATACATACATACATACATACATACATACATACATACATACATACATACATACATACATACATACATACATGTGTATGTATGTATTAACTAGAATTTAAACAACTTCTTTATTAGAGTAAATATTAAACTTTTTTTTATATATAAATTAACTTCACAAAAAGACAAGTTGAACTATATTTAAAAAATATTTTATTTAGATTAATCTTACAAGTATTTTCATTTTTAAAAACTTTTTTGTCTCTAATTACCAATATGCAAACGAATATAAAATAGTTTTCTTCTTTTTATGTCTGTTTAATTACAGACCTATAAAAAGTAGGAAGAAATATGCACAGATTTTTTTCTTATTTTTTGGCACTTTCTTTGTTTCGAATACCTATAGCATTTTTTTCTTTTTCTTTAGCTGCATTAACAACATTATATTGAAACACTTATTCATAAATAAATAAATAAAATTTTCAGTAACTTTTGGTTTAATTCAATTTATTTCAAGAAATATTAATAAAAAAAACTTTATTTTGTGTGCAAATTGTTAATTAGAATTATTAATTTTTTGCAAAGTAGTATGAATAGTTGTTTATAAAAAGTTATTTTAGTATATTTTTTTTTTTTAGTTTTACAATGATTGATTTCAAATTAAAATTTAACTTGATTGCAATAATATAATTTTTTTTTTACATGGTTGTACTCAATTTTTATTTATTAAAAAAAAAAAACTGTTTTCTAAATAATAAATAAGTTACAATGTTTTATTAAAATCATACTTAAATTATAATTGCATTTTTCTTTTAATATATTCTAATTATAGTACTTGCTAATAATAATGTAGTTGTTTTCTTTTATTTGTAGACATTTTTGTTTCAAGATGATATTGGGAATATTCTGCTACATATATGTGAAGTTGATCTTTTTTTTTATAAATACTTTTAATGCATAGTTTAGTTAAAATAATTCAAGTTGAAAATATGTCAAATAATGTTTAACCTATTGAGAATGTCATTAGTGTAAAGTACTTTAATTGATTAAAAAGAAGTTGCAGTAAAGTGACACACTGTAGTTACAGAATAAAATAAAGTGTTTATTAAATTCCCTCAAAAAAATTCAAAATAAAATAAATTTTAGGCCTTAGATTAACAGCAAATGCTTTTTTTCTTCAGACAAACTTGTTTTGGGTAACTAGCATTTAATGTTTTTTTTTTAGGCGATTCCTCGTGGTATTCTGTGCTTCTTTCCATCTTATCACATGATGGAAAAATTACATAAAAGATGGGAGGTTGATACTTTTTTATTCTTAAATGTTCTTTTATATTTGTTTTTATATTTATGTTTTTTAATGTTGTTTTACATGTTTTAATTACTTGGAAGATTTATAATACATAAATAATTTTTTATTGTATGTATATATATATATATATATATATATATATATATATATATATATATATATATATATATATATATATATATATATATATGTATATATATATATATATATATTTGGGTTTAAGTTTAAATTATATCCAAGTTTAATTATAGTTTCAATTTATTAAGTTTAGTTTTCATTTTAACCAATTAAATTATATTTAAAGTTATATATTTGAATGATATTTAAATTATTTCCTAATAATATAAATGTTCAGTTGACGAAAGACTTAAAAAACTCAAGATGAGTTATTAAAGATGTTTTAATAACTTTATTAAAGTATTTTTAATAACTTATGCTAAGAAGTATAACTGTGCAAGTATACTCTTTCATTGTTATAATTCTAGAGAAAAGTGATTGACTAAAGTGGTATTGTTTAAAAATGGCATAAATATTTCAAATCTGATTTCATGGTAAGATAATCAATAGATAAGTTCCTTAAATCAGGGCCTATGCTAGGAAAGAAATTTGGGCTGCGGTACCCCCTCGTTTTGGCAGACTTTATCGGAAAATTGATGGATTTTTTGCAAAAATAAAAAATGTAAAAAAAAAAAAAGTAAAAAAAATGAATAGATACAAATAGTCAACTCTGTCGAAAATGGTCTAGAATAGCCCCTGCTTAAATATAAAAAAATTTACCTTATCAAACTAAATTAGCTGTTAGCAAAACTGCAAAATTAAAGGTAACATCTCACATTTTATGCTTTGATTCATGGTTTAGTAATCTTAAATGAATATTGAAATTAGAATGAAGTTTATTGGTTGCTTGAAAGTTTGAATTGATGAACTTAGTTATGCAGGTGTTATGAGTTCTTTAGAATCTTATGAATTCTATGTTGACACTACCCGGAATAGTTTTTTATGCAATAAGTTTTGCAGGCGTTGTTGCATTTTGACTTTATGGTGTACCAATAATTACTACCAATAGTTCTATAATATGTGAATTTTTTGACTGTGCTAACTTATGCACAAAAATAAAATTACACGACCCAGTTCAGACCCAGATCCCAAAGTGCAAACCATATAATTAACTAGAACACTATGTGAAACAGCGCATTGTTATTTTTATGTATTACACTGATATGCATTTTATTATATTACACTTATATTTTTTATCCTTATATTTTATTATATTACACTTATATTTTTTATTTTTATATTTTATTATATTACATTTATATTTTTTATCTTTTGATGAAATCGGCCTCTCTAAAATCTTTTCAGAGACAACCCTTCAGAAACCTTTGAATCATTAACTGGTTTTTGTAGAACTGCACCCTTGTTAAGAAATTAAAAATCAGAGAAAATGTTACATAGCCACTAACAAAAAGACAATAAATGTTCATCATACCAAGCAGGAAACAGTGTAATAGGTTTACATTATGTTGTTTCTAAAAAATGAAACTGTCACAAAAGTGTTCTCCAGACTATATTGACTTGCACAATTCAATTTTAGTTTTGATATTTTATTTAAAAATGACACTTATTTCAAGTTTAAGTATATTTACGGCCAAAAATACTTAACCTGCAAGTACTGTAGCAAAACTATCTAATTTAGATAATAATAGGCTATATATTCTATTTAAACTATATAATTAATTTAGAAACTATAGAACTTTTTGTCATTTTTGTTTATTACACTCAGCCATCATTTGAGGCTGTTCTAGTTAAAAGGATTCCCAAATACCTAGACAATTTATGTTTATTTTGTAAATAAACATAAGAAAATAAGTTTTGGGTTTATTAAAATTACCAAAACAAATTTTTTATTGAGATATTAAAAAAAACATTTGTTGTTTTGCCATTATACTTCCGGTTGAGAGGTTAATATTGACTTTATGAATCTGCATAGTTTTTTTTGTTGTAAATATATCTGGTTTGAATATTAAATGTACTTATCACAGAGTTTTTTTAAAGATTTACACAATTAGATTGGGTTTCCTTCTTTTATAAAAAATGGTTTGTGCTGCATTAAACATTTTAGTTCAACTGGAGATTTGACTAAATAAATAAAAACTGTAAATTATTTGGTTCGTTTTATAAAAGGTTATATAAAGGCATGCTTCTACATAAAAATGAATTGCAAAAAGAAAACCCAAACATAAGGTTTATAACTTGAGTTTCAGTTAGTTGAAAGAACTTTTCAGTATTGACGACATTTATTAACTGCAAAAGCGCATTAATCATTCCAGTATTTAAAAAAA
The DNA here is from genome assembly GCF_022113875.1 of Hydra vulgaris. NCBI lineage: Eukaryota > Metazoa > Cnidaria > Hydrozoa > Anthoathecata > Hydridae > Hydra > Hydra vulgaris. Next base: position 32,362,307 of record NC_061165.1, read on the forward strand.
AAAATCAAAAAGCCATAACTTATCTTCAAGAAGAAAAAAAACAGCGTTAAAAATTTTTAAGTTCTTTGCTAATATCCCAATAAATAATTTGTTCTGGAAAGTATAATTTACATGAAAATTATTTTTTGACACAATTTGTCTCGGCACTTGTAGATAACTTTAAACATTGAAATTATTCAAGCTCTTATGAATCCTTAAATTGTTCAATAATACTAGCTTTTGTTGGCACAGAGAATTTATTTTGATGGTTTTCAACAATTGGCAACAAAAAATGCTCTTCATTGTGTGTTAAAGAACCATAAAATTCTCGGATCAAGGCAACCCCTTGCGTGGCTAAATCGTTGATCACTTTTATGGACAGAGCAAGTTCCTGATTTATTCTGTATGCATTCTGGAGTCCCCAGTTGTCAGGATCATATTGCAAAATACCTCTGACAAGTTAAGTATTTTTAAAAATCTCAATCTTGATGTCACAAAATAATGTAATTTTTTTGTGGTTGGTTCATCAAATAATAGGATACATTTTGGTGGATTCTCAGACCTTTCACTTCCGTTGAGTGACATGAACATCAAATTTTTTTTTTCTGCCAAGATTTCATCACCAAAGAGTGCAAATCTAACTAACAGTTCAGACAAATACCATAAATAGCGATCAAAAGCTGTTGTAGCAGTCTTTGTTACTTCTTTGTTTGGGTTTGATGTCAGTGTGCAGAGTAATGCAAGGTCATTTTTTGGAGGTGTTGTAGATGATGGTGCTTGAAACCAATAATGAACATATATAACAGTAACAAAAATACAAACCTTCTTTAGATAATTCCAGATTTTTTCAGAGTATGAAGGGCCCCAAGACCTATATGATCCAATTGACCCTGACTGCAATGGTTCATACTGGTTACAAAATAGCCAAATCTTAATTAAATAAATTACCCTGGCCATCCAACGAGCAGGTGTATTACTCTAGGATAGTAAAAATGTCTTTCATGTGGGAGATGTCTACAGAAAAAAATAATTTTTAATTCCAGTAGTTAACGATAATCATCTCCTGGCTTATATTTTTCTAGTCAAGATTCTACAAACCTGATGATAGGTCTCTACATTAATAATATTTTATTTTTTTGATTTTATCTGTATTGATAATTTTTTTGGAAACTTCTCTTTTCCTATAAAACGAACACTTTCTGGGCATGTTTTTGTTGTTGTTTGTGTAGTATCCAGAATTTCCAGGCATGTTGTTCCCTGCAAAACAAAATTATTTTTCGTCATCGATGACCATTAGTGATTTTGTGTTATAGAGTTGGTTAACTACTTTTCTGCTTCTTGTCTTTGCCTTTAATTGTTGTTCTATTGTGTATTTTGGAGTCTTTTCACATTTTCTGTATCTAATATTTATTTTTTTAAACTGATGATCAATTGTCGAAAACCTATTTTTCTCTGACTGACCCCTTTTCGATTGTTGACAAGTCTCGTTAACTCTAATTTCTTTTCTTTAGTCCAGGATGTTGGACAATCAGAGTGCTTTCTATCAAAAAAAGATCAGACAGTTTCATAAAATGATTTATGATTTCTTTTTATATATATTAGGTTTATTTACATAAAATATTTTGAGTTGCTTTGGAAAAGATTCTCGTTCAGCTGCATTTAACCTCATTTTAAATAATTGTGTTAAAAATAATAAAGTTTTTGTTTTATAGAACGTTTATGCCTAAGCATTAAACCACATAAACAAATTATTATGCTCAAATAATTAAACTCAGATATGTCTGATATTCCGCATCACCCATTAACGTCACGTGATTGAATTAAATAGGTTTAGTTTAGCATTAGTTTTTATCAAAATGAATGTTTTAAAGTTTTTATTATTTTTATATTTAATATTTTTATCATTTTCTAGTTTTAAAATTTAATTCATAAATTTTTCTTTGATTTACTCAAGGGGGTTAAAATTTAAATAGGGGTAAATTACACCCCACCCTAATAAGGAGGTTATTTATATGCAATCAAACATAAAAGAAAAACGAATGACTTTAACTTAACAGAACATGCTTATAAAAGTGTTTTTCTTTTTTTTTTTATATGGAATCACTACAAGTTTTATTTAGAAAAATATTTTTTGAAATTTTAAAAATAAATAGAAATATTTGAGATTTTATACTGTATTTACCAATACAAATAGAAACCAATGAATTTGTACTCTTAAATTTCCACCTTCATTTTTTTCTGACATTTACAACTAGGAAACTTCAATTAAAATGAGAAAAATGATTAGAAACTTAGAGTTTTCATTTGTTCACTTATAGAAAAAGTTCATTTTATCTCTATTCTAGATAATATTTTCTCATTTGTACGTTATCTTGTATATGCTATAATTAATGTTATCTTGTATTTGCTATAATCATATATCTCAGGATTTTGTGTAAGCTGCAACTTCTACACCTAAAAACAACCTGATTAGTATACAGGGTTTCCATTCCTCCTTAAAAACCTTAAATATCCTTAAAAAATAAAAGCCTCCATAATTGTCCTTAAGAGCCGTTTTCTGATAAAACCAGGCAAAAGTATTGTTAGCTCAAAAGTGATATCCTTTAATCGCGCTCAATTTTTTATACAGTAATACTGATTTGGTAAAAAAGAAGCCTGTAACTTTTTTTTTTCAAAATATTTATAATTTCTGAGTTATGGTCGGTCAAACTTTTCTCCGTTTTATACTTGAAAAGTCACTTTTGGGGTTGTATGATTTTTAAACTCACATCAAAAGCAATAAGACCACTGCAACCTAAGTTTCTTTTCATATTATGGAAGTATAGGTAGAACTTTAAATAGAAAAACCAAAAAACCTGAGGACAACTCTTGTCTTTGTCTAAAAATCATAAGCTGAAATCACACGTTTTCAAATTTGGGGCCTATTTTAAATATATTTATCTCGGAACCTAAAATGTGCCCGCAGCTCATCTTATCCTTTTTGGAAAGAGTATTCCATTGTTATTTGAATGGTCTAAAGAAACTGAAAGGATATTGTTTACAAAAAAAGTTATGAGTCATCAAAGTGTCAAAAAATGTTTTAACCAGCGTTCAAATATCAGCCATTATGGAAAATGAGAAAGGTCCTAAGAATGAGGATACAGATTTTATTTTACTACATATTACAATTTATTTGATGCAAAAAAAAAACTTAGGGGGTAATATTGCATTGTTGAAATAACCTAACTTTTTATATATTTAAAAAAAACCGAATGTCGCAGCAGAGTTAATCAATATATTTAAATATATTATGTCTTTATCTTGTTATGTGATTGTTTTACATATCTTTCTTCTTAAGTCTTTGATTTTAATGCATCGTTGCTTGAAATTCCTTTTGTATTTTTTCAAATTGTTCATCTATAAGCTTATAGTCTTCGTGCTGTTTTAACGGTAATGGTGGTAGAATTCTACAAATGATTTCACTGTCATTGTACTTTATAACATCAGGAAAAGCTGGCCACTTAAAAAGGTTCTTGTCTGCAGAAGCATACTTCATACAGCTCACCATGTAACCATCACTGAGAACCTAATATGAGTTATGATCTTTCTAATTTTAAAAATAGTTTAAAAAATTGATAAGATCAAATAATTCAAAAAAATAAAAAAATTTTCTTTGAATGAAAAACATTTTTTTTAAACGTTGAATAAAAATGAAGTACCTCATTTATAATACCAGGATACCAATTGCCCATATAAATAACAACAATCCAATCGTTTTCATGCCATGCACAAGATAAATCAATGGCAAATTTTATAAACTCCTTTTCAAATTCTTCATTTGCTAATTCTTCTTGATCTAAGGAGAGAAAAAAATAAATATTTGTAAAAATATTTATTTAAATACTTACAAGATAATAAAATATATATTAATGAGAGTAAATTTAAAATTATTACCTTGATCGGCTATCTCTTCTTCTTCTTCGTTATCCATATTAGTACTACCAACATTAACTGGTTCTCTCAATCTTTTATCTTTTTTTAGCCTGCTCCAACGTGAAAATAGTGATCTTATTTGAGTTGTTACGTATTCTGAGACTTGAAGCTCTTTTTTTATTAAAAGGTGCACCTGCTCTGGGCTAAACTTTTTTCCTGAAACTTCACCTTCCATAAAGAGTTTTATATATAAATTTTATATAAAGAGTTTTCGACAGGAATAGTTATACCTATGTTTGCATTCTTTATTTTGCGTACCTGGTCTATCTTGTATTTGGAGCATCCGAAAACTTTCATTAGCAACTTCTTAGTAAATTTTTCATGTTCAATCAAACACAGTACAATATGTTTTTCAATAGAGTCATTTTCTTCATAAATTTCAACAAATTTTTTTAGTTCATCAGGTACTACATCATTGTCTGAAGCTTCCAAAGATCTTTTTAAAACAATTGAGATAAAGTCTTCACTCTGATCTGGGGCAACAGCTTCAGCGAACCTTTTTTCGAGCTGTACCTTGGCTCTTTCAAATTTTTTTCGTAAATTATTTTTTGTTCCATTGCTGAGATCAGATATCTTTTTGTTCTTTATCTGAAACTGAAAAGGGCTGATGTGGAGTGCTTCTGATAGGCTGTTACCAGTAAATGTAGCATCTTCAACTTTTTCTCCAGAAAGTAAAATTTCTTCAGGCTCAAAATCAAAATCAGTTGTGTCTTCAACTAGCTCTTCGTTAGCGGCAGTACTTGTTTTAGTTTGATTTAGAATGCGCTCTGACTTTAGGTGGTTGTGACAAAATACGAAACCTACTGGAACACTTTTGTTGTAATATTTTGAAACATTTGTTGACATATTTATTGAAATACTTCTTACAGTAAATGATTTCTTACTAACACTTAATTGATGCATTGGGTGACAGCATCTTCTTGGAAGAACCCAACCAATACCTTAAATTTTAACAAAAATCAAAGTTTGAAATATTTATTTTAAAGGTTTAGTAGTTAATTTTTTTATATTTTTTTGAAATACGGTTGTAAACAAATTCTTACCAAAGTTAAATCTATGGTAAGGGCATATATAGTCGTTATCAGAAATTGGTATGCACCCTTGATTTTCTATAAGTGACTTTTCTGTCCACTCCGTCTCTTAATGTCTCTTTAAAACCTAAAAAAATAAAACTTATGTTGTTATAAATATTATGCAAAGTTTTTTTACAACTGCTAAGAGCATTTCTTACTTTAATTTTTACAAAGTGTGCTTTGACATCCAATGTCAGATCTTGTATCTTGAATAACCTTTGTTCATTTAAACGAGGATATGGTCCACACTTGACATCATTAACTTTGCAAACATTTTCAACAACGACCTCTAGCTCTGACATATATTTTGCAACTAAGTGTTTTTTTTAAAAAGTGTATTTAACATAAAAGCTCATTCTCTGTTCTAAATAATTCAGAAGTAAATGCTCAATAAAACATACTAAATAACTGTATCATCAAGAAATAATGTCTAACAATAATTAATTATGTTCAAATAAACATCAAGTCAATAATCTTTATTAGAAGAAAAATATTTTTCAAGTCTACAATCGTAAAAATTATTTAAAAAAATCAGATTTAGCATTATTTTGACGTAAAGTTATTTCAACAATGCAATACTAACCCCTAAGTTTTTTTTTTGCATCAAATAAATTGTAATATGTAGTAAAATAAAATCTGTATCCTCATTCTTAGGACCTTTCTCATTTTCCATAATGGCTGATATTTGAACACTGGTTAAAACATTTTTTGACACTTTGATGACTCATAACTTTTTTTGTAAACAATATCCTTTCAGTTTCTTTAGACCATTCAAATAACAATGGAATACTCTTTCCAAAAATGATAAGATAAGTTGCGGGCACCTTTTAGGTTCCGAGATAAATATATTTAAAATAGGCCCCAAATTCGAAAACGTGTGATTTCAGCTAATGATTTTTAGACAAAGGCAAGAGTTGTCCTCAGGTTTTTTGGTTTTTTTTTATTTAAAGTTTTACCTATACTTCCATAATATGAAACTTAGGTTGCAGTGATCTCATTGCTTTTAACCTGAGTTTAAAATTCATAAAACCCCAAAAGTGACTTTTCAAGTATAAAACAGGGAAAAGTTTGACCAACCATAACTCAGAAATTATAAATATTTCGAAAATAAAAATTTACAGGCTTCTTTTCAATATTACAAACAACACAATATGTAAAATTGAGAATGATTGAAAGATATCACTTTTGAGCATTGTCTGGTTTTCTCAGAAAATGGCTCTTAAATAACCTTAAAGAAACTTGACTGCTCTCCTTAATTTCTCCTTTTTTCTTCTTTTTTTTTTTAATCATCTAGGAAATTGAATGAATTACACAAGTTAACAAAAAAAAAAAAATTTTTTTTTTGGTGCTGAGCAAACAATTTGTTTTGTGTATAGCATTTCTCATTTTGATTTGAAATGTGCAACTCATTTTTCACCATCACATCAAGTTGTAAAGATATTAATATATAGTTAATATATAATATACTAATAAAATAATTTAAAAACTTAACAAGGCAACTGCAAAAAGAGTGGATAAAATCCTTGAATTCATAGTATTTCTTTATAGTATTTCTCTCCTTTTTCATTTAATTTTCATACGCATGTATAATTTTATTTGTTGAAAAAAATATGGTTTCAATTGATATGGGGTTTGCTAGTTTAAAACTTTAGAATTTAAGGTAAAATCCCAATTTTAATTTCAATTTTAAGGTAAAATTGTCAACAAAAAAAAAGATTCAAAAGTATGTCAACCTGTGTCCCAAAAGAAGCGTATTTTTAGCCTCAGTTTTAATAGTGGGAACCCTGATATAATCTTTTGCGGATTTTTGTAAATCTTTGTAAATACCTAAATATTGTATTTATTTATAAAGGAAATAATAATATTAGTTTTTTTAAATAAATCTACAGAATAGTATAAGCACTAGATTTTACATATTTGTTCTTTAAACTTATAAATAATAATTACATACTTTTTAATAGGCAACAGGATTGTTAGATAAAATGTCTGCTTTCAAAGTTGTATTTTCTGAACCAAGAGGGAATGAAAAAAAAGGTATTTTTTTTGTTTGCTATATTTACAATAATTACATTAATAATTGCTTTTTATACTAATGTTGGTATTGTTGTTTTATTAGTATTTGATGAAACACTTAAGCAGTTTTACGAATGTGTAACAACAGATAATGGCAGTATGGTTATTTTATTTTTTATATATCTGCATAGTATATATATAAAAAAATATATATATATATATATATATATATATATATATATATATATATATATATATATATACATAAACAGCTCTTGAAATTAGAATAAATAAAGTTGGCCTCATTTTTCCTAGTCTGCACCAGGTTGGCAAAAAGAATTTAACCTCATTTAAAAAAATGAGGATGGCGGCTTTTTGCCAACCTGAAACACATAATGGTGGTAGTTAGGTTGGGATAGCTTATCAAAATTATCTTTTAGAGTTGACAAGCAACTCTCAAAGATAATTTTGATAGGCTAGTATTTAAAGCTAGTTTTTTATATCCAGTGCCGTTTTAGTATATAGAATACAGTTAACAGGTGCTTAACAACATTTAAAAATAGTAATTTTTTTAACTTATCTTAAATAATAATCTTAGATATGATATTGCATGAATATGCCAGATTATATGCTATTTCTGATTATATATTTTGTATAACCACATGGTTTTAGTTTTGTTACTAATGTGTATACGATAACCTTGTGTTCACATTGTGCGTGGTGATATGTTTGAGTTGTATTTTACTTTGTGTATGATTGTGTGCTTACTTATTCTTATGTCTTATAGAAAACACAGGTTATAAGTTAATGGGTTCAAGTTAAATAATACATATTTGTTTAATTATTTGATAAATTTTTAGTTACAATTTGATTTTTATTATCAGTTTATTACATTATTACTCTTATGTAAAATGTGAATTAAAATTTTTTTTTCCTTATTTCAATTTTTTAATGGAGTTCAAATTTTAAGTGTCGTTCTTACTAGAAGTTTTGCTGTTTTGTTCAAAAACATTTACAATTTTATATTTATCCAGCAAATTTTAGTTTTGAGGTTTGATGTCAAGTTGATAAATTTCATTATCATTTTTAATAAATACAGTTACACTACCAACAATTAATGAACCTTTATTGTTAGCATTGTGTTATCGGAAAGTTAATGTAATGTAAAAGTAGATTTTGTATTAGCTATTATAAAACCTGTTAGAACAGTAGGCGCAGTAGTTAAAGCGCTTGTTTTAGAATCAACAGGTTCAAGGTTTGATGGTCAGCTCTGGTCACATTTACAATATTACAAAGGAAAGAGACATGAACTTCCTAGTTAAATGTAGCTTTGTAGGGCTCTGTGATATGACTGTAAGGGCTCCTTGAAGCACCTTTTTAATATATATATATATATATAAATATTATTGACTATTTTTTTTTACTTTGTTTTATTATTATTAATTTATTATTATTATTAATGGTAATATTTATAAAGGTTCACAAAACAAAATGATTAATGATAATGTTTCATTTGTCTAGATAACTACTATTATATTCTAGAAATCAATGGAGCTTTATTGTTAGCAGTCTGTCGTGGAAAAGTAAGCGAAGGATTAGATTTTAGTGATGATAATGCACGAGCTGTAGTGGCAGTGAGTTTTATTTTTTAAATGTTTTTTTTTCCCATAAAATAATAGGTAAAAAAAGTTGCAATTTTAAAATTTTAAAATTAAAAAAAAAAAGTTGCAATAAAAATAAGTCTTTAATTAAAGTTTATTTAGGTGTTTAGCTTGAGTAGTTATTTCATAAATAAATACATTGAGTAGTTATTTCATAAATAAATACATTGAGTAGTTATTTCATAAATAAATACATTGAGTAGTTATTTCATAAATAAATAATCTGCAAATATATAAATACATATAATATGTTAGTGTATTCGACGAAAAAAGTAATAAATTATTAAAAAAAAAATCATCTAACTTTAGATGTAGATATTAGTTGGGGTCAAATATATTTGATCAAATACAAATATGTTAATTCTAGATTTCCAAATACAAATTTAAATACAAGTATAACCAATTAAACTAGTTTTGCAAATACATTTCAATCAAGTACATATACAAATATTAAGGAAGTTTATCAATTGAATACATACATACATATATATATATATATATATATATATATATATATATATATATATATATATATATATATATATATATATATATATATATATATATATATATATATATATATCAGGCTTTCCCAGGAAAGGCATGCGGTCGTCTTTTAATTTGTCCAGGCATAGAATAAATTTTTCTGACTAACTGACCACGTTTTATTACGCGTTTCAGAAATTCGCGCCAAAACAAAGCTAATCAAAAATACAAGCAATGCTAAAGTAAATAACAGTAATTTGTTTGTGCTTTAAAATTAAAAAAATAATGACCATTAATAAAACAAAGATTTACCTATATTTCATTTATTTATTTTTTCTTGTTTTTAGGGTTCAGCTATGAAAAATTAAATCAATACAAATCAAGGAAAAAGAAAAAAATTATCGTTTATATAAATTTAATGAAAATAAAAGGACCTTTTAATATAAAATTTGTTTATGACTTTTATCAGTCAGTAATACTTTTAAAATCACGTTTTTAAATGTTTTGTTAATACATTTAAATGTTCAAATGTATTGATTGATACGTAAGAAAGCGCGAAAGCGATTGCTATTTATTTGTAAAATATGTTTTTTTTATTTTCAAATGAAAGAAAACGTTGTCAAGCGATTGAGTTGCTTATTTTGCAATCATTAATTGACATTGTGAATGAGTGTTAAAAATAAATGTCCTGAGGGAATTGTTTTTGTAACAATGACTACAGAAGCAATACAATTATTTTTTTAATTTCTTTGGTAATTACAAAATTATGCAATTGAATAATTTCAACATAATAAAAGGCGAGCATTGAGTATAATCAGGTTAGAATAAGTCGAGAGAGAACTTTTTTTCACATTAAAATTTTGTTAAGTTTAAAATCTCAAATAATATATTTAATAATAAACAGCATTTTATTTTCTTGTCTAAGTATTAGGGGAATAACTTCATCCCCTTTGCATAAATCTTCGTAAAAACTAAACTAAATGAAAAAGTTTAATCAAATTTGTCTAGCGTAAATAATGAATCAGTTTTTTATTATATTGTCTGATGAAGTTCGTGAATAAATTACTTATCAAATCTTTTCATTTTCGTGAAATTTTTATGATTTATAGTCGTCTTTTCCTTGACTTCTATCAAATTTCGTAGCTGAAAATAGCAACCCTAAGAAAAGAAAACAAAAACAGTATAAAAAGTCTTTTTTTTTTTTTTTTTTTTTTTGTTACAAGAATTTTTTTTTTGTTAATTTTTTTTTTTTTTATTATTAAAATATTTTTCTTACATCCAGTTTCAATTTTATACTTTGTTAAGATTTTGTTTCCTTTTTTTAGTATTATTTTTTATTCTTTGTGGATAAGTTCTGCTTTGCCGCGATATATTGCCGTGGTCACGTTTTCTAAAAAATTTATCCTATGCGTGGACAAACAAGGCGTGCGACCGCACGCCTTTCCTGGGAAAGCCTGATATATATATATATATATATATATATATATATATATATATATATATATATATATATATATATATATATATATATATATATATATATACACATATATATATATATATATATATATATATATATATATATATATATATATATATATATATACACATATATATATATATATATATATATATATATATATATATATATATATATATATATATATATATATATATACACATATATATATAAGTTCAACTTTTTAGACTGTATTTTTTATTTAAATTGGTCACACTTTAACTAAATAAATATTTTTCATCTTGTGTATTATAGGTTGGTATCCCATTCCCTAATGTTAAAGATTTGTCCGTCACATTAAAACGCAAATACAATGATCTTTACTTTTCAAAAGGTTTACTTAGTGGTAATAATTGGTATGAACTTCAAGCATTCAGAGCTCTCAATCAGGTTTGATAAATTTTTTTTTGCTATATCTTAAAATTAAAATAAAAATTAAAATGTTAAATTGAAGAATAATCAGAGTTAATATATTGCTTTTTAAAAATAAATGTTAGTAAATTATATGTGTTATTTATGTGTTAATTATAGCCAACTTGTGTTTTAATTACAACATGTTTTTACAGATATTTAATTGATTTAATATTAAAAAAAGCAAATACAACATGATTTTTTCAACAGAAATTAAAAAGTTTTGAATTTTTTACCAAGTCATTAGGTTGCAAAGTCAACTAGGCTGTCATTTACAAACTATCTGGGTTACACTAACTACAGCATTACATGCAATTATATAAATGTATATATATATACACACATATCTTATAAAAAAAGGTTTAAAAACACTTAGTTTACTTAAGTTTAAACCAGAAACATGATCTGTTTTTTAATCAAAGTTGGGTTTTGAATATTAGAATATTATATATTTTTTTTTACAAAATACAAATCTTGTTAAATCAAGCTGCTGAATGAAGATTCGACTGTAGTATTCCCATTACATTATTAATTTCAATAATCATATAACCAGTTTTGATGAGCTATGTATAAATTGCACATAGGGACAAATGCATTCTCTAAAATGTCACATTATTCTCTAAAATGTCACATTATTCATTATTATATCATTATCTCGCAGTATTAAATCTTCTATTTTAGATTTTCTGAAAACTAAAGCCTGAGTCTAATATGTTATCTATACTTTGACAATTTTATTGTCTATTTGAATACAATTTTGCATGTTTTGCATTAAATATTTGTTAGTATTTTTCTTAAATATTTGCATTAAATATTTGTTAGAATTTTGTTTGCATTAAATATTTGTTAGAATTTTGTTTGCATTAAATATTTGTTAGTATTTAATTAATTGCATTAATATTTGTCTTTTTTCAATCAATGACTCTTTAATGACAGCAATCACTTTTTTGCAGCATAAAACAAATTTAGAAAAAAAAGTGATACTTTTACATCCGTGAATGCACAAAGGTGATGCTACATTGTGTTTGGTGATCATGTTGTTATTTATTCATTGTGTGTGTACATATTTTTGGATGTTCAATTTGAGGCTCATCTGTGTTTGTTATTGAGCTGAAAAATTATTTTGTTTGATTGAAAATTTTTAATTGAAATTAAACTTATTTAGTAAATAAACCAAAAAATAAAGAGTATATCTCATTAATTTATGGGCTAATCATTTCTTATAAGGCTTAATGAAGTTAGAAAAACAAGTGCATTTACTGTGTAAACTGTGTATTTTTTTTATTTATTTAGGCTTTGGGAAGATGCATACGTCATAAGTAATTTTTTTTAAATTAATATTATTTTTGTACTATTAATGTTATTATCATCAATATAATTATATTTATATATAAATTTTACATTTTGCTATGTTATGTTATTATTTTATGTTATTATAAATAAATTGTAAATAGTAAAAATTTGTATTACTCTCCCCTCCCCTTCCTCTTCATTCTTCCTCATTCATTCCTCATTCATTCATTTCAATTATTTTGGTTGAATATTATAAGTTAAGCATAATTGTTGATTAATATATAAAAACCTTTTCTTTCTTTTTTTTTTTTTAATTTTTTTTTATTTGTGATTCATGCTCCATTAATATTCAAGTAGTATAGATGACGCTTTATGGATGTCATTGATGTAAATTAAAGACAATAACGCTCCTAAGATTGAGCCTTAAGGAACCCCACACTCAATATCAAGAACACTTTACTCTTTGTTTATTACAAACTGTTTTCTGTTACTCAGATTTATACATTACCCATTAGTCCTATAATACCATAATGTTTTAATTTTGATAGTAAAATGTTGTGGTCAACTGTATCAAATGCCTTTGAAAGGTCTATAAATACTCCCAGTATATGATTTCCTTAATCAAAAAATTGAAATATTTTATTAGTAAGTTCAATGATATGTTGAACAACTTTTTAACAACTCTGTTTTTTAAGATTCAAACTAAACAAAGCTTTTTTTTTTTTCAAGTAAAATATTTTATTAGCTGACATTATGTTCCTACAATTCCTACTAAACCCAAATTATGTCTGCTGTGTAAATTTATCTTAATATAATGGTTACTTGGAGAAAGCATCTACAGGTTGAATAAAATTGAAAATTTAAGTTTTAATTTGTGATTCAATTTCAAACTTAAATTTTGAATTCAATTTAGTTTTAAGAGTCACCCTAATATATATATATATATATATATATATATATATATATATATATATATATATATATATATATATATATATATAAATATATATATATATGTATATATATATATATATATATATATATATATATACATATGTATATATATGTATATATATATATGTATATATATCTATATGTATATATATATATATATATATATATATATATATATATATATATATATATATATATATATATATATATATATATATATATATATATTAAAACAAAACATATCTACACTAAAATGTAAAGTTATTGATATAATCAAAAGCAAAAATATGCTATAAAAGTTTTATCCTTGATTTTTTGTCATCAAAGTCATCAATAATATCAGTATTCAAAGTTAAATTGCTTTCTATCGATACATATAGATGAGCCATTTAAATATTGTTTTTTTAAAGTAGATCTTAAATATGATTTCAATCTTTTAAGCAATCAATGCTAAAAAGATTAAAATTGTATTTAAGCAAGTAAATGCTGAAAAAAAAAGTTTTTTCTTCAAAGCAGTTTGTTAATTAAGTCCGCAAAAATATTTTTAAATTTATATTTTATTTTAAAGTTATATTTTATTTTTAAAGTTAAAGTTTGAGAATACAGTTTCTAATTTATTGCTACATATTAGTTTATTAGGCTCCATTAATTAGTTAGGCTCCAATCTCAGATAGAACTCACCCAAAGTTCATTAGATTAGGCTCCATTCTCACCGAAACAAATCACCAAAATTTAGAACTCACCGAAACTTCATTAGATTAGGCTCCAATGAAGAACTCACCGAAAGTTGATTAGATTTCAAATATAAGTGGATACATTCTTCCATAAAACCATAGATGAGTTTTTTCCGGGAATTCCCGGAATTCCGGAAATTCACTTTTAATTTTCCAGAAATTTTCGGATGTTTTTTGTTATTAATTAAAAAAAAAAAATTATATTTTTTTACATAAAATTTTAAATACAACAACTTTTGCATTTAAACAAATGTTTTCTATAATTAAAATTTTTACGAGATCAATTTTCGTAACAATTTTTTTGCTTTTTTTTTTTTGCTTTTTAATTCATTTAAATTAACTTTTTCAAATATAAGAAATTCCTTTTTGTAAAAAGTTAAATATTTTAAATTCCGTTTTTAAAGTTTACGAAAGTTTTTGTTGTCTTTTACAGGGTTATTCATTCTTATATGCGCGTCTATTCAATTTTATATGCATATTTATTCATTCTTACATGCGTTTTAAAAAAGCAATAAGAACAAAAAAAAATCATTTAAGCATTTTGTTTTGAAAAAACAATTTACTTTTTTCAAAACAAATTTTTCTTATTTCCTGGTAAACAAGGTTAAAAATACTTAAAACAGAGACTTTTTACATTTCATGATGGTTTATTTAATTTAGTATCTAATTTAGTATTTAATTTAGTTTAATTTTATTACATTATTAAATTAATAAATGAATAAATGCGCATATAAGAATGAATAAACACGCATGTAAAAATCAATAGACGTGCATATAAAAATGAATAACCCTGTAAAACGATCAATTTTTAATTAAATCATTTTCCGGGATTTTCATAGAAAAAAATTTCCGGGATTTTCAAAAAGTCAAATACAATCTATGATAAAACATTACTTTAAATTGTTTTTGTATATCCGGTATAAATTTACTGCATTTTCTAAAACTTTATTAGGTGATTAATTTGTTAAATGGTTTAAAGGCACAAAGTTTTTGTATATAAATTCATATGCTTCAAGCCTCTTTTTCAGTTATCCACTAAGACATAAAGTTATTACATTAAATGTTTTGTTTTTAAAATTGTAATTAGTATCTAATTCCGATTCATTAGTTTTATCGTGAAATGTTTTTATTTTATTTTTCTTCTTTCAAATTCTTTGACAATGTACATGTCTTCAGCTTTATATTCATAGTATTCATATAAATTTGATATTGAATTTATGAGTTCAATCAATAATCTGTATTATTCAACAAAAACGGACAAATGATTGTAACTCTAAGTTAGTTTTTCAAAATGCCATCATAAAAGCACATTCGAGATGACTCATTTGATTATTAATACTTTGTGGTTTGCTTCTACATTGAAAAGATACAGTTTCATCTTCTGATATTTGTTTTAAAGCTTTAAACATTTCCTCCCTGTTTTTATACAAAGCTTTAAAGCATCATACTGACAAGACCACCTTGTATCGAAATTTTTGATGGTTTGCAATCGAAGATGATTATAAAAAATGTATAAAAAAAAAATTAGAGTGTTTAATTTGAAGTATTCCATGTTAGGATAGGCTCTTAATCATTAACACTTGAATCATTTTATAACGCGCTAATTTAAAGATAAGATTGATTTCATTTCAAACATCCAAAAATGTAATGCAATCTAGAATATAAAGCATTATCTGGTTTAACCATCTATATTCACTTAATGTTAAAACAAACATAACAAAGTACTTTTGGGGTGTAATTAACAAAAGCTCTCTTAAAGGTCACATTGTATCTTATTCTTAATATAATAGTACCACATTATTACATCACCATTTGATTTAATTGAAAAATTTATGTCATCAACGCTGAAACTCTATAGTATTTTTTGTATATATATTTTTTTGTCATTATATTTTTTATGGTTAAAAAGGCTCAGAAAGCTACAAAATGGTTGTAACTGACAAAACAGAATGAATGGTTTGAAAATTTGAGATGTTTTGCATAAATCAATGAAAATTTAAAGTTTTCTGATATTTGACACAAAATAGTTATTAAATAATTGTTCTTATTGTAAAATAATGTCTTCTAGATTATGTTAAGCTTAAGCAACCCAATTCATTAGTAGATTAAATTTAAATCAAATTTATCATATCAGATTTAAATTTTATCATATAATCCACATCCTCCACATGGCATACAGAGAGCAATTTTGGGAAAATTCAATCATATCCACCCCAAAAAGTTTATAAGATTTTACACTAATCTCAATTTTCATTATTGTTTCAGTTACAACGTTTTTGATCAACTTTTATTATCTTTATTTGTTAAACTTTATGTGATGTTATTATATATATATATATATATATATATATATATATATATATATATATATATATATATATATATATATATATATATATATATATATATATATATATATATATATATAACTAGTTATTTAGTTTTCACTATAATATGTTTTTTATCTATTGTGTAACACATTGAATTATGTATTAACATGATTTCTAATATATGTATATATATAGAAATGATTGGGGAGCATTGCTAATGATTGATGTCAGATTTTCAAAAACACCCAAGTATGTTGATGGTGAGATATCAAGAAATTTGTATATTCTTGTATTATACACTATAGTTTAATAAATTGTTTCTGTAACAAAAATCTTGTTTCCTATGTTAATTTTATGTTTTTGTTTTAGCTTTTTTATAATATTGAAAAATGTTTTAAGGTTTATCAAAGTGGATACGTACCAAAGTTAAACATTTCAATGACTTTCAAACTTGTTTTTTATCTGTATGTGAGTTTGCTTATGGTCATCAAAAAGACTTGAAAAAGGAAACATCAATTATTATAGATAAACAAAACAATACTTCCAATTTTTGTGAAGAAAGGTTAATTGCAAATGAACCTAATTTGACTGTTTCTTGTTTTGATGCGTCTAAAATCAAAGAAAAAAATCAGGATAAAATCAATACAATGATAACTTCATCTACCTCAATCAGTATGATGAGTAATACAATTAAAAATAATGTATCTTTACAAGCAAAAGATAGTGTTGAGAAATCAATTGTCGATTCTGATTTGAACAAACTTGAAAATAATTCAATTTCAAATTCTTTAAATGAATCAAAAACTAAAAAAAGTTTTCTTTTTCGTACGCCTACTTCAGCTTTTTTTAACTCTAAATACAGTGATGTTAAACAAGAAAAACTTTTGGTCGATTCCTCTCTTTTAACCAAAGACATAAACAGTTCAATAAAAATGGCATTTTGTGAGCAGTCACATGATTTCAGCTCATTTATTAACAATAAAACACACTTTGACAGCTCATTGAGTTCGTTTGATCACAAAGCAGAAGTATCATTTCTAAATGATACCTCCTCTTTCATAAATGATACCAACAAAACACTTGATTATGAATTACCTGATGTTTCAATTGCACCACTTGTCAGAAATCGGAAAATATTAGCAACCCAACCTAAGAAAAAGTTTAAATATCCTGTGACTAACTGTGAAAAATTGAATGAAACAGAAATGCATAACACTGACTCCATTGAGTGCAATGGTTCTGTTAACAGGAAAAATATTGTTCATTCAAAATCTGAGCCTAAAAAAGCTTGTTTCATTAATCCTTATTTGGAAAAGAATCCTATGCCAAATGATTATTTAAAGAACAATGTTGCGTCACCAGTGCTGTTTCATCTGCAGCAAGATTTTGAAGAGCCTTCACATTCTACTCCTAATGTTTATTTAGACAGTGTTGTAGTTAATAATAATAATATTAGTAGTTTTAACAATTTGGTTACTATGTCAACACAAGATGTTTTCTCCAAAAAGCAAACAAAAATTGGGCTTAAATGCAAAGGAAATATTTTATCGAAATTTGAACAGTCTGTTTTAGAATTTGATGCAACAGATGTTTGTGATCTTGAAAATAATACGAACATTGATGTTAATACAACCACTAAATATGACCAAGAGAGTTTAACTGAAAAAATAATAATTCCTCTGAAAGACAATTTTGTAAATTTTAGCAGCAATTCAGTTCCTTGCATTCAAAATAAAAATTTAGATACTATTCGATTAGAAAAATTAGGTTGGCCTACTTTAAAAGACAGAAATATTGAAAATGAATATAACAAATTTGCAGATAAATCTTTCAATAACATAGTAACTAAAAATGAAACAGACATTGAAATAAACAAACCTAAGGTACAACCTCTCAAGCAGAATGAGAAATTAGAGACACTTAGTTTAGCAATACGTCGTAAAAAAAGAAACTTAAAGAGAAATTTAAGAGAAACCCAAAAGACCAAAGATGAATTTAATTGGAGTCCAGAGTTTCATTCTTTAATTTCTGAAAAGAGTGAATCTAAAAGTAGCAACCATCATTTACTTAATGACATGAGTGACTCTGTAAGTAGCAACCATTATTTACTTACTAACGCAGGTGACTCTGTAAGTAGCAATCATAATTTACTTAATGATGCAGATGACTCTGTAAGTAGCAACTATCATTTACTTGACACAAGTGACTCTGTAAGTAGCAACCATAATTTACTTAATGATGCAGGTTACTCTGTAAGTAGCATCTATTATTGACTTACTAAAAAGAGTGACATCTGTAAATGTTAATAATTTTTTACTTAGTGAAAAGACAGCTATTTTTATTTTGAATTTATTTGCTGATTTTTTAATATTTTTTGTTACAGATAATAATTGTTTGTTTATTTTTTGTTTGTTTTTTGACATTTCCCAGGAAAAAGAGTGCTATAGATTTTTTATAAACATTTGAAACATACCGCCATTTTTTCACATTTGAAACATACGGTCTATAGCAGAGTTGTTAGTCCTTGGCCTTGGTCTTACCTTTAGACCAAAATTTAGGGTCTTGGCCTTGGTCTTGAAACTGTTGACTTTGGCCTTGGCCTTGAACATTTTGGTCTTGGCTTTCCACCTTTTCTTATTAATTTTAGAATTTTATTTTTTGTTTGTATTTTAAAAGTTGTACTACAGTTGAATTTGTTTACACAAGTTTACTTCAAGCTTTAGAACTTAATTTTGTGTTTTATGTCACTGTTTAAAATGCCATTTTTGACTAGCCATTTTAAAATAACAATTAATGTCATAATTGGGAATTTCAAAGTTTTACATTTACAATTATTTGATTTTTTATATTTTTAATAAATTTAAAAAGAATATAATCACCAATATCAATAGAAATAAAAATAAAAAATAAAAAGTAGACTGTTTTAAATAAAACTTTGTATCTGATAGAAGATTCCATGAGTAAAACAAATAAAGATAAAGTAATAATAAGTAAACAATTTTTTTCCATAAATTGTAATAAAGTAATAAACTTTTTTGCATGAAGTTGACAGGAAGGTGGACGGTGGAGGTGGGCCTCCATTTTTGCTTTAACATTTGATAATTTACAAAATAATTTGCAACAGTTTACATAATTGATAGTTTACATTTTCAAATAAAGTTGAATAAGTTAGGCATCTTGAAACTATCAAGTCCCTATAGTGCTAATTTTGAATTTAAACTTTACATTGTCATAATGGGAATTTAATACATCCATATATTAAACCACATGTTTTGTTTTAAAGTTTTTATTAGTTAAAACATTTCGATATATTGTAAAAGATTTGAAAAGATTAATTTTTATTAAAATTAAAAACAGAATTTTATAGGTTTTTTGAATTAAAATAGTTTTTATTATATTTAAATTATAATTTATTATAAAGTATTTTGTTTATTTATTTATACTTTTTTTATTCAACTCATCTAAATCTGTTATAAAAAGTTGTGGTTTTATTGTCACAGCACTTGCTACCTGCAGTTTGGTAAAAAAGTGACCTTAATGTAGGGCCAAATTTTAAGTCTTTGGCTTTAAAAATGTTTGTGTAGGCCTTGGCCTTGTCCTTGGCCTTGGAACATGTGATCTAGGCCTTGGCTCTCCTATTTTTGGCCTTGTTAACAACTCTGGTCTATAGAAATTGTAATAGAATTTTTATAGAAGCTATTAATTTTTATAAAAGTTGCTCTTAATAAAAGTTTTTTAATATATTCTTTATATATATAAGTTAGTGTTAACTTTTTTTAAATGATATATTGGATATATTGGAATATTATTAATGGATATATTGGATATATTGGAATATTATTAATGGATATATTGGATATATTGGAATATTATTAATGGATATATTGGATATATTGATATATGATATATTGGATATATTATTCAGATCCTCTCTAAAAAAAGAGGAACAAAATAATATTCAAAAATATCATTTGTCATAATAATTCGAAAATTATTATGACAGTTTATCAGCCTTATCTTCTATGAGGTCCTTTCTTTTTATTATTAATTTGTATTTATTTGTATTTGTCTATTTTATTGAAATTACCTGAAATTTAATAAATATATAAGGAGCTAGGTAAAAAAAATAAAGATTTCCGAAAAATATAGGAATTTCTATAAAAATTAATAGTTTCTATAGAAGTTCTATTTCAGGGGTTATCTTTTTACGGATATTTTTATAAAATTTAATTTTTACAGATATCTAAATAATTTTCTAGAAATACAAGTTCAAAATATTTTTTTTATCTTTAAATAATTAAAACAGTAAAGGTATGAATTATTTGTTCATTGATTACTCTACCTGATATTTAGTTAAGTTAGGCATTATTTATTTGCGTGTAAAACTAATTTTTTCTTCTTTTTAGGAAAAAAAAATTAGTCTTACACGCGAACAATATACACTTAACTGTGGCTACAGCAATAACAGTTAATTTTTGCACATATGAACTTTTAAAAAAAAAAAAAATTGAGTAATAATAGTTAAAAAACATAAAGCTACATCAAAATAAAACTTTAAAAAAACAAAGTTATGATTGTCAGATCCACAGCACAACACCACTAAATAACTAATATAAAAACATTAACATTTTTTGCCTGCAAATAATGTATATTTTGTGTATAGTGTTAATATTATTACATGTCAAATAATATATAACAATTTGTGCGTACAAATAAATTTTTAAACATATGAGATATTCATAGTTACACAAAATGTGTTTTCAATACCGTTTTTTTTTCGGAAATAAAAATATTTTCTGGTATTTTTCTGTATATTTCTAAAAAAAAATTTCAGGATTTCTATAATATGACCAGTATAATTCCTGAATTTTCTAGACCATATGTTTTAAAAGTTTATTGTAGTTTTAAAAAACTTTTTTCCTGATATTACTTGTTAGTGAATAACTGTGATGTCACATTTATAATAGCTTTCATTTGTAAGTTGTTGTTGTTTTTTTAGTTGTTTTGTTTAATTTGCAAGACAATTCTCATCCAAGGTAATTATTATTAAAATATTTAGTGTTACAATAACTTTTAAGTTTAATAAAAGTAATTGTTTCAAAACTTTTTTTAGGTGATTTTGATTCATGTTCTGAGTCTATTCTTTCGAAGAAAGTTATACTACTTAAAAAAAAAAGCTCTTGCATTCAATTAAATCTAAAACAAAATTTTAATGGTTTTGGTAAGTATTTTTATATTAATTCAAAGTGAATTTTAAAATTTCTTATGGGAAAACACGCCTATCTCAAAAAAAGCTTTTAAAAAAATAAATTTATATCAAAATTGATCTGATCGAAATGAAAAAATCATTCATTAATTTCAAAAAAGTTTAGACAGACCCAAGATCAAAAAAATAGATTAAATGAAAAAACAAAAATAGTCTCAAAAATAATAAATAAAGACAGAATAATCTCGGTTTTAGTTTGATGGAATATTTGGGATTTTTTAGTTTGCATCTGGGATTTTTCATGATGGTAATGCATTGTTTTTGTTATTGTAAGATGATTTTAAAAAAGTGTAATTTAAATTTCTTTGAGAATGAGTCATACTAAATAGCCTGCTGCTGAGGGCTTCAGTACATACATCGACTATTTTATAGCCTGCTGTTGCAAAGGAGTGCCACTACATCAGCTGAGGGTTTAGGTTGGAACAGCAATCTCTTTTTATTACTCTTCTTTTATATTTTCCTTATTTCTTATTATATAATTAAGATATAATCTAATCAATTAAGGTATAAAGTTAATTTTTCTAAACAAACCTCTGTAAGCTTTTTTCTGCAATGATTTCAAGATAAATTCCTACTTAGGAGACTGTTATCCAAATCAGAGATTTGAGAAAAATCATTTTTCGCAATTTCAAGATAGGGCGTGCAAACCTTTCTTAAATTTTATTTTAAATTTTTTATTGATCAAATCTTTCTTAATCCTTTTATTGTATTTCATGTTCAGTATTACATTTAGTTATTTGTGTATTTATTTGTGTATTTATTTGTTATTTATGTATTTATTTATTTGTTATTATAAGTCATTATTTATATATTAAAACAGATTAACTGTTTTTTTTTTGTTTGTTTTTTTAACAAATAAAGTATTGTAAATTAATAAATTAAATAGTATTCTAGAGTATCATATAGTATTCATGTTTATTGAAATAAATTACACATATTTCGATGTTTATAGATTTTTTAAATGTATTCTTGATGCTATATAAAATGATTTTTTCTTCATGTTTTGTATTTTTTTACCTTCTTTTTTTAAGAATTAAACTCGTTTTTTGAAAATGATCAAGTATACATACCACTTTTTTGTCCTAACTGTGCAGTGACTGTGGATTATGAAAACTTGTCACCTGCTGGTGTTAATGTTATTAGTATGAATAATGAAGTAAGTTATTTATTATTGGAGTAAAATCTTATTATTCTTAAATTTTATTGTATTTGAGAGGTTGGAACTAATATATATGGATCTTATCTAAAAAATTATTTAAGTTCAATTATATAATTGGTTTTAAAAACTAGATGATCATAATGGACCAAAAAATAGACTATCAGATAATTTGTGCACCATAAATTTTTTCTTTTTAAATAAATACAATTTTTAAATTTTTAATTTTTAACAACAGAAAATATGATTGCGCACAGCCTTCTCACTAATACATGCTGTGTTTTTTTTTTTATTTCTTTAGTTGCAATATTATAGAAAGCATTTGTTTGTTTTTTTGTGTGCGAATGTTGCTATAAGTAATTAAATTTTTTTAGTATCATTTAATTTTGTATTTATTTTCTTATACTTAATTTAATTTTGTGTTCACAAAATGAGTGTGTTCTGGATGTAATGGCACTTCCTGCTAAGAAGACTGTTTAAATAGTTTCTTACGCACTTTGCTCATCTCAAGTTGTTGTTTTTTTTGCAACTTACTGTTTTCTCTCAATGCTCTACAAAATGTTTTGCAATATTTTAAATGTGAGCATTTCAGATAAGTTTCTTAACTATATTATATATGTATATATTTTTTATTTGAAAATATTGAATTTCACAATTAGACTTGTTTCCCATTTTTTAAGAATTTCTCTAATTTTGTACTGTCTTAACTTCTACATTGATCTGTATTTTAACATAAACCTGGTGTATTTTTACAACTATAAGTTTAATGCTGATTGTAGTCATCAGGCAAAATTAAAAATTTTCTTGTGAAAATGTTTTGGTATTAGAGACACTGCTTCATAAGTGGGGAGAAACTGCAGTAGCGTCGAGACTGCTTCATAAAACTCTTTTTTTGTTTTGTTTTTTGTTTTGTGGTTATCTAATATAAGTTTGCATTTTTTTAGTATTATAAAAATTAGTAATATTTTTAGGTTTTACACCTGTTGATAGAACAAGCTTTTTTTAAGCCTTTTTTGATTTTGGGACACTTTACTACCAGTCTTGAAACTTCTAAACTGAGTTTTAGAGCTGTACATTTATTAAGAGATAACAGGAAGAGTTGCTTAACTACTTCAAAGGAGGCAGAAGTAAACTTATAAGTAGAGTCATAAAGGAGGGTTTCTACATGATAGTAGCTGGGTGTAATTTTATTATTTTCATTCTTTTTTTTTCCTGGTACTATTTTTCATTATCTTACTTTGTTGTTCTGTTATCCCCATTCTACAGTCCTAATTCTAGTTCTATATATCATGCTTTTTATGTTGTTTTACTTTACATATATATCTTTTATGGTGCATTTTGTTAACACTCTTTTAAGTTTCAAGATCATGGATTCAATCGCTATGTTGCAGGCAGTCCAAAAATTACACAATATACTATAGTGTGTGTAGATCAGCAATTGCTTACTAGTTTTGCTTTACAACATACAGCTTTTTCAGAAAAAGAAAAATGAAAAATAATAAAAGACAAAAACTGCTGCCCCATCCCAAACGCTCAGTCAATTACCGGCACTCCTTTTGCGGCAGCAGCCTATGAGATAGTTGATGCTTATACTGAAGCCCCAGACAGCAGGCTATTTCAGTGTGATGTCAGACACATTATCTAAACACGCATTTATAGTAGTATATATATGTATGTGTGTGTATATATATATATGTGTGTGTATATATATATATATATATATATATATATATATATATATATATATATATATATATATATATATATATATATGTGTGTGTATACATATATTTATATGTATACATATATATTTATATGTATACGTATATATTTATATGTATAAGTATATATTTATATGTATAAGTATATATTTATATGTATACGTATATATTTATATGTATACATATATATTTATATGTATACATATATATTTATATGTATACGTATATATTTATATGTATGCGTATATGTTTATATGTATACGTATATATTTATATGTATACGTATATATTTATATGTATACATATATATTTATATGTATACATATATATATTTATATGTATACATATATATTTATATGTATACATATATATTTATATGTATACATATTTTTAATATTGCCCTGTTTTTTAAAAACATTGAATACTATTTGTAGAATATACTAACATAGTTTATATATATATATATATATAGATAAATAGATATAGATATAGGGTAAAGTAGGGTAATTTCGGCGTATTAAGCTATTTTGCTGTTTATAGACAACGGTTGCTTTAATAATGTTAAAAAATCATGCATATCGATACACTGCAGATATATCTATTAAATAATAGTTAAAAAATTGTTTCTAACTTACAAAGTTTTACGTAAAACCTGTTTTACAAAATACTCAAAAATGACGAAATTAGCGACCTAGTATGGTATTTTTGGCACTATGGTACGGTAAATTTGGCATAGTTATGAAAATTAAGAAGTTTGTTGAAATCGCATTAATATATTTAAAATATTATAAACAGCTATAAATCTGGATTGTATAAAGAATTGTCTCTTAAATAGAATTTGTTACACCTAATTGGCACTTAATTAAGGGTGTTTCAGTTGCAAAAAATAATAATTTTTGAACCACCTATTTATTTTATTAAAGTATGAATGTCACCTTTTTTATTAAGGTATGAATGTCACCCAAAACAGAAACCTTATTAAATATAAATGTGCTTCCAAAGTATAATTGTTAATGAAACGATTACTAATTTCTACGATTTCGATGATTATTTCTAAATTCTGTTTAAATAAAAATTTATGTTTAAAAGCTCATAAGTAGTTCATAAAATAATATTTTACATAACTTCAATAGTTAAACTTAAAAAAAAAAAAAAAAACTCAAAGGAAATTTTTTTAACAGAGAATCAGTACAGTCATCACAAGTAAATACTTTTTTAGTGTAAACACCACATATAGCAGCACATGTTTCATGCCACCATCTACAGCATTTAAGGCATTTGTCCCAATTATCTTTTAAATAAGGATTGACAGGATCACCATAGCTGTATTGACACTTTGCACAAAGTTGTTTATTAATGGCACCTTTAGCATCAAGGTTTTTCAAACACGTCTTTTGATGAGTAGATATACTTTTTTTAATGCACTTTTTACGTGGCTGTCTGTTCTTATATTTCAAGTTTAAAGACTCCTCTAGCTGAGATTTATATGGTGATCCAGTAATTTTTTCAGCATGATTTACCCTCCTTTTTATACCTGTTCGCTTTGCATTTTTAATGTCAAGTCCAGCTAGTGATCCAAATGTAACACCATAAGGTTGTGAGGTTTCATCGTGTGAGGTGGCTAATTCTGATGACTTCTGAAGTGTAAATGATGAATTTGGTGAAATAGATTCTAAATAAAAATTATTTAACTAAAGAGGGTGAATAAAAATAGGCAACATGCAAATTATAAAAAATAGTTAAAATGTTTTT
Organism: Hydra vulgaris; assembly: GCF_022113875.1. Classification (NCBI taxonomy): domain Eukaryota; kingdom Metazoa; phylum Cnidaria; class Hydrozoa; order Anthoathecata; family Hydridae; genus Hydra; species Hydra vulgaris. The sequence continues at coordinate 32,388,627 of NC_061165.1, forward strand.
AAAAAATTTGAACTTTCTTTAAGAAACCTTTTTTTAGGTTAATAAAACAACAAATAAGTTAATATTTTGCTTGATTTTAAAAAAGTCATATTTGTATTTTAAATAAAATGCGGAAGATGTTAAAAATAATACAACATTTATGACGATTTACCTTTTTGAGTGTCAATAACACAATCTGTAACAAAATCAATATTATCTAATTCTTTAGCAGAGTCTAACCCATTGTTGAGAGTAGGGTGCATTTCAGAGGTATTATTTGGTTTTGAAATTTTTGATACAACATACGAGTGATCAGTAGCCTTGGCTGCAGCAAAGTCTTCTTCAGTAAACACATTTCTATCAAATGGATATATTCCACATTTTTTGAACCCTGACTGACAATTTTGAACAGTTGCAGCTTTCCCATAGGCTTTTCCAAATAATTCACCAACCTCTAGTTCAGTTACGGGACAACCAGGATGGTGACGAAGCCAAGTACTAACCTCCTGATCATAGAATATTTTGAGGCTTTTAAAAAACGAAACATCAAGTGGTTGCAGTTTGTGGGTGCAGTGGGATGGAAGTGATAAAATAATAACATTTGAGTGGCGCGCTTTTTTAATAACACTAAGATTTTTTTTATGACTTGAATGTCCATCTAAAATTAGAAGAACTGGTTGGTTTCTTGACTGAGGCTGGACTGCTTGTAAAAAATGATCAAACCATATTTCGAACAACTCAGTTGTTATCCAGCCATTTTTGCTGCCACCAGAAATAGAACCTATTGGGGCTTTATCTGAAAATTCAGGTTTCACTCAAATACGTGGATAGATCAACATTGGAGGGACAAAAAACCCGCTTGCTGATTGGCAACAAACTATTGTGATTGTTTTACCTCTTTCGGAGCTTGTTAAGCCACCAACACTGTGTTTTCCCTTAAGAGCAACAATTTTTCCTGGTTTATGGCAAATAGACAATCCAGATTCATCTACGTTGAATAAGTTTGATGGTGGAATAATCTGCATCCCATTAACATTAAACATTATTTTTTCTAGTTCATCGTAAAAACGATTAACTTTTATTCTATTAAAACCAATGGCTCGATGCAATGACGTTGACTCAGCAACTCTGACAGAGAGTTCATTATGGCGTTTCAAAAAACCCCTAAACCATTCTTTTCCTGCTGACTTAGTTTCACAATTAAATTTGTGAATAATTCTATTTTCTTCACAAAACTGAAATACCATTTGTTTTACATCTTTTGGAGACAAACCAAACAATCTCTGTGACATGGTCAGAAGAACTTCTACGAGCTCTTTTTCTTGAAAAGCTGAGAGTGTTGTTGGGTGTCCTGCACGTAACTTTTTAACAAAATTATCAACAGGTGCTCGTTTTATATAGTCATGTAGTGTTTGTCTTGGTATTTTATATTGTTTAGCAGCAGAATATTTCGAGCAACCATCAACTAAAACTGCATTTACTGCCATTTTTAATGATTCTTGTGACCAATTACCATATTTTACACGTTTTGAACTTATTATATGATGCTGTAAAATAATGTTTACATATATATACTATTTTGATAAGTTTCACAGTGTCACTAACTAAATTCACTTTTTTACTAGCTCGTTATTAGTTTAATATTATCTGAGTTACTAAAATCAATTTTTTCTATACATAATATTTAAAACGCTTATTTCCATTTTAGTTTTGGAGAAACAACAAGTCGGCAAATTCGGCACTGCCGAAATTAAGAACTATTTATAAGCCGAAATTATCTCCTTAAAGCAGTCCTAGGGGAAACTCTTATATCTTGTAAAATACTTTGAGTTTAATTTTATTGTTGCTCACATTTTGTTCAGTATATATTTTTGAATGAAATAAAAACAAATTTTTGGTAGAAATTTTCGGAAAAAATCATTTATCCTCTATTTTCAAAAAGGAAAAAATGTTAAGAAAAACGTAATAATCATAAAATAACGTACCTATAATGTAAAAATAGAAGTTTAAACTAATATTTTTAGAAAAACTGTTTATCTTTCTATAATACTCAATTATAGTTTTGATATTTCATTAAATAAATATTTTTAGGTGTCTTTTGAAGTGGTGCCGAAATTATCTCCCTGCCGAAATTACCCTACTTTACCCTATACCATTAAAAAAAATTCTGAATTACGCAGCTTGTAACACAAAAAAAGAAAAACAAAGTGTTTTAATAAATTTCATAGTTTATCTTTCAAAACAAAATAAAGGTTAACCAAAGAAACAAACTCAACAAAACAAGAAAAGTCTTTCATCTCTTTAGAGATTGTTCAAAGTTTAATGGGTAAGCAAGCTCTCATAAGAATTATTGGAGTCTAATGCAGAAAATAGATTTACAAGTATTTGATGAATCTTATGGGTCATAGAATGATTTTAAATTCTGATATTGAAACTGTATTAAATTTAAATCAAGTTATGCATGACAGAAATTAGTAATTAGTGGAGATGAGTTCATAATATCTATGATATCTAAATGTAAGTCATAATATCTATAATATCTAAATGTGACTCTTTAATAGAGTATTTCTTATAACTTATAGAGACCTAAGTCTTTAGAATTTAGGGCGTGAGACCTCAAACTCTAGAATTTAGCATGTGAGACTTTAGTCTCTATAGTTAAGCATGCAAGAACTCAGTCTCTATTATTTTGTACACTTAAAATGGTGGAAAAAAGCTGGAAGTTTCTTAAATTTAATTTTTAACTTGGAATTGGTAAATTGTGGATAATGTAAATGGGTTGATGTGTATAATACTTCATCGAAGACATTATCAAAAGATCAAATAAATTTTTGGCCATTTTTCTTAACCAGAAGCAAGAAACTTAAAAAATAAAAGAACTTTGAAAACTGTGTTATTTTCAAAAAGATTGGTTTCATAAAGATTAAGCTCTGTACAGTTTTGAAATATGTGTTTTTTTCTTCATTGTTACTTCTTTAATAAGTATGCCGATTGGATGGATGAGGTTTTTTTTTACAGGGGAGATATAGGCTTTTTGATTAATTAGACTAGAGAATCTTGCTTGAAAACAAGTTTGAACACATTACTGAAAGAATTTCGTTGAAGTTGTAGAAGTACTGTTCTGTAAGTTGTGGAACAGCACACAGTGTCACAAAGTGCAAATTAATTTGAACTTTCTGTCCCAAGAATAACCTTTTAGGATATGGTAATACACAAATAAACGTTCACATATATATAGATTCCAAAATTAAACTATTACCTCTGTGGGAGAAAATTCGATTAATAAAAAATAAGATTAATAAAAAATAAGATTAATAAAATTTTTTTAATGGAAATCAAAATTTTCAAATTAAATTTTTTCTTATTTGGAAATTAAAACTTGTTTTTAAAAACTGCATTGGGATTTTATTGAAATATAAAGTGTTATTTTGTTATGAATTTTGTTTCACTTATAAAGGTTTGCTAAGAAATAGTAACAGTACATTTTTACCCTTAAGTGTTAATCTAGCTTACTTTATTCTCTGAAAATGCCAAATAAGGTAATAAAAAAAACTTGATGAATGCAGAAAATCCTGAAAAATGAATGAAAAAGTATGTTTTCTTTGCTTATAAAAAGCCAACAAAAAAATAACTGATTTTGGGTCAATTCATTATATTTTTACCAATAGTCTGCGGATCACCATCTCTGATTTTTCTGATTTTTACATATTGTTATGTGCATTATGTAGAAAGGTTAAATTTGAAATTTCAGATTTCCAAGTACAACAGTTCAGAAATTATAGTCTTAGGAACATGATACAGTGGCCCCCTTGATTTACAAATAGTCAAAACAGACTACTTTAGAGCGTTATAACTTTTTTCTTACTTACAACAAGTGTTTCATTTTTTCTAGAACTATTTTCTGGATAGTTCTATCTTTAAAAAATTGGTTTTTATTAACTTGTATTAAATTAGACAAATATTATGATTTTCTCAACTTTGGAAAATATCCTAAAATTGCTAAAATATGCAAGATGCTTGTAAATTTTGTCTGTTTGTAAATCGAGGGGGGGCACTGTGTCATGTTTCTAAGGCTATAGAATCTGAAACGTTGTACTTGGAAGTCAGAAATTTCAAATTTAACTTATCTACATAAGGCACATAGCAATATGTAAAAGTCAAAGATGATGTCCCACAAAGTTTTCTTCAAAACGGTTGAAATATAATGATTTGATCCTTTTATGTTCACAAAATGTTTTTGCTCAAGAATTTGATTTAAATGAATCAGGAAGAAGAAAAACTGCTTTAAAGCTTTAGGAAGTGTATACCTAAAAGTTTAGCGAAAAAATATATAAAAGTTTTACTATCAAATATATGAGGTGACAGAGTCTTTTTTGGAAACACCAAAAAAGCTACTCTTTCATATGTCACATCTTTTGTATTCGACAAATTCTATGAAGACTTTTGTATTTTGACAAATTCTATGAAGGTCTCTACCAATGATGGAAAAGTATATTGAACATCCTTTCTTATTGATTGGTTGTTCTTTTAAGGATGATCAGTGCTAATTAGTAGTTGTTAAGCTTTGTTTTTCCAATCCAACAAATAAAGCATTCACATGTTGAGAAACATTTTCACCTGAATCTTTTCTTCATGAGCTATGCGGCAGTTTTCAAAAATTCCTGTTGGCACTTGAGGATCATTAAAATCAGTTTCATGAATACAAAACATTTTGTGAACGTTAAAATATAAAATCAGTTGTCTCTTTGTTAGCTTTTCATAAACGAAGAAAACATTTTTTGCATTCATCATGAATTTTTGCTTTATTTGATGTTTTGAGAGAATAAAATAAGCTGGGATAACTGTACTGTTACTATTTCACACCCTGAAAATCTGGGACCCAATGCTGAAAAAATATCCCATCAAAATCCTTTTAACCAACGATTGTGTATGTTATAAGGTTCTCATAACACCAAAAATTGAAATCATAGTTTAGAATCCAACAGAGATATTTTAATTTGGATATTTTATTCAGATAGGTAAATTTGTCTGTTATTTAATGATAGATGTCACATCAAAATGTATTTACAAGTTTTTAATTATCAAAGTTATAATTGATCACACTAAACTTTGTATAGGTTCTTATAAAGAGCCTATCTGGGATTTCAATCGATATTTGAGCTTAGAGAATTTACTCAGCTTATCGATATCACGTCATTTATTGTTTACGTCCACGCAAAAATATCTCATTTCTGCGCGCCACAAGTTTGTTTACCATCGTGCCTACGTTTGCCAAAAACCATAGAGACTGCAGAAAAATTTATCAGAAAATCTGTTTGCCTAATCTGTATGAAAAAAGTAAACAGACAATTGAAAGAATCTTACCAGAAGAAAATTCACAAGACTATTTCAAATACTTTGAACTTCAGTGATGATCGTATGCTTTCTGGAATTTGTATGACTTCTCTACTCAAGATCAATCAGCCAAGTGATCAATATTTTTCTGGCCTGTTCAATTTCGACTCCATTGTTGTAAAAACTGTGTGATCATTAAACTGTAAAGGGTGTTTCTCTTTTCCATTGGTTTTGGCAATATTGCAGATTGTAAAAACTATCACAAGTCAAACACAATCACACCACAGTGTGATTGTGTTTGACTTGTGATAGTTTTTACAATCTGCAATATTGCCAAAACCAATGGAAAAGAGAAACACCCTTTACAGTTTAATGAAGGCCAAGCTAGTCCACAATATATATATATATATATATATATATATATATATATATATATATATATATATATATATATATATATATATATATATATATATATATATATATATATATATAATCAAGTTAATAAACTATTAGTTAATAAATAATTAAATGAAAATTTGTTAGTTGAAAAATAATATTTTGTGAAGCATATTAATTTAACTTTAATTGATAGTTGAATTGTTGAAGCTCTATTTTTAGTTTGATGATTTATGACCATGTGTAGATAAATTATAAAAAAACTTTTACAATAACTAAGCTATATGTTTCACATTAGTGTTAATATGTATAATATAAAATAATAAAATATCTTTTTAATATTATACTCTCTTGTATCTAATAATAATATACGATAAATTCACACAAACTAAACTAATTAGTTTACTTATTGTGTTATAAAAAAAAAGTAAAAAACAATAGCAGTAATTAAAATCACCTAGAATCTGAAGTTACTACAAGAGAGGCTTCCTAATTTTATTGGTGTTTGCTAAATGTTTGCTACACACCTTCCTTTTTTCTGAAAACTTATATGTGATACGTTTTACAATACTTATAACCTAAAAATATATTGAATAATATTTAATATTTTTAATAATAATAATTAGTAATATACATAATAATCTGACTATGCTAATATCATAGACAAAACATGTTACAAAACATGGTAAAAAAAATGTTACCATGGTTTTAATAATTGAAAGAATGGAGTAATCGCTAAGATCCTTAGGAAAAATAGTAAAACCCATGGACTAATTATTGAAACCATGAGTTAGCCACGAAAACACTTGGGGTGCAACATGACCCATAAACTAAAAACCATGATTTAACCATTGGTTTTTAATAGAATTCCATGGGTTACACAAAAATTTCGATGGAATATTTCCGTATTGGTATAATAAGTGAGGCCACAACACTGAAGGTGATGTGGTTTGCTGCATTTGTCACATTGTATCCGCACGATGTTGCTTAGTTCCGGTAATCTTAAATTATGTCTCCATTAGAACAATATGTACCTGAAATTGATGTGTTTTAGTTTTGATGATGAAAATTGATGATGTTTTGATACGTAATTCTTTAGAGATTGTTTGATAAATAACTTTACTGAGCGAATCATGTAGGTGATTAATAAAAACTGTGTGGGAACCGAAAATTAGCTTCTGCTCATTATATTTACGTTAGATAAATTAAAAAATAACACAAAATCGTGCGTGCTGTTTCACCATTAAGTAAACTTGGTAGTGATGTTCATTTTCACCCTGTTTTTAAACCCGTTTGTTTTCACTCTATTTGAAAGTTGTTGTTGTTTTTTTTGTTGTTGTTATTTTTGTTATTTATGTCTAACTCACTGGCGTCGACATGAATTTTTGATGTTTCAGATAGGACACTTTCACTTATTTTGCATATTCCAAACTTAAGTATGTTCATACCTATGCCAAATGAGGAGGCCTTGCAAAAATTTGAGGTGGCGAAGGCCTGGGAACAAAAAAAGCCCTAAAGCGCTGAGCCCTCCTGCTCTTAACGTGAGGGTACTAATGAACTATATTAAAATTTATCGACAGATTTTAAATTGCGTAGAAAAATATTGTAAATGACTAAAGTTATGACCATGCAAAGTTTACACCCCCCTCGTTTTTTTTTTTTTGGGGGGGGGGGCAGTGTCGGTGAAAATATTGAAAATCACTTTTGTGGTTTTCAATATTTTTTTAACATAAACATAAATGTTAATTGTAATTAGAATTATTATTTAGTAATTTTAATTTACATGCATAATAAATAAAGTTTGAGAATGCAGTAAAATGTATAACAACTGACTGAATTGGATCTGCTTAGCAAAATGTACATGCATTGACTGACTAAAAGGGGTCTGCGCATCAATGAGAAGTTTTGTTATTTATATAAATTATTATAGATTAGTTGTACACAACGCTTGTACGTCCAAATGTTAAACACTGTGCAAGTAAAAGCTTTATATGTTGAATAGTAGTAGTAGTTGTAGCAGTTGTTGTTGTAGTAGTAGTTGTTGTTGTAGTTGTAGTAGTAGTTGTAGAGAAAAAAGTAAAGTTCACTAGTTCAATAGAAAAATTTTAATTAATTTTTTTTTTTTTTTTTTTTTTTTTTTTTTGATGGACAGAGGCCATTTAAAAAAATTACCTTAATAATTACTTAAATTAATAATTAAAGAAAAGAACACTTTGGGATAATTTTGAAAAAATCATTGAAACGAGTATTCAAACGAGTTAATAATGATAATAATACAGCTAAATTATAATAAAAAATATATTTCTATCGTTTAAAAATTGGTTTCAAGATATTTAAAGATTCGTAATAGGAAAAAAAAGCATTTGTAAAAATTTGTAAAATAGTGCATGGATTTTAATAAATAGAATATAATTTGTTTATGGCTTTGTTGAAACTCAATTTAAAAATATTACAAAAAGATGTCTTAAGTTTCTTTAATCATTTGTTCATCTGTGCAAATTACTTAAAACCGCTTTATATAACATTACACCACTTTTTGTTGGATAACGATTTGTGTTTTGATGCTTTGGCAACCGCTTCTCGTCGCGAAATAATCGGATTAAATTTTCTTTCGAAAATGACTTGTGCGCAGCGATGATCAATCATCGCTGCGCACAAGTCATTTATTAGAAAGGAAATTTTTTTATAAAATTATAATAATATAATGATGTCTACTTTAATAGATTTTAAAATTATTTACGCCATGATAAAAATATAATAATTTTAGCTATAATAATTGTAAAGTTTTTCGTCGATATATCGATATTCAATGTTACTTTATCAATAAAATTTTGATATTCAATTTATAATACTTAAACTCTGAGCTACAGCTACAATTATCTGTGTTTTTTTATTAAAACAGTCAACGTAAAAAGTATTATATTAAAATAAACGCATGTGAACATCGTAGTAATAAAAATCAGGTGTTGTCTAAAACGCAAAAAACACATTGATTTTACATCTATCGTTCTTTTCTTTTTTTTTCTTACGAAATTCAGCAAGTAAATACCCATTTCCGCCAGCATTAAATCTAATTTTAAAAATTCAATTTTAGACATCTTAAGACGTTTTATACAACTTTGTTTTTTATTTGGGCTCGAGACGTTTAATAGATGTCTTATTTCGAACCTTCAATTCTATTGTAGTCGTCTGTAAATGTCTAAAATGCTATTTATTTTTTTTACTGAGATAATAATAGTAAAAACGCAACGCATGTTCTGAAAAAATTTAATATTCGCTCTTTTTTTTTTTTTTACGGAACTTCCAATACTTGCGTTAAGTTTGCGAATTTTTTAACGAGACAATTTAAAAAACATAAATTTTTACATTAATTAAAAAAAAATTTTTTTACGTGAAAATCAAATAATCTTTTTTTAATTATTTAAATTTGCACGTAATGAATTTTTACTTTTTTTAGGGCGTTGATTTTTAGTGGTGCTAAATAGAAATCCAATATTATCTTTCAAAATCCTCTTTTGGGATCGAGTGAGTATATAAATTAGTAATTGTGTTGTATTTCATTTTTAGAAGAAGCCACAGTCTTATATCTTTCAAGACAAGGTGTCATTTTCTTGATATGGTAACAAAGCTTTTTTTTTTTATGTTAGACCTGTAAATTTTAAAATAATTTTTTATTTAGTTAGTTTTATTTTGTGAAACTTCAATTGTTTTTTTAGTGCTTATTTCTATTTCTAGTTGATGTAATTTTAGTAGTTCACCATCAATCACAGATTACTAAATATTTTGGTTTTGAAAATTGGAAATACATAAATAAGAGTAATTTACTTATACGGAAAGTTCTTCAACTTGATTATCAATGTCTTGCATTGGTTTTGGATGGCACAAACTTTCTTCTCTCCATTTTTTTTCGATGGCGCGGTGACTCTGGAACTGGTTGATGCATGCTTTACGCAGTGCTGTAAGTCGAGTAAGAAAGCTGAAGATTTTAATGATGCAACTAGTCATTACGAGTATATAAATGACTTTTTGCGCTTTCTGCGCTTCAATGGAGTCATGTTTGCGTGTATGCAAATACCCGCAAGTTCCTAAAATCGGCATGTATACAATAATAAATGATAACGTTATATACCAATATGTGCCCGCTGCTCTTTTTTCCATTTTGTAAAATGTCAAATCTGGATTATATTGAGGTTTTAACCCCGATTGGCCGGCAGAATGCTCTTTTTGTAACAATAGTCGAATTGAATTTTTCCGAGAATTGCGTAAATGTAATTGAAAATAGCTTACCACTATTAAATTAATGACTACTGTTGGGCTTACAAAACAAATAAACGTTATTGAAAGGTATTTGCTAAAGTCCGAGTAGAAAAAGTATATTGAGGTTAAAAATGAAATTATCCAGCTCAATACCACGGCTACAACTACGTAGAAAATGCGTAATTTTCTGTAATACTTAGGATGTCTCAATGATACAACGCGGTCAGCTGCCAAGAGAATCATAGTTATTAAGTAAACTTTTGATAATAGTACAATACTATACCTAAAAAATAAATCTGTGTTGCTCTGTATTCCAAAGCCTCTTAGTTTTTGAATATTAATGTACAACGATGTTGGACAGAGAACTAATGCTGTGAGCAAATCACTTAACGAAATATTGAATAAAATGGCGTGGAATTTTGAATGAAAACTAGAGTTGTTTATAATTGCATATAACACTGCAGCATTCAAAGGAAGCGTGCTTACTATCACGAAGCTTGATATTACGAAAGAGATAAATATCCAAATGGTCATTTTCTTTTTTTTTCTAATTCTCTCCGAAGCTCAAAAAATTCTTTTATAAATAAACTTATTAATTTTCGTTTTAAAGCGCGTGGGAGTTGGTGCGCACAAAGCATTAGTTTAAAACTCCAGCTGTTTTCTTTTCGAACTATTTTTTTATATTATGGAAGTAGCAACTATTGAAAGCAGTGTTTTAAAAGTTACGCAATCCGTTTATTTTGTTGTATTCGATTTTAGATTTTTTCTATTATTAGCTAATTTCCTATCAGGATAATTTGTAATGATTCAAAAAAGTACAAAACAAAAAATTGTTAACGGTCGTCGACTAAAAAGGGTCGTTAACATCTGTCACGGCAATAGTTCTTTTAGTTTAAGGAAAGGTCTAAAGAATACTTATTTTATCTTGCTGACGGTTGTTTTGATCTACTAATAATGTACTTTTGAAAGCCAACCGGAAAATCCAACAAAGTATTAATACAACAATACGTGAGTAATAAAGGAAAGTAAAAGATCTTCCGTTTAAGCAACAACCCGTTTGTTTATGTAATCTGTGATTCAAACAAACTAAAATTGTCTGTTTTTTAATATAATAATGGTACTTTTGAAATCGACAAAGATTAGGAAAGACAATAACTTCCTCGTCAAACAGTTGTTTGTGAATTGTTTAAATAAGGTATTTATTTTCGATAGTAAATAGTCTTATTTCACCAAACAGCGGCATTATACTATTTTATTTCACCATTCACGGCGACGAGGAAAAATACAGACAAAAACTCGTAAACGAAAAAAAAATGAAGCTATTTACTTTGTAAGATGTGTATGGTGAGGCCCAAGCAAACTTTGACTCTTTGAATAATTGGAAAAATAAAGTTTATTAAGTTGTAAATATCTGATCTTATTTTGATAGTAAAAGAGGTTTTTAGCTCGTAAACTATATGAAAACCTTGTCATCTCAATAAGAAATTGCATTGATTCTGCATAAATATATGTAAATTTTTCATAATAAGACAAATTATCTCAACTCATAAATTTTGATTTGGGTACGTCACTAAAAATCAATTGAAAAATTTTTTTTAACTAAATTTATTGCTGCTAACTTGCAAACTTTTAAAAATACTGTTATGACGTCAAAATATAAACGACCAGCGCATATTCATCAATATCATTCTTAAATCTTGTAAATACTCCGTATCTTTTGTATTTTTTTTTTTGAGTCACACGGCTGCGAACTTGAATGTTTAATTTAAACAATTATTTTGCTTTAAAAATAGATGTAGTTTTACTAATTTTGACAATAGAAATGTTGCATAGTTATGTACTGTAAAGTTGTTACACTCCTTTTACCCGTTTTTCATAATACTCATGTTTATAATTACACTATTGAACTTACCGCCCTTTCTACTCTAATTCGTATAAAAATAAAGATTGGATGACAACACTTTCATTCGTAAAAATAGTATAAATGTTATTGTTTAGAAATTTTCGGCAGTTTAAGTTTAGCCACAGTTCCAAATATAAGAAAAAACCTCTTGTTTTACTTTTACAAAATTTTTTTGTTTACTACTGAATATGTAATTCATAATGTTAATTTTGCTGAGGCGGGTATGTAATCCGCCTCAGCAAAAATAAAAAAAATTCCCGTTTGATTGTTATTATTTGTTGGAAATTTGTTAGCAATCATTTTGGAATTTGTTGGAAGCAACTGTGTCGATGTATTAGACAGTTTTTTAAAAAAAAGTTTCTTAAACTTATAAAAGAGTATGTGGTCTGTTTTGAATAAATATCAGAAATTACACAAGAAATTCACATACAAATGAATATACATAAATCTTTCGACTTTCTTTTAATGAAAGTTTTCTAAAGAGTCTCCTCTCATAAATATATTAATAATAATGAGCCATTTATTGTCTTAAAATAAAAAGTCTATCTTTATAGAGTTCAATAGATCGAAGTTTATTTAAACCAGATAACTTTTGTTTTTAAAATAATATATGTTGTAAATAATATCTAAAGCGGTTTGAAGTAATGTGATAAATAAATTATGTAAAGAAACTTATGACGTCTTTTTGTTTTTTTTTTCCTTCTAAAAAATTATCTTAAATTGAGTTTCAATAAACAACTTAGCATAATTTAAAGTTGTATTTTATGTATTGAAACCTTCTCATGCTCTGCAAAAGCAAATTCATGCTCACGCAAAAAGAAATCTCAGGTTCTGTTGCTACACATGCTTTTCTTGCTTCTATTACAAATCGTTTAATATCTTGATCTGAATTCTAAATAAAGATATATTTTACTTAAATGTATCTGTACTATATGATTACTAACTTTTTGGACCTATTACAATAATTTTCAAAGTTATCCAAAAATAAATTTTGTTTTCTTTAAATAAATATTAATTCGTATTTTTGTAATTTTTTATAGTAGTTTTGTAAAATTTTCTTTTATTATTTACAGCATTTATTCTTGTTTTTTTTCTTTGAGTTGATTGATCATAGAAATGTTTTCTTCGTGTTATTTTCTTTCAATAAGTGATAATAAAGGGCACAGATGTACGAAATTGTTGTTTTTGTTGATATTATAAAAAAAACCAATGGTATCAAATAAAAAAACTGAAAATATTAAACTTTAAACTCAATTTTTTAGCTAAACTTAATATTTAATGTTGAAAACAAAAGTTTAAAGTATTATTTTTTATTTATAATTATTTCCGATAAACTGACCTTAATTTAAAGTTGTTTTTACGGATAATACAAATAATTGATAAAAATTCATCTACCATCATGGTATTTACCATCATGCCACCCACTAACGGGCTGTTTATCACTACATCTTCTCTTATTTCTAAAAGTTTTGCAAGTTTGTAAAAAAAAAACATTTTAAATTTCGAAAACCTCATTTTTTCAGACAGATTTAAAACCTTCATAAATATACACAATTTTACTGTAGAGGTACTGCATATATGTACTTTTACAGTATAGTCATATAGAGGTTTTTTGTTGCAAAACATTTTAATTCTAAAAATTAAAGTTTCTTCTAATATATGAACCTTATTGGGGTGATCCATGTTGAAAACAAAATTCTTTCTGTTTCTGGTTCTGAGATTTTCGTATTTTTATGCGTCGTTTTACCAGTTTTGTTTTGTTATAATTTTTACCAATTCTTTCTTTTAATGATTGTTACACAAATGTACCATGTACCAGTTCTCTTTTGTAATGATTATTACACGAATATTTCCCTATGTACATTATTAACGGTTGGTATAATCGTTATGCGTTGGTTAACGGTTGGTATAATTTTTATGCGTCGTTTTACCAGTTTTCTTTTGTTATAACTTTTACCAGATCCTTTTTTTTATGATTATTACACAAATGTACAATATACCAGTTCTCTTTTGTAATGATTGTTACTTAAATATTTCCCTAAGTACATTATTAACAGTTGGTATAATCTTTTTGGACATTATTAACTATTGGAAAAAAAAACAACCCTAGGAAGTAAAATAATTCACAATATTGAATTTGTGAATTAAAACTGTTGTGACTTAAAATTAGGACAGCATATTATTACAAAAAATTTTATTTATCAAAAAACACTTTTTATGAAGATGTTTTCAGATCATTGGAAAAGGAATTAGTCAACAATACTCTAAAGAGTTAGCTATTCAAAATACTTAACATATGGTTTTGTCAAAGATAGAAAAACAATCTTAACAGGCTTCTGTTGGTTTATTGGAAGAACTTATGGAGCATCTATAAAGAACGTACAAAGTAAAACAACAGTTTTCAAAATATCCTCTCTTCCCTTTTCTATGTATGTACACATTATTTATCACAGAACCACCTCCTCCTATTCCCAACGAAAAACGTTTCAAAATATAAAAAATAAAAAAGTCGACTTTTTGTGTTACATAACGTAATACTGATTTTTTAAACTCGTGAAGTTCAATGCTTTTGTTAACAAAAAAAATAAACAATTAAGCTATTAAGGCGGTGTTAAAGACAAACACTTAAAGGAGAAAGTTCTTAATTCTTTTTCATATTGGAGAAAAATGCCATGAATCATTGGTTTTGTAAGCTGCATTGTTGTTTAAGATGGCACAAGACTTCGTGTAGAGCTTTACAGTAAAATTGTACTACTGCGGCAAATATCTTCCAACTGCGACAAATATCTTCCAACACTGTTTATTATTAAAAAGAATAATGATTTTCCAAAGAATAGTGGAATTAAAATTATGAGAGAGTTATGGAAGTAGCTAGGTAAAAAAAGGTATCGAGCCCAAAGCATCTGATCATATTCATAATAATTCCCACAATTTTGAAAGACACCATCTTGAACATAAGTGTATATTTGTGGAAACTTATAAAGTAGTAAGTAGTATTATGAGAGCTCAGAACTATAGAATTTTTATCAAAGAGATAAGAGCAAAACAAAGCTGAAATAGTATCTAACAAATAATAAAAATGTCAAAATAAATAGGTTTTTGTATATTTTTTGTTATGAAGTGTCATTTCAGAAATAGTTCATATGCAATAGTTCTCAATAGACTACTACAGAAATAGTTCATATGCAATAGTTATCAATAGTTCATATGCAAAAAATATCGAGAAATTTTTTTTTTCTAAGATGTTTCTAAATGTTCATAGCAGCCGGTATGCAGTCGTTAGAGGGCTTGCTTTAAAAGCCAGAGATCCAGGGTTCGAGATCTTGGCGTCCTTCCTAATCAATAACATTTCGTGTCATCTGTTAAGAAGGAGGTTAGACTGTGGTGCACTGTAACAAGATCTTTAGGTCTTGATTTTCACCAGGATAGAGATTTCATAATATATATTTAACAAACTTTCATCAGGATAGAAATTTCATAATGTTAAAGCTCACTTGCACAACTAACTTATCATATTCAACTAGCTTATCATATCATCATTAGTTCTTGAAATACTGAGTAAAAAAACTACAAACGCTGTTAAAAAAAAATTTGAAAAAAAAATTGAAGCGAATTTCAGTTTTAGTACAAAATGTTATTATGGCAGGCATTTCGAACAATTGCTGTCATATATTCTATATAGTATAAATAAATCGTTCTAAAGCTGAAACTGATTGTTGAACTGTAAACATTTTATATAAAAATTTCTAAATGAATTGACTTTTATAACTTCCTCGAATAAGAAAAAAAAAAAGGGGAGATGGGGGTAGGTCAAACGTATTCAAATGAATAATGTAGGTATGTATATAAAAAATAGTTTCTTTATATTTTTCTAAAAGTTGGTTAGCAATGTTTGTGCTATGTGATAATTCTCTGATTCTCAAAAATATAGTACATGCCGTAAAAATGCATGAATCTCCCAAAAAGGAGCGGAGTTTTATGGAGGTCATTGAAAACTTTGTTTTCAACGACCTCCATAAAGATTATATATTAGGAAAAACTTCAAGTTTTACTAAAACTTAAAGTTTTTCCTAAACTTTTTACTAAAACTTAAAGTTTTTCCAAAATTTCAATTCTAAAACTTTTAGAATTAAAATTTTGTCATAAAAACCTCTATTTGACAACAGTGTTTATGATTAGTCAAAAATTTGAATAAAATTTTTTTGAATTCTTAAAACTGTAATCTATGTAGCACATATAAAATACATGTAATTTATGTAATACATATAATTTGTATAATACTTGTAATTTAAGTAATATATTTAGTCTGCATAAATATGCATCTTAAGAATGCATAAATCTAGATTCTTTTTTAAAATTTGAATGAAATAATTTCACTCGTTAGGGATCGTCCTTAAATTACGTAACGTAAAAATTCACAAATTCACAATAAACAAAACAAAAAAGATCAAAAGTTTTCCCTCGCAGAGTCTTAATTTAAATAAAATCAAAATAGCGCATTAGCTTTAATGTAAATCGCCGCGTAAAAGAGCTTAATATCTCCTACTTCTATTTTTTAAATTTAATTTGCGTTGCGTAATTTATGGACGATCCCCTAACAAAAGGTTTTTAACATTTTCAAAAAATATAAAAAAATTCATTATCTCATATTTTTTGAAAATGTTAAAAACCTAATGATGATCAGTAAACCAAGCAACAACACCACCAAGCAACAACACCACCAAGCAACAACAACAACTAATAAATTCAAGTGTAACTGGTACAAAGTTTTGGATTTCAACAAGTCAATGTTATAAGTGCAAAATTTCAAAATACGAGATTTGGGTTTCTCAAACATGCACACCATTAAACGAAACTAATTTTCATTGCACCAAAAAATGCGGATTCAACTTATAGAACCTCGTAACAGCTGCTTGTCATCACAAGAAAAAAAAACATTCTATTGATTAGTTGTTAACTTTTACTGTTGGTTGTTTTTTTTTAATTTTTATCATTGGTTTTTTTCTTTTAATTTTTTTTAAGTGCCCCAAGTCCTTATGGTCTTGATAAGTCCTTATGGTCTTATCACAGAGCACCACAGAAGAGCATTTGGAAAGAAGTTCACGCCTCCTTTCTTACGGCTGTTATAAAACTTGCCCAGAGGTGGCGTTGAATTATGGATCTCTAGCTTCTAAGGCAAACACACTAACCACTGCTGCTACGGTAGCTTTTGTTTTTTTAATTGTTATTATTGGTTTCTTTTGTTAGGTGTTCTTTAAATTACCAACAGGGTACGTTTTGATGACATCAAATTGTTTGTTTGTCCAAATGTCAATCCCACAACCACTACCGTTTTTAAGAAATTTTATTTTTTTGTGCAATATTTGTCCACATTTCGATCCCAGAAAACTTTGCAAAAATCTATTTTTAAAACTGAAACGGTTTCCTATTGACTTTTCTATTTCATTTCCATCAAGCGTAAGAAAAAAAATAGTACTATTTTTTAAAAAAGAAAAAGAAAATTTTTATTTGTATATTTATATTTTTTATTTAGTTTGTATATATTTAAATACAGATTTAAATTCTCTACAACTTAAAAAAAATAATAATCAAAACACTTTATTATTTTATTTGAACTCATTTTACTCTCATACGTAACATAATTATTGATTTATTTTCTACTTTGGATTTTTATTTTAGTTTTTCTACTTTAGCTTGATTAAAGCTCTACACTAGAATCCTTGATTTTCTTGATTGTAGGCTCTACACTACAATCATTATCTTTGAAAAACTTTTATAATATGCAATGTACTTTTCTTTGGTCGGTGTGTTTTTGGCGGTTTAGGGTGCTTATAATAATCAAATGATTAAGTTTTTTGAGAGATTTATGTGGATATTGCGCATTGTTTTCTAAATAATTGAATTATGTTTTTACTATTTTGAAAATTGTAAGTAGAATCATTAAGTTTTCGTTGTCGATGATTATATAATAAATAGTAAATAGCCTTCACTGTTTTTTCATTATAGCGACCTGAGATCACGAAATTCGTGATGTCTTTCTGACATCACAAATTTTGTGATCTCGGGTCGCTAAATTCTGACGATCACGAAAATCTGAAATCAAGAATGTTAGTAAAAATATTCGTTGACTCGGAAACTTCAAAAAGGTGTGGAAGTTGGTTGAATGGGTTGAATCCCCTTTTTTTACCAATTTGTTTTAATGTTTCAACGTTTCAATGTTTCAAAATACAATGTTTCAATGGAATGAGCAAGTTCTGTTTCAGAAGAATTTTATTGTGATGAATCATAACTATTTACAAAAATCTGAAAAGGAAAAAGGTGTGCGTTTTTCTGTGTGTTTTTCCTAAAAGAATTACCAAAACATATTCATGTTAAAAAGGCTATGTGGTGTGAAGCCAAATTATCTATAGTAATAAACCATTTGAAACGATATTATTGTTATCGGAATGACGACAATAAAAGTCAGCAGTGGCAGATTCTGAAAAAAAAAAGCAAGCGGCTGTTCAACGTTAACAGTCTATCTGTCTCAACTTAACCGCCTTCACAATTTTTATCGTCTTGCAACTGAGGTAAAACAACAAGGAAAAAACGACAACAAAATAAAAGAGTTATTTTGTCTACCAACACAATAATGCTCGCCCTCTTATTGAACATCCAGTCAATGAATCGATTACCAATAACCGATTGGAGCTGCTTCTACAAACGCCATATTCATCTACCGAAACATCAACAGACACTCTTGTTGATAAAAGAATTTTTACATTAAGTTTTAATGCATAAATTTAGATAAAGTATTTAATAAAAAAATTCAAAAACAAAAAATTATAGAAAATATTGAAAATTTTTCGGATTCTCAAGAGCTTTTTTATGAGTTTTTTTAAAGAGAATTGAAGTAACACTCTTAATAATATATTGCGTAGTTTTTAAAACAATGTTCAGGGCCGTCCCGAAAAGGTCTTCCATGGGGTGTTGTTTGTATTTTTGCCAACTAGAGACACCAAAAAAAAAAGATCCTCAATATTTGCAATTTGCCAACTAGAGTTCAAAACTTGCTTAATGTGCTAATTCAAATTATATAACAGCTTTGGGGAGAGGGGGGGGGGAAGTAAAAAAAATTCAACACCCCCTTCCTTCAGGACGGCCCTGACTAAATTGTGGTATAAAATGGTTCTCAAAATGAAATAAAATATTTTCCAATATTAGAAAACGTCGAATTAAATTACCATTCCACAAAATATATTTACTTTCACCGTTTTGAATTTACAAAACGGTGAAATTACAAAATAAAATAAATCAACTAACTAAAAAATAAAATATATCTTAACATTTTTTTTTTCTTAGTTTTACTTTATACTCGTAAAAATATTTTTGTAAAAAAATATAAATTGTAACACGATGCTCAGCGATAAGACAAAAATAATGTCTTCTTTTATTTTTAGGTTGTAGAATTTATTCAACGGCAAAAAAAAAAAAAAAAAAAAATTACGGTACGTTTGGCCGCTTTTTGTTTTGTATAAAATCCCTATGCCCTTTGAAATTTTACCGCTCAAAATAGCAATGTGGTTTTTTCATATGAGATTTTTTCACCTTAAAATTTTGTCGCAAAAACACTTTTATAACCATATTATAGATAAAAAGAAAAAACTTTTCACTTGGCAATAGATGTTTTTAACCATAAGATGGAAAATAATTAATTCAGATTTATCAATATTTAATGATAGTTTGTTTAATCTTCACCATTTGAAGTTTTGAATAGTTCAATTCTCATGTTGTTAAATACTGTCTAAATGATATTATGTAAATTAGAACCATCAGCTAACAAAATTGGCATCAAATTAAATGTTTTAAATAGATCATAAACAATTTTTTTTTTTTTTTGAACTATTCACAATTGTTGATGATTAATTATGCTAGCTATCTATAGACAATTATGTTAGCTATCTATTATTTAATAGCTGAACCAAGTAAACATACAGTTTAAAAAAAAAATGGAAGTATTTTTTGTTGTTGTTATTTTTAACAAATAATGAGTTCATTAAATAGTATATAACAAATCATTATAAAACAAAGGTTTTTGAAGTAAAGAATTAAACAAATAAATAATACCTCCAAATAAATAAATCATATATGAAATTTAACCCAGTGGACACATATTTGACGTTGGAACAGGGTCAAATAACGTTATTATTTAGGTTGTAATAACGTTTAAATTAACGTTTAAAATGGAGAAAATAGATAACGCTAAATTTTCCAACGTTTTATTTTCCAACCTTATAACATCAGATTTTCCGACGTTAATCGATGTTAATCAACGTTTTTTTCGATATAAAAGCAACCTGTTTTTTAACTAAAAGTTGGTAATCATTGCATTTCTAACTAAGATTACTCGCTGCATAGTTCATCGCTTTATCTATTACGCTACACAATCATACTGGTTTTGAAAGTATTTATTAATATATAGTAATATTTTATTTAAAAAATGTAAATATAATACAATTTGCTTAGTTTTGGTGAAAAGTTAATGCCGCTAATTATATGTTAGTATTATATTTATTCAAAAATTAAATATTTAAAAACCTTGATGGTTCCAGAAGAAATATATATATATATTTTTTAATCACTTGAATGTTTGCCTTGTCAATTAAAGACGAAATCCTTGTCAAAATAAAATGTTCATTAAAAAAACGGAATATTTATTAGAAAAACGTGAGTATAGCTATTGTAACGTTGTAAATCCAAAAAAATACGTTTTTTGTACCCGACGTTATTACGACATTGTATTTCCAATGAAAAATAACGTCAGTGTAAATAAAGTTTTATAACGTTGTAATTCTGATAAAAAATAACGCTAGAGTAACCAACTTTATTACGACGTTGTAATTCTGGATGAAAAACAACGTTATTGTAACCAATTTTTTATAATGTTGTATTTCTGATGAAATATAACTTTAGTGTAACCAACGTTATTACAAAGTTATATTTAGTTAGTCGACGTTGCCCATCATAACCAAACATAAATTTAACGTTGGATCGACGTCGTGTGCCCATTTTACTACAAACAATAAAAGCTCACTTTATTTGGTACTAAAAAGATTTGTGAAAAAACAATTTTTTAAAAAGTATAAAATTTAAATATACATTCTTTTTTTAATAAATCACTGTTTGGGTAGTTTTATTAACTTTTGTTTTGGTTTCTTTAAAGAGCGTTAGAATTATAGGTGGCAATAACTATTTACAAATATTTTAGGAAGGACTCTATGTTTTTTAAAAAATTGATAAAACTAATATAAAACTCTGATGCAATCCAAAAGTACTTAAAAAAGATTAAATCGACACACATAAGTATAAATACGATGAAGTAAAATGTACGAATAAAACATCCAGGAGCAGGTGTTATCATCTGACAAATTTAAGTCTCTTTGACATTTTATATTAATTGTTTCATATTGATCTCTCTACAACATTTTCAAAATTAGTCAAAACAAAACGAAGTATTATTAACCAAATAATCTTTTCTACTCACAGAATCTTCTCTACTATTAGAAAAATCAATTTCGATGACACAAAGATTATAAAAACATTTACCAAAGTATTATCTTGTATTAGATTATTACATTTATCATACAAATGACGTTAGTTGACAAGTAAAACTCATTAATTACGATTTTAAGGCAAATTGACTACTTAGGTAGCACACAAACTTTGATAAAACGTTAGAACAATGTTGCGCGTTGTGTTGGCCAACATCGACCGCCAACGTTGTTTTTATATCATTTTGATAACAAATGAAACGTCGCCAACAACCAAAAAACAACGTTAGACCAACGTTATATTTTAAGTCGGTATTTCGTAATTTTAAGTTGATTAAACGTTGCATTTTAAGTTGATTCAACGTTATATTTAACTTTTTGTATATACACTACCGGTCAAAAGTTTAGGCTCACTTGTTTTATTTTAACTCAACATGATTTTTTTCGATAATTGAAGCTCCTTCCATCCAAAACTTGCGTAACATTAATTTTAGGTATTTGTGAAGAGTATATGTTTATCATGATTATAATAATGAATTATTTGGGTTACTTTGCTGTTACAATTGAAGATATTTTGCTGTAATATTTGAAGATATTTTGTAGTAGATTAACTTAATATACTTTTTTTTCACTGTCGTGTTTTATAGTAATTTTATACAGAAAGGTAATGGAAATATTGTTTGTGTTAAATATTGTAAGATTTACACAAAAAATGTTATGCACGTTGAAATAATTTAAAGAAATCTGTCCTTGTATAGAAATTTGAAGAAAAGTATATATATCATGTTTTGATTGGAGAAAAATGGTTAAAAAGTAGAACTGAGTGTAGAAAAACGAGCTTATTTATTATAGTATATTTATATAAATGTATTTATATATAGTTTTATTTTAACATTACACATTCAAGATTATTCAGCACGAAAATTGCTTTAAATGTTTCTCAAAATTTAATCTGGAGAGCGTGCAGCATGAAACTCACTGTAATCATTGTTTGGGGAGACCTAGAGCTACGCTGAACCACGAAGAAAATTATTCTCTGCTCAAAATAAAAGAAATCGTACTCGAAATGTTTCGGAAATTTGCCAAGAGCTTAATTCCATGCAGGAAACACCAGTATTTGTTTCAACCGTAAAATAATACCTTCTTAATTACGGCTTGAAAAATTCTGTTGCTGCCAAAAAAACTGTTACTACACTACACAAACTAAATAAGGTTAAAAGATTGAGATGGGCAAAAATAAAGATTAGACAATTGGTCTCAAGATTTTTTCACAAATGAATCAAAGTTCAACATTTCTGGAGGAAAAGATTGACAATTATTTTCTCAGTTTATCGGTTTATTTGAGAACGCATAATAAAACAATGCGTGATCCTTTAATTCAGGCATAGTTAAGGGGCAGTCATGGTTTGGGTACGCTTTATTGGAAACATAGTTGTTGACTTGACCACAAAATTCTCCAAAAACATGCATTTTTGTGCAGAAAAAGAGTTGTGGATCGTGGATTTGTTTTTCACAAGATAACAATCCAAAACACACTTTTAAATTCTGCTGAAAGTATATTGCAGTCAAAGAAAAACAAAAAGGAGTAAAATGCTCTAGGTCTCATCAGTTTTCTGATTTAAATCCAATTGAGTTGTTGTAAGAAGAAATATCAGAAAAATGCAACCAACCAATCAAAAACATCTTTGAGTATTCATGCAAACATGCTGGAATCAAATATCAACTAAATCATTGCAGAAATTAATTGTATGGATGCACAGCACACATGCTGCTGTTATAAAAGCGAAAAGAGGATAATTTGAAGAACCAAAAACTAAAAAAAAAACTAAAAGATTTTATAAAAGTATTTTGGTAGAATATTATTTTACTGTAAACAAGATGGGTTACTAAAAACAATGGGAAAAATATGTTTAACAAAAAAATATATATATTGCATGATCTTTAAAATATCTCCTACTTTGCTATAAATTTAATAATTTTACTATAAACTATATAAATAAATACATACGATGAGAAAAATCTTTTTCTTTTTTTGTATATTATTATATTTATTAAGTGAGCCCAAACTTTTGTCCGGTAGTATATATATATATATATATATATATATATATATATATATATATATATATATATATATATATATATATATATATATATATATATATATATATACACTTGGTATATGATAAATTTTAAATCAATTCGCCTGGGGTTCTAAATGATGAACTTTTGCCTATAAATCACAGAAATGACATTGATTTCACCATACCTTGAAAAAACTTCCCGCACCTAAGACAGTTTCATATTTAACCATACAACACATAGCAGTTCAAAGGCTATTAATTATAATATGTCAACTTTATATACAATACACATGAGAAATACATGAGAAATATACTGTCCTACAGCATTTGTAGTGATGTTAATAATCTTTCAGATTTGTGTATTAGTATTAATAAATTTACAGTTAAGATATTTGTTTCTTCTGCAAGAAGAACGAATATCCCCCATCAACTTTACAGCTCTCTCGGCTACTATGTTGGTTCGAGGCACATCAAGCACTGATGGTTCGCTCTTCCAGTGGGTAGAGAAGCATTTCACAGCTTTGGAACACTTAAGTTGGGATATTGCTGACAGCAGTTTTTCATAAGCCGCCTCTGCATAGTGCTGGTATGAAAACCAGGCCTGCGACCATGTAGTTGCAACGAAATCGCAAATTATCCTCAGCTGTTCTCGCTAGTTTGGAAGAATGAAAAATGCAATAAGCGCAAAAATGCCTCTTGAGTTCCACCTGGCATTTTGCAGTGATGGCAGCTTGTGCCATTTGATACGAGGCCATTTTCCCTCATTTTTGTAAAACTTGTATGCTTCACAAGGCTGAAAAAGAAATTTAAAGTCATCTCTCCAGCCAAGGTTCTCATACTCTGCTACCACTGCTGTACACTTGTAGGCATTTTTTAAATCATCGTAATGCTTCATAATCTCATCAATAAATTTGTAGTTAATGTTAGGCGACTGTGATTGTATAGGAAAAAAGAAATCCAACACATATCGTAGAACAAGATCAAGAATGTGGTGTTGGCAGCCGATGTATTGAGGTTCATCGAATCCCTTGTCTCGAAATGTTTTCTGAAGCTTGGCTACAACTCCATTCTTGCGACCAGTATTTACAGCTGTTGTGTCAGAGATGATCATCTGAATACTGTTCCATGCATTGTAATCATCAAGTAGGTCCTGTAGTGGTTAATATATGCTTGCAGATGATCCACTGTCACAAACCAAAATGCCAAGTTGTAATGTTCTTTTGTCATTTTTCAAGCACACAACTTGGTACTCAGTCTTGTCAATTTTCTTACCATCAAAATGCAAAGAAAATTTCTCTCCAGAGATCAGTTCCATGAGGCGGTTTTTAACTTGTTCTGCATCTCTGATTGTTCGACGCCAGACTCCAGACTGTGATGGTGTTGGGACACAAACTCCATCCTCAACCAGACTTTGAAGCACCCGTGACGTTTTTCTGGTTGACAAAGAGTGACTAGACACTAGTTTGGCAGCAGACTTAGTTGACTGGCGTGTTGCACGCATTCTGCGAGATTCTCCTGGAACTGCCTCCGAGTCATCACTGCTGCTTCCTTCCTCAGAATCCTGACTATCGCAGAAAAGTGGTACGGAGATAACCGCTTGGTTTGTCGAGGGTTCTGATGTGCTTTTTGCCCTTTTTGATGGATGAATTGTTGACATAAGAGCCACTTTCATAGTTGTATACCCCACCCTGTCATCTGATTTAATTTGTACTTTGTGCAGTTGTTTGTCCTCTTTACATAGCCATTTTCCATCTGGTTTTGTTATATCGAACAGATGAGCAAGATTTTCTTCAAATACTGCATTTGGTCGCTTTCTGTGTTTCTCAAATGATGTGATAAGTTTGTAAACATTAGCAGACACTTGTTGTTTGGAAAGAACAGGAAAGTTAAACTTCTGCCAAAGTTTCATCAATTCCTCGGATATTTTTGTTAGTCGATCATGTCGTCCTTTCAATTCATTAAAGAGTCCCAAGAATCTTCCAACGATATCTCTGTTAGAAGGCATTTTACACAACTTGTCGTTCATATCCTGTTTTACCTGTGGTATATTAGAACGGCGCTTCGTGCTTGATTTCAAATTTTGTGTCCATATTTCACCAGCTGCTTCCACTGCTGATTTTGACTTTTTACTTTTAAAGGACATATTTTCAAAAAGAAGCACTAAACAGCAGATCTTGCAAATTATATATTATTATATATAATATATAATTTGCAATAACAAATTATATATAATACTTCTACTCAATATTTTAATCGCGCGAACATTAAAAAATACTCAACAACAAACAACAACAAACGCGCATTAATTTGAAAAAAAGTCGTTAAAGATTGTTATTCAAAATTGAGTTACATAAAAACAATTTAAAACTATCGAACTTTTTCATTCTATGTTAATTAACTTTTTAAACTGTTTGACGCTCTCCAACTTGTAGTTATATTCAAACATAGTCAAGCATAGTCAAGCATAAGGAAGTAAGAACTGGGAACAAAATCAAGTGAAAAATTGAAAAAGTTAAAAGTGGTGAGGTGCTAGGTGCGGGAGGTTTTTTTGTGATCCAGTGAAATAAACCTCAAAAAAGTGATCTATTGGTAAAAGTTCATCAAATGCAACATCAGGAAAATTAAAATTTTGAAAAAAGTTTTTTTTTCATATACCTAATACACACATTAAATATTATATATATATATATATATATATATACATATATATATATATATATATATATATATATATATATATATATATATATATATATATATATATATATATATATATATATATATATATATATATATATATATATATATATATATATTTGCATATTAAATATTATATATATACACATTGAATATTGTATATTTGTACGCATATATAATTGTATATACATACATATTTCAATCATTTTGATGTGTATTGTGGTTTATCCTTTTCTGGCTAATTGCCATATAGAGGCCATATAAGCATGCCAGCGAAGGCAAGTTCAGCTCACTAAATGGCATCATCACTATTGATTAACCTAACTGTCACTATTGATTAACCTAATTAATAGCATAAATTGCACTAGATGTTAAAATGTGCAATTCGTATTATTAATTAGGTTACCTAATTAATGTATTGGTATAAACATAGTTATCGTTGGTGATGACGTTTACTAATATATACTATGTCATGTTTGCCTTGATATTTCTTTGTATAAGAATGAGAAAAATGTATTAGCAAAATAAATTTCCATAATCAACTGAAATATTTGAATGAAAAATAATTATTATAAACTATAAAAACATTTATTTGTATATTTGCTTTTTTTAAATACAAACACAACGTTAATCTACTGTATAAAATCCAAGGTTGTTCCAATAAATATAAATCAACGTGGATTCAATTTATATAATCCAACTTTAATCCATACAAATTCGATTAACGTTGCGTTATAAACATTGGATCAACGTTGATTCGTATATATATTGTATCAAAGATGGATATAGATCGGGAAAACAACCAACTTTTACGATGTCTTTATATACGTTGGACCAATGTAATTTTAATAACTACTTTTAATCGCTTCGTTATTAATGTTTTTAATAATCTAAAAACGATAAAACTAATATTAGATCAACGTTGTACTTGCATCGGAAATGGCCGACATTTGCGATGTATTTACAAACGTTGGCCCAACTTCAGTGTGCAACCTAGATATGATACCAAATATTACTAACATTTTGTAAGAAAAAGTCTTGTAAATCAATCCAAAACAGTAGTATTTTATCAAGAGATATCATTAACTGCTGTTTTTTTTATTTTTTTTTAAATAAGATTTCATGTTTGCTTAAACTGGCTACTGTGTGATTTTATTTTAAAAAGTATTAAAATAAATACTTTTTTTGCTGCAATATTGCAGGACGAGAGTGTAGAAGAGCTGTACAGAATGTGTGATAGTACGTAGGATCTAGGATAAATTTAAAGTACGTTTAATTGAGTGTGAGAAAAGCGCTATAGTAAATAGGGTACTGACTTAATAGGGTTATGAAATTTTATCCACTGACCATTCCAGTTAAGATTTTATTTATTAGGATTCCTAGGTACTTGTAGCAATCAACTGATTCGAGTTTGGAGTTTAAAAGAATTGGCGATGGAGTTACAACTTGATTAAGGTGGCGTCTCTCTATCGATAATGTATATTTTGTATGATTTTTTTGTATGATTTGTATGATTGAGTTTCATGCCAGTCATACAAAGTTTCACTTTTTATGATTGAGTTTCATGTCATTAAAGGTAGCCCAGTTCGCTGCACCATTCACAATATATTGAGGTAAGTTTTTTACATCTTTGTTATAGATGATGTAAGTTAATATATCATACTTTTAATATAGCGTACTTTTGTAGGTTTGTCGTACTTTTGTAGGTTTGTCGTACTTTTGTAGGTTTGTCTCTGGTAAAAAATCATTCATATCATATATTAATGATATAAACAAAATAGGTCAAAGAATGCTTCCTTGAATAGCTTTAATACATTTCCATTCGTTTACACGCTCAATTATTTTTACTCTTTGACGACGGTTGTGTAGGCAGCTAGCAGTCCATGATGTAAGCCAGCTAGAAAGAAAGATTTGAAGAGCAATTTGTTGTGATCGACAAAAATTTTTGAGAAATCAAAAAAGATGGTATTTAATGAGCTTTACTTGTTAACAGACTATGACTTGACAAAAATTTGAAATTTTTTTTTTTCAATATCTTCAGTACCAACACGGAAACAAGCAACCAATATTAGAGTTGGAAGATACTGAAAGAAAAAACATGAAATTTATAAAGCAAGATAACGAGTAACGGTTGTTATTTGTTAATCTGTTTTGTTAACGGTTGTCATTCTTTAATAATGTTGTTTCTTTTTCTCTTAAGAGAAAGAGAAGCAACATGTAATAAAGGTTGGAGGTCAGTTGCAAGAGCAGGTCCAACTATGTTTACAATGCATTTTTGCACCAAAAGATTTACCGCAGATATTGCAAAAATATTCCATACAAGGACGGATTTGAGATTTATAGTGATAAAGAATAGAGTTCAAAGTAAGGAAATGGTGATCACGATAAAGCAATGCAACCTCAGTATATGCTAATTTTCCAATTAATTTGATAATTGGTTTCCAAGAAGGATTGAAATTAAGAGTTAATATTAGAAAATGAAGGGTAAACGACTTATCGAGTATATTACCGTTCATAATAATAAGAAAATCTAAATTATTACAAAAACAATAGCTAAGATAAATTGAATTTCATCTGAGTTAAAGTTCACTAGCCATTTGGAGCCCCATGTTGCAGCAGAAATGAGATCTTTTCCAAGTTCAAATGCCCCCCTCCAAGCAATCAGAGAGTATTGGCTTCTTATTAAGACAAAAATAAAATGTAGTATCGCCAGTGAAAATTACTACTTTAGATGTGAGAATTTCTCGGGGATCTTTGATGTAATTTAAAACGTTTGTAGGGCCAAAGAGAGAACCTTAAGAAACTCCTGAAGTTGCAGGATATAAAGAAGAGCGCTATCCATCGAGTACAACTTTTTTACTACGATTGCTAAGGAAGGATTCAATAATCTTAAAAATTTTACCTGATAAATTGTAAACAATTTATCAGGTAAAATTTTTCTTCTCCATTAATTCTATTCTTATAAGAAGAGAATTTATGGAGAAGACAAGCATGACAAACTTTATCAAAAGATGTCGAGAACGATAGCCTTAGCCTTTCCACATCTATCTAATGCACGTTAAAAACATTCATTACCGTAAATCATTACGGGTTAAGAAATCAGCAGTAGAACAAGAAGATTGAAATCCATATTGATGATCAGAAAATAAGTTATTAGATTCAAGATGAGAGATTAAGTATTTGTTTATTAAAGACTCAAAAATCTTGCTTATGATAGTAAGAAGACTAATGGGACGGTAGTTAGACATGTCAAATCGCTCTCCAGAATTATTGAAAATAGGAATGACATATGCTGCTTTCCAGCAGGATGGAAAACAAGACTCTGATTATCACTTGTTAAATAGTTTTGAAGATTAGACGACAGATCTGGATAACACTTCTTCAAGACTATAACAGGTATGTTAAGCGGACCACAATCTGTAGTAGAGTATCAGCAGGAAACCACTTTAGATATAGAAGCTGGAGTGATGCAAAGGTCAGGCAATGGATTAACCTGTTTGTCGGCTATACCAGGCAGAACGCGACAAGTGGAATTAAGAGATGATTTTGGCGAGATGTTTTTAGCAAAGAATTTAGCCTTGTCTTTAGGTGATGCAACAAAATCAAAACCATACAAGAGAGGTGGAATAAGATATTTACCCTGATTATTGATACTGTTAAAAATTCTCCAGAAGTTACGAGTACCTAGTTGTTGAAATGAAATACGAGGTTTCATGACCTGAGAATAACGGATCTTGGAATCAGACAAAACCCGCTATTCTCAGACGCCTGTTTTCTGGAGAATTGTTTTGCTGATAGATATGGAAGTAATGGTTTCGATCGGAAATTGCAGAAGCACAATGTGAGGAAAATATAAAGAAGAGTGAGGCTTGACTTGAAATTGTCCAGAGGGAAAAGAAAATTCCATGCCAGCTTAAATCCAAGAATTTAATAAAGAAGCACATTTGTCAGCAGGAAGACGAAACATTTTTACCCAAGGGCCACCACGAAGAAAACTATGGAATGAGTCCCAGTTAGCTTAAAGATAGTTGTAAGAGGTACGATAATAAAGGGATTCTGATTATGAAGAAGAATAAGATAATAGTTTTAGGGAGATCAAACCGTGATCAGAAGTTCCAAAGGGTAAATGTGGAGAAACTGAGCACTGACATGGATTAGAAATAAAACATAAGTTGAGTAAAAAAGGTAAATGATTTGAGTTTTCTGGATAGCAAGTTATAATGTTGACTATTTGTGTCAAAGATTGAGCAAAAAAAGATAAATATTGTGGGTCTTAGCGTTTGCGGAGTCAGTAACACTTTTGTCCATCATTAAAACTTTTAGTTAAACAACTTTTAAAAGGGTTAGTAAAATGTTAAGCAGGATGGTGTCACACAGCTCGAGAAACAATGGCTAGTTTTCAGGTCGTACTATATTTCATAATGGTGATGTCAATAGGAAATTAAGATTTTGTGATTTAATTCCTTTAGACTTTCAAATTCTTCTGGGGTTTTGTTAAAAGTAATGTCTATGCTAATGCTCTAAAAACAATTGAAGACCTTGAGCTAAAGATTGCTGACATAATGAAATTTGCTTTGTGTGAAAACTGAAAATTTTTTCAATACATTAAAAAATGTGTAAAAAGCATGATGTAAAAAAAAAAGAGCCATTTAGTGTAATAAGCATTAAAGTCACCAACAACAACGATATTGGCTGAAGGATAAATAGAAAGGGCTCGGTCAATTTGATTAGAAATAACATTAAGAAGAGTGCAGTTTTTTTAATTTAGGAGAGCAGTAAAAAATAAAGAGAAAGTTAGTAGAATGAAATGATGCTAATTGAAAGCAAATAAAAGAATAGTCTGCATGTTCAAACCTAGTTTCCAGACAAATGAATAAATAACAAATGTAAATATACAGGCCAAGCATGCGACTATTTATATCTTTACGAATTAAAAACAGATAACCATCAACATTAAGATAACAAGATGAAACAGCTAAAATCAAATTAGTCTCACAAAGAGCAAGCAGGTCTGGTTAACTTTGCAAGAGATAATACTCAACATAAGAAGAGTTACTTACCACGAATAATAGTGAATGATAGATTTAGAGAGCTTGATGTCAATAGTTTTTTGTGTTTTAAAGTTTTTTTACTTTGTCATTTTTAATTTTGTTAAAGACTCAAAGCACAGATAGTACTTAGTACACTATTTAATATTTCAAGCAATTTTCTTATTACTAAATCCTCAGCCGTAGCAATGGGCTCCAAACGTGGCCTCAACAATGCATACCAATACGAACAGAGACACTATCCATGTGCAACAAGGCACTGTTAGTACTTTGATTTTTTACAGCTGTTGATGGAATTAGTCTCTCTAAGAGCTATTACAGAGTTCGGTAAACCTGACTATCAGCCGGTCTCAAAACCATAAAACTGAGTTTTATAGCTGTTTTCTCATTAGGAGATAATAGAATGAGTTGCCTAATTATAAAACCAGAGACACAAGCAAAAACCCATGCATTGAGTCAAGTAGATTCAGCTTTCAACATTATAAACTGGAAACAATGTTCTATTTTTATGTTGGTCATTTGTACATGTTAAAAATCATGTAGATGCGTTTTGAAAGTCCCGCGTTATTTTATTTGTTTAATTAGGACTTTTTTAACTTTGTATATATATAGAAAAAATTGTTAAGTAGGAAGAATGAGTATACAAAAAAAAATATAAAAACATTTTTTTTTTTGTTTATTAAGTTCACGTAGGCGACAAAAACAACAAGCTATTTTGGCTATTATGCCACCAGTATTCAATGGCAACTATCAGTAGTTCGTCCGCCAACTACAAACATACATAACTGTAAGGAACCTACCCGAATCCAAAAGAAAAACAATAATACTAGCATTTTTTGCACCACAAATTTAGTCTACACTAAAAGATCTATGCTTGCCTGCATAACTTGAAGATGATTCAGTTACCTACGTAGACATTGCGGAAAAGATCATAAAGCATTTTAAACCAAAGTCATTGCTAATACTACGTTTTGAATTTGCAACAATAAAAAAAGCAAGCAACGAATGTTTGACAGAATTTTCACGACGGATTGCAAGAACTGCTAAGGATGCATATTTACAGATAGAGATAATCTAATGCGCGATTAATTCATCACGGTTTTTATTGTTGGTGTTGCAATCAAACGGTTATTTCTGGAACCTGAAGAACTAACGTTTGCAATAGCTGTGAAAATTGCTGTTACCCTTGAACGAGTAACCAAGAAATCTCGACAACTAGATGGTTTCGATAATGTAATGATTGCGGCAACATCGTTTCTTCAGCTGACATCTGGTGTGTCAGACACAAATAAAGTTACATGTTTTAATTGTGGAAAACTCAGATATTTTGCACGGGGCTGGGAAGCAAAATGCAAGACTTGTTCACTTGATTATCAAGCTGAATCGAAGCTGTTTTTTTTAAACGATTGCAAAGTTTAAAAGGAAAAAAGAGAATTTGGTGATAATGGCATCCAGTATTCTCCCAGATATGACGTTGCCATCATTAAAAGTGAAAATAAACAAAATACTCCGAACAGCATTACTTGATTTTGGATGCTCCATTATTGTGATTCATGTTGAAACCACGCATGATCTTGTATTAAAAAGTCAAAAATTCATCGCAACTTTAGGAGGAACTGTGCAAGTGTTAGATGAAATGTTAATTAAAAAAATATTGATGGAATACACCTGATGGTTAATTCTCTAATTGTAAAAGAAAAACCATTCGGGTTTGATTCAATTTTTGGAATGAATGCTGAAACGCATTCATTCCAACAAAATTCGGTCATCATTTATGGTGATAAAAACCGTACCGTCTGATTGTTAGCGTGTGACACAGCAAAATGTGGTGCCGTTACAACGAGGAGAAAAAATGAAAACGAAATTAACAAAATAAATAATGGTGTCATTAATACGACAAGAAATAAAGAGAACGTGATAAACGAAATAAAATACGACGCCGTTACTACAAAAAAAAAAAAAAAAAAAAAAAAAATAAACGAAATAAAATGTGGTCATTAAAACAACAAGAAATGAAGAGAACGAACTAAACGAAATAAAACATCAAAATTTCACAGCAAAGTTCGATGGGAAAAAGTGGACGGCATCATGGAACTGCAACAAAGAGTAATTAGTATTACCATTTGTGAATGCAAGATGAACCAATTGCACCAACAAAGTTACCGTAAAGAAATAAGTGAATGGATTAACTCTGGCATTATTGTACCATATAACAAACTAACATTGGGACCACCTAAAATATTGATTGCGCTTATGTGCGTAGTGCAAGAAGACAAAATGGTACGTCCGTGGGAGATTTCCGAACTCTCAACTAATTTGTAAATATCACACAGCAAATGCGGACGTTTGTCAAGAAAAACTGCATTGTTGCAGAAAAAAGAATGCAAAAATTCTTGATCTTAAAAAAGTCTACCTCCAAAATCACATTAATAAAAAACTTTGGCGTTATCAAACGGTGATTATAAATGGGAAACGGTATTGTTTTACCAGAATGTGTTTTGGCATCAATGTGGCTCCAACAGTAAGGACCTCAATTCTTCGGCATGTGCTCAATTTAAATCCAATCGTAAAGAAAGCATGTGATAATTACATTGATGATTTATTTGTGGATAAAAGTGTGAGTACTTCGAAAAAAATAGCGAAGCATCTGCATAACTATGAATTACAATGTAAGCCTCCACAAGATCTTGAATAAGGTCGCGTTTTAGTATTGAGAGTCGAAAGAAATAAAAATGGGGAACTGATATGGAAACAGGACAATGTGGCATAATTTGAACCTTTAAATGCAGTCACACGATTACAGTTTTTTAGCCAGTTAGGTAAACAATTGGACATTACCCGGTGGCAGGAAGTCTGCATTTACAAGCTTCATACATCAAACGTTAAAATACTGCATGCAACTTATTTTTACGGTTGTTATCTAAACAACACGAAATATTCTTTCCAAATTTAAAAAAAACTATCAATTCCAAAAACTGCAATAATCCGTGGATGACAAATGGTCTTAAAAAATCATCAAGAAAAAAACAAAGGTTTTATGACAAATTTTAAAAAAATAAAACTTATAAAAATGAAATTAAATACAAAAAGTATTAAAATTGTTTTGAAAAATTATAAAAGCAATTAAATTTTTATTTTATTTTTTTTTATTAAATTTTTATTTTACCTCTTAGAACATTCAATAGGAAATAGGAAAAAGACATGGAAAGTAGTTAAAAAAGTTACAGGAAAAAAACAATAAAAAAAAATAAGAAAAAAAACACCACTATTCCAAATAGATTAAAGCTAAACTTGAACCAAGAAATATTTTATAAGAAAGAAATAGCTGAAAACTTCAACAAATTTTTTATAAACATAGGGAAAAAATTAGCAACAGATATAGCTCCTCGAAAGGAAACATTCAAATCCTATTTTTTAAAAACTCACTATACGATGTTAATAATAATAGCTGAGTCAGAATTGTCTTTTTATGAACTTCAGACATCCTTTAATGCACTTAAAATAAATAAAAGTGCCGGGTTTGACGATAATAATGTTAATGTTCTAAAAGCTGTTTTTGATGTTATTAAATTACCTCTCTTTTTTATATTTAAACTTTCAATAACAACTGGTATTTTTCCTTGTCAATTAAAAATAGCAAGAGTAGTCCCTGTATACAAAAATGGCGACAATTCTATACAATCTAACTACAGATCTATATCTATTCTTTCTTGTTTTTTAAAAATGATTCACAAGAGCGTATTACGTATAAAAGACTATATAAGTATCTCGAAAAAACATAATATCTTATTTTGCAAACAGTTCGGTTTCTGAAAAGGGCATTCAACACATGGTGCAGTAACTGATTTAACTAGTCAAATTCTTAATGAGTTTGCTAAAAAATGTTTTAATCTCAGTTTGTTCATCGACTTGTCAAAAGCTTTTGACACTGTTGATCATGAAATTCTCTTGAACAAGCTTCTCTAGAAACATATGAAGTAAAAAATAGCACCGTAAAATGGCGACAATGTTAACCATGGCTACAAAATAAAATGGCTACAAAGTTACCTTAAAAAAAGAAAACAATGTCTATCTTATGATAAAGTTAGAAACAATAATGTCTATGACTTAAACCTGTTCTAAAACATGTAATTCATGGTTAAATATCAAAATGACATGCTTTCTAAATCCTTTAATAACCGATTTTTAAAAACTAATTATAAATACTTATCGAAGTGCTCTATCCATAACTTTAATTTACCTCTATTAATCAGATGTTACCTCTATTAATCAGATGTTTTAAGTCAACTCTTAAAACATCTGATTACTCAATTTCATATAGAGGATCTCGTTTGTGGAACATAGTTCTTGATGAAAATATGAAAAGTAAAACTTCAATAAATTGTTTTTGCAATTTATCGTATTCTTGTTGTAACTATGTGTTAACTTGTTTTATATAATGAGTATTTGTAAATTTATAAAATGAGAAATTTGTAAAAAAAACTTTACGCTTCCTATAGGGGCCTGATGACTAATGTCTTCTATTTGCTCCTGTCGTTTTTAGTTTATATTTAAATTTTACTGATGAAAATTTAAAAATAACGTTTAGCTGGAAACACACCTTGATGAGATTTCATTTCTGAAGATTGTAAAAAAACTGAAAGAGTTGCTTCACCGTGTGGTTGTTTAAAACGCAGCATGAATACGGCCAGCCAGTGACACACACAATATAAGTGAACTATATTCGATACTTCAAGAACTAAACTTAGCTAGTAAGTAAGACATCAAAGAACTAACAGTATACAGTGATAGCAAGAGCACTGTAGGATAGTTAAACACAGTTTGAAAAAAGAATATCGCTTAAAAACACGGGGAATTTCTCAATTGTATGTACAAAGACGGTTTAATACTATTAAGGAAGTGGCAGAAGATATCCAGATCGTAGTACAATGGATTCCATCTAAAATAAATTGCCGATCAACTCTCACGTCCATCAAAAATGGTGCAGAACAGTGTGTGCAACTGGATTACTTGAACAAAAAGACATTTGGAAAATTCATTCAATTGGTCATTTCGGTGTCGCTTGAACATTACAACATTGCTTGCGAAATAACCAGAATGTATCACGTAAGGAGGTTTCAGCAGTAATATTGAATTGAAACCAGTGCAACTCCACTAATCCTTACTCCGTAAAGTGGAAGCATGGTCAACTAAGCGTAAAAAAAATTGAAATCGGGTTGCCATTGATGTGACGCATGTAGGTGCTGAACTACACTTATCAATGATTGACTGTGGTCCATCACGGTATACAATATGGCATAAACTAGTTACTTAAACAGCTACTGAAGTTGTTGGTAAGTTTGAAGAAATATTCTCATTATTTTGACCATCAGTTTGTCTTCTAATGAATAGCAAAATTTGGTTCAACGCATTAACAAGTTTAGAAGAATGGTATGTTAATTTGGAATATCGAGCAGCAAATCAAGATAACGGTATAGTTGAACGCATACACAGAACGAACAGTTGCTTGCTTACATTGTCCAATAGCTTTGGCAGTTGTGCTTTACAACAAGAAAATATTTCCAATTGTACTGAAAGTCCATCTAATCAGTTTAAGGAAAAAAAAACTTGTTTCATCCCAGGTGTCGTTACTCGGAGGAAAGCAGACGAGAAAGGCGTAAACACGAAATTCAAAGAGGTTGACAATGTTTTGGTAAAACCAACTCAAGAAACAAAATGTGATCAGCCGTAGATACTAGGTATAGTACGAAAAGAAAGTACCTTGTCGTTTGACGTCGAAACTGCAAATTGGGTATACCCGCTTTACATTTCACACCTGCGTTGTCGTACAGACTTAAAGAGTTTAAATGAACCAGTCAACAATGTTTTTTATAGATTAAAAGATAAAACTGGTTGCGCTAAAGGAAGATATAACACTGATATCGCTCAAGTTCAAAATAATTCTCGAGAACATAACATACTGCAAGTAACACGCTGCGGACAAACAATAAGGCCCCCAAAAAGAATAAAATTATTAGTTAATTCACCAAGAGGTAGGGTTACCAGATGTCCGGCTTTTAAGAAGAAGAACACAGTAAAAAAATTTATTTTTACCGGTTTGACGCTGTGTTCTCCTCCGTGAATACCGGACGTCTGGCAAACCTACGAAGAGACCATGTTCTATTTTTATGTTAGTGAATTGTAAATGTTTGAAATCACGTAGATAAGTGTTGAAAGTCACGTATTATTTTATTGTTTAAACAATTGTAATTGTATTGTCGTGGACTTTTTTAACTTTGTATATATAAAGAAAAGAATTTTGTGTAAGATGTGAAGCTGTAAGAAAAATATTTTTTCTGTTTATTAAGTTCATGGACGTGACGATACAACGAAGAACGTAATACATTGTTAGATTCTGTCTGTTGATTAGCCTCGCACCTTTTCTTCATCTATTAGACTGGCGTAGATGTATTTATAATAGTATTATAAATACATCTACGCCAGCCTAGTAGATGAAGAAAAGGTGCGAGGCTAGTCAACAGACAGAATCTGTTTACCCCTTTAATCACATTAGTGTATTTTATAGCTATACTTAATTCATTATATAAAGATAATGAAGTTAACTCAATTTTTCATCAGAATTTCAATTTTTTTAAAAGGCGTTAGTAAACAACGTTCTTACAACTTTAAGAAATAGACCCAACATAAATGAACTAACAAATGACTAACAAATTTAGCTATAAAATGTATCGATGGATACACTTTATACCTGAATTCAATTTGATATTTATAGATAGAGTGGTAACCTCATTATCTATAATACTAATAAAAAAAACGCTAGTATAACCAACGTTATTACAACGTTGTAATTCTGGATGAAAAACAATGTTAGTCTAGCCAATGTTATTAAAATGTTGTAATTTAGATGAAATATGTCGTTAGTGTAACCAACGTTATTACAAAGTCAGATTTAGTTAGTCGATGTTGCGCGTCATAACCAAACATAAATCCAATGTTGGACCGATGTCGTGTGCCCACTGGCGAGCCAGCCACATTTTACTACAAACAATAAGAGCTCACTTTATTTGGTGCTAAAAAGATTTATGAAAAAACAATTTTTATAATAAGTATAAAGTTTAAATATACATTCTTTTTTTAATAAACCACTGTTTGGGTAGTTTTAACAACTTTTGTTTTGGTTCCTTTAAAGAGCGTTAGAATTATAGATCGCAACAACTATTTTAAAATATTTTAGGAAAGATTCTATGTTTTTGAAAAATTGGTGAAACCAATAAATAAAACTCTGATACAATTCAAAAATAGTTAAAAAAGGTTTGTAATTAGTGTAAATAATTGTGTTATATATAAACTAGAGTTCGGAACTTATGCGAATATATGCGCATACCATTCAAATGTTATGGGCATAATTATACGCATAATATGCTATGATGCGTATACAAATTTAACCGATAAACGGTATGTTAAATTAATTATTGTCAAATATAGAACAAAATGTTTTTTAAATCGAACGCAAATGTCTTTAAATCAAAAAAAATATTTTAAATTAAAGTTAATTATTTCAAATTATTTTCATGATTACAATTTTAAAAAAAATATATTACAAAACTTGGCAATTTAATTTGCTTTTGTATTACGTTTGCTCATTTATAATTTCTTCACACTCGAATTCGTTGAGAACTGCTCCTTCCTCTAAAATATAGTCATTTTTGTCGTTTGTATCCATCATAACACTATTGGTATATATGAAAACTAATTTTTTTACGCGTTCGTTTGTCAAACGATTTTTCAATCGTGAATAATTCGAAAAATTGACCAAGACTCTTTCTGCTGTTGCTGTCGAACAAATCATTTCAACAATAGATTTTCCAACTTCAAAGACTGTTGGATATTTCTGACGACCAACAATACTCCAATAATTCTTTGCGCTCATTTTGAAAATCGTCTCTTTTCTTTTTTTCTGTCAGTGTTGTCATTTCTCCAACAAACTCATTTCACTTTCAACTGTCTCAGCAACTGTTGGATTTGTTTTGGAGGCTAATTCTGAAATTAAACAGATTATATCATTCTTATCCTCACCAAAATAGAATCCTTCTGTAGCATACTTTGGTGTCAGCATATAGACGATTCCCATATTTGAGGTGATAAGGAATTTAAAGCGCTTCATAACCATTTCCTGAATATTTTCCTCGATTGCGAATTTCTTGTACATTTCACCAAAATAATAGTAGACCAAAGATAATGGAGCATCATTATTTTCAGGTCTTCCAATGATGTTGGAAGGATATTTGATATCTTTCTCAAGAGTTGTCAAACTATCCCAGAAAGCGTTTGATTTAATTAGTGTCAGAACATCGGCCGAATTCGTTTTTGGAGCAATTTCTTTCAAATATGCATTTTCCTTATCCGCAAGTTGAATCAAAACATACTTTGCCATACAAAGATTGTACATTGAACTAAAATGATTGAGCCATCGAATCGAAACAGGCATTGTGAGTGAGCGATGAATATTAGCTGCAATTTTCATTTCATCAAACTTTGCTTTAACAATGTGATGTTTTTCACAAACTTGATAACTTTTTTCAGCTTCTTTGATGGTCTTTGAACTTTCAGCAGTACTCAAAATGTCTTTAACAAAAAACTTCAAACCTTGTGCTGCACAGCCATACGTCGCGATGTGTGGAAATTTTTCTTTAATTAAATTCCAAGCAGCTTTCATTACTGTAGCGTTGTCAGTGATAATGCTTCTGAACTTTTGTGGATCGAGAGTCTCGATTACTTCGATGATAGCACCAGCAAAAGCTGCAGGGTTTTGAATTATGCTCGATGTGTTGATTGAAGTATAGAAAAACGCTTTTGTATTTGGTGCCTTGATACAAAAATTCACTATATGATCGCCACGAATATTTGTTCAACCATCACTGACAAGCGTTAAATTTTCAGATGATTCGAGAATTTCTTCCAATTTAGCGGAGCATTCTGCGTACTTTTTATCAAGAAGCAAACCTGACAGCATTTTCGCGCACGGTATTGATGATACATACAATGGATTAAATGCTTTGATCAAATCCTTAAAAGCTTCAGATTCAATGAGACAAAGAGATACTCAAGTTCGGAAAAAAAAATTTCCTAATTTCATATTGATTTCTTTTTTTAATTCTTCAGGATTCATCACATTATCGACTACTTCGTAAATTTCAGCTGAGATTATAATGTCGTTGTCGAAGTTGATTAAATGATTTGGCTTTTCGTTTTGGAAACAATCGTTTCTTATCTTCAATAGCGTTTGGACATGATGTTCGTTTATGTGCTGCGACGCGATTTTTTGCCCATTGAACTGTCTTTTGGCAGGCAATGCAAGTTCTAGTTCTCTGTATTGTATCGAGATTGTGCAAATATCTATTTATTGTAAAGTTTTCCTTTGTCTTTCTGTGTGCTGAAAAATGTCTACTTAACCTATAAATTTTTGAGTTTTTTATTGGTTCTTTTTTTGGTTTCAAAAGCACATTAATTTTAAATTTCATTAAAACTAGTATTAAAACTCGTTTTTTTGTCTGTCTAATCAAAACAATTTAACGGTTTTTAATGATTTGAAATCGGAAAAAAGTTATGCGCATAATTATGCGCACAATTTATCGGCGAATATCTGCGCATACAAATTTTTCCGAACCCTAATATAAACTATTATTGCGTTGCGCCAGAAGAAATGTTGTGGGCGCGTCGCATATTGTATTGTATATAACGTTTATAATGTTATATTATGGTAGAAATCAATGGATTGCCGAGACACATGTCGGACGTCCGCCCTGCTCCCATTGTAGCTGACTTGTCTACGAGAGAATTAGAAAAAACCATCGCGGATAACCTGAATCTCAGAAGATCGACGCGTATGCGGAAGTTTCCGAATGCAGACTTTGTGATCTAGAGATTGTTGTCTAGAGGGTGTTGTAATTAGTGTAAATAATTGTATTTTTTAATAACAATTTTTTATTTTTTTATAACATTTAAATGTAGTTTAGGAGTCGTTGCGACAACAAACACTAAGCCTACAAGTTAACACAAAGTTAGCGTAACAGCAACTCGACAGCAAATCGACAGACATAAGTATAAAGATGATGAAGTAAAACGTACGAATAAAACATCCATCCCATTCCAAGTGTTATCATCTGATAAATTTAACTCTGATCTCTTTGATATAACTTATATTAATTGTTCCATATTGATCTCTCTGAAACATTTTCAAAATTAGTCAAAACAAAACGAAGTATTATTAAGCAAAGAATCTTCTCTACTGACAGAATCTTCTCTACTAGTAGAACAGTCACTTTCGATGACACAAAGGTTATAAAAACATTTACCAAAGTATTATCTTGTATTAGATTATTACATTTATCACACAAATGACGTTAGTTGACAATTAAAACTCGTTAATTACGGTTTTATGGCAAATTCACTTTTATGCACTACCCAGCTAGCAAACATACGTTAATAAAATGTTAGAACAATGTTGCGCGTTAAGTTGGCCCAACATCGACCGCCAATGTTGTTTTTATATCATTTTGGTTATAAATGTGACGTCGCCGACAACCAAAAAACAACGTTAGACCAACGTTATATTTCAAGCCAGTATTGCTTGATATTTTACGTTGATTCAACGTTGTATTTTACATGGACAACGTTGTATTTTACATGGACCCTAACCCTAACCCTAACCCTGACGGAACCCTGACGTATTTTACGTTGGCGAAACGCTGTATTTTAAGTTGATTCAACGTTATATTTTACGTTAGCAAAACGTAATATTTAATTTTTTGTAAATAAATTCATCGGTCTTATAATTTATTATATATATATATAAATATATATATATATATATATATATATATATATATATATATATATATATATATACATTAAATATTACATATTTATAGGCATATATAATTGTATAAACATAGATATTTAAACTATATTGGTGTATTTAGATTTCTTGTATTATTAATTATATTATATTGCCTGTGCAAAGTTAGTCATGTTTAATTTGCTTGTGGCTTGATATTTCGTTTTTTTATACATAACATATATTTCCATAAATAACTGAAATATTTGAATGAAAAATAATTCTTATAAATTATAGAAATATATATTTGCATATCTGCTTTTTCTCAATACAAACACTACGTTGATCCACTGAATAAAATCCAAGGTTGTTCCGATGTATATGGATCAACGTTGATTCAATGTTTATAATACAACGTTAATCCATACACGTTGAATTACCATTGCGTTATGAACATTG
Organism: Hydra vulgaris; assembly: GCF_022113875.1. Lineage (NCBI taxonomy): Eukaryota > Metazoa > Cnidaria > Hydrozoa > Anthoathecata > Hydridae > Hydra > Hydra vulgaris. The sequence continues at coordinate 32,431,154 of NC_061165.1, forward strand.
GATCAACGTTGATCTATATACATTGGATCAATGTTGATCCCTATACATTAGATCAACATTGGATTTAGATCGGAAAAACAATTAACTTTTGCGATGTTTTTATATACGTCGGACCAATGTAATTTTAATAACTACTTTTAATCACGTCGTTATTAATATTTTTATTAATATAAATACGATAAAACTAATATTAGATCAACGTCGTATTTGCATCGGAGAAAATAGCCAACGTTCGCAATGTATTTACAAACGTTGGCCCAACTTCAGTGTGCTATCTGGGTATGATGCTAAATATTAACAATATTTTGCAAGAAAAAGTCATGTAAATCAATCCAAAACAGTAATAATCAAGAGATATTATTAACTGCTGTTTTTTTATTCATAATTTTTTTTTAAAATACAACTCCATGTTTGCTCAAAATAGCTACTTTGTGATTTTTTTTTTAATAATTATTTATTTCAAATTACATAGCATACAAATAAATTTTATAATTTTTTTTTCATAACGCATCTGGAGTATTAGTTTCTTAAGTTAAAAGTAATTAAAGGGAGATGTACTGTCGATGTTACTAACGAAGGTATAGGTTTTCGATACCATCTCAAAATATACGTAAATATTTGTAAACAAACCTTTTTTGATACAATAAAGTGTTACCAGTAATGGTTTTATATAAAATTCGATCAGGATTTCTACTTGTGGTTTGAGAAAGTTTTGAAGTTATTACATGTGTTAGGTTAGATAGGATTTTTTTTGAAGTAGTTTTATAACTGTTTAACCAAGTTCTTCGATATTGTGGCAGATATTGAATTAGTGTGAGTTTATTGCATTGATCTCAATAACGTTGAGCTATTGTTTGTGGAGGCTTGATCTCATCAACGTTGAGTGACGGTTGTGTAGATAGCTAGCAGTCAATGACGTAAGCCAGCTAGGAAAAAAGATTTGAAGAGCAATTTGTTGTGATCAACCTTATCAAAAGGTTTTGAGAAATCAAAAATAATGGATTTAATGAGTTTTACTTGTCAACAGACGATGATTTGACAAAACTTTGGAATTTTCAGCAGTGATATTAATATTTAAACAAAGTTTGGTTTATTTAATATCAAATTTTTGCAGCATTTGTGAAACATTTAAAGAGTAGATACCACGTGTCCTTGTCAAACTCTTTCAATTGTTTTAAAAATTATAAGTTTTACCAATATAATTTAAAACGTTTATAGGGCCAAAGAGAGAACCCTAAGAAACTCCTGAAGTTACAGGATATAGAGAAAGTGCTGTCCATCGAGGACAAATTTTATACTACGATTGCTAAGGAAGGATTCAATAATCTTAAAAATTTTACCTGATAAATTGTAAAAAGAGAATTTATAGAGAAGATAAGCATGCCAAACTTTATCAAAAGCTGTCGAAATGTCGAGAGTGATAGCCTTAGCCTCTCCACATCTATCTAATGCACGATAAAACCTATCATTACCGTTAAGGAATCAGCAATAGAATAAGAAGATCGAAATCTATATAATCAGAAAGTAAGTTGTTAGATTCAAGATAAGAGATTTAGTGTTTCTTAATTAAAGACTCAAAAATCATGCTTATGATAGTTAGGAAACGAATGGGACGGTAATTAGACCAGTCAGATCGCTCTCCAGAATTTTTAAAAATAGGAATAACATATGCTGCTTTCCAGCACGATGGAAAACAAGACTCTGATTGGCACTTGATAAAAAGTTTTGAAGAACTTCTGCAAGACTATTACAGGTATGTTATGTGTATCACAAGCTGTAGAAGAGTGTAAGCAGGAAACCTCTTTAGATATAGACGCTAGAGTGATACGAAGGTCATGCAATCTATTAACCTGTTTGTCGGCTATATCAGGCAGAACGCGACTAGTGGAATTAAGAGATGATATTGATAAAAAGGTTTTAACAAATAATCTAGCTTTATCTTTAGGTGAGATGACAAAATCTGAAATCTGAGGTGGAATAAGAGATTAGCCCTTGTTGTTGATACTGTTAAAAATTCTCCAGGAGTCACGAGGACCCAACTTTTGAGATGAAATACGAGGTTTTGTGAACTGATATTAGCGGGTTATAGCATTAGACAAAACCTTTTTACAATAATTTCTAGCAATAGTAAACAGACCTCTGTTTTCTTAAGAATTGTTTTGCTGATAGATATGGAATATAGTAATAGGAATTTTTTTGGTTTGGGATTGCAAAAGCACAATGTGAGGAAAACAAGGGAGAAGAGTGAAGATTGACTTAAAATTGTCCAGAGGGAATAGAAGATTCCATGCTAGCCTAAATCCAAGAATTTACTACAGAAGTACATTTTACTGCAGGAAGACAAAAGGTTTCTACCCAAGGACCATCACAAAGAAAATCATAGAATGAGTCCCAGTTAGCTTTAAGGTAGTTGTAAGAGATGATGATGAGAGGATTCTTATGATGAAGAAGATTAAGATGATAGTTTTAGAGAGATCAAAATGTGATCAAAAGTACCTAAGCGTGAATGTGGAGAAACTGAGCACTGACTAGGATCAGAAACAAGACATAAGTCGAATAGAGAAAATAAATGATTCAGGTTGTTTGGAAAGCGAGTTGGAAAGTTGACTATTTGTGTTAAGGATTGAACCCAGTAAAAGGTAAAAGTTGCGGGTCTTAACGTCTGCAGAGTCTCTGACACTAGAGCCAAGCCATTCAGTGTAATGAACATTAAAGTCACCAGCAACAACGATATTGACTGAAAGATAAAGAAAAAGGGCTTGACGAATTTGATCAGATATAATATCGAGATGTGAAAACAGTATAAAACAAAGAGAAAGTCAATAGAGTAAAATGGTTCTAATTAAAAGCACATAAAAGAATAGTCTGTGGATTCAAACCTAGTTTCCCGACTAATGAGTAAATTCTTACGAATGTAAATGCCTAGGCCAAGCATGTGACTATTGGAGTACTCTACAATTTATTGGAGTAAATCTACATTTGTAAGAATTCACCCAATAAATTAAATTAAAAGAAGAAAACCATCAATATTAAGGTAAAAAGATGAGACAGCTAAAATCAAATTAGTCTCACAAAGAGCAAGTAGGTCTGGAAAATTTTGCAAGAGATAAGTTTCAAAAGAAGAAAAGTTACTTACCACAAATATTAGTGAATGACAGATTTAGAGAACTTAATGTCAATAGTTTTTTGTGTTTTAAGGTTTTTTGTACTTTAGCCATTTTTAAATCTGTTAAAGACTAAAAGCATAGATTGTACTTAGTACACTTTACAAAGTGTACTAAGTACTAAGTTTACTTAGTACACTTCTCTGAGAGCTACCACAAAGATTGGGAAACCTGACTACCAGTCGGTCTCAGAACCTATTTAATACACTATTTAATAGTCCAAACAATTGTCTCCTTACTAAATCCTAAGCCGCAACAAAGGGCTCAAAACGAGGCTTCAACAATATACACTATAATTACAAGCAAAGACACCATCTATGCGCAACTTGGGAATGTTAGTACTTTGATATTTTGCAGCTGTTAATAAAATCAGCCTCTCTGAGAGCTACCACAAAGATTGGGAAACCTGACTACCAGTCGGTCTCAGAACCATAAAACTGAGTTTTATAACTGTTCTTTTATTAGGAGATAATAGAATGAGTTGCCTAGTCATGAAAGCAGAGACACATGAAAAACCCATGCCTTTAGTCAAGAAGATCGAGCATTCAACATCTTAGACTGGAAACAATGTATTATATATGCATCTACGCCAGCCTAATAGAGGAAGAAGGGGTGCAAGGCTGGTTAACAGATGTAAAATATATTAATGTGATTAAATGGACAATCAGATTCTATCTATATTTAACTCTATATTTAAGATAGAAAATGAGGTTAACTCTATTTTTCATCAGATTTCCAATTTTTTTTAAAAAAAGCCTTAGTGTAAACAACGTTCCTACAACTTTAAAAATTAAACAAAAAATAAATCAAATGTTGGATTGACTAATAATTTAGGCAATAAAATGTATCACTGGATACTATTTATGCCTAAATTCAATTTGATATTTATAGATAATGAGGTTAGCGCGTGGGTTAACCTCACCGAACTTCCCAGCCAGCAATAGCAAACGGGCCCCGATATTTAGATGGGCGCAAATTTTGGTTTCCAGATTGGTCCCGTATGGTCTTCAATCACGCAAAACCCTGCATCTGGTAATGAAATGGGCTAGAAAATCTGAAATCGAGTGTAGGGGAGAAATACTCCTTTTGAATTATAAAAAACCGTATCCGCGTCCCGCATTGCGCATAAAGTTATTTTTTGTAAACAAATGCGTAATTTATTTATAATATTTTTCAAAAGACAATATTTTTTTAAATATACAAAATCTCCATATTATAAATATTTTATATTATAAAGTATTTATTATACTTTATATTATAAAGTATTTATACTAAGGAGTTTTTTTATAATAAAAAAAAAATGCAAAAAACTTTTATTTTTTATTTTTTCATATAATCATATTTTGGAATTTTTTGTTATGTTTTTTATTTTAACTTTTGAAAAAGATTATTTTTTGGTTAGGAAAACGTTTTTGTTTATTTATTGTATGCATCTTTAATTTTCACATAACAAATTGTAGAGCATAGATTGAATAGCCTGAAAAACATATCGTTTGTAGTTTTGTTTGTGCGCAGCTATTTGATTATGTCATTTTTAAAAGGGGGCCTACTTTAGACCACTATCCCCTATATTTAACACAACACGTTGTTAAAAAACTGAAAGAAATTAGGTGGCTTAGTGAACAGGCCATTTAAAAACAATCGTCTCTCGCTGTATTTATTACATTGTATGTAAATATTTACGGCTACAACTATAATAATAATAATAATTTGCAGATGGTACTAAACTTTTTTTCCTAAAATTTTATCGCACACTAATTTTGCAGCAGACCTGCTGGATTGTCTACGCTTTGTAAATGAAAACACTTGGTTGCTAAAATTAAAGATTTTAAAATGCTTTTTTATTCACTATGGTCAAACCTTTTACTTTTTACAAAATAACTAAGGTATGAATGAATGCCTTAGAAGCTATAATAAAGAGCGTGATTTGGGATTTGTTTTTACATCTAAGCTCTCGTGGAGAACACGTAGGCAATCAGTTGTCTCAAAATTTCCTAAAATTTTTGATAGGTTAAAGAAAGCATTCATTTTCGTTGATGAAAGTATGGCTAGTTAAATAAAGTGTTTGTAACACTGCACCTTGAATATGCAGTGTCTGCTTGGGCTCCTTACTTAAAAACTAATATAGCCTTTATTGAATCTGTTTAAAGCAAAATGGGCTCCTAGCGTGAGAAAACTTCATGGTCCATGGTCACCTATCCATGGTCACCTATCTAAAATAAGGCGTCCAAATTAACTACTAGAACAAGTAACTTTTAAGTCCACTAAATCTTTTTTTTCATAATAGACTAGGTTCCTGGTTGGAGTAAAAATTTGGAACAAATATTTATAAAACTAGTTGTTTATAGTGGGGTTATAGTTTTACCTGCTCGCTGTATTTATACATTGTATTTAAATATTTATGACTACATTTATAATAATTACAATAACTATATCCGTTGCAATGAAGATTAATATACCTATGTGCAAGCCCTACGAGAGGGGGAGCCACATGGGCCATACGGCCTGGGCCTCCGATTTTGTTGGGGCCTCACATTTTCAATATATAATTTTTAAACATCGAAATAATAATTCTAAATTTCTAATTACACTAAGTAAATTAACGTCCCAGGCCTCCATAAGAAATGTGTAATTAGTAGACAAGCAAAATTCTCGCATTGCTAAAATGCACAAAAAGCGCCTCGTCTATGAGTGACAGCCTGTCTATTTAATTGCATTTATTATAAAAATTACAAACTTATGTGGCCCCAATTTATCTGAAGACTTAAAATGCGTTGGTACCAACTTGTGTTGCATTTTGCGAAAAACGTCCTCTTGGGGCCTCCAATTTATAACTGGTCCAGGCCTCTCTAAACCTCTAAAAGGGTCTGCCTATATGTTTTTTTATTTTAGGTGCCTCAAGAAGTCCTAACAGTTTTATTACAGAGCACCGCGGAGGAGCATTTAACAGGAAGTTATAAAGCAGAATCCTTTCTTCTGATGCAAGCGTGTTAACACTCGCTGCGTCTGCGTTTAATTTAGTGGAGTAACGAGAGGAAGGTAGGGGGCAAAAGTGAAAAATGCCCTGGGCGCATAGACTTAAAATGATGCCGAAAAAAAAACATAAATAACAAAAATATTTTTTTAATTTATTTTTTGGTGAATTTGCGCCCTCCCAATTTTGGCGCCTGGGGCCACGGTCCAGTAATTAGAATAGAATTGAACTAGTTATGTTTAATTTATTTATTTTTCACGTCATTTAATGTTTTTAAAACAATTTGTGGCTATAAAAATAGCCGTTTTTTAAAATTATAGGGTTGTATCATTGACATTCGAAAGTATCACTGGTATCTGCATTTTTGATTGAAATGTGGACACACTCATAACGATACCACTGTGGACATTTTGTGCATTGCACCCAATCTTTCTTTTTAAAGAATGTGTTCTTGCAAATCTGTAATGATAAAATGTTAAAGGTTATCCCGGTATTCACTATTTTGCATATTTCTTAATTTCTAAATGTAACAACAGTATAGAGTTTTTCGCCAATCGAATCGCATTTAATTCATAGTCGACGAAAAAAATAATAAAGGATAAGAACAAAATTATTTCCTAATACAATATTTGAAAAAAAAATGTCAAGTGTTTATTTTATGTTAAAATAAAATAAACACTTGACCTGCAAATATCGTACAAACGTTCAAAACCCATTTCGAGGTTCTTTAAACACCTACCGCATGTCTCGTAAATTCATTTACGAAATTGTACTTCGTTAAATGGATAATTAATATTTTTTTCTGAAAACGATTTTAAATGAATTTAAATAAATATAAAATAAAAAAATCGTGTTATGAATCATAACACGGTTTTTTGTTTATTTTCTGTGCATGCATCTTAACTTCTGATGCATTTTTTAATAGTCGCAACTTATAAGTAATGCAAGCAATTAACAATTATGATTTATTGAATAATTACAGAATTAAATGAACTCATGCAATAAATTAAATAGTTAATAAATGAATTTATATATGAATTAAATAAAAGCAACATAACAAAAAAATAGTTGCAAAATCGACAACTAAAAAAATACTAACATATGAATGTATATTATACAATATATTGTTGAAAAATAGTGATACATTCACGAAGATGTAATGCATAATACGTAATACGTATACGTAAACACCGCAGTTGTAACTATCCTTCTGTAAACAATGACTTGGGGATGAAATGACGGTTGGGTTTAAAATGTTAAATTTTAGTCTAAAAAGGTCTTTAGCAACAGCAATGAATTTATTGTGTGATAAATTATTTGGCATAATATTGCAATGGAGTGGATTAAGTACAGTTAGTTCTTTTGTTATAACTTTTAGATGTATTAAGATCCAATAAGAATTAGTTGTGTTAAAAGGAATAAGAAATTGTTCTAAAACATCTTTCAACATCTTTCCATAAAAGCCTTAAACAACTTTCTATAAAAGCCTTAAACTTCTTGAACAGCTTAAAGCTAATGCTTAAGTTGGACCTAAATATTTGATTGAAGGGTACCTTTTTTCTAAGCAATGCAGAAAACCTCCTATTACTTTATCTTAAAGCCAGCCTTTTTAAAAACTTGGAGTGCTTTTTTTTAAATTAAACAAAATGTCAGATGGTATAATGTTTTCTAACGTCTAAAGGGAAATAAAAGATAGTTGGTGAGCGCCATTTCTAAATATATATATATATATATATATATATATATATATATATATATATATATATATATATATATATATATATATATATATATATATATATATATATATATATAGTCAATTCTTATTTACTCTCTAATATATTATCCATTACATCCAAATAACTTGAATAAACCAATTTATTTAAAAGCTAAAATATTTGAAGAAAAATTGATTAGTAACAAATATTTTAATATGTATTTAAGAAAACTAACATAATGAGAGTGTTAGTGAAATCATTAGTTTCAATGTTACCGCATATTCTTGTACTTTGTTTATCATGAATTAGATCAACATTATGCTGAGACAATTTCAGAACTCTTTTTTTATCTCCTTTCAATTTTCATCTCCTCTTTTTGGTTTTGTGCAGAATATTAATATGATTTTATTTCCTTTTCTTGTTCTCTTAAATTTATTAGGATGCCATTGATTATCCAACTTCTTATTTGGTTCAAAATTTAAAAGGCTATTGTGTGATGTTGGCTCTATAGATATCTCAATTGAATTAATATTTTTAATTGCTTCAGCTTGTCTAATCATGTCTCCAAGTTGTCTGTTCATTGAAGGAAGTGGCAAATTTATTATCATGGGATGAGAGACTAAAGTAGATAGTTCATCAATATTTTTGTGAAACCTTTCAGACTCATTAATAAATGTTTGAGATTTTTGCTTCACTTGATTATTACCTGTATCAACAGCTAAAGATACTTTATTGCAGTTTTTTTCTTGATATCTCAAAAGAAATGATTGTAACTTATAAACATGCTTGCAAAGGATTACAATGTCATTACAACTACACCTATATAAATGCTCACACAAGCCATTACAGGCTGGATTTATACATGATTCCAAATACAAACTTTCCTTACAAGCGTCAGTTAGAATGTCAACGTTGTGTGTTATATCTTTTGATTGACTTTTAACTGTGTATTGAGTTAATAAAAATTTACTAATGCATTTATCTGAAATTAACATTCCTTTTTCATGTCATTTTTTATACTTTTTTGGGAGAGATATTGTTTCAAGATAAATAGTGTCTCTTTTGTGATGCCAATAACTATCTTCTTCAATTGTTAAAATAAATTAATTAAATCATCTAACCTTCTATTAGGTCGCCTTTCCATATAAACTGTTTTCAATTTGTTATGAAATGATTCACATAAAATATTAGTATCAGTGTCTGCATGTTGAAAGTTGCGATAACAAGAAGCCCATTTTATATGTTGTGGAGCATAGTATGTAACAAAGTAACTACCCTCGAGTTTCTAATAAATGCCCCCCCCCATCCCGTTTATTAATTTTTGAATATTTTTCCCACCCACCCTAACTTTATTAAGACCCCCCCCCCTGTTTATTAATTTTTACTAGTTATCAACAAAAATTCCACCCCTCGTTGCATTCTGCACTCGAGAGGAATGAAGTTAGGATATTTATGTTCATATGTCTTTACAAAACCATTCATAGTTGATAAAAAAAACATAAGGGTTTATTTCATCAATGATTGTCTCTATAAACCTCTTCTTGTAAATTAGATGGAGCAACTAAAGGAAGTTTATTGCGCCAAGCATGTTTTAAATGCCATTTGCATAGCAAGTGGTGCATATCTCCAAAAACATTAGTAAAAGCATTTCACCCTGACCAATCATCATCTGTCATAACAGCATTGACTTTTACAGAATGATTGCATCTCCTTTTTATTTCCTTTAAAAATGGTTTTATGGTTTGTATATCTGCTGTATATCCAGGTCAGGTCAGGATAATCGAGATCAATCTTGCTACTGGTATCACGTAACCCAGTACCATCTGCCACAAGCACTGCTGCCTTGCAGAGTGTGCTCTTCTTACGCAAAGGCTAGGAGAAATAAACTCCGACTAAAAATTCCCCTGCCTTGGGGCTCTTGGTTGAGTAAAGGCTAGAGATGGTGTCTCGATAAAAACACTCATCTTGGGCAGATGTTAACTGCATCCAGCTAAACATCCCCTGCCTTGAGGCTCTTGGTTGAGTAAAGGCTAGAGATGGTGTCTCGATAAAAATACTCATCTTGGGCAGATGTTAACTGCATCCAGCTAAACATCCCCTGCCTTGGGGCTCTTGGTTGAGTAAAGGCTAGAGATGGTGTCTCGATAAAAATACTCATCTTGGGCAGATGTTAACTGCATCCAGCTAAACATCCCCTGTCTTGGGGCTCTTGGTTGAGTAAAGGCTAGAGATGGTGTCTCGATGAAAATACTCATCTTGGGCAGATTTTAACTGCATCCTGCTACTGTCTTGTAGAAGGCCTCCTAGGCAAAGACTTTAGGGGTAAGCAGAAAAATTCTGCTAACCAGCCTTGAACCCCTTCTTCATCTATTAGGCTGGTGTAGATGTAACCTTTGTTACATTGTTTCCTGCCTAGGATGATGAATGCTGGATCTCCTTGACTCTACTCATAGAATTTTGCTTATGCCTCCTTGATAATGGCTATGCAACTCTTCCTGTTATCTCCATATGAGGGTACAGCTCTAAAACTCAGTTTAATGGTTCTGAGGCCGGCTGGTAGTAAGGTTTCCCGAACTCTGTGGTAGCTCTCAGAGAGGCTGATTCCATCAACAGCTGCAAAATATCAGAGTATTAACAGTGCCATGTTGCGCATGGATGGTGTCCCTGTTAATGCTTTTGGTGTGCATTGTCAAGGCCACATAAGGAGCCCTATGTCACGGCTTAGGGTTAATTAACAGGACTGAGACAACTGCATAGCTCATTGATTAGGAGGCTGTGCTCTATCTATGAATGAGTCAAGTTCTCATTAAACCCAAATCATGACCAAAGTAAGCAAAAATTTAAAACCTAAAAAACCATCCCCACCACCTAAATATTTTAATATATCTTTTACAAATATTCGCGGTCTACGAAGCAACTTTCCATCAGTTGAGTCTTACCTCCTGCAAAATTCACCAGACTTGCTTGCACTCAGTGAAACAAATTTAAGTTCTGCAATTCCTTCTTCAGATGTCAGTGTTGATGGGTACTATCCTTTGATTCGTAAAGACTCCAATAGTCACATGCTAGGTTTAGGGGTTTACATACGCATTAATTCCCCTATTTGTCGTGAAATCAGGTTCGAATCCTTTGACCATTCTTTTATGTGCTTTCGCCTAGCACCTCTTCACTCTATCACCTTTCTCTTCGTTCTTTATCGTTCTCCTTCTTCCCATGATTGCACTCTTTTAGATGTTATCTCTGATCAAATTGACCATGCCCTCTCTCTTTACCCCTCTGCCAATATTGTTGTTGTTGGTAATTTTAATGCCCATCACACTGAATGGCTTGGCTCTAACACCACTGATCCTGCTGGCACTAAAGCCTTTAACTTCTACGTTTCTCAATCTCTTACTCAGATAGTTAACTTTGTGACTCGTTTTCCTGACAACCCTAATCATTTACCTTCACTCCTTGACTTATGTCTTGTCTCTGACCCTAGCTTATGTTCAGTTTCTCCCTTTTCTCCCTTAGGTGGTTCTGACCACGCAATGATCTCTGTAAATCTTTCTTCTCGTACTTCTTTTTTGGGCTCACCTTATCATCGCACCACCTACTACTACCCTAAAGCTGACTGGGATTCCTTTCGTGATTTTCTTCGTGATGGTCCTTGGGCTGATGTTTTTTCTCTCGCAGCTGACAAATGCGCCTCCTACGTAACCTCCTGGATTCAGGCTGGAATGGAAGCTTTTATTCCTTTTCGTCGGTTTCAAGTCAAGCCTCATTCTACTCCATGGTTTTCTCCTTCTTGTGCAGCTGCCATATCCAATCGTAACCATTTTTTTCATCTTTTTCAAAAGAACAACTCTCTTGAGAACAAACGGCTATTTATTATTGCAAGAAATCGATGTAAAAAGGTGCTTTCTGATGCTAAACTCCACTATTCTCAGTTCACTAAATCTCGCATCTTATCGCAGAAGTTAGGCTCTAAAGACTTTTGGAAAATCTTCAGCAACATTGTTAACAAGGGTAGATCTAACATTCCATCTCTCATTCATGGGACTGATCTTGTTACCTCTCCCAGGGATAAGGCAGAACTGTTTGCAAAGAACTTTTCTTCTAATTCCACTCTTGAATCTTATGGACATTCTCTTCCTTCCATTCCAGTCAAACAGGTTGACCCATTGTTAGACATTCAAATCACTCCGGCTTCTGTTGCTAAAGTCATATCTCAATTAAACTCGTCTACAGCTTGTGGTCCAGACAACATTCCTGTCACAGTCTTGCAGAATTGTTCTCCAGAACTTTCTTCAATTCTCTCTAAACTATTTAACAAGTGTTTGACTGAGTCTTGTTTTCCTGCTTGTTGGAAAATGGCATCTGTGGTTCCAACATTCAAAAACTCTGGAGAAAATTTTGACCCCTCCAATTATTGTCTGATCAGTCTTCTTTCTGTTATTAGCAAGGCCTTTGAGTCTTTGATCAACAAATTCCTCACATCTCATCTTGAGTCAAATAAACTGCTGTCAGACAATCAATACGGTTTTCGATCCTCTCGCTCTACGGCCGACTTGCTAACTGCTGTAACTGAAAGATTTTATCGTGCATTAGATGGAGGCGGTGAGGCTAGGGCTATTGCTCTCGACATATCTAAAGCTTTCGACAAAGTTTGGCATGCTGGTCTTCTCCATAAGCTTGCTTCATATGGTGTTTCTGGGAAAGTTTTTGAGATTATCAAATCATTTCTTTCTGACCGGTTTATTAAAGTCATCCTTGAAGGCCTAGGATTATCGCTTAATACTGACCTTTAATGGAAACCATATATACAATCGATTGCTAAATTAGCTTCTGCTAAGGTTGCTTCTCTTTATCGTGCTCGCCATTTCCTTACTTCTGATTCCATTCTCTACCTCTACAAATCTCTTATTCGTCCCTGTATGGAATACTGTTGTCATATTTGGGCTGGTTCTTCTAACGATTCACTTTCTCTTTTTGACAAGGTCCAAAAACGCATTGTAAATGTTGTTGGACCTGGACTATCTGCTAAGCTTGAACCTCTTTCCCATCGTCGTAAAGTTGCATCTCTTTCTCTTTTCTACAGATACTATCATGGTCACTGCTCAAAGGAGTTATCATCTCTAGTTCCATCAACTAAAATTCATTCTCGTTTTACTCGTCATTCAGCTAAGTCTCATTCGTTTACTGTATCTGTCCCAGCATGCTCTAAAAACTTTTATTCATCTAGTTTTTTTCCCCGCACTTCAATCCTTTGGAACTCTCTCCAATCTTCATGTTTTCCTGACTCCTACAACCTTCAACTTTTCAAGTCTTCTGTCAACCGTTTCCTTGCTCTATAACTCTGTTCTTTTTTTTCCTAGTAACTCCCAACTTAATAGTGGTTGCTTGCAGCCTTGTTGGGAGTGAATGCAAATAAAAAAAAAAAAAAAAAATCTGCATGATTAGAAATAAGAAAAGCTACTGGATAACTCTTTTTAAATTCGTCTCGAACTAGTTAAGTTACGAGAGGAAATGCATATTGATTGGTACAGTGTGTAGCATCAATACAAACAATTTGTGATGAATGCTTTTCAAACATTGATAGTTGATGATTTGTTTTTATACCAACCACAAATGAATCCTTATTAAGGTCAATGTTATCATACACCTTTGGGCTAATAACAGTTTGCTGTCCTCGTGGCTTATAAACCAGAATGCTATTAAAATCTTCAGACTTCAACTTTTGAACAAGTAAAAAAGTTGAAACGCTATCATCAGGATGATGCCAACATCCTTTTTTCACTGCTTTGTTGATATCAGAAATGTTTTTTTTTGTAGGAAGATGTGATTTAGTTAAAACAGCATCTTCATCATTTCTATTTCGTCTGTCTCCAAAACTTTCCCTAAGATCACGATAAACTGTATTTACAGACACACCTATTGATAATTTAGCGAAAATGTTTTTTTTTAATATTACCTGGTATAGGTTGATACATGGTATTTGTAATACCAATACTGTGTTATGAGTTTTAATATACTGCACATCAGAGTTGTTAACAAGGCCAAATATAGCAAGGCCAAGGCCACATGCTCTTAGGCCAAGAGCAAGGCCACAATTTCCAAGGCCAAGGTTAAGGCCAAATGTTCCAAAGACAAGGCCACATAATCCAAGGCCAAGGCTACAAGTTCCCAGGCCAATGTCAAGGCCAAGAATTTCAAAGCCAAGGACAAGGTAAAAGACACATCCAAGTATTTCACAGGGTAAGACTTAAATTTCGAGCTGCAAACAACATGTCTGCATGTTTCATCAACATTTATTAAATCAAGGTTATGCATATATATTGTCAATAAGAAAATATATTAGAAAATAGATATATAGCCGAAAACAAAAATACGTTAAATACAGGTATTACACTAAACTAACCATTTATCTCCATTTATAAAAAAATTTTTGTATCCAAATTTGATGATTGATGGTGAACCTTTATCCATTACTTAAATATTTTTAAACACATAGAAGAAGAATTATTAAAATCATTACACTATTTTAAGTAAATACTAGATATTACAACTATAAAGATCAAAATGTCATTTCTCAAGTACCTTAAGGTATAATTGCTACCTTAAATTATTCTTCTGATCAAATTAAAACTGCTCTTTATTTAAAATAATCTCACTTTTGTAATAATAGCATATTTAAAAATTAACTCTGAAACAATTTAAAGTTATAACATTTCACAACAATTAATAATAACATTTATATTCTTTATATACTTCTTTTTGTAGAACTTTCATACTTTTTAAATAAAAACTTTTCTTTGAATGAATATTTTATTCTGAATGAAAATTTTAAAATCGTTCGAATTTTAAATTTCGAAAAAACAAATTTTTCATACATTCTATTGTCTTCAAAACGTCACAAGAAGTTTTCATTGATTTTTTTTAACTAACTAACATTAACGTTTAATGTTATATAATATTATTTGGTAAGTAACCAAATAATATTATATAACATTAAACGTTAATGAATTACAACATGTAATTACTTTTAAACAATTCTATTGTTCTAAATTCAAAAAATGAACTTGCTAAAATAAACAGAAAGTTAGAAAAAAAAATTCAAGGCCAAAAAATTTCAAGGCCAAGGCCAAGAGTTTGAAGGCCAAAGCTAAGGACATAATTTTTGGCCTTGAGGCAAGGCCAAGGCCAAGGACTAACAACTCTGCTGCAGATTAGTGACACCATTTTTGTATACTGTGACAATCATCCTGCCAGGGTAGAAAACAACTGATTTAACACTCCCTCTGTAGTACCTTTTATTAGTTTTTCTTGCTGGTTCACTAACAGAGCGATGCTGTTTTGAATGACCATCATTTTGACACTCCTCTAAGTGTTTAATAAGTTTGACTTTATAAAAAAAATACTTGGCTGCAGTTTTGATAATGACATAGCGTTCTTTTGGATTGATTATCTCTAAAAATGGTTTTATGTACCTGTAATACATGTCTTTTAATATTATCTTTTCTTTTTAATGATATCATACAAGCAGAACACGTAAAACTAAAAGCAACAACTTTTAGTTAGGTTTTTATATAATTTAGTTACTTATTGATATAAATTATGTATTTTACCCAGGTTTTTTTAACTGAATTTCTGTTAAACTAGTCGATGGATTGATTGACGATGATGCTGAATCAATCAATCCAATAAATAGGATTTTAAAGGAAATCACTTTATATCAATATATCTTTTAAATAAAACTTGACAAATGTAAAACTTACTCTTACAACAAAAAGGGGAGAATTACTCTCACCACAGAACACCACTAAATAAGTTCACTTCATCAATAAAATTATTATTTTTTGATTATTTAATTTTAAAAAGGGGAGAATTACTCTCGTATAAAATAAAAATCTTTAAAAGAAAATATTTACTCTTTGATAAGACTTACTCTCTATCGATATTACATAAGAACTCAAAAAACTAAAAACTTACCTTCATGAGAATTTATTTCTGCCGCATTAACAGATGATAACTTGACACTAAGCTTGTTAAACATTTCTTTGTTTAATTTTACATTAAGTTTATTTACTTTTACAATACCAGGAATTTCAAAACTTTACTTTTCACGACGTATACGACATGCGACAAATTTTATGCAAGTCAAAATACGGGCTAATGTTTCCGTCGGGAATATTTCTCCCCAACGTAAAATTCGAAAATTTGTGATTTTGACGGGTTTCTCATTTGGGGCCCATTTGGGGTTAAACAAAACTTCAATAAAATGCGTTAAGTGATCGCCATTTAAAATTCAAATTTAACGTAGAAAACTTGTATAAATATAAACAATTTGTAGTTATAGTTTTAATTTTATTTGGTTTTTATTTTATATATAAGAATTATTATTTTATCATAGAGTTGTATCAATAGTAATCACGTTTATTAATTTTTATGAAACAAAGAAACCCACAGAATAAAAAGTTGATATTTTGATTTTTACTTCGTTTGTGGCATTAATTCTTGGCAATGTGAATGGTTTTAAATATTATTAAGGCGATTCAATAACATTTTGCCCTTACAAAGGAAATAATTTTTAAATAAACTTGCAATTTATAAAAAATAAAATTTATATAAATATATAAATTGTATTTTATATGAACTTTAAGTTCGTATAATTGAAAGTATATATTTATGAACGGAAAGTTATAACTGTAACTGTTATAAGTTATAAATGTAAGTTGTAGCTTAGTTGTAGCAGTTAGAGCTATATGCTATAACTGTTTAAACTATAAAAGTTGTTTATAAAACTGTTTAAACCATAAAAGTTGTAGCAGTTATAACTGTTTAACTACAGTTATAAAGTTATAACAGTAATAAGTTATAACTATTAGTAAAGCAAATGTGAATGAACTGTAAATTACAGTAAAAGTTCATATAAGTATTGAACTGTATATATATATATATATATATATATATATATATATATATATATATATATATATATATATATATATATATATATTATAATTTTTATTATAATCAATATCTGAAGCTGGAGAGTATTAAAAATCCTAAGAAGATAGTTGATCAACTAAGAAATTACAATTAAAGAAATTAATTGCAGGTCTAAATTTGGGAGTCATGTTTAAAGTGCAAGGTCAGCGATCACAGTTGGTTTGTTGTTTTGATAGTGAGCCTATACGACTTGAACACATTGAACAACTGACATGATGAAACTTGAAACTTACATTGAGTTTCTACGAACATAATTATTACTAAAGATGTTGAATTGATAGATAATCGGACTTTAATAAAAATTTATTATAAAATTTAGAGAGAAACAAAAGAAAAATGCAGTAATGCAGAAGATACATCAAATGTTGATAGGCCAAAGTAAACAAAGTTCATTTTAATTTATTATATGATATGAGAGATGTTTTTTG
Source organism: Hydra vulgaris (assembly GCF_022113875.1). Classification (NCBI taxonomy): domain Eukaryota; kingdom Metazoa; phylum Cnidaria; class Hydrozoa; order Anthoathecata; family Hydridae; genus Hydra; species Hydra vulgaris. The sequence continues at coordinate 32,448,429 of NC_061165.1, forward strand.
TTTTGAGTTACCTTAATTAATTTTATTAAATGTTAGTAATATTTTTAAGAATAGGAGTAGTAATGTTTGTCTTGATTAGTCAGACTTCTGTAGACATTGAACAAGTATTTCAAGTGTTAAAAAGTTTGCTATTAAGTGAGAGATTTTACAATGAATTTTTGCATAAGAAAGGACCTTTGCTATGCACACCAAAAGTACTAACAGGAACACCATCCATGTGCAACATGGAGCTGGACCATTTTCTGGACCCTTCTTCTATTTTTCCAGGATATTTGATATTGAATTTCTAGGACTTTCATGATTTTCTCGGAAAAATAAAAAATTCAAGGACTTCCAATGATTTTAACTATGAAACTTCATTTGAACAGTTTCTTAGAAAAAAAAAACGTTCAATTTACTAGATTTATTGGCATTATTATTAAATTTAATCAGAATAAATAAATCAGAATTTTTTTTTATTTTAAATGATTTTTTTTAACCCAGAGTTATTTTTGTTATTAAAATGTTTTTTTATTTTACAGTTTTTAAATATAATATTTTTTTATTATTTTTAATGATTTTTTTTAACCCCGAGTTATTTTTGTTATTAAAATGCTTTTTTATTTTACAGTTTTTAAAAACGACTATCATATCACGACTATCAACGAGTATCATATGTTAAGCTTTTTGTTTACCTTTTTGGTTCGTTTAAATAAGGTCCATCAACATTTGATGATCTGATTGATTTAAATGTAATGGACCTTTATCCATTTGTTTTTTAGTTTACATTTTGTGTTCCATTACCTACAAGAGATGCTTCTTTTTCATGGTGTCTTTAGATAAATGCTCTTTTTATAAAGTCTTTGAGAGAACCTTTCAACTGATATCTATCTTTTCTGGATAGGGCCCCAAAAAGTTTGTCTCTGAAACTATTTTAGCTTACAAACAGAATATATCTATATGATTCCAAAATGCAGTTAACGCATAAAAACGAAATATTCTTGTGAAAACATTTGTTAATACTTAATATTTAGATCTGATATTTGGTAAACTTTACTTACATAGCCATTTTCCTTGCATCAAATAATTAAATAAGAAAATGGCGTTATGAAAACTTGTTCGAACCAAGTATGGAATAAAGAAAGTTAAGCAAAAAATAAACAATAAAAAAACACATGTCAAATTTTCTTGTAAATAATAAATAAAATAAAATAAAAAAACATTTTAATAACAAAAATAACTCTGGGTTAAAAAAAATCATTAAAAATAATAAAAAAATATTATATTTAAAAACTGTAAAATAAAAAAACATTTTAATAACAAAAATAACTCTGGGTTAAAAAAAATCATTTAAAATAAAAAAAAATTCTGATTTATTTATTCTGATTAAATTTAATAATAATGCCAATAAATCTAGTAAATTGAACGTTTTTTTTTTCTAAGAAACTGTTCAAATGAAGTTTCATAGTTAAAATCATTGGAAGTCCTTGAATTTTTTATTTTTCCGGGAAAATCATGAAAGTCCTAGAAATTCAATATCAAATATCCTGGAAAAATAGAAGAAGGGTCCAGAAAATGGTCCAGCTCCATGTTGCACATGGATGGTGTTCCTGTTAGTACTTTTGGTGTGCATAGCAAAGGTCCTTTCTTATGCAAAAATTCATTGTAAAATTTCTCACTTAATAGCATAATATTATGCAATTAAGTGAGAAAGTAATCCTTTGCTACGCATTGGTTATGGAAATATATATAGAGGGTTAAACTAAATTTTGAGTTAATGAACTTAATTAGAAACTTGAGCTGACATACCTTATTTTATTTTATTATATAGAACTTTATTTTTAAAATTTTTTATTTCATTGGTTTAAAAAAAATTAAAACAATTATTTTAGTTCGAACAAACTTTGGACTTCTTTTTTAACATACACCCTGAGTAAAATTTTTATCAAATTTTATTGTTTAACTATCACCAGGAAGTAAAATTAGTGACAACAAATATATATCAAAATATATCAATGGATATCCCCATTTTTATTAAACTAGACTGTGTATCATTTTAACAACTTGAATTTTGAGTAATAAATAAGAAGAGAAAAGGTTTCAAACATAGCAAATATTATACGGGCTTCCCATTATACATACACCCTGCTTAATTTGTATTTTATTAAATTATCAAATTTTATCCAGAATTTAGACTTAATAAGTATAAATTTTAATTAGCCATCTTGTTCATCCTTTATGAGAATTATGATAATTGGAATAGAAGCTATGATTAACCACATAAAGGAAAAATTTGTTTATTTAGTAATTTAATAAAAGCTGTTACTGATTTTTCTTTGGATGTTATGAAATGTGAAATTGTGGTATAGATTAAGTACGTGGAAAAACGTGTTTTACGGAATCAAATTTTGTGCTAAAAAACTGTACCACGTTTTTTAGATTTTTTTTTAGTTAGCGTAGTGACGGCGTGTTTAGTTGGAAAACCAATTTTATGATTTAAAAAATGTCATGTCAGGAAGAATTGTAGACAAAAAACTATACCATGTATGGTGTGATCCAAATACATCCAAGCATGTTTTGTATAATGGCAGAGTAGAAAAAGTTAGTAGTAAAAAAAATGACTTAGTTTACACTACTTCTTACTGAAAAGATGATGAAACAGATATGGAAGCTGCTGATCATTGCATGAAAAAGATCCAGCTTGTTGCAGATGTTATTTCAGGAGAGTTACAATTTTATTAATTTTATATTATATTATTAAAACACTGTGAAAGTATAAATTTGAAATTTATAAGCAAAAAATTACTACAAGTGACTTGCTGAGAAATACTGCCAGCGTCGTGACTAGCTAAAGGAAATTTATCATCGTAATTATTCACTAAAAGTCATGACAAAACTTCATGAAATAGAGCATCATTAAGATAATCAAATTAAGTGTTAATAGTATTTTATTTGTTTTTTAGTTTGAAACAGACAAACTTTAAGTTAACCAAACTGCTATTAAGCACTATATGAAAGATTTGAAGATTTAAAACTTTTTTGTGATATTAGGACATTAACACATTTAACATGAGTTTTACATTTATCTTCAATGTTTGGTGGTTGTCCGGTATTAACTTGTAGAACCTTTTTTATACAGAAAAAAACTTTGTTTTGGAACTTTAGGAAACAGTAGTTGTGTTATTTTGATTTTTTTTTTCAGGTTGGGGTTATGGGGGTTATACGTCTCTCCCAGACGTTGATGTAAACACCACTTGTATACATAAATTCTTGTTGAACATAATTTTATATTGTATACTAATTGAATTTATTTTAGTAAAGATAAAAGTGTAAATATAGTAAGTATCAATCCATCACCACAACACCCACCTTCATCGTTAATATACGCCTCTCTCATATACTTTGGTAGTTTAATATAAATTTATAACAACTGTTTTGTATATTTAAATTACTTATGTCTTCAAAAAAGACTTTTTTCTGAAAAAAATGTCTTTTTTTAAACGGGTAAGGTGGTGGTTTGGTGCCCCTTCTGTTCATCCGATACGCCCAGTGGTTAGAATTTACCAAAACTTTGTAGCCCACTCTTGCACCTATCTTTTGACACCAAGATATTTGTATTTTGATAAGAATTGACATAGTTATGACAATTTAAGTAAAGGAAAACATAATTTTGACCACAGTTTCTTAAACAATTCCGTACATCGAAAAATCGTACTTAAACCGTCATAACTTTTGAACCAATTGTTTGGTTTTTATTATTTTTTACCTTTAAAATACTGTGTTGATCCTTTTTCCAATGATATATAACAGTAAAATATTTAAACAATTTGAAATTTTTACTCACGTACCTACTTGGATGCATTACAAAAGTTGTTTTATTTCTGTGGTTTTCTGTCTCAAAGAATGTCATTAATGGTGCAACCTCTGCTACTGCTTCTTCTACTGAAGTTAATAACAAATTTTGATTTGATTGTTGTACTGTGAATAACAAGACATGTTTGTAATATAACTATTTTAATTACACGATTGTGCAAGCAAGTAATAATGATATTTTTTATAGTTGAAATCTTATTCAAGCATTAAGAGATTTTGTCTATACGTAGAAATATAATTAATCAACACCTCCAAATATGCTTTAAACAAGCCTAAAAATTGCCCTTAAAATTATTTTAACTAAGTTATCACTGTTTCTTTGCTAGACTTTCTGATTACCAAAGGCTTTAACCAAAGGCTTTATTAGGTTTATTAATTATTTCCAAACCAAAGGCGTTTGTTACGTGAGTTTGACCTGTGGGAAGTTTAGTTGAATTTCACTTAACTGCATGAATTTTAAAAATGAACTCCAATCTAATAATACTGAAATATTACAAGGAACAAACGTTTTTTTACTCAGACGCCAAAAAGGTTATAAGTGAATAGTAAGTAGAAGTTGCAAAGCAAGTGTGAAAAGCTAAACTAAAATCTAAATAGTTTAGTTTAGCTTTTCACACAAAGTCAATAGATAATAAACAAGTTTTTAACAAGTTTGTTATAAATACTTATGAGTTGTGTTTTTAATAAAATTCAATTATAATAAAAGTATAACTTTAAAAAATATCTTAGCTGCTTTTTGTTAAACAGCTATTTTCATACCCAGACATCTTTGTAAAAACATTATTTAGCATGTTACAGTTATTACAATAAGTTTTATGACTTTTGAAGTTTTTATAAAGTTTATTTATAACTAAAAATTATTTATAAAGTTAAATAAAAAATTTACACCGCAAAATCTTGTATTTAAAAAATTATTACCTGTATATATTATAGGGGAGAGTGTTTATGAAAGAGCCAGTTTTAAAAAGGTATGAAAAAAAGTCAATTTTTATCAATTTAAAAAAAAAAAATTTTTATTTAAATAGTTACTTTATTTTATTTTAAAAATAAAATAAATTGGATAACAATGCTAATAATCTGTCATACACCTATTTTAAAAAAAGAAAGAAATCAGCTCTTTCATAACATCTTGTCAATGAAAGAGCCACTCTGTGCTATGAATGAGCCGTAACGTTTTTTCTAAAACTAACTGGTCTATTGAGAGCAATAATCTGTTAACTAGACTTCTAAAAATCAGATTGTACTTTAAGTTATATAATTCTATGATAATCAATGATAAAACAGCTTTAATAATAGTTTCACTATATCATTAAAAAAATATCCTCATATAAAGTCAACGTCGCTTTTTGTAGTTAATACGTTTAAAACTTGTGAAGACATGTTTTTTTTAAAGGTAAAAAATATTAGATGAGAATGAAAAAAAAAAAAAAACTATTAATATACACTAGTCAAACGTTTAAAAAAAATTATATAGACTAGTCAAAAGAACAAATTGTTATGACTACATCTTGACAATAAATGTTATCTACATACCATTGTGATTATAAGGCATTTCTTATGTATTAATTGTGCTAGTGATATATTAGTGAGTACAATAATACAAAATAAGTTTTGAAAAAATGTGTGGAAGTTTGTAACAAAAATAAGTTTTCATTATAAAAAAAAAAAACTATTTAGAATATATATATATATATATATATATATATATATATATATATATATATATATATATATATATGCGGTTAAAATCTCTTTTTCCTTTTAAAACTAGCCGTTAATATTTTTTTATTAACGGCTATAATTTTTTATTAACGGAGAGAAGTGGCTGCAGACGATCGATCTATATTAGTTCTAGCTTGTAATGCAACCAAAATTGGAAAAATTATTTTGTAAAATGTATTGAATCAGCTGAACTTAATGAGCTTTGTTAATTTGATAATGCTCAAATACCATCGTGGAGATTTAATAAGTTTATATGAGAGATTTATTTGTAATTCTGAATTATCTGATCCTTAACAATTTTCAGTTAGAGTTCAATTTAAGTTAGAGCACCTCCTTTAAAGATTTGTCTTCTTATTCTTTTTGTTAAAAATATAGATGATATAATAAGATTTGAAGTATCAACTTTGAAACTAAAATCTATACCTGTGGATTATATTCCTGCTGAATGTATACCATTATTTTATCAAGCATGAGTGAAAGAAATTCTGAACTATGCATGGTTTTTTTTTTTTTTTTTTTTTTTTCGCCATTTCATATATTTACAATTAAGACATATTATATTTATAAAAATTGGCCGGAGCAAGAAGGAGACAATGACTGTCTTATCACCGAGCCCCGGTTACAAATTGCCCGTGTTTATAAACAAATTATGAATGAAATATACAAAAGAAAAACGTTAAAGAGTACATAACTTTTGTCAAATAATAAAATGACATTTATTTTAAAAATTTAAAAATAAAAAAAGTTTTGTATACTAATGCAAATATATTTGATACATATAACAAAATATATTTAGTGCAATAACAAAATATATTAAATGGAAGCGTTTTTTACCTTTTAAAAATATTTAAAGTCTATTGAATTAAAATCTAATTGAAGTAAGATTCTTTTAGAAACTGTTTTAAATTTTTCTAAAGAGTAGTGTTCTTTATTAAAGTTTTTAATAAAATTTTTCCATAAAAAAGGTCCTCGATATTGAATTCGATAAGAACTTATTTTAAAATTAATTCTCGGAACAATAAAGTTATCCTCTGAAAACTTTGTTGGATACTTATGAGATATTTCGCTAAAATAAGATTGAAATATAAGTGGAGATTTTCCATGTTTCATTTTAAACATGAAAAGTAATGCTTGGTAAATGTTTATTTTATAAATGTTTAAGACCTTGAGACGATTTAATAGCGGCTCGCAATAAACAGTTCTGCTTGCCCCAAATACAATCCTACAAGCATACTTTTGTTTACTATAAAGTATTTTGAGTTTTCCGTAATTCGTACTTCCCCATACAATGTTGCAGTAAGAAAGCTGTGAATAAATGAAAAATAAATTTTCATTAAAGCTTTTGCGTTTAAAAATGGTTTTGTTTTATAAAGTACAGAAATATTATAATAGATTTTACTTTCAATAGATTGGATGTTAAATTTTGTTATTTTTCAGAGAGGAAAAAGCATTATGCAACTCACTTATATTTAAATTTAGTTCTGTCCTAACATTATTTGCTGTTTTGAGGTATGTTTCAAATTTTATGGTACTAGATGGAATTTTAGTCGCCTGATTTGGACCAATCTCAAGAAAAAAACTGTTTAGCTTGTCAGCTATGGTTTCTTTATCATAAACAACTTTTTCATCAATTAACAGTTTTTGTGACAAATTGTTTTTATTCGAAATATTTTTCCCAATTATTTCTTTTATTATATTCCAAGTTTTTTTTGTATTTCCATTACTTTTTTCCAATAGCTTTTCATTATAGGATTTTTTTGAAAATTTTTTGGTTTTTTCAAACAAATTTTTGTAGTTTTTGTATATTATTTCATTATGATATGTTTTATGTCGTAGATATTTTTCATATAATTTTTGTTTTTTCTTTGAAGATTTGATTAAACCTTTTGTCATCCACGGATTCAAAATAGACTTAGAGTTTAAATTTTGTTCAATTAAAGGAAATGCCTTATTATATTGTTTACAAAAAACGCGAGAAATAATTCATAAGCATTATTTGCATTTTGTGTTTCATACACTAATTCCAATCAACAGAATTTTTTAATAGATGGCGAAAATGTGCTAAGGAGTTTTCATTGATTTGACGGACCAATATTTTTGATTTTATGGAATTGTTTTTTAATTTTATGTTTTTAGTGGTTAGAAAGTTAGGAAAATGATCGGTTTTAATTATGCCTGTTCTTACGCAGCATTTGTGAAAATTATTTGTTATTAAGTTATCGACTAATGTTGACGATGTCTTTGTTATTCTTGTTGCCTTATTTATTGTTGGAATAAAGTTATATTGCAAAGTAGTGTCAGTAAAGCATTTAGCATCATTTTTTGATGCATAATTAAAAATGTTTATGGTAAAATCTCCAACTAAGTATACATTTTCCGATTTTTACTGATTTCGGTTAGAAAATTTTTAATGTGAGCTTTGAAATTTTGTAAGTTTCCAGCTGGTTGTCTATTAATAGAGTTTACGAAAATGTTTTTATCCTTTTTATTTATTATTTCAATGCATAATGACTCACAATCTGTTTCATTTACGCAAAGATCATTACGCAGAATAAAATTTAATGAGTTGTGAATAAAAATACTCACCCCACCACCAGCATATTTATGACGCGATTGATGAACTGATACGTAATTGGCTAATTCAAAACGTGCGTTTTTTTCATTGTTTTTAAGCCACGTTTTTTTTTTTTTTTTATTTCGTCACTATATATTTTACATACATACATTTATAAATAAGATAAAAATTCAAATAATGACAGGAGCAAGTAGAAGACTGCAGTCTTATCATCAAGCCACTTTCAATTGCAACTTGGCAATAAGTTTCACTTGAGCTTAGCGTGACATTAAAAATTCATAAGTTAAAATAAAGCAAACACATAGCCTTGTACGTAAAAAACAAATCCTTGTACGTAACGATCTGATAGACGGGTATACCAAAGAAAAACTATTTGTATCGTGATATAATCATTGTTTGTGGTCATCCAAAAGGGATAAGTTCGTTTTAGTTATTATTAATTTGATCTCTAAAAGTAGGAGAGTATGTTGAAGTTAAATAGGTGCTTTTTGACAGCTGCTTTGAATAGATTTGATGATTTCATGTTTTTTATTTCTTCTTTAAGGATCGAATTCCGTGTTTCTGAATGGCAGATATTTTTAAAATCGTGTTTGTGGTTATGCAGTAAAATTTTAAAGTTTTCAAAGTTTTTACTCATACTCCGAATTTTCAGAGTTAAAATTGAGAAAGCTGAGAAAGAATATACTCAGTTTTAAAGCTTTTTTCACAAAAAAAATTTTCATTATCAGTTAAATTTTGTAGAAAAGTTATCCTCCATTTTAAAAACATAAAATTTTAAATAAAATAAAGAAAGAACAAGGTAATATATATACATAAATAAAAAAAAAAGTTAAAATATAACGAACCTAATTCTTTTTACGATTGGAGGCCCAATCACGTATGATCAACCTATCGTACGATATAAAAGCGTATTTCTCTGATGCTTGTTTTACTTTCATCTTTTCTTTTAAAGGTCTTCTTATTTGTGTGGTCTCCGGACAAAAGTCTTCATTGATAAAAATTTTCATTTCAGATGAAATGATTTTTTAAGAATTTCTGTTTTATCTTTGAAATCCAAGAGTTTTAGCATGATCGTTCTTGGCTTTTTTGCATCTTTCTTGCCAGTTCTGTGAACTCGTTCTATTTTAACATTCCTTATATCTAGAAAATCTTCAAATAATTTTTTAACCTTTGATTCGGTCTCTTCCCAGCTTTCGTTTTCATTCTCTATTACACCGTCTATTCTTAAGTTATTTCGCCTCGAACGATCTTCCATTTCCCTTAACTTGTTTTTTATATTAAGGAATTCCGAGTTTACTTTAGATATTTCACTATCAGATGGATTTATCTTTTTCTGATAACTAATTGCAGTTTTTATTTTATCATCAATAAGCTGTTCATGAAAGTTTAAACTTAACTTCATTTCTTCAACATCTTTTATTATTGACTTAACTCGTTAAGCATTGTCTTTTATATTTTCTTCAACTTTATCTATGCGGTCATGAATCATTTTTGCGCTTGAACTGCTTTTTGTTTAAAGATTTCTTTAAATTGTTTTTTGTAATCACTAAACATCTCCTTTAATATATTTTTAATGTCATCTCGAGTAACTGCGATATTAAATTTATATGATTGATAAAATCTTGATTCAATTATTTCGAAAGATAGAATCTTATTACACAGTTACTAAAATGTATCAGTTTGTATTTTTTCTGTAGTTTTATTATTAAACTATTATTAAAAAATATTTTTTTTAATAACAACTTTTTAGATTAAAACATATAAGCCATAACAAAAAAAACACGTCTGTTCATTTCAGAAGGTGAGCAATAGTTTGAATCACCTGTGCCACATATTTTGCAATAATACTATTGCTTATGTTTTTAAAATTCTTGCTGATAATAGTTCACTTGACAGTTTGATTTCATTATGCTTCACTGATGAAATACTTCTCATATGTGAGCATCTTTTATCAAATGTAGGTGTTTGTGAACTTTCAGTAAAATTTTATTATCTGTTGCGTTGTTTTTCTTTGGAGTTAGCTAGTTTGATTAAAATATCCTCAAATTGTAATAATACATCTTCAATATTGTTTTATTAATACAGGCCCGACGACACCAGAAGGGGGGCGCAAGGGGGCACGTAATCCCCCTCCTCCACTCTTTTTCCGACCTTTTTTTTTTTTTAAGAAAAGATTTTTTTAAGAACCTTTTTTAAGATATAGAGGACTTTTTTTACAAATTGATGATTGTCCCCACCCCCGCCCCACTTCAAAATCCGTTTCGTCGGCCCTGTAAAAAGATATTGTTGTAATTTTGTTAAAAAAACTTGTAACCCACCAAGATTTGGGAAAGTTTATTATGATAAACATGAGTGTAAAATTAGAATAAAATGAATGTTTTCTGTTGATAAAAGTTACAATAACTTGCATGGTAATATTCCTTCTAAAATTTGTAATAAATTATTATTATTATTTTTTATTCATATATTTTTAAGACTACATAGTATTTACAAGTTTTTACAATACATTACAATATATTACAACAAATACATTCAAAAAATACTTCTTACATAACTAGAGCATCTAACAGGAAGTTCACGCCTTCTTCCGTACCAATTTTGCTTGTTGGGCTAGAGATGGCGTCGAACCTCGGACCTCTGGGTTCTGAGCCAGAACTCTAACCATTGCGCCACGGCTGCTAATGTTTAAAGCATTCATCTATTTAAGTAATGGACTTGGTTATCTTTATAAAATATTATTCTAGAAGCATATTTCTGTTGTCGATGTAGTGAAATTGGCTTACTTTTATGGGTACTAGCCCATGCAATATTGGCGTATAATAGATAGCAGTGTATAAATGAAAAATAAAGTAATTTTAAATTATCGTAAGACAGAAAAGGTCTTGCTTTAAAAAGCAGACCAATGTTTTTAGATATTTTTGTATTAATAGCGTTTATATGAGAATTCCAAGATAAGTTTTCATCGATAAGTACACCAAGAAATTTTGATTAATGAGTTCTTTCAATAATTAAGTTGTCTATGCTGAGAACAGGTAAGGTTGATGGTAATAATTTTTTTATTGGTGGGTTGAAATAAAACTTACTTGGTTTTGTTTGAATTTAATGACAACTTATTAGCTCTGAACCATGAGTTAAGTTTTTGTAGTTCTAAATTTACGCCTAAAAAGAGGTCGTTGATAGAATTTGAAGAATAAAGTATATTGGTATCATCTGCAAAAATTATGCAATCTAATTTGGATGAGACTTTAGGAAGGTTGTTAACGTAGATTAGGAATAGAAGAGGAGCTAAATGATCCCTGAGGGACACCACATTTTATTTGTAACTGCTTTGAATTGTTAATGTGATCCATAATAACACATTGTTGTCTATTATGTAGATAGTTTGAGAACCATTTTATGGTTTGATTTTTAATGCATACTTTTCCATTTTTTTCAGTAGTATTGTATGGTCTACTGTGTCAAATGCCTTTTTTAGATCAATAATACAGACTCCTAATACAAATTTCTGACTTTCGAAAGATGTGCTAATGTCGTTAACAAGGTCTAAGATGGCATGATCGGTTGAATGTTGTGTTTGAAAGCCGTATTGATTGACACTTAAAATTTTGTATTCTGTTAGATGTTTATAGACTCTGTTGTAAACTATTCTTTCAAGGAGTTTTGAAATCAATTCTAAATATTCACCGTGAACGGACGCGTTTTAACGGCTTGGAAGTTTAAAATGGCAAAAAACTTTACTAGAGCTCAATTGAAAGAGTAAGTAATCTATATAAAAGAATGCTTGAGGTATATTATCAGGCCTGATATGAGTAATTCTGACGACAATAAAGAGGTTTTAACAATTGAAATTGAAGCCTTTAAAAAAAAAAATTAGTCGTAACCCAGTAAGCACAAAGACGTTTAAAAGACGTTTTAAAGATGTCTTTAAGGAGGTCTAAAAGGCGCACTTGTAGACGTCTAGATCATAAGGCTAAAAGACGTCTAATCAAAGACGTCTTTATAAAAACGCGTTTTAGACGTATTTTAGACGTTTTTTTCAAAATAAATTTAAGTACATGACGTAACATTTTCGCGTATTATGTGGTATATATTCATTGTATTTATAAAATCATACATTGTTATAATTTCGTATAAACAAGATATACATAGGAACCAGCAATTCAAAATAATATTGCTGTAATCACCTCAAACGGTTGATGCATCAAGGATGAAAATAATATATAACAATAACAAATATATATCAAAACAGTATTTAAAACATTTAAAACTTACCTTTGGTTATATTAAAATTTAACATACGTTTATTACAAGCTAATTTTTGACCGCATACTTGAATTATTATATGGCTTGTGGGTGTATAAAAACTAAAAATACTGATATTTAACTTATATATTATTTTTGCCATTTTCACTTATTATCATGATCAGTCAACTATCTATTAAAAAAGCAAAATAATTATTAATAAAAAAAAGATATATTAATATTATAGCAATTATTTTAGTGATTCCTGTGACAACAATTTTAGCAATTGTGTAAAAAAGTAATTTAATTTAAAGTAATTTACACTTAAAACTTAAACAAATTATTGAAAATAATAAAAACTATGTTTTTACTTCGAATATACGACATCTACTTAACGCGTAATGAAAAAGCCGTCAAAAAGAAGTCATAATGACATATTTATAAACAGGTCTCAGAAAAAAACGTCTTTTAGCCTTGATCTAGATTAATGCGTCTATTAATGCGTCTTTTAGACTATTTATTATGCGTCTTTTAAACGTCTTTTTAAACTTTAAAAAGACGCATTTTAAACGTCATTTTAAAAACGCCTTTATAAAAGACGTCTAGAAGATGTCTTAAAAATTGACGTCTTCTAGACGTCTTTTTATCTTTTAAAAAGACGCCTTTTAAACGTCATTTTAAAAACGCATTTAAAAGACGTCTAAAAGATGTCTTCAAAACGTCTATAAAAGTGCGTCTTTACCTAGACTAGTTTTAGACGTCTATAAGTGTCTAAAATGCGTCTTGTGCTTACTGGGAAGTTGCTGCTATCGACCACCCTCTGGTCAAATTGAAAACTTTAATATATTTTTAAATGATATTTTAAGTAAAAGCATTCATGAAAAGAAATTATACTACTTAATAGGTTTTATATACTATACAAAAGTATAGTATATATATATAATAGGTTTTATATACTATACTATAGTATAGTTTATAGTTATAATTATAAAATAAAAATTTTTTTAACGATGTATTTGAACATGACGCATTTTCTATAATTAATAAACCAACAAGAATAACTGCAACATTGGCTACCTCATTAGACAATATAATAACAACCGATATTTTTAATAAATCGCTCAAAAAAGGTATAATTAAAAGTGATATCTCTGACCACTATCCTTTTTTTTTTTTCAATTAATATTGCTGCAGTCAAAATATCTCCATAAAAAGTAACATTTAAAAAACGTTTTTTACTACAGCGAATTTAAAAGCATTCAAAGGACAATTGTCTCTGCTTCATTGGAAACAAGTAGAAGTCTCTTCTGATGCTAATCTAGTTTATGAATCATTTTTTAAAACTTTTTATGAATTATATGACGTTAATTTTTAAAAATCTACTGTAAATAAAAAACCCAAAGCTATAATTTCTCCATGGATTACAAAAGATCTTAGAAAATCCTCTAAAATAAGCAAAAATTATATATTAAATATTTGAAAACCAAAACAGAGGAAGCTAAAATTCTTTACAAAAATTATACCAAAATATTTGAAAAAAAAAGGAAAAATTTTTAAAAATTGCACTACTATAATTTACTTGAGATAAACAAGAATAACTCAAAACGCACCTGGGAGATCCTAAGAGAACTTACTAGCACGCGGATTACAAAAACGTGCTCTCAACCCAAAACATTAAAAATTAACGATGATTTTTCCTCTAATCCAACTGTGATATGTGATGATTTAAACAACTATTTTGTATCAGTTGGTCCAAATTTAGCCAAAAATATTCCTTTTATAATTAACAAAATAGATGCTGTATATGTATACGCAAATGTACGGATTTGTAAGTTATTTTTTCAAAATTTTTTCTTTTTTATTATTTTCAAACTTTTTAGTTTTGTCAAACTTAAAAATTATTTTTTCAATTTTTTGATTTTTTCAAACTTTTAATTTGTTTTTTTTTAAACTTTTTTTAATTTCACTCTTTTATATATTATTAGAAATTGTAAAGTTTTTTTTATTTTTTATTTTTTTTTATTTTCACGAAGGGGCTTGATGATAAGACATTTTGTCTTCTACTTGCCCCAGTCAGCTTGCATATGTATAAATTTATTTGAATGTAAGGTTAACATTGTAAAATGTGTCAAATGACGAAAAAAAAAATTAAAAAAAAAAAAAAAAAAAATGCTCATGATTTTCCGATATCGTCAACCTTAACAACTTATGAACTTTCATTTGAAGAATTTGAAAAATCTTTCACAATGCTTAAAATAAATAAATCTGTTGGTCACGATGGAGTTAATAGTAATGTTGTCATCAACTCGTATGAACCCTTGAAAGATGTACGATTTACATTCTTCAATAAAACAGGGAATATTTCCAGATCATTTAAAAATACCTAAAGTCACTCCGGTTTTTAAGCAATGCAACCAATGTTATAAATTATTGCCCAATTTCTGTTCTTTCTGTTTTTTCTAAAGTTTTAGAAAGAATTTTATATAGCGTTATTTATAATCATCTTTAGGGTTTCTGGTTCAAATATATTCGTTACCGATATTTGCGAATAATTGCTCAAAATTCACTATTCGTTATTTGCGAATTGTTGTAAATTATTTGCAAATAATTTTGGGTTTTTTTTTCAATTTTTTGTGAGAAAATTAATTGGTTCCACCCCATTATGCATAACTCCTGTTATGCATAATTCCTGTCAGGAATTATGCATAACAGGAATTATGCATAATGGGAAGACACCAATTAATTTTTTAAGAAAAAAAAAAACAACTAAATTTATTCCAAAATATTGTTTATTTATATAAAAAATAAGATTTTTGGAATACTAATGCATTCAAAGATTTGTCTGATAATCTAGATCTTATTTTTGTACAAAAATTAGGCGATAACGAAAAAATTCTTTCTAATTGAGTAGAGGTTGGACGAGTAGTTTTTAATGAATTTTGTAACAATCCAATGTTTTCCGTTTTTTCCCCTGTTAATTTGAATAAATTAAACTCTTGTCTAAGTTTAACAAAAGCAGTTGAACTTTGTTTTTCTTTGGTTGCTTTTGCGATAGATGAATTCAATTCATCTAAAAGACTGGCATATTCATTTTCTGGGGGTGTAGTTTCTTTAACTTCATTACTTTGGTTGCCATCATCGTTGTTTTCATAAGCGATTTAAAAGGGGAGAGTATGTAAATTGCATCAACTTAATCAAATCATCATTGCTTCGTTCATTAATTCTGATTTTCACTCTTTCGAGAAATTGTTCTGATGCATCAGTTCCAATATCTGACAATTTTTTGTACAAAAAATTAATAGCGCCTTCAGCTATAAGTAAATTTACATCTTAGCGACTTAACGTTTCAACAGTTCGTTTTATTGGTTTTAATACTTCCACAAGATTAGCGTAAAAATCTAAACTATCGTACAGACGAATACTATCTAAATCTTCAAGTGCATTTTTTATACTATTTTGAAGGAATAATGCGCGCTCTAACATCGTATCGATGGAATTCCAACGCGTTTTCACATCTAGTAACAATTCCAACGGTTTTTTATGTTGTTCGGGTACGTGTTGTTGTAATACATTGTTTTTTAACGGTCGATTTTTTAAAGTATTTAACTACTTTACGTAGAGGTTCTAGCTTTAATTTCATTAAAGATGACAAATTAAGTGATTATGACTGGTTATCAATAGCCATATCATAATTGGACTCATCATTTTCATCATCAGTAGAACCTGGAGACGACTCTTCGTTATCAACAACCTCCGAGTTTTCAGTCATAACGTCAATTACAGCAACGCGTGATTATAACACAGTTGGGTGATTGTAGGTGATTCTCTGCCTAATTTTACCATAACAGCGGCGCCATTCGTTGTGCAAGCCACAATATCAGTATCAAAATTGATGTCAAACGATCTTAGATGTTCACGAACTATCATTTGCTATGTTTTTGCATCTGCACGACAAAGAATGCGAACCAAACCAAGATTTAAAAAATCTCCATCATGTGTATGAATATCTCCATCATGTGTATGAGTATTTATATTCAAATATTTTCTCATTTTTACGCTAGTCCATTCGTCCATCGTCAAACTGAATTTTTCGTTGTTCGCAAGCATACTTTTTAATTTTTGTTTCAACTCTGCTTTAGTTGCTTCGTAAAAGTTATGAACTAGTGTCATTACATCGGATGGATTTTTTGGCAACACTTTTCCTGATTCGCCAATTTTCTGACGTATGAAATCTGATTTAGTTATCGCATTAATTGAAAATCCAACTTTAGCTGCTAGTTTTGCAACAATCTCTTCTAAAGATTCTTTTTTGATAAAATCTTGAAGAGTTTTTTTATGTTTTTTTGCTTGAGGTGATTGGCTTTCTGACTCCTGCAAATCCAAATCAATTTTGTGTTTCATGAAACACAAAATTGATTTGGATTGATTGTCGTATACAGGAAGAGGAACAAGCAGCATAAAAATCACTTGTTTCTGAATTCAGAAACAAGTGACAATTTTGTATTACATTCCTTGCATACAGTTTTTGTTTTGTCATTTGGATCTAATGTACCGGTTTTTACATCCATTTAATAATCATGACAACAATTTAAAACAACCATGACATTCACTTAAAACACCGCGACAATCAATTAAAACATTGTGATTTTCAATTAAAACAATCGTGATTTTCATTTAAAACATTTAACGCATGCGCAATCTCAACATTCTATATTATTTTAAAAAAAAGGTTTTCTTTATATTTTTTTTATTCAATTTTTTAAAAAAATTTAAAATTTTATTTTATTTAAAATATAATGTTTAATTTCCAATTACTGTCGAGGTATGTTATCTGACCTAAGACACGCTTCGAAAAAGCTTTCGCAGTGTGTGTAATAGTTTGAAAAGTTAACATTAGGAATAGATAAGCATGCCTCACGCATTCTTGAAATTAGTTCATTTCTTCCAGCTGGGGCCGTATTTCTTCGCACGTTATTCTTAAGATAAAAAAAATCTCTTAACACGGATTCAAGAATGGTGAATATGGTGGCAAATATTTTATTTGAATGTTCTGAGCCCTCATCTCAACATTATGATGGATTCTGACATTATCTATCACCAAGGTGAGTTCTTCCTATGTCCCCAAAATTCGTACAACTTCATCAATATATTCTTGAAAAAAAACTGTGTTGACTGACACACTGACAGCTTCGAAGTGAATAATATTTAAACTATTGACAGCCAATATTATCGAAACGTTACCCTGCCTAGGGCGAGTGATCGGGTTTGGTGCTACTACTCTTCTTGCCCATGAATGACTGCGAAACATGTGTAAATTAAACGGACTTTCATCAATAAAAACAATATTTCGATAGCGATTAGTAGGCGAGATTGAAGTATACCACCTAACATATTCAATACGAAGATTTTTTACATCATTGTTGTTTCTTCTTTCATAAATCGGTCGAGTAATTTTATATGTGTATCCAAAATTGGTCACCCATCTCCAGACAATTTTAATCGATACATTTACATTTAAAGCATATTTAATTTCAATTATAGCCGTTGTTGTATAATTGTTTATAAGCTCTTTAATTCTTCTTCTAATCTTTTCATTATAAATAACGCGACGAGCGCCACCTCTAGAACCAGGAAGTGTTGAATTCGTTCGATCTTACCTTCTTAAAATTGATTGTATTGTGCTTCAATTAACTCCTGTTAACGATGAGGCTCTTGATTGAGTTTTTCCTTGATCAACGACTAGTTTTACAACAAGATGTCGCATGTTTTGGGAAACGGAATTTTGCGGCATGAAGATTCAGATTGAGTTTTTCGCGGCAATGAAGTTTCAGATTGAATTTTTCTTTGATCAACGACCAATCTCAAAACAAATTTTTGCTTATTTTGGCACACAGAATTTCGCTGCATGTTTTAATGAAAATCTAATATCCTCATGCGCTAAATGTTTTAATAGGAAATCATGGTTGTTTTAATTATCATAACGCATGTTTTAATTGAACATCATGGTTGTTTTGCCAATACAGTATGTGTATAAAAAATATGTAAAAAAATATGGTTTTGCATCCATTTAAAACAAACGTGACATCCATTCAAGTTTAAAATAAATTCCATTAAATTAAAATAAATTAATTTAATAATAATAAAAATAAATTTATATAATATTAGATTAATAAATATATAAAGAAGACCTTTTTTTTTTAAACAATATAGAATGTTGAGATTGCGCATGCGTTAAATGTTTTTAATGAAAATCACAATTGTTTTAATTGAAAATCACATTGTTTTAATTGATTGTCGCGGTGTTTTAAATAAATATCATGGTTGTTTTAAATGGTTGTAAAAACCGGTAAAGTGTTTCCATACCTTTGATTTGCTTTTACTTGAATTCATTTTTGTACTGAAAAAAATGCACAATTTTTAGCAAAATAAAATATTTTTTTATTATATTGCAATCAACTCAAATTAAAAATTCAATCGAAAAATTTACGTGAAGTGAAATCATAAGATTTGCGTATGCATGCTTCTACTGTGAAGCAATGTGTATTTATATACAATGATACAACGTGAAAAAACATGTATTCGATTTTGTACAAGAAATTTTTAACAATTAAATTTGAATTACGTAAATACTAAAATATTTTACATTTTTAAAAAAAATATGATTAAATTTTAATTCTAGAACAATAATTACGTAATTACAACTTACAAATCTCTTAATACTAACAGGAATTCTAATAAATAACTTTTTTCTTAATAATCGTCTGTATTTTTCGTCTGTAGTTTCTAAGAGAATATATAACCGTAAATAACCGATACCAGTAAGCTTCGCTGGGCATATATGTGTACTAAAGTATCCCCGTTAAATTTTGAATTCAAAAATTTTATCCGTTTGTAATTCCCAACTATAATTTTTATTTAACTTATAATACGAAAACACGAGTAATAGAATAGTTATTGAAAAAAACAACCAAAATTTAAAAAAAACTATAAAAACGAAACTATTCGAATATTATTTGTTATTTGCAAATAGTAAGGTTCTACTAACCGATATTTGCAAATAGTAAAAAGCTCGAATAATCAGAAACCCTAATCATCTTTCCTTAAATAATATACTGTATATCAAACAATTCGGCTTCAAAAAAAATAACTCGACAGAACAAGCAATACTCCAAATTACTCGCAGTATAGCTGAATCTTTTGAGAAGTCCCAATATACTTTGAGAACTTTCATAAATTTATCAAAAGCGTTTGACACTATTAATCATCGAGTTTTCCTTAAAAAAATAGAACACTATGGAATTAGAGGGAATATTTTAATGATACTAAAAAGTTATTTAAACAACGTAAACAGTTTGTTTATAGTAATAGAAGTAGTACATCTAATTTATTGAATATAACCTGTGGAGTTCCCCATGGCTCTATACTCGGATCTCTTCTTTTCTTAATCTACATCAATGATCTCCCTAAAGCGTCAAATTTAATGACTGTCATGTTTGCTGAAGACACTAATCTTTTTTTATCGCAAAAATGTATTCTAACATTATTCAGCCGATGTTGGGCCAACGAAACGCGCGACATTGTTCTAATGTTTTAGCAACGTATGTGTGCTAGCTGGGATGTATTAAACGTTTATGAACTTAACTGGTATAATATTTTACGTTTTGTTGTATGAACAACCCTTTATTAAATTTTTTCAAAGATCTATTTACCTTTAAAGTAAAGAATAAATATAGTTTGCGAAATGATTACTATTTAAAAAAAAACCTTTTGTCAAATTAAGTTTAATTTTGTATAGATGATCGAGCACCTTATCTCTGGAATAAAATTGTACAGCCTAATTTAGATTCATCTCTCTCTTTTTCTAATTTTTAAAAACAAGTTAATGAATATTATTTTTCCAACAAATAATATATAAAATATTTTTGTTATATTATTTTAACCATTAATTATTACAAATGTTTTGGATTATTATTTTGTTATCAACTGTATCATTTTTTTTTGTTCAATTTATTACATTTTTGTTAAATAATAATAATAATATATTTATATATATATAAATATATATATATATATATATATATAATATATATATATATATATATATATATATATATATATATATATATATATATATATATATATATATATATATATATATATGTATGTATATATATATATATATATATATATATATATCCCAACCGGCAAATAACGTTGAAATAACGTTGAAATATCGTTGAAACCTAACGTTGAATTAACGTTGGTTTAACGTTTAGAATGAAAGTTTTTTTCAACGTTGATTTATCAACGTTAAATCAACGTTAGATTCAAACGTTATATCAACGTTAATTCGACGCGAAAAAACGTTACAACAACGTTGAATTTACGTTGATACAACGTTTAAAATGATAGTGTTTAACGTTGATTTATTAACGTTAAACGACTGTAAAACACTTTTTCACCATCAAAACGTGCTATGTATGTCAAAATGTATATATGTATGTAAACGTGCTATGTGCGTCAAAATATGATCACCATCAAAACGTACTATGCATGTACATTAGTGTTGCTGTTTATTATCAAGGTATATTATGAATATTAAATCTATTCATAGTCTATACTTAGACTATTTAGAACTTTTTCAGTTTAGTTTAGTTAAAAAAGCTAGGTATGATTAAAGAAAGAGATAAAACTTGTTTTATTTAAAAATACATATTCAAATATTACATATATTTACATGTAATTGAATAAAATCTACACAAATTTCTTCTCTTTTCCACCACCTTTTTGAAATAAAGCGTAATTTAGAAAGTCAAACAATGTTCCATTAACCGAGGGTTCTTTTGGTCCATTGAATACAATAGAAGAAGCTGTAAATAAAAAAAATATATTAAAAAAATCAAAAAGGGAAGATTTAAAAAATAAATAATGAATGGAAAAGTGTTACATCTTATGAAGGCACATCTTTTTCAAGGACATATAGATTAGTTTTCTTAAAACATATTTTTCCACCTTTGCCCTTCATATCCATAGAGACCATATAACTTTTCGAAAATACTCTGAATTTTAAAAAAATAATATAACTGTTAGTTGGTTATTAATAACTTTTTCAAATATTTAATTTAAATAAAACAACCTTTTTAATATATTAAAAATAAATTGGTAGTCAAAATATAAAACATTTCTAGCATTTAAAAATAATTTTCGGGGTGGCCACATAAAATTTTTATAAGAAATTTTATGTGGCCATTTATTAATGGTTTAACGTCCATGTTTATACACTTATGGGGCTGGGACAGGGATCAAATAATGTCATTTATTATGTTAAATGGCATGCATTTTCTAGAGAAATTTTTTACATTTCATGCACTTTAAGGCGTTAACCAGTTTTGCAGACCGAGAATGGGTATTTTGAACATAATACTTCCATCAAAAATTAAAAAAAGAAGAATTAATGAGGAGCTTTGATCAAATTTTTACCTCTTTAGAGGATAATAGAGGATTTTAGAAGTGGTTTTAAAATAAAGAGGACTTTAGAGGATTTTAGAGGAGCTGCAGACACCCTGATTATAAATGAGGTAAGAGTCCAATACTGTTTTTGATTACCTCAGCATAATTTTGTGTATTCTATCTTTAGAAGACGTTCCACCAATTAACTAATTAATTTATCTGTAATTGATTTATCTGTAAAAAACATAAATCTAATATTATGCTTGTGGAGATAAATTATATTGTGGAGAACCATCCAAACCACACAAATGGAAAATTTGCATCCAAGTTTCCACTTGTGTGCAAATCTTGCATCCACTTGTCAACATTCTCATTATCACATTTTTCTTTTGTAGTTGTGAATTTAAAATTTTCACAATACTGTTTGCTTTCTTTTAGAATTAAAATAGTTATACAAATAGTTATATATTTTGTATCAACAAAATAACTTTTTTTACCACATTATTTAAAAAATAAAAATTGTAATATATAGATGTAATACCTGAAGAGAATTTAGTTTTCATTTGTATAAACTTAAGCCAATTCTTCTCTGCATTTTAGTGCAGTCAATGCTTTGGTAGCTGGAAGCCGACAAACAATTTTATCACTAATTCAATTAGATAGAATTACTTCTTCTTGTAAATCTTCATTCCAAACAGCTCCTTTCCGCATATTCGATTTTGAAAAAATTACATGAACTAATATAAAATGAAGAAACTGTATTATAAGTGTACTAACAGGCCTAATTAAACTATAATATTTTAAACTCATTTTTATTAATTTATTTATTACTCTATTATTCAGCAGAGTTCTGAATATATTATGTTCAAATAAATTAAGGCTCAATAACAAAGACAAATAATGAAAGAATACTAGGTTGCTAAAACATAAACATCTACATAAGATAATTATGGAATATTGAAAAAAAATAGAAATACAAAAAAACAAAAATACTCATTATTAATATAAAATATAATAGTATAATTTAAGGTATATTATAATATACGACACAATAATATCGACTTTTAATTAAAATATAAAAACAACAAAAATTAAAAAAGAAAATATTTTGATAAATAATAAATTATCATTCAAACAATTTTCAAGATCAAAAAATAACTTGTAACTTATTTTTTTACTTATCTTTATCTAATAAACATTACTTATTTTTCGCTTATCTTCATCTAATAAACATTAATATTAATACCAATTTTAAACATTATTGGAATTTTTTTTTTCAAAAAATAAAAATATTACATCAGTTACTTTTTGGGCTTTTCTTATTTTACTTAAAACATCAACTTAATTCTAGACTTTTTTCATAATTGAGTTTTAATTTGTAATGTTGAATTAACACTGAAAAAAAAAATATTAGCAGACAAAAAGAAAATATTTCTTTATTGAAATATATGTAAATATTTCAATAAAGAAATTTTAGATTGATTTTTATAAATATAAATTTATATCAATAAATCTAAATTTTTTTTTTCCCGCCATCTTTTCGAAATGAAGCACATTTTTAGAAGTTAGACAAAATGCCATCAATTAAAGTTTCAGTCGTTCCATCGTATTTAATAGAAGAAGCTGTTAATAAAAAAGAATTAGAAAAAAAAAAAAAAAAAAAAAAAAACACAAGAAGAAATTTTTGAATATATAAAAAATGGGAATAAAAAAGTTTTTCATATCTTATAAAGGTATACCTTTCACTACACCATATAAATTAGTGCTCTTAAAGCATATTTCCACCTTTCCCCTTCATATTTATGGAGATCAAAAAATTGTTGGAAAATATTCTAAATTTTAATAGATAAGAGAACTGATATTAATTATGCGAGAACTAATATTAATTTTTTTTTTTTTAATTTAAATTGAACTCATTATCAAACAATTTTTTTGCTAAATAATTTAATCCTTAAAATTCCTGAATAATTAAAAATTATTATAATTACCTCAGCATTTTAAAGATATTCCATCAATTGCAATTGATTCACCTAAAAAACAACAACAAGTAAAGCAAATATTATTGTTTGAAATTTTAATTATCTTTACACAAATACTCATCATATTTTTAAAGTGACTGATAAAAATGGATTCAATTAAAACCACTTCATTTGTATTAAAAAATTAATATTAAAGCCTTAATCATACATTATACAAGAGTATTTTGTAATACAATCTAAATAATTGTTGCGATATGTAATTTTTTTTATCCGAAATTTAGCTTCTGTAAGCTTTAGAAATTTTTTAAAGAAATTATTGATGAATTTGGAGCTACGGGTACTAATGTTTTTATATTGCTGTAATGTTTGTATTCATTCCCTGTTAGTTTCTGTAAGTCAAAATTTTAAGGTGATGCCATAATAAATTCTGTTATATCTAAAATTTAGTGTTAGTCTGAATAATTTACTTTCTAAAATCTGTTTTGCATTGCCTGTCTTATAACATCTTTACTTGGAACAAAAACCATGTGGTTTAAAAGTGAGCTAGAAGCTTTCAACAATGAAGAAAATATTGCATTCGCTAATCCTAAAAATATATTAAACCTGTCAGCAAAATCAGCTGTCAATAATCCAAGTATAAGCATCATTAAAAATTCATTTTTGCTGCATTATATTTATTTTGGTCCAAGTAGTTAAAGATTTTTTTAAATTTCAAAAAATAGAAGTAAATGTTTTTTTTTTAATATCACTTTATCTCTTTTGATTAATGGTGATACTGCACTAACTGATGAAACACATTGACAGATGTAAGGCCAGTATAAAAGTCGCAAGATCTATTATTTTTAAAATAAATGTTTGTATACAAGTAAACTGCAATAACACGATTTGTTTGGATTATGTTTATATACAAATTTGTCTGTTTTCATAGTAATAACTGATGTGGTTGAAGTTAATTTTTTGTATAAATCTTTATTTTTTTATTTCGTGCTGAAGTTATTTTTCAAAGTTATCAATTTCCTTTTTTAATTCTTGATGCTCTATTAAAAAACAACGCTTACCATTAAATTCAACATAATTTAATGGGTCATTTTTTAAAAAAGCTGTATTATATTTACATTTAATAATATCAGTCTTTGAGCATTGTAGCCCAAGTTAAACGAAAAATATCGATTTTTAAACGATAATGTTCTTTCAGGAAAATCGTCTGAACATGTTTTCGATCTCTTGAAAATTCTATATGATATAAGTTCAGTATTTACATTTTTTTTCTCTATAACTTTAATCGTTGAAATAATGTTTACGATTTTACTTCCATTTCTGCGCGCGCATAAATTTTATATCGTATTTTTTGTCAACAATGATTGAAATAATGACGTTAAAATAACGTTAAATAATCAACGTTTAAACTGTAACGTTGATTTAACGTTGAAATAACGTTAAATAAACGTTGAAATAACGTTAAATAATCAACGTTTTAACGGTAACGTTGATTTAACGTTGTGACTTAGTTGAACAACGTTGAATCAACGCTTCAACCGAATTTCAACGTTGAAACAACGTAATAATGCCGGCTGGGATATATATATAATGATCGTTATTAAATAATAAAAGAACGCGGGGACTCCTTGAAGACCATACAGTCTTGTTGTCGAGTACCGCTAAGAAATGTTCGTGTAAAAAATTATAAGATATTTACAAAATAAAAAAATAAGTAACGAAGTAAGAAATACAAGATACAATATTATATATATAATATTTATAAATTTTAAAAACTATTTTATTCCATAAAAATGGTCCACGATAATCAATACAAAGTTTAAAAAGATTTGATTGAAAAATGGGCTGCCTAATAAAGCTATCATTGTGTAAAATGTATTTATTTTTACCTTATGAATACAAATTACGGAAAGAGATCGGATGATTTGGTTTTACATTTAAACGTAAA
>NC_061165.1:32479193-32506693 GCF_022113875.1 Hydra vulgaris
TGGATCTTAGGCTAAACCAAAAAAAAAATTTCAATGCACTTGTCTAAAATGAATCTAAAATATAGTAGAAAATATAAAAAAGTGTTATCCAATTTTTTAATTATAAAATTTTAATATTCTTAAAAAACCAAAAAAAGAAATATTTCAAAAATGTTTAAAAATAACTCTTAAATAATATTTAATATAAAGTGCTACACACAAAAAAACAATGATATTTTTTTAAAAATTTGTGCTCAAATTTTTTCTAATTATGCTTGGTATGGTTTCAACAAAGAAGGTTCCATGTAACTTCTACAAGGCTTTACATAAGAGTATATAGAAACCTTTATTGCCCACCCAATCTATATTTTTTTACTACAGTCCTGTATTAGAGAACTGTGTACATACCATACAGTGATAATATACAATCATACAGTGTATGATTAGGTAATTAAAAAATATAGTTTTGGAAAGGCAAAAACAAGTTTGAAATATCAAAATTGTTTTTTTTTTAAGTAGCACTTGATATATTTAACTGAAAATTTATCTTTTTAAGATCATCTTTTTGTAAAATAGTAATTAAAGGGTGGAAGGTAATAATCCATGCTGCTACCTTGCCTGCAGCATAGCGATTTTACAATGTGCTTGTTATAAAATACCCCTTAGCACCTGTCTGTTATAAAGTTCATATTGTTCATTGTTTTATTTTATTTAATGGAATTTACATACAAGCTAAAAAAATATACTTATGTTCAGCTTATATCATTTATTTTAAAACTAAATGGGAACTTATAAAACCAAAAAATGTTTTAAAAATTTAACTTTTTAGTCATTACTATTCAAGAGTTTCAATATATATAAATATATATATATATATATATATATATATATATATATATATATATATATATATATATATATATATATATATATATATATATATATATATATATATATATATATATATATATATATATTTTAGGTTTATGGTTGTTCCATTGTTTATTTTTAAATTAAAAAAAAAACTTATAAAAAATACGCAACCCAGCTAGCACAAATACGTTGTTAAAACATTAGAACAATGTCGCGCGTTTCGTTGGCCCAACTCCGGCTGCCAACGTTGTTTTTATATCATTATGGTTACAAATGCGACGTCGCCAACAACTAAAAACCAATGTTGATAAAACGTTTATTTAAAGTCGGAAATTGGTTATATTTTCTACGTTGATTCAACATTTTATTTTATACGTTTGCCCAACATTGTATTTACATTGATTCAACGTTGAACTTTAATTGGCAAAACGTTGTATTCAATAGTGTTCGGAATTAAATTTTCATTAAGTTCTATTTTTCATATTATATATATATATATATATATATATATATATATATATATATATATATATATATATATATATATATATATATATATATATATATATATATATATATATATATATATATATATATAAGATGTATTAAAATAACAAAAATGTTATTACATCTTATATATTAAATACATTAATTTCTTTTTTTAACAAAGACATGTTGAAAATCGATGAAATTTTGTTCTAGGTAGTTATTCTTTTTACGCAGTGCTGTTGATAGGCACCCCCAGGTCCCTAAATTAGGGTTGGTGGGGACCCAGCGAATCTATGGGAACTCTTTTCAAAATAAAAGTTTTTTTTGGAAAACCTAAAAATGGAAGTTTTTATTATGAGTATTTGTTTAAAAAAATAGCTTTTTCAAAGTTTTCAGTAAGTTATTTAAGTATTACAGTAATTAAAACAACAATTACAATTTAATTATAAATACCATGCATGATGAACTTGATTTTATTTTTCTTATACCTGTGATTCCATTACAAGAGTTTAACTATTTCTTAAACTAATACAAATAATAAGCTATAGCTTATTATTACTTATAAGTAAGGAATTTTATCAAGTTTTTAAAATAATAATGATTATAAGTTTTATATATCAATACTCAATAAATAACAGAGAAGGTCATATATATATATATATATATATATATATATATATATATATATATATATATATATATATATATATATATATATATATATATATATATATATATATATATATATATATATATATATATATATACAAGGCCGGCGCGAGTAGATGTCACGTAGATGTCACGATTTTAATGAAATTTTGTCAATATGTTATTAATCATGTTTCATGAACATTACCAAATTTTTAGATCAAAATATTTATTATTTCGGCTTTTGTGGTACTTTTTGTAAGGCTTACCCAAACTTCAATACGAGTCTGTAGCTAAAATTTGTATTTTTGGGGTCTTATATTTTTGTAATGAACTTTAAATAAACTACAAAAAAAATTTTTTTTTGTTTAATTGCACTGTTGCAAAGAGCTTACTTAATACTTCTAGAAACAATAAAAACCACTTTGGAGAGATTTTTCCTATGAACTAAAAAAATCTAGTATTTATGAGCTAAGTTAGGTCTGCAAAGTCTTTGATATTCCAAAAACGATATTAAGGTCCGTAAATTAACTTTAGGGTTAGTTTACGGGGTTTTATTGACTTTTGCTCAGAACTTTCGAACGAAGAACAGAGCTTGATTGTCAGACGAATTTGATTAAAAATATTACTTTAATTTGTTTCCACCACAAATCAATGTTGTTGATTAAATACACTCATTTGTAACGCTATTGTTTAAACCTTTTTGGTACGGCCTATCATTGCTCAGTTAAAGGGTAGATATGTATTGACCTGTCAAAGTTAACAAACAAAGTTATTTGTCCAGGTCAAAAATTGTGTCCAAATTGTCGCAACGTGGCAACTTTTAACTATAAAGCCTTCAATTGAAAAAATATTCAAGCAATTTTTGTTAGATATGTTTATTGAAAAAAATATTCAATATTAAATTCAGGCAATATTCAACCACAAAGTCTTCAAGTGAAAAAATTGACGATATTGATGATATAGAGGATATATTTTTCTCAGCTGACACTATTAATACTAGCCTTTCTGAGATTGGAATATCACCTTTAAGAAAACGTGTAAGGAAAAGAGATCATGCTAGTTAAAGGTAAAATGCAGAAAAAATAGCTGTTGTTAGTGGTTTATCACCAAATGATAAACCACTAACAACAGCTATTTGCTATATATATGTATTGATGCCACTAGATACCACTAAGATACCACTAAGCAGTGCAAATAACTTTTATTCTAACTTCAAGTGTAGAGTGTGAGAATTGAGTTGACTGGTCAGATTTGATACTAGAATTAAAGCATAAAATATCAACAACCAGTAATCCACGTGAAAAAGTTCAAATTTTAACTCTGATACCAAACAGTTGGTCAAGAATAAAAATATGACATAAATTTAAAGTATCAGAGAGAATGACTAAAGCAGCAAAAAAGTTGAAGGCAAAAAGTGAAATATTAGCACTTACAGCAAAAAAATAGCGAGAACATGTTAAAGAAAAAATTTTGAAATTTTACGAACATGAAGCTTTTAGCAGAACATGTCCAGGGAAAAAGGATTTTGCAAAAAAATTAGTGTTAGTTAATTTAAAGGAACTTTTTTTTGAGTATAAAAAAGAAAATGGAGCTGAAGTTGGATTTTCTAAATTCTGTGAGATCTAACAGCTTTACGTCCAAAATGGTGTAAAACTGTTAGATCTTCAGGTACTCATCGTATTTGTGTATGTACTATTCACCAGAATATAAAATTAATGCTTGCAAATAGCCCAGTTACGGTAGGTTATACTGTAGGTAGAAACTGTGAAGCGTTTAGCAGCACGTGCCAGTCTTCAACAGCCAATTGATAATTAAATTTTAACGCCCTTAAATTTATATAATTTTTGCAAAGAAAGTGTCATGGGAATTTATGTTGCCAGTAATGAGGTAGACAGTATAAAAGGCAATCAAGAGAAACAATTTGGTACTGGAAACACAGTTGCAGGTACTCGCGATAATCACAAATTTGTACCTGTAAATGAAAATCAAGTTTGTGTCAGTCGTATTTCAAATGGCAATGTGGATTGGAAATGTTTGTGAATTTTCAGAAGAACAGGAAGATATTTTCATTGACTTTATGCATCCTCATGGTATGACTCATGGTATGTCATTTTACTGGCCTATTACCAAAGACACTTGTTGGGTACCTGAGCAACATGTTATTGCAGTCATTCCAAATCCAATCAGTTCTGTAATAGGTTGATCTTACAATTTACCTTCAATTGTTGTTTCAGACATTATTTCCAAATTTGAAGCTATTTTAAATATGTAATTTTAATCAAGTTGTTTATGGTTTTGTACAACTGAATTTTTTCTATCGCCAATTTTTTGTGTGGAAAAGAAACAATATATTAACATAAAATAAAAAAATGCAAAAATATTTGTTTTTGTACTTTTTTTTTCAGAAAATGTGTTGTAAAATCTGTATTGTTTCCAAAACTGCATAGCATAATCAAGTTACCTAGAAAACTAGATTATGATTTTATGACCAGGGCCACATTTGCGACGATATTGGATTGATGGCGTTCTTAGGCATCTGAATAATCGTCGCCTAAAATTTCGTAATAAATTTCTACTCTAAAAATAACTTTTCAATGAAAATAAAAAAACAAGAGCCCTTTTTTGGTTGGCGTCCATAGTCAGTTGTCTAGTTGGCAGATGCCTCAACTTCTCTAGCATTTTAAACTCTCAATAACATACATATATCCGCAGTATTTTTATAAATTTTTGAAATCCTTTTTTAGACATACTTATTGTAAAAAATCAAATGTTTTGCCAAGGCGTCATAAGGGATAAACTTTTTGGTACCATCTACTAATATGAAGATCAACTTCTTTATTATTTTTGAGATTAAGTTTTTTGAAAATGCATTGGTTTGGAAATAATTATATAATCAAAATACACAAAAACGAATTTATCCAAAAAACCAACTTATTTGGAGGTTTTTTTTCTTTAAATATTGTGATTCACATTTTGCTGATTTGTTTACTTTTCTGGAGTAAGTCAAGCAAATATTAAAAAGAAATTTTTGAACATAAAAATATTTTGATTTTAGGTACATCAAGTTTTGATTTTTTGAATTTTATGATTTTGTGCTAAACATAAATGTTAAGCACAAAATCATAAAATTCAAAAAATATATATTTTTGTATATTTTGCTGACCAAGTTTTTTTCGTTCATAAGAAAGATCTATCCAAAATAATTTTTATTGTTTCTAGAAGTGTGAAATAAGCTCTTTCCAATGATGCAAATAAAAAAACAAAAATTTTTGCCCACATTGAGTTTTAGGGGATCAAACACGCGTTATTTTAAGGTATTTCACTTTTTTCGCTATATTGATTTCAAAATAACTCGGAAGAGATATTTATTAAAAAGCTGATTTTTAATCCATATTAATATAATAGTATGTAGAACCATTAGACAAAATAACAATACTAAAAAACCTTTTGTTCTGGAGTGACGGTATTTGGTGGGAAAAAAAATAGGCTTTTTTTTTTTCTGATTAGTCTTTATTGATGAAACACTTGTTTCATCAATAAAGACTCATTATTGTGTTAAATAAAAAATTTTTTTGCTAGTGAGTTTCTAATAATTATATATATATATATATATATATATATATATATATATATATATATATATATATATATATATATATATATATATATATATATATATATATATATATATATATATATATATATATATATATATATATATATATATATATATATATATATATATATATATATATATATATATATATATATATATATATATATATATATATATATATATATATATACAAAGTCTGCTTACACCCACTGAAAATGTTCTATATAATAAAATAAAACTAAATTTAAAGACCAAGACCCTATAAATGCTTATTGATTTTTTTTTTTAATTTGCTAAAAACAAATAAATATAATAGCGGAAATTGATAACAAGTGTGAGCATTTGACTTTTGTTGTCTAAACGTATAGAACTTTCTATTCATTTTATGATGTATCTATACTTTTAAAAAGTTAAAAAACTGAGCTTCTTATAGTAGCAACCTTGTACCGTATAGCTTATCAGTATGTCATTTGTATCATTTATCACAGACCAGAGATGGTGTCTAAAAATACTCTTGTTGGGAAGAGGTAAATACACCCAGCTACTGTCTTGAAGAAAGTTTTCTAAGCAAATCTTTAGGAGTAAACAAAATAATTATGATGACCAGCCTTTTTCACCTGTAAGGCTAGCCTAGATGTAAACCTGTCTTACATTGTTTCCTGCCTAGGATCATGAATGCTTCTTAAATCTAATCATAAATTTTTGCTTTTGTCTTGACAAAAGCAAAAATTGATCCGTGTCTCAACTTTGACCCTAGTGTGAGAACGTGCTTCAAGACTCGTACTTCTTCTTCGAACTCACCTTATTATTGCATTACTTATTACTATCATAAAGCTGAATGGGATTTTTTTTGTGATTTTTAATTTTCTTTGTGATGGTCTTCGGACTAAATGTCTTTTCTCTCTCCGCTGATAAATGCGCTTCCTATATAATCTCCAGGATCAGGATCAAGAGAGACAATTTTGAAAGCTTTAAATCCTAAATTTCGTATGGTATCAGAAGGCCCTAAAGAATTATGGAAAATCTTCAACAGCGTCGTTAACAAAAAAAAGTTTAACATTCCATCTCTAACTCATGAAACTGATCTTATTACCGCTTCCAAGGATAAGGCAAAACTGTTTGTAAAGAACTTTTACTTTAATTCGACTAGAATCTTATCTATATTCTTCCTTTTATTTCAGTTAGACATTCAAATCACTACAGCTACCATTGCTAAAGTCATATGTCAGTTAAACTATTCTAAGGCTTGTGGTCCAGACATCATTCCTGTGAAAAAAAAGTGTTCTGCAGAACTCGTTTTAATTCTCTCTAAACTATTTATTACGTGCTTGACTGAAACTTATTTTCATGAATGCTGGAAAATGGCATCCGTGGTTTCACTTTTTAAAAATTTGGAGAACATCCTAATCCCTCCAACTACTGCCCGATCAGTCTTCGTTCTATTATTAGCAAGGTTTTTGCGCCATAAATCAACTATTTTCTAACATCTCATCTTGAGTTAAATAACTTACGGTCAATCAATACGGTTTTAGATCTTATCTACGGTTTTAGATCTTATCTATGGTTTTAGATCTTATCTACGGTTTTAGATCTTATCTACGGTTTTAAATCTTCTCGTACTCGTATCTACACGATATTAAAATCAAAGTTCTCTCGAAGTTCTGAAGTTTTTTTAATCTAAAAAAATGTAGTTTTTTATATCTGAAATATGATTTCCATGTTTGTTTATAACATTAAGTTAATAAGCTTTTATTTCTGAAACAGATTATTTGTATGTATAGCAATCGATTATATATACTTTTATAGCAATGCTATAAAAGTATATATAATCGATTTCACAAAAAAAAAACTCCGTGGTCTGTTTTTTATGTTATAGCATTGCTATAAACAAACAAAAACAAATTTTCTCTCGTAAAACAGAGTTTTTTTGGGTGAGTGAAAAAAAACTTTGTTTCATGAAAACGATAAAATATAAATTTTTTTCAAAATTACATACTTACGAAAGATTTTTTTCCCCAAAAACTTTGAATTATTATGAGACTCAATGTACGAGGACAGATCTGCAAACACGTAATTTTAATGGCTGTAAAAAATTGACAAGTAAAATTTCTATTTTACCGGTTCCAAACAAAACATTCGAAATATTTCAACGAATCTTATCTTAAAAGTTTCTCTTAATTTATATTCCATTGTTCAAAATTTGAGTAGATTTGAAATCTTTGAATATTAAAGGATGTTCGAAATGTTGTTAAAAACGTTACTATTTGTTTGTTTCGCTCAACGCACAGTGGTCTAAAGTGCCAAAAAATCTGGAAAAAGCCATAATTAAAAAAAGAAAAAAAGAAAATACGAGTTTTAAGCCCAGTGCCGGATCAAGGAAGGGCTAGGGGGGGCTATAACCCCAAGTCCCGCAAATTTAGAGGCCGCCCTTAAAAATTGTAGAGGATTTCTTTTTTAGTCATTTTTAGGCTCTGGCCCATAAAAAGGTCTCCTAAAAAAAATAGCTCCAGGCTCCAAGTAGTCTTAATCCCCCACTGCCTAAGCCCTACTTGTTTGACTTTTTTGAACTAAACTATGTTATTTGCTCATAACGTGGTTGGTACGGAAACCATTTTGCCCTAGAAACAGTGTTATAAATGTGACTATTTGTGGATGGATTTAGAATTTTTTCATATTTCAGTATGTAACTTCAAATTAGGTTCTAAACTCCAACCTCTTATAAGTTAATATTTATGTCGTGTAAAGATGTTTTCTTAAAAATTGCGCTGTTTAGAGCCATAGAACC
This sequence comes from Hydra vulgaris, assembly GCF_022113875.1. Classification (NCBI taxonomy): domain Eukaryota; kingdom Metazoa; phylum Cnidaria; class Hydrozoa; order Anthoathecata; family Hydridae; genus Hydra; species Hydra vulgaris. The sequence goes on from NC_061165.1 coordinate 32,487,587, forward strand.
AAAAATATCCGAGAAAGTAGGGAACAACCTAACCATTTGTAAAGGAAATCAGTTCTTCAAAACATAAACTCTAATACCCTAAACTATTTGGAAACACCTTCAAGGTACTAAATTTTTATTGAAAATAATATTTTGTTTTGAAGTTATACCTAATTTAAATTTAAACCCCCTCGTTTTGAGGGTTGTGAACTTTAAATAGTTATAACTTTTGAATGCTGATGATTTTTTGATGAAATTTCATAAGGTGGTATTTACTTTTTAGGGCATTTTTATTCACAGGCTCTTGTTTGCGCAATTTTTGGCATCAAAAACATCCTGACAAAACTTTAAGCATAATAAAAAATAATGACATAAGTGTAAGCATTCAAAGGTTTGGAGTTTAGAACTTACCTGAAAGTTATTTAACTCAAACACCAAAATACCCTGGACTCACCCCTGCCATTTGCAAAAGTAAAGAACATATTTTAAAGGACTTTATTTTAATAGGATTAAAAGTCAAAAAAAAATAAAAGATATCTTTATAATACGCAGAAATACGCAGGAAAACGCAGTGAATAATTATTAAAGATTAATTATTTGTTTAACTTAATTTAACATCGGTAGATTTTACAAAAATTATGTAAACACAGTAAAATACTGAACTATATAAACTAAATAAACTATAGAAACTCAAAATGCAAAAGTAGTTGCTAACATATTTTATATTTTTCTAAAAAAAGCTCGCCAAAAGTTTACTCTAATTTAGTATTTATAATATTAGTCATTTAGAACTCGGGATGTACTGGAATTCCGTTGCTGCCGGAAATCGTGACTTTTAGGTCGCTCCGGTTCGGCCGGAATTACAATATTTTAGGCGGCAATGCCGGAATTTATTTTTTACCTTTTTTTTCACATGTGACAAAGACTGTGTAAATTAAATCAAAAAATGATTGTTTTAGTGGGCAATTAAGAACAATAGGTAAACCTACATAAAAAATCGCATTTCTTAACAAACAAAATGTAATTTTATTTGCAGCAATCAATTATGTAACGATTTCTTGAAGTTTAGGAATATTGTGGTGCAAAAAAAGTTGCTATCCAGTTTTGGGTAACAAGCTTACTTTTTTTTCATCAAAAGTATAACCTGCCTCTGAGAATAATGTCGTTTTAAATGTTGCTTAAAACTTAAATAATTAAAAAGTATAGGATGCCTAATACAGTAAATAATTCGGCCGTGGCGCAGTGGTTAGAACGCTTGCTTTATAAGCAGAAGATCCAGGTTCGAAACAAGCCTTGGACATATTTCCGCGTCACGGTAAGGAAGAAGGCGTGAACTCCTAGTTAAATGCACTTCCGCGGTGTTCTGTGACAAGACCGTTAGGTCTTCTTGGGGCATTTAATATTTTAATTTAATTAACTTAACAAATTTTTTCTTTTAATTTTAAAAAGTTAAGACAGTATAACCCTATTTTAACGTCACGTTATTTCGTTCACATTCGACGTGATTAAAACGTACCACAAAAATCTGTTAGGGATCGTCCATAAATTACGCAACGCAAAATATATATAAAAATCAAAAGTAGGAGATGTTAAGCTCTTTTACGCGGCGATTTTTATTAAATTAATGGGCTATTTTGGTTTTTAAGACTATGCGAGGGAAAACTTTTTTGTTTTGTTTATTGTGAATGTTTGCGTTACGTATTTTATGTTTGCGTTACGTATTATATGGACGATCCCTTATCTGGAAACGACGCTAAGTTACTCGGTTTAATACTACTAAATACTGACGTCAATGAAAAACTTTTAAGCATAGACCAAGGAAAACAAAAGGCAAAACAAAATAACAATGACAACAGTAATCAACAAGTTTGCCATTCCTTGCAAAACATTACCAAATTAAACAATGCTCTCTTTTTAAACGTTCCAAAACGATTACAACCACTTATAAACTCGTAAAAAAATTATGTTTTTGGCGGTAAAATAGGAAAACTTTCTAACTACCAAGTAAAATTAAAAATTAATGTAAGTAAACCACCAGTCGCACAAAGAGAAGGAAGAGTTCCTTTTTCACTTAGAGAAAAGGTTAAAGTTGAGCTTGGAAAACTTGAAGCAGAAGGAGTAATTGAAACTGTAACAGACAAAGCAACACCCTGGATAAGTATAATGGTAATTGTTGCAAAAAATGATGGCAACCTAATAACTTGCGTAGACATGCGAGCCGCTGAGCTATTGTAACGATTTTAAACAACCTAAACGCTACCGTATCACTTCGCATTGAGCGTATGGCTTTACAATTACAGGGATATTCTTTTGATCTACACTACGTCCAAGGAAAAAATAATATATCTGATTAATCTAGTTGACACCCTTAGACCCTAGTGAGGACAAAAGGCTAGAAAAATATGTCAATTTTACAGCTGAATACGCATGTCTTAAAGCCCTTTCACTACTTGATATTCAAAAAAAAAACCATAGCCGATTCGGTTCTACAAATACTTACAGAGAAATTACTAATAATAGCTGGCATAAATTATTACATCTGAATTGTCCGCCGGAACTAAAAAAATTTCAAAAAGACTTACTTGCTTACCGTAATATTCACCAGAACTTACAATAAACTAAACTTCAGACATTATTCTAAAAGCAAATCGAATTGTAATTCCACGTTCACTGGAAATTACAGTTATACACCTTGCTCATAATAGTCTCATGGGACTTGAGAAAACTAAATCACTTCTTAGAGAAAAAGTTTACATTCCTGGTCTAGACACTAAAGTAAAACAGAATATCAAACAATGTACAATTTGTCAAGCTCTTGGTAAACAAAATGCACCAACCAAAGTATTAACCACATCAACTTCAGAGGAAGTTTGGGACACCGTTAACATAGATTACCTAGGTCCTTTACCTAACGGATTTTATTTAGTAGTCCTTGTACAGCAAACATCAAAATTTCCCGTTGATATTATAAATTATATATCTGCTGACCTCCTTATTGATTTTCTACAGAAAACGATTGCAGTATATGGAATACCGAAAACAATTGTCAGTAATAATGGACCACCTTTTATTTCATTCAAAATAAAGATGTTTTTAAACAAACTGAATATTCAACACAAACGCTGCTTTGGCCGCAAGCAAACTCACAAGCGGAATCTTGTATGAAACCACTGATTAAAACAATACGAGTAGCACATATTGAACGACAAGACTGAAAAAAGTAGTTATACAACTTCCTGTTTTCCTACCGTATCGCGACTCATCGCGCAACTCGAATACCACCATCTACACTCATGTTCAATCGCGTTACAGGTTTTACTATACCTTCATTCCAGATAAGGGTTGAAACATATATCAATGATCAAGCCAAAAAGAAACAAGAAAATGCTAAGTTATGTAGAAAAAGATACCAAGATTTACAATACCGTGCAAAAAGTTCAAACTTAAATATTGGGGTTAAAATACTGATAAAACAAAAAAATATAACGAAATTACCGCACCGTTTGAGTTCAAACACTACAAATGTACTGAAAAGAATGGTACAATGATCACTGCAAAATCTTCCTCAGGTTATTGTAATTTAATGAAGTCATTATATAGGAAATAAACGATAAGAAACTTTGTAGTTAAAATCAAGTTAATCTAAATGGAAAAATAGAAAACAAAGAAATAATTTTTAATATAAATAATATGCTGGTTAAAACTTTCAATAAATAAAATTATGAGATTAAAAACAACATATTAGATTTAAATGAAACAAGAATCAAGTTAATGAAATAGGTTATATATATCATAGTTTGTAAATATATATTATATAGCCACGATGCAGAGGTTCAGGCTTTCACTTTAATCTTGAAAGTAAAAAATTATATAAATATAGTTCTTGTTTTGGCCGTAATTCCGACCGAGATTTTCCGACAAACCCGGTTCCGGCCGGAATTAAAAATTTCCATTCCGGGACACCCTATCACAACTGAACCTCAAGTGAAAATGAATTTTTAATAACAAGAGATTTCATAGATAAATAGTTTAGACTTATATTACTAATGTAGGGGAAAGCGGGGCAACATGGCGAACGTTTTAAAAGCCCTGAGTTATTGCAAAACTATCAGTCGTGAAGCAATAATACTTTCTCAGTATGTTTATCCTATTAAAATCCTTCAATGCTTGTATGAATTTTCAGTTTGCAAATATAACAATTTGATATAAAATTAAAATAAAAACTTCATAAATTTGTCATCTGGTCACGTGACCGGGGCAAGATGACTTATGCAGTTTTTACCTCCAATATTATAAAGTTTTAAAAACTACTAATAACTCTTACTAAAGTAACAAAAAATAAACACAAATTGCAAAAAACTACTTTTAAAGAAGTTAAATTTAAAAGGCATCATCTATTATGAGAAACCGAAAGTGAGGAATTTTTTTTTAAGCGCAAAAAGTAAACTTATACGTATAAAATTGCGTTTATAATTTTTTAAAAAACCAATTGTTGTTTTAAAATACAAGATACAAAAACAGTTTTGTTTTTTACCCAATTTTATAATTTTTTGTTGAGTTGTTATATGAAAACCCATCTTGCCCCATTCGCCATGTTGCCCCGCTTTCCCCTATATGACTAGTATATATACTTTTATTTTGCTGATTAAACAGTTACAATAACAATTTTCATATAATCATAGAAAAAATACATTAAATACACGTCGTAAACATGATAAAAAACGTTTTTTCATAATTTTTTATATTATATTATGTATATTCTGTTCTAATCAGTCAGGGACTAAAAGAAGGTAAGGATGATGTGTTTAACATCACAACCTTTTCATAGAGCCCCTATAGTCAATCATTATAAAGACAATTTAATTTTTAAAAATAAAATAAAAATTTAATAAAAACAAAGCTCATATTTTTTAGTGTAACTAATTCAAAAACAAAAAATAATAAAAACAAGAAAAATAAGAAGAAGACGAAAAAAAAAAACAAAAATAAAAACAAATACTGTAAATTAAAAAAATATATATGTCAGGAATTAAGAAGATGCATTTTAGTTTCCCGTTTAAACGATGAAATGCTTTTTAGGTCTTTAATATTTTTTTTTTGGAAATGATTCCATGTTGATGGGCCACGTTAATTTACTTATTCAATTAAATTACATTATTCAAATTAACGGAACTTATATACATCTCCAAAATAAATCAAAACAATTTTAAAATAGAAGATATTTCAACTACTCTTCTTCGAAATAAAGTAATCCTATTAATTAGGCTAATGAAAAATCAAACTTGCTATTCAATTAAAGACAAATATTCTCCAAATATTTGCCTTTGATTGACATTAAAGACAAATATTTAGAGAGCCAAGACTGGCTATAATTTAATTTGTAACTGTTTTAATATAAATTAATTTACCTGTAATTTTTTTCCTGGGTATTTAATAGAAAATAATAAAATAAAAAAAATTAGATTTAATAGGCTTTTTTAATTTTTTATTTAAATTAAGACTCTGCGAGAGAAAACATTTGATCTTTATTGTTTTGCTTATAGTAAAAGATTGCGCTACGTAACTTAAGGACGATTTCTTTATTCATTGTGAATAAAGTAATATGAAAAAATGGGGAGTTTCTAAAACGCCGACTTCTAAAAAGCCGAAATGCTCCCAAGGCCAAGGGAAATTGGTCTATAGTTTGGCACTCCGCACAGTGTCCTTGATCGTTATTCGGAGTTACAGAGTTGATAGAAGGTTATAACCACAAGTAGCCTCCTCATTTGTAGTGGCATTCTTGGCCTAGGGGAGGTGAATTACAAAAAAAAAAAAAGTTTCAAAATTTTAGATGATTGCTATGCATATCTATTTTAATGAGATTAAAGATAGAGTTGTTAGTTTAGCAGCAAACTTAAATTTGTTTAAAAAAAGTTTGTTAAAGAAATTTTATTGTTATTATTTTTTGAAGTCTTTCTAAGTATACTAATTTATTTATAAGTGTAATAGTTTATTTATATTTAGAAAATCAATCAATCAATCAATATATTTTTCACAAAAATAGATACCGTTTACAATATAATATAAATATCACAACTATATTATTGTGAAGGGACAGTGCAAATAGTACACGACTAATTCAAAGCAGAGACCTTATAAAACAAAACAAAACAAAACAAAAAAAAAAAAAAAACGAAAAAAACCTTGTAAATATTAAATAAAAAAAAAGAAAAAAAGAAAAAAGAAAAAAAAAAAAAAGAAAAAAAAGAAAAAAAAAATAATAATAATAATAACAATAATAATAATGATACAGCAGACACAATAACCAAGGAACAAAAATTAAAGTTATTTATATATAATAAAAGTACTAAAACTAATAAAAACAAGTACGTAATAATACTGACAATAGATAATAATAAAAAAAATTGTAGCTGATTAAAATAATTAAATAATAAAGGTTAATAATATGAATAATGGTAGAAGGAAAGAAGTGTTATTGAGTAAAGAGAAAAATTATTGGATTAGAGTTTAGGATAATAGAGTAAAAGAACTAATACTAACTATTTAATATAAATACCAATAAATATAATAATAAATACTAAATAGGGAAATATTATTTAAATCTAGTATAAACATTGAGTATGGTAACTATGGTCATAGTACTCTTTTATTTTTATACATAGCTGTCAAGATAGCTTTGTTTAATTTTACTTAAAAAGGCAGATCTCGAATTCGGGTTTTCAGTTTTTATGGAGTGGGGGAGATTGCTCCACTCATTGGTGCATTGATGCTTTATAGAGTTTTTGCCATATATATATTGTTCGGCTATGTTCAACAAATGTATTTTTGCATGATGAGGATCTAAGGAGATAGGAGTGTTTGTAACTGGTTTGGGAGAAGAAAGAAGTGAAAGCAATTGGGAGTCTACCATGCAAGTAATCCCATACAAAGGTACAATTCATAAGTTTGATGTTGTCATGAAGTTTTAAAACCTGTGATAAATTATATAACAAAGAGACATTGTTGAAATGGTTTTTCTGAAAGTGGATGATTTTAATGGCTTTATTTTGAAGTGCCTTTTTTTTTTTTTAATGGCTTTATTTTGAAATTTAGGGATTGATTTTTAGTTTGTCCCCAGATCTGGCAAGCATATTGTATGTGAGATCCAAATATGGCGTGATAAATACTGGTTATGGTTTCTAAATTTTTTTTTTTTTATAAGCATTCACTCCCAACAAGGCTGCAAGCAACCACTATTAAGTTGGGAGTTACTAGGAAAAAAAAAGAACAGAGTGATAGAGCAAGGAAACGGTTGACAGAAGACTTGAAAAGTTGAAGGTTGTATGAGTCAGGAAAACATGAAAATGGGAGAGAGTTCCAAAAGATTGAAGTGCGGGGAAAAAAACTAGATGAATAAAAGTTTTTAGAGCATGCAGGGACAGATACAGTAAACGAATGAGACTAGCTAAATGACGAGTAAAACGAGAATGAATTTTAGTTGATGGAACTAGAGATAATAACTCCTTTGAGCAGTGACCATGATAGTATCTGTAGAAAAGAGAAAGAGATGAAACTTTACGACGATGGGAAAGAGGTTCAAGCTTAGCAGATAGTCCAGGTCCAACAACATTTACAATGCGTTTTTGGACCTTGTCAAGAAGAGAAAGTGAATCGTTAAAAGAACCAGCCCAAATATGACAACAGTATTCCATACAGGGACGCATAAGAGATTTGTAGAGGTAGAGAATGGAATCAGAAGTAAGAAAATGGCGAGCACGATAAAGAGAATCAACCTTAGCAGAAGCTAATTTAGCAATCAATTGTATATATGGTTTCCATGAAAGGTCAGTAGTAAGCGATAATCCAAGAAGACGTAAAGAGGACGACTCAGTAAGAGGATTGCCATTCATTAATATAGGAATGTTGACTATATTACGGTAGTTGTTTGCAGTAAGCAACTGGGTTTTTTTAGAGTTAAAATTCACAAGCCACTGTGAACCCCAATCTATTACTGAAGTGCGATCGGATTCAAGATCAGCTGCTTGTTCTAGGCGATCGAAAAGAGAAGACTTTTTGTCAAGACAGGAGTATAAAGTTGAGTCATCAGCAAAAAAAGCTACTTTAGATGAAAGGTTGTCAGGAAGATCGTTTATGTAGATAAGAAACAAAACAGGGCCCAGGATGGAACCTTGGGGAACCCCAGAAGTTACTGGAAATAAAGAAGAGGGTTGGCCTTCAAGGATGACTTTAATAAACCGGTTAGAAAGAAATGATTTGATAATCTCAAAAACTTTCCCAGAAACACCATATGAAGCAAGCTTATGGAGAAGACCAGCATGCCAAACTTTGTCGAAACCTTTAGATATGTCGAGAGCAATAGCCCTAGCCTCACCGCCTCCATCTAATGCACGATAAAATCTTTCAGTTACAGCAGTTAGCAAGTCGGCCGTAGAGCGAGAGGATCGAAAACCGTATTGATTGTCTGACAGCAGTTTATTTGACTCAAGATGAGATGTGAGGAATTTGTTGATCAAAGACTCAAAGGCCTCGCAAATAACAGAAAGAAGACTGATCGGACGATAATTGGAGGGGTCAAAATTTTCTCCAGAGTTTTTGAATGTTGGAACCACAGATGCCATTTTCCAACAAGCAGGAAAACAAAACTCAGTCAAACACTTGTTAAATAGTTTAGAGAGAATTGAAGAAAGTTCTGGAGAACAATTCTGCAAGACTGTGACAGGAATGTTGTCTGGACCACAAGCTGTAGACGAGTTTAATTGAGATATGACTTTACCAACAGAAGCCGGAGTGATTTGAATGTCTAACAATGGGTCAACCTGTTTGACTGGATTGGAAGGAAGAGAATGTCCATAAGATTCAAGAGTGGAATTAGAAGAAAAGTTCTTTGCAAATAGTTCTGCCTTATCCTTGGGAGAGGTAATAAGATCAGTCCCATGAATGAGAGATGGAATGTTAGATCTACCCTTGTTAACAATGCTGTTGAAGATTTTCCAAAAGTCTTTAGAGCCTAACTTCTGCGATAAAATTTGAGATTTAGTGAACTGAGAATAATGGAGTTTAGCATCAGAAAGCACCTTTTTACATCGATTCCTTGCAATAAATAGCCGTTTGTTCTCAAAAGAGTTGTTCTTTTGAAAAAGATGAAAAAAATGATTACGATTGGATATAGCAGCTGCACAAGAAGGAGAAAACCATGGAGTAGAATGAGGCTTGACTTGAAACCGACGAGAAGGAATAAAAGCTTCCATTCCAGCCTGAATTCAGGAGGTTACGTAGGAGGCACATTTGTCAGCTGAGAGAGAAAAAACATCAGCCCAAGGACCATCACGAAGAAAATCACGAAAAGAATCCCAGTCAGCTTTAGGGTAGTAGTAGGTGGTGCGATGATAAGGTGAGCCCAAAAAAGAAGTACGAGAAGATAGATTTATAGAGATCATTGCATGGTCAGAACCACCTAAGGGAGAAAGGGAGAAACTGAACATAAGCTAGGGTCAGAGACAAGACATAAGTCAAGGAGTGAAGGTAAATGATTAGGGTTGTCAGGAAAACGAGTCACAAAGTTAACTATCTGAGTAAAAGATTGAGAAACGTAGAAGTTAAAGGCTTTAGTGCCAGCAGGATCAGTGGTGTTAGAGCCAAGCCATTCAGTGTGATGGGCATTAAAATCACCAACAACAACAATATTGGCAGAGGGGTAAAGAGAGAGGGCATGGTCAATTTGATCAGAGATAACATCTAAAAAAATGCAATCATGGAAAGAAGGAGAACGATAAAGAACAAAGAGAAAGGTGATAGAGTGAAGAGGTGCTAGGCGAAAGCACATAAAAGAATGGTCAAAGGATTCAAACCTGATTTCACTACAAAAAGGGGAATTAATGCGTATGTATACCCCTAAACCTAGCATGTGACTATTGGAGTCTTTACGAATCAAAGGATAGTACCCATCAACACTGACATCTGAAGAAGGAATTGCAGAACTTAAATTTGTTTCACTGAGTGCAAGCAAGTCTGGTGAATTTTGCAGGAGGTAAGACTCAACTGATGGAAAGTTGCTTCGTAGACCGCGAATATTTGTAAAAGATATATTAAAATATTTAGGTGGTGGGGATGGTTTTTTAGGTTTTAAATTTTTGCTTACTTTGGTCATGATTTGGGTTTAATGAGAACTTGACTCATTCATAGATAGAGCACAGCCTCCTAATCAATGAGCTATGCAGTTGTCTCAGTGCTGTTAATTAACCCTAAGCCGTGACATAGGGCTCCTTATGTGGCCTTGACAATGCACACCAAAAGCATTAACAGGGACACCATCCATGCGCAACATGGCACTGTTAATACTCTGATATTTTGCAGCTGTTGATGGAATCAGCCTCTCTGAGAGCTACCACAGAGTTCGGGAAACCTTACTACTAGCCGGCCTCAGAACCATTAAACTGAGTTTTAGAGCTGTACCCTCATATGGAGATAACAGGAAGAGTTGCATAGCCATTATCAAGCAGGCATAAGCAAAATTCTATGAGTAGAGTCAAGGAGATCCAGCATTCATCATCCTAGGCAGGAAACAATGTAACACAGGTTACATCTACGCCAGCCTAATAGATGAAGAAGGGGTTCGAGGCTGGTTAGCAGAATTTTTCTGCTTACCCCTAAAGTCTTTGCCTAGGAGGCCTTCTACAAGACAGTAGCAGGATGCAGTTAACATCTGCCCAAGATGAGTATTTTTATCGAGACACCATCTCTAGCCTTTACTCAACCAAGAGCCCCAAGGCAGGGGAATTTTTAGTCGGAGTTTATTTCTCCTAGCCTTTGCATAAGAAGAGCACACTCTGCAAGGCAACAGGGCTTGTGGCAGGTGGTACTGGGTTACGTGATACCAGTAGCAAGATTGATCTCGATTATCCTGACCTGACCTGGAGTAGTTAAAAGGAGTTACTTCCCGCAACAGTACTTTGAGAAAACCAGGCATGACATTTTGGAAGTGCATTAGGAAAAACACTGCATCTAACAAAATACAGGAGTCTAAGGTGAGTGTAGGTTTTGTAGTTGGAGTAAGTAGTTAGTTACTGAGCTCACGCTGCATTAGAGTATAAACAGAACACAAACAAACATAAATCAACTTACATGTGAGTCAACACCGCACCAGAGGTTCAGACAGAACACAAACATACATAAAAAAACATAAAAAACATAAACATAAACATAAAGTAACTTACGGGTGAGCAAACACCGCGCCAGAGGTTCAGACAGAACACAGACATACATAAAGAACATAAAGTAACTTACGGGTGAGCGAACACCGCGCCAGAGGTTCAGACAGAACACAAACATACATATAACGTAGATTACAGGTGAGCTAATACAGTAACTAAGGCACCTCCAACTATATGGAAAAAAAAAAAAAAAAAATTACTATAGGCATGACTGATATAAGATAGTACTGATGACAGGAAGAACACTCCTTCCAGCTTTTGCTTAGGTAGCAAATCCTGCAAGGCAGCAGAACATGGAACAGCTTGCACTGGGTTACATGTTACCAGTAGCAGGATGATCATGAAGACCATACTCCTGACCTGACACAAATTGACTAAGTACTTATTCAATTTGTGTCAGGTAAGGTATTTGTGTCCAAAGTAAGGCACTTAAGTGCCTTACTTTGGACAACATACCAATAGATCGACTCAATTTTGACTGTAAATAAGAGTGGTGGTATTTAAAAGAAAGATTTTCATCCAGCATTACTCCAAGATACCTTACTGATTTTGAAGAAGTTAATATCTCTCCATTAAAATAAAAATTTAATTGATTATTAATTGTTTGGTTTTTGGTTTTAAAGACTACTATTTGGGTTTTTTTAGCATTGTGTGAGATTTTATTAGCTCCCAGCCAGTCGATAACTGATGATATGACCTCATTGGTTTTATTTAGAACTTTGTCAGCAGAGTCTTCAATTATAAGCAAATTAGTGTCATCAGCAAAATGGTAAATAGATACATTATTGAGGCATGTGTTTAGTTCATTGATATATACCAAGAATAGAAGTGGCCCAAGGATAGATCCTTGGGGGATTCCTGAATTGACAGCGAATTGACAACGAATGCAGGCATTGGGAGAAGCTTTAAGTTTTGGAAAGTGCTGTTTATGAAAAAATCAAATTATTATAGTCCTAATTATTATGTCCTAATCAAATTATTATAGTAAAAGTCTAATCAAAGAATAATTCGTTACTTTATATATGAAGTTCAATACTTTGTTAAATTTGGAAAAAAAACTTTTATATACATCAGGAATCTTTGAGGAATCAGGACTCTTTGAGCATTAAAAAGAAGTAATAAATTTCTCATAATAAGACAAAAAATAATATATTACACACTAAAAACAAAAAAATATTGTTATATATTCAAGATTTTCATTTCGATTGAAAAAATGAAACTTTTAAAAAAAAACAATATTCTCAAAATAATGCAGAGGTCCTAATAAGAAATACAGTAAAGAATGAAGTTTATATTTAGATATGAATTCATTATAAACAAAGCAGCAAATTCAAGGAACACATCGGGAACACATATGTTTATATATATATATTTATATGTTTGTTATATATGTCATATGACAATGTTTTTTTTTTAATAACATAGCAAAGTCTTTGCCTGTTGCACATACAAGTTTGTATTAATGTTTTTAAATAAACTTAATCTAGAGTTGATAAGATGTTGTCAATCTCTTTGAATTGTTAATTAGAAAGTAGCTAATATAATCATAGTTTTGAAATAGGCAATTTAAGTAGATACGATGGTGTGACACTGATATTAAGTTTAGCAAAAGATTATTTTGTTTATATTTTTGTGTTTATTTAAAAATCCAATATTTAATTAGTTTTTTGAAATTTTAATTTTTTTTTTTTTTGAGAACATAAAAATAAAAAATTGACAAATCAATTATTTTTAAGATGAAGTTAGTAGAATAGTGTGAATATTTTTTCTGTTTTTTTTTTTTTTTTTTTTTTTTGAAATCGTAATGAGATGTATATTTTTTAATTTATGAGATGTAGACGATAATTTTTAGATAGATTAGAACATTTACAAAATTTTACCCAAATAAATGTGATGATTTGGAACATAAAAATATAATTTATGTGTGTCTATGTATAACTGTTTTTACTAATTATTTAATATTAGTTTTATTACCTTTATTGTTTTTTTTTTTTTTTTAATTTAATTAAAAAAAAATTATCAAATTTTTTTCTTAATTATAGTTTGTATCTTTTTTTTTTTTTTTTTTTTTAACATCTTCACTTCCAACAAGGCTGCAAGCAACCACTATAAGAGTTGGAAGTTACTGGAAGAGAAAAGACTAAATCTGTAGAGCAAGATAACGATTGACTGATGACTTAAAAGATTGCAAATTATATGAATCAGGAAAGCAAGATGAAGGAAGCGAATTCCAAAGAACTGATGTTCGAGGAAAAAAACTAGAAGAATAAGAGTTTTTGAAGCACTTAGGAACAGTCACAGAAAAAGGATGAGACTTAATTGAATGGCGAGTAACACGAGAGTGAATTTTAGTAGATGGCACAAGGGACGCTAGCTCTTTAGAGCAGTGCCCATTATAGTATTTGTAGAAAAGAGAAAGAGAAGCAACATTACGACGATGTGATAAAGGTTGGAGATTGGCTGCAAGAGCAGGTCCAACTATGTTTACAATTCGTTTTTGCACCTTGTCTAAAAGAGAAAGAGCATCATTAGAAGATCCGCCCCAGATGTGGCAACAGTATTCCATACAGGGACGGATTTGAGATTTATAGAGATAGAGAATAGAATCTGGAGTAAGAAAGTGTCGAGCTCGATAAAGAGATGCAACCTTAGCAGATGCTAATTTTGCAATGGATTTGATATACGGTTTAAAAGAAAGATCAGAAGTAAGAGTTAATCCTAGAAGATGAATGGTAGATGACTCATCTAGTACATTACCATTCATAAATATAGGAAGATCTAAATTATTACGATAACGATTGGCCGAATAAAATTGAGTTTTATCTGAATTAAAGTTCACCAGCCACTGTGAGCCCCATGCTGTAGCAGAAGTGAGATCCTTTTCAAGCTCAGATACCCCCTCCAAGCAATCAGAGAGTGTAGGCTTCTTATCATGACAAGAGTAAATGGTAGTGTCGTCAGCGAATAATGCCACCTTAGATGTGAGAATATCTGGAAGATCGTTAATGTAAATTAAAAAGAGTATAGGGCCAAGGATTGAACCTTGAGGAACCCCTGAAGTTACAGGATGTGAAGAAGAGTGTTGTCCATCGAGGACAACTTTTATACTACGATTGGAAAGAAAGGACTCAATAATCTTAAAGACATTACCAGCTACACCATAAGAAGAAAGCTTATGGAGAAGACCAGCATGCCAAACTTTATCAAAAGCTTTAGAAATGTCAAGTGCGATAGCCTTAACCTCTCCACCTCTATCTAATGCACGGTAAAACCTATCGGTTATTACTGTTAGCACATCAGCTGTAGAACGAGAAGACCGAAATCCATATTGATGATCAGAAAGTAAGTTATTTGATTCAAGATGAGAGATTAAGTGTTTGTTGATTAAAGATTCAAAAACCTTGCTTATGACAGGAAGAAGACTAATGGGACGGTAGTTAGATGAATCAGATCGCTCTCCGGAATTTTTGAAAATAGGGATAACAGATGCTGCTTTCCAGCATGATGGAAAACAAGACTCTGATAAGCACTTGTTAAATAGTTTAGAAAGTATGGATGAAAGCTCCGGAGAACACCTCTGCAAAACTACAACAGGAATGTTGTCAGGACCACAAGCTGTTGAAGAGTCTAAGCAGGAAATTACTTTAGATACAGAAGCTGAAGTGATGCGAATGTCAAGCAAGGGATCAACCTGTTTGACGGCTATGTCAGGTAAAACGCAACTAGTGGAATCAAGAGATGATATTGATGAAAAGTTCTTAGCAAACAATTCAGCTTTGTCTTTAGGTGAGGTGACAAAGTCTGAACCATACAAGAGAGAAGGAATAACAGATTTGCCCTTATTATTGATACTGTTAAAGATTCTCCAGAAGTCTCGAGAGCCTAATTTTTGTGATGAGATACGAGATTTAATGACCTGGGAATAGCGAGCTTTGGCGTCAGACAAAACCTTTTTACAATGGTTTCTGGCGATAGTGAACAGATGTCTGTTTTCTGGAGAATTGTTTTGCTGATAGATATGGAAGTAACGGTTTCGATTAGAAATTGCTGCAGCGCAATGTGAGGAAAACCAAGGAGAAGAGTGAGGCTTGACCTGGAATCGTCGAGAGGGAATAAAAGATTCCATGCCAGCCTGAATCCACGAAGTTATGTAAGAAGCACATTTGTCAGCAGGAAGACGAAAGATTTCTACCCAAGGGCCATCACGAAGAAAATCACGGAAAGAGTCCCAGTCAGCTTTAAGGTAGTTGTATGTGGTACGATGATAGGGGGATTCTGATGAAGTAGAAGAATTTGATAATAGTTTTAGAGAGATCAAACCGTGATCAGAAGTACCTAAGGGTGAATGTGGAGAAATTGAGCACTGACTAGGATCCAAAACAAGACATAAGTCGAGTAGAGAAGGTAAATGATTAGGGTTGTCTGGAAAACGAGTTGGAAAGTTGACTATTTGAGTTAGAGATTGAGAAAGGCAAAAGTTGAGGGCCTTAACGCCAGCAGAGTCACTGACACTAGAGCCAAGCCAATCGGTGTGATGGGCATTAAAGTCACCAACAACGACGATATTGGCCGATGGATAAAGAGAGAGGGCTTGGTCAATTTGATCAGAAATAACATCAAGAATAGTGCAGTCTTGGGATGAAGGAGAGCGATATAGAACAAAGAGAAAGGCGATAGAGTGAAGTTGTGCTAAACGAAAGCACATAAATGAATAGTCTGTAGATTCAAACCTAGTTTCACGACAAATGGGTGAGTTCTTACGAATGTAGATGCCCAGGCCAAGCATGTGATTATTGGAGTCTTTACGAATTAAAGGAAGATAACCATCAACACTAAGATCACAAGATGGGACAGCCGAACTCAAATTAGTCTCACAAAGAGCAAGTAGGTCTGGTGAACTTTGCAAGAGATAAGACTCAACAGAAGAAAAGTTACTTCGAAGACCACGAATATTAGTAAATGATAGGTTTAGAGAACTTGGTGATGACAATGGTTTTTTGTGTTTTTTAGTTTTAGGTACTTTAGTCATTTTAAATTTATAAAGAACTTGACTCAAGTATAGATAGTACTCAGTACACTATTTAACAACTAAGCAATAGCCTCAATACTATTAATAAACCCTAAGCCGTAACAAAGGGCTCCAAATGTGGCCTCTGCAATGCACACCAAAAGTACAAACAGAGACACCATCCATGCGCAACATGGCACTGTTAGTACTCTGATATTTTTCGGCTGTTGATGGAATCAGCCTCTCTGAGAGCTACCACAGAGTTCGGGAAACCTGACTACCAGCCGGCCTCAGAACCATAAAACTGAGTTTTAGAGCTGTACCCTCATTAGGAGATAATAGAATGAGTTGCCCAGTCATAAAAATAGAGACACAAGCAATACCCACGCATTGAGTCAAGAAGATCCAGCGTTCAACATCCTAAACTGGAAACAATGTATTAAAAATACATCTGCGCCAGCCTAATAGATGAGGAAGGGGTGCGAGGCTGGTCAACAGATAGAATCTGTTTACCCCTTAAGTCTTTGCCTAGGAGGCCTTCTACAAGACAGCAGCTGGATGCATGTAACATCTGCCCAAGATGAGTATTTTTATCGAGACACCATCTCTAGCCTTTACTCAACCAAGAGCCCCAAGGCAGGGGGTGTTTTAATTCGGAGTTAACTTCTCCTAGCCTTTGCCTAAAAAAGCGTATCCTACAAGGCAGCAGGACATGGAGCAGGTTGTACTGGGTTACATGTTACCAGTAGCAGGAAAACCTGACCTTTTACTAGGTTGTACTGGGTTACATTTTACCAGTAGCAGGAAAACCTGATCTTTTAATAAATTATGAAAAAGAAGATTTCTTTCTCAAAATTAAAATTTATGGCCAACCAACAAGAGAGATTCTTTTTTTGTGAGCAGAAATGTTCCCTTCAACATTTAGAAAGTTTCAGACATCAATTTCTATTTGCATTTCAAAATGACCACAATTATGCATTGCAAATATTTTTGATCAATCTTATTCTAATCCAATCAATGATAAGACATCAACAGCTTATTTAAATAAAAATGTGAGCAATAGAGATCAAAATGTAATTGAGGTTAATATGCATAATGAAACTTCTGACAATGTTTTTATTCCACTTTCCGTGACATCAGAAAAGTCTGTGACATCAGATAATTCAATAGCAACTTTGAATATAACAGCAGCAACTCCTGCCATAACTAAAAAAACAGAGACACTTGCCCTTAATGAAGTTCTGACTCTATTACAAAATGCTACTAATTCTAATAATGAAGAAGAAACTACACCAGTACATCCCAAAGCAGGAGAAATTTATGGATTCAGTTTCCTGTGACAAAACATTAAAAAAGTATTTGCGAGCAGATGGATATATGTGGTGGAACAAAAAAAGTTGTTCATTAGGAAATGGTTTAATTATTAAGACATATTTTTATGCAAGAGTTAGCAAAACTTATACTAACAGTTTTGAAAAGCATGAATATATGTTGCAAAATGGAAAAAATACATTGATTCATTACTTGGGCAATGAAAAATCATATGTTGATAGATGTCATGGAAACTCAACAAAATCAAAAGCTTTTTTTTACAGATTATCTCATTATGTTTTTGATCAAGTTTTGGCTCAAGGAAAAAAAAACCCATGGATGCATATAAGTGTCTTTTATCAAATGACCCAGGTAGTCGTATTTCAACTTCTATTATTCCTAGAAATTCTAAACAAATTGCGAATATTATGGCATAAAATGCTAAAAAAAATGATTTTCATAATAAAGATGAAATTTGGAATAGTCAATAATAGAATAGTCTTGTTGCGTATTCCATTCATCCATTTGTTAGAAAAATAAAAAGTTACCCAGACATCTGTATTGTTATGTGTTGTGAAAAAATTGTTGCACAACTGGAAGAAATGTTAGATTTACCTAAAAAAGAAATTACACTTCATTATGACACAACATTTAATTTAGGAAATTATTATTTGTTATGCTTAGCTTATCGACACGTTTGTTTGGAAACAAAAAGGAATAAATACTCATATTCTTCGCCGACTGTTTTTTATACATGAAAAAAGATTAACACAAAATCACAAATTCTTTTTCCAAACATTAAAAGATTACATTTGTGGAAAAAATTTTAACAAATCCAGGAAGTTATTCATTTCTGATTGTGAGTTTGAAGGCTCTCAGTATTTTGATAACACAAAAAGTTTGGTGTGTTGGAACCATTTATTACAAAATGTTAAGGAATGGATGAGAAGAATGGTAAATTTTTATCATCAGAGTATGATGAAGCTGTAAAAGCCATGAAATACATTCTTCGATCCAAAACTATTTTCGAATATGAGTCAAGACTTAAAAGTCTAACAAAAGGAAGTATCAAGCCTTGGAATGATCAAAAATTTCAAAAAAACTACACTAAATACATGCACTCTGATGTTATTTCTCGTGCTGTTGCATTTATTTTAGCAGAAGAAGGGATAAAGTACCCAAAATTTAGAGTTACCAATAATGCATCAGAGTCATGAAATAAAGTTATTAAGGATCTTATTGATAACAAAATAACAAAAATGGACTCTTACATTTTGACCATGAATTATCTCAGTGCCTATTTTCATAGAGAAGTTGAAAAGGGATACTATAATATTGGTTTGTATCAGTTGAGTGATGAGTTTTCCTTTAAGAGATGAACTTAGCGCTAATCAAATCATCCTACTAGATGGCATAATAAAGCATATAAAAGAAACTGAAATACATCACAAAGATCATAACAATATATCTTCTTCTTACAGTTCCATGGAGATGTTAGTTGAACAACCAATTAAAAGTGAACTTCTAAAACTTTTTTATTTAATATCTTTATTACCAAAGGATATATTTAATAAAAATGGAGTTGGATTTGTTCCTCAA
>NC_061165.1:32511693-32589193 GCF_022113875.1 Hydra vulgaris
TTAGCTGACGTTAAAGAATTAGAGGTTATTGGAGTTGATGGAAAAAAGGACAAGTTTACATTGACACATTCTATCAGGTATAACAGTAATGGAGATCCAGTTGTTGTTGCTGCAATCAAAGAAGAATACCATCTAACATTTACAGCAGAGAGTGGACCCACATCACAAAGTTATTTGACTCATGTAGTTATACCAAATGGAATTGGTGCAACCATGGCAAATGCTACTGCTAATGTTTTGTTGGAATTTAACAGTGTTCAGAGTTTAATTGCGGTTATTTTAGATAATATAAGTTCAAATACAGGTTGCGATTGTGGTTTGGTTGTCAAACTTGAAAAAATTATAAACAAAAACTTACACCTTTTAGGATGTTTGCTGCATCAGAATGAACTTCCACTGCGACATATCATATCAGAATTAGATGGAAAGACAGTTAGTCCTAATTCTTTCAAAGGGCCGATCGGGGAGGCTGCATCTAACCTAACACTTCATGAACAGCCATTGTTTCAATTTGTACCCATAAAGTCAGAGGTAGAGTTATTTGTTAACAAAGAGATTATAAGTGATCTTAGTACAGACCAGCGCAAACTCTATGAGTATTGTGTTGGTATTTCAAAAGGTTTTATTTCTGAAAGGTTTGTTTCAAAAAAACCAGGACCAGTTTGCCATGCCAGATGGCTAACTTTAGCACTCAGAATTATGATGTTATATGTTAGGACTAAGGAGCCATCTCTTGAGCTGTTAGCAGTAACTAAGTATATTGTGCAAGTTTACTGTGTAATGTGGTTTGCTATCAAACACTCTAGACAATACAAAGATGCTTGTCTACTCCTATATAAAAATATTCAGTTGATCAAGCTTCAAGAAAGCAGGATTCTAAGTATCGTTTTTACCAATCTCCAGGGAAATTCATACTGTTGTTTGCAGGAAAATTTTCTTTACTGCATGGTGCAGGATGAAAATATATATATTAGTAATCGAGCACTTAACCAAATTCTTATAATAAGAAAATTAAAAGAAGACATAACTTTCAAAACTCAGCTTAAACCAAAATCGGTAATGAAAATAAATTTTGATGCTGGTTCATGGGACTTTCTTGTTTCAGTTGATGAGATTCAAATTGAGCCACCAGCAACACTTAGCATTACTTCAGAAAAAATTAGAGAGGCATTTGAATCTGGACAAAAACTTTGCCTAATTGATTTTCCTAACAATTCGCAATCCGTTGAAAGAGCAGTAAAACTAACCTCTGAAGCTGCTAAGCAGGTTTATGGTCTAGAAAAAAGACACAAATTCATTTTGGCAAAGAACCAAAGTCGAAAAGAGAATAAGAGAAATGTAAAAAAATGTGATTATTTTATAAAATGAATATCTAATTTTGCAATTTTCTGTGCGATTTAATTAAAAACAGCTTGCTATGACAAATGCTATAAAAAACATTCTGACTAAGTTGTTTAGTGTTGATAAATTAATATTCCTTAAAAATAAAAAAGCTACGAAAGATATAAATCGAATGTAAAAAACGTAATAAATGGCTAAAAATTAAATCAGGGCCATATTAAGGTGGGGGCGGATGGGTCTGCAATCTCTGGCCTTTACAAAAAATTCCCCAAAGCCCTTCGGAGGCGTTGTGAATAAATAAATAAATAGAGATTCAGTAATCTACTTAAGAAGGACCTATACAAAAAGATCTATATAAAATATTTTACCACCCCCCCCCTAATAAATTTAAGACCCTTTACTTGGGGGGCTTGCCCCACAAACCCCCCTGGAAAAAATTTTCTGGCCCCTAGATCCCCAGGTATAGCCTCGCTAACGCTGGGCATTTTTACTTCATCGTCACATTAGGCCCTCCTATAATAACAGCCCCAGGCCTAAGAATGCCTTAATCCGGCCCTTAATTCAATTAAGATATATATTTGAACCGATTTCCCAAAGTGAATATAAATTAAACAAAGTTAAATTTATATTTTTTTTGTTATTTATATTGCAATGAACAAATGGGTGACTCTTTTCAGTTTTCAAAAAAAACACCTTCTAGGCAGTGGCTTAATAGTTAATGTAACAATATCAGTCTTTTTGATACAAAATTAAAAATTATGTTTTGCATAGTAAATAGGGTTTTCTTACTCTTTTGCAGTTCATTCGTTTTTGTTAAATATTATTTTGTAAAATTTATTGTCTCTCTAATAAAATATGAATGTGCAACCTATATTTTTTGAATTCGCATTTTATATTTTTTATAAATGATAGAGCTTAAACATATTTATTATTATATTATTGTTTAACAACTTAATTGTTTTACTTTTTTTCCCGTCGATCCTGTCCTCGCCACTACATAAAATAAGTGACTACATAAAAATAAATGTATGGTTTAAGTAATCCCTGATGTGACAGTATAACTCTTTCTTGTTTAGGTCATTTGAGTAAGGAAAGAAACTCACCTAAACATGGTAAAAATGCATGTTTTATAGATACAAAAAATCAGAAAATATCTAAATATTATCTCAGAAAAATGCTTGATATATCAGGAAATTAAATATTTGTTAGTATATTATCTAAAAATGATAACATTTGTTGTTGTTTCAAGATAAAATGAAAATAATTTTTTTTTTAACGTTGCTTTTAATAAACAGAAGCCGTGGCGCAGTGATAAGAATTATAACTCAAAACGAGGAGGTTTCATGACGGCTCTAGCCCAATAACCGTCATTGAAAGGGAAGAAAACTTTAGATAAATGCTCCTCCGCTGTGTTCTGTGATAATAACTCTACGGCTTTTTGGAAAAACTTAACTAAGTAATAATAACTAAAGAAAACTTTTAAGTCACTGGCAACTTAGAAGGAAGGGTCACCCTCCCAAAATTTTGAACGTAGCGCAGCTACGTTTACTGTTGAGGCCTCTCTGTTGACTTTAAACGCCACTGCTCATTTTAGAAAAATAACAGCATTCCAAATACATTCTTTTTTACTGCACTCAAAATTTTTTCTTTGATACCTTACCAATAGAAAAACATTTTTTTCATTAGATTCTAACACATAAATGAATTCTAACAAAAAGCCACTATAATTTTCTACAAATGTTTGCTGTCAAATTTGCAGTTCTAAAGTCTTTAAGCATACTCAAGGTGACTAATCCTTTGATTAAATATTTTTGAATAAGTACTACAGAGATGATTCATTAATTTATTCCCACGTACTTTAAAACTTGAATACTACTTTTTTCTGTTTAATTAAATAATTGATTTGATTAAAAACTAGGATATATAAAAATTCTTTCAAAAGTCTTGAACTGAGACCAAAAAGCTAAAAGCTACATTTTGTTCTGCATTTGCAATATTTCAAAATGTTTTGGTCTGCTTAACATTGCCCACAATAGCTTTAAAAATATTTGTAAAAGATGCTAGCTATTGGTGGGGATCTTCAAAGATATCTAGCGTCAATGTTGCTTAGTGTGCAAGGATTCATTCTCATGAGTTTGAGGCCCACATAGAATATTATCGTGTAACAAGAATTGATATCACAAGAGATGCTCTCTGCTTGTAGACAAGGTTTGCTTAATATTGTTGTAGTTGTTGCTGTGTAAGAGAACCGGTTGGTTCTCTTACACAGCAACAAAGGTTTTTTTCTTAACACAGCTTTTTTATCTAAAAATTCGCTTGCTTGATGGTTCACCGAGGTCGTTTTCAATAATTCCAATTAAAATTTTCTACTTTTAATTAGTTAACAATTTTTACGCAAATCCTCTTGATACTACTATCAAATGAGATTAGCAAAGAAATTTACAAATAGTTTTATAAACATTAATTTTGATTTTTTCTCTTTAAAAGGACAGAGGCAAAAGTCAAGTTTGGCTTTTTCTTTAAACTTTCGCATTTGCAAAAGATCTTTGCGCAGCGGTGTGTACATACACCGACTGATTTTTGAAGAGAACATGCAGCGGAGTGTACAAACAACAAGTGAGCGTTTGGGGTATGCAGGTCCTCTTTTAAATGAAGAAATCGTTTTTTCCATTTTCGGACCTTAAGGACAGCGTCGGAATAAAGGTTTGACAAGAGAGCCTATAGTCATTCTGGGTAACTTTGAATTTGCGTATAACATTGAATAAAACGTGTAAATGTTTTTAATTTTTTTTTTCTTTCGTATTTTCTTTGCCTGTTGCTTTAACAAAGGATAATATGATAAATTATCCTTTTTTACAAAAGTTTGACCATAGATAATTGAATTTTGTTTCTCAAAAATATTTTTTCCCTCGATTTTTAGTTACATAGTCGAATGTGGTGATAATATCGTGTGTTGTCAATTTAGAATTGGTACTATATTGTAAATATCCGAATATATTTCTTAGTATTTTATTAAATTATTTTTCGAATTTTAATAAAAAGTCAAAATAATAGAAAATAACATGTTTTTTGCTACTAAAGGGATATTTATTTTTACTTAGCTAAAATATAACCCCAATCAGGGTAACTTTGAATAATCAATGGTTCCTGAAAGTGCTTTTCTTGCTGTCTGAGTAACATTGCAATAATGCATAATAAATATAATAGACATCTTTTTATTATAGTATTTTTATTATGTAATAATATATATATATATATATATATATATATATATATATATATATATATATATATATATATATATATATATATATATATATATTATATATCATAAATTAAAATATCTATTGCTAATGTATTTTTATATTTTAAGTTTTGATATTTATGGCTTTTTGATAGTTTTAAAAACTTAATTTATTAATAGCAAATATGCCATTAATTAAATAATTTTCATTAATAACAGCAACTATCTCTATATTTTTTAGCATTCTTAAAATGCCAAGAAAAAGTTTGACAACTCATCCTGGCACTAGAAAATATGGCACAATATCTAATTACTCAAATGCTACACTTCAAGAAGCATTAGCCAAAATTAAATTAGAAAACATGTCGATTGGTGAAACTTCTAAAATTTTTAAAGTACCTAAAACAACATTATTTTATAAGCTAAAAAGTAAACACTGTAAACCAGTAGCGCGGCCTACTGCTCTTAGCATTGATGAGGAACTTTGTTTTGAAAATCATTTACTTTGTTTAAGTGACAAAGGTTTACCGATCTCGATGATAGTGGAAAAAATATACAACAGTTTAAAGATAACCGACCAGGTTGGGAGTGGTGTAGACTTTATCTTGACAGACATCCATCATTAAAAGAAAAAATATCTCATTGTATTTTAAGGAAACGTGCACAGGTTAATTATTGTCAAATGGAATTATTTTTTCAAAATCTAGAGAAGGAATTAAATGGAGTAACACCAGATAACATTTATAATATGGATGAAACAGGGTTTCATGAGGACCCTGAAAAAACACTTATTTTTCGTCGATCCTCTCGCCATCCAGAACTTATAAGAGACACTACAAAATTTTGTTACACTGTTGTTTTTTGTGGAAATGCCTCAGGAAAGCTAATTCCACCATTTTTCATTTTTAAAGGAAAACACAGTTGGTCTGACTGGCTTTTTAATGCACCAGAAGGATCAAGAATGGGAACTTCTTGCAGTGGCTGGATAGAAATTCAAATATTTGAAGGGTGGCTGTTTAATCAAGTTGTTCCAAATATTATAAATAAGGAAGGTAAAAAAATTCTTATTTGTGATAATTTAAGTGCTCATATATCTTTAAAAGCCTTAAATATATGTGAAAAGCATAATATAACATTTATATGTTTGGTACCCAATTCCACAAACCTTTTACAACCTCTAGATGTTGGGTATTTCTCGAGTTTAAAAGCTAGTTGGAGGTCAGTTCTTAATCAATGGCGTAAAACATCCCGTGGGAAAAAAGTTAATAACCTACCAAAAAATTTGTTTTCGCAGCTCATTAAATCTACTCTTAATGTTGGTAAAGAAAATCTAGAACATAATTTACGAGCAGGATTTAAGGCATATATCCATTCGATCCTGAACATGCTCTCTCGAAATTACCCAGTTTTACAAATATAGATATAATCTCAACATTGGAGAATCGTTTAGGAAATATGTTGATGAAATTCATACATCTAATCTTAATTATGAAGCAAGCAAAAAATTCAAGTTACCAATAACAGCAGGGAAAAGTGTATCAGCCACTGAGGTAGAAGCATACTATAAGTTAAGAGACAATAAGAAAAAAAAATCAAGATAATATTGGAACAAAGAAAATAGGAAGACCACTTGGATCAAAAAATATAATTATGAAAATAAACAAAAAAAAAATGTTTTACAAATTTCAAGCATTGTAGATGTTAATCAAGTTATTAAAGACAAATAAACAATCATAACTTGTTTTCCATGATCATGATTATATGATTAAAGAGTTAGTTATGACTCAAGACTAAAATAATGGACTTAAACACTGTAATATTTAATTTTATAGTCACAGGTGTTTATTTGTCTGGAATTATATAGAAATGATGTCTTAATTATTTTTTTCTTTCATAACCTTAAAAATTGATCAACAAGTTCATTTAGTGATTTCTAATATTTTATTGAAAAATTTGTTTGTTTATTCATAATATAGTTTAATTAGATTTTTTTAAAATCAATTTGAGCTAATACAACGAAATTTATACAACTTTTTAGATTTAACTGATTAAAATTGACATTTAATTTAATGTTCAAAGTTACCCTAAATGCAAGTGTAACTTTGAATCCCTACTTGAACTTTGTTTTTTAACAAAATAACTAGCAAATTTAAAAAAATGATAACGAACTAGAAAAAAGAGATCATCAGAACACCTTTTATGTAAAAATGTTTGTTAACTAGTTTGTTTGTTAACTAGTTTGTAAACCTAGCGCAAAGCGTTCAAATTACCCGGAATGACTGTACCTTCTAAAACGCCATTTTCATCCTTTTCAGTGCACATTTTACATCGCTACTTTTATCTTCATCAAGTCAACAGTGACAATAATAATAATTAGAGCTAAACTAAATAATCTAAGGAGCTAAACTAAATTTAAATTTTTGATATTTAATAAAAAATAACTAGAAAACAGTTTTTATTTTTGATATTTAATCAAAAATAACTGGATAACAATTTAAATTAAACTTAATTCAAGCATATGAAATTCATTTGGTATATTTTCACAAACTGAGTTTTGTATTGAAACGGCAAAATATGCCATACTGAAATTACTTGTGCTGACTTCGGGTTCTTGTACGCATGCCTAAAGTTTGTTCGTCAACTTTATCTTCAACAGTCGCAGCTATTAAATCCGTTGCTTTAACTTCATAAGTTTCTTTTTCGACAGGAACTGTTTCCACCAATATTTGCTTTTCAGTAATAGTCGCTTCTTTTGGCGAAAGTTGCTGAGGAACAGCAATAGGATCAACGGCAGACGGCTCAACGACAGACGGCTTTACTTGAACTTGTACTAACTGAGCTTGACGTCGCATTTGCTGGCCTACCTATAACAAGATAAGTACTCTTATAAAATATTTGCAAATAAATAAAAATCTCAAAAAGAATTATGCATCATGCTTTTCACATTACTTTTTTGTTAACAACAAATTCTCACATTTTAGTTAGTCTACCTGCTGAGCTTGCAGTTGTATAGTAGTTCCAGCGGTTGGCGAGGCGGCACTAGAAACAGGAGAGTTCGAGCGTGATTGCGATGCTTGAAGTTGAGCTTGTGATACAAAAGCTTTCACTTGAGATAATTGAGCGGGTGTTGCAGACAATACTTGTTGACGTTGAAGCTGCGGAGACATGTGACTACCAGGTTGTAAATGCAATTGGATCTTTAATTGATAAAAATTAGTTTAGTAAATAATTTTATAAGCAGTAAATAACTTTAGCACAATTTAGGTTATTTTATTTAACAATTTAAAAATACTTTATAACTTATGAGGATAATTGGACCTAGAATACAAACAACAAATATATATAAATATATATACCAATTTTTTCAAAGTGTTTTATGCTTTACCTTCAATAACAATGAGATCATTAGATGTTATCGCTTACAAGGTTATGGCAAGGTGTTAGTGGTGTGAAGGTGTTATAAGAATATGTTAGTGTTGATAAAACCCCAACCGAGGATATCCCAAACGTAACTATGAAAGTTTTAACTGTAACTTTGCGTACTGTATGTCAAAACATTCATCCCATCATACACAAATTTTAAAAACATTTTGTGATGAGTTGTATTGGTCGTATTAATGTAAAAAAGAAATAAAAAACCTGTGGCGATTTTGAGGTAGCTGCTTGAGTCGTAACAACTGCTTTTAATTGTTGTTGTTGTTGTTGTTGTTGCTGTTGTTGTTGCTGCTGCTGTTGTTGTTGCATAACTTGTTTTTGCACAGCAGCTTGAATATTTAGCTGCTGCTGCTGTGCCAAAGAAGATGCTACAATAAGTTGCTGCTGTTGAGATGCAACGTTAAGTTGCTGTTGGGAAACAATATTATTTGGTTGTTGCGAAGGCATTACAACATTTCCGGTCTGTAAATTCACTTGAGCCTGCATAGTTTGCATTTGCTGACCAATACGTTGTTGGTTAGATTGTTGATTAATCATAGCACGAAGTTGTATTTGCTGTGGAAGACCTAAAGTAACTAAAATGTTACATACATATAAATATCTATACATAGAACTAAAATTGTTGAAGTGTGTGTGTGTGTGTATATATATATCATACCTATTCTAAGAAAATAATTTGGGCGGCGGTACCCCTCGTTTTGGCGGACTTTAGCGGAAAATCGGCATTATTGTCGCGAAAAAAACAATATTTAGCAAATGTAGAAATAAAAAAAAATTAAAAAAAAAATTTAAATTTGAATCCTGAAATTTAAATTTAAGAGGCGCCCAAATACGTCGAAAACGAACTATATATATATATATATATATATATATATATATATATATATATATATATATATATATATATATATATATATATATATATATATATATATATATATATATATATATATATATATATATATATATATATATATATATATATATATATATATATATATATATATATATAAATAAAATCTTAAATACCTTGAAATTGACCAGATGCTTGAGTCAATGTTGGGCGCAACAAAATTTGTTGAGAAAGGGAGGCTTGAACTGTTGTACCTTGTGGTAGTTGATGTAATTGAATCTGCTGCCCAGACGACTTTAATGCCTGTGGACTACCACCTTGTTTAACCTGAAACGCACAAACTAATATGTTATTAGAATTTAACAGTGAAAAAATAATAAAAATAATTATAGTAGTATTAATAACATAACTGTTATAGTTTTATTAATAAAAATATTATTAATAAAAGAATAATTTTTTTAAAACAAAAACGAACTTGAGTCATAACTATTTGAGCTTTTGTTTGTGACACCATTGCAGTAGTCACTTGTTGAGGTTGAAACTTAAGTTGCTGTTGAAGCTGTGTATGTCTCTGTTGTTGCTGGAGCTGCTGAAGTTGTTGTTGCGTCAACTTTTGACCTGCTAACATTTGTTGTATTTGTGAACTAGATGCAAGCTGGCCTCGTTGTTGCAATTGTTGAAGTTGTTGTTTTTTCAAAGCTTGTTGAAGAAGTTGCTGTTGCTGAGCTGCAGTTAGTGTTTGAGTTACAATCTGTTGTGGCACAGGCCCACGAATATCTGTTGCTGCTTTCATTGTTTGCACTGTTACAATGCCTGATACTGAGTCTTCTATCATATTGATAAAAAACAATGTAAATGAGCCATTAACAGTTCAAGAAAAACAAACAAACAAAAAATACAAACTTAGCTTGTACTGTTACAATCTACAATATAAACTTAGTTTGTACGGTTATAATATGCAAAAAAAAAATTAAAAAAAAGTTTTTTTTTGTACTTTTTCAATACTTGATTTTGAGTCTTCTATCATACAGATAAAAAACAATGTAAATGATCCATTAATAGTTCAAGAAAAACAGTCAAAAAAAATAAACTTAGTTTTGAAAAGTCAGATTTTTATAATCAGAATTATTTATTATAAATACTAATATCTAACCAGGTTGCATTCCAGTAGCTACAACAGTCAATTGCTTTGAAACTTGCGTTTGTGGTTGAAGCTGCTGTTGGACAAGTTTTAATTGTTGTTTGTTTTGCTGCTGCAAACGCTGCTGTTGTTGAATCTTAAGCAGCTGTTGTTGTTGTTGTTGCTGCTGTTGCTGAGCTTTTTGTCTTAATATAGCAATCTGTTGTTGGGTAAGAGCTTTTCCTTGGATAAATGGTTGTGTCGTAATCAATGCTATTTTTTTTAAATAAAAAATTCAGATTTAATGAAAGTAATAACTTATGTAAGCCATACTCTGAGAATTTATAAAATACATCACTTGAATAGTAATTACAACATTTTATATATAATGTAGAGAAACATTTGAACAGTTATTTAACTATTAAATAGTAAGAAGAAGATAATCATGGCTCTGGGTTTTGAGTTTTCAAAAAAATGAAAGCCAAATATCATACTGATTTAGGGAGAACACATAAGAGAGTGCTGCTACATTGACCAGTTTATACTCTCCCAATCTAAACTCTTAGTCAATTTAGTAGCACTCACTTAAATGTTCTCTTTAAATTAGTTGATGTAGCAGTCCCTCCTTTACATGTTCACCTCAAAACAGTATGTCTGATCTGCTTTTTTTTGAAATCTTTAAACCATGTTTTGAGCCATGCTATCTTCTGCTTACCCTATTACATAACCATGTAAATGATTATATAATAATGACATAATTAAATTTAACAGTAACTAATAAACTATTAATAACATTAAATAACAAGACTGGCTATTAAATCACCTGGTGTACCCACAGACGTTGCAATAGCAGTTCCCCTTTGAACTTGAGCAACAAGAGTTGGTGCAATTATTGATGATGAGATAGTCGCAACTGTTTGAATTTTACTTACTGAAATACCAGAAACACTTTGATGACCTGATGTTAAAATTCTAGCTGCTGTGCCAATTGACGACTACAAAGCAAAAAACAAAATATATCAGCTTAATATCACAAATTTTATTACCACATTATAACAAGATAACAGTACAAATTCATTACACTTTTATAGCAATGTAACATCACTAATTATTATAGATTACCTCCTCTTATTACATAACATGATAAAAATGAAATAGTCAAATTTTAAAGCTAATCACTTGAGTAATTTAATGTTTTCTTTAAAATAAGACAAATTATACTTTAAAGCTTTAAAGAAGGAACAGAATGTCTTTAAAGAAGGAACAGAATGTCTTTGAAAAATATTTTCAAAATATATTTGAAAAAATTTACTCTTCGGTTTTATAATCATAATTTCTATTCAGGAGATTTAATTTTTAGTCTTTTTTAATACTTTTAGTATCAGGTTTAATTAAATCGACAATTCCATGTGAAAACATTCAAATTTTTTATATGCATTCTGAGACCGTAAGTGATTTTTACACTAAAGATTTTAATAAGCTATAAAATAAAATTGACTTTAGTTAACTTAATTGTTCCTTAAGTTGTTGCTGACTTGCTTTTTCTGTTTTCTTGGTCATTTTATAATATAAAAATTGTATTAAATTTTTATTACAACCAGGGCCAACGAAATGGGTTTTGAAGTAGAAGGGTACCATTGTCAATTTCTAAAAAAAGTCCCCTATATCTAGAACTTTCTAGATATGGGGGAGGGGGGGGGGTTATTATTCATTAAAACTAATTTTAATGAATAACAAACAGTTTTTTTTAATTGACCAATGGCCAACAATTGGTTGAGACATTTATTGGTAAAAAAATATCAATATTGAATTAAGTTGTTTACCATCACTATCTGCATTTCATTAATTTATCACTTTTCTGTTGAAATTATATTTAGAGTTGTAAAGGATGTTGAAAACAAAGGAGATTATGATTATAAAACATACTGGTCACTTGCACTCAAAATTTAGCATAATAAACTTGTTAAACTCTTTTAATTAATAGACTAATTATGTTTTTGTCCAGATAAAGGGAGATCGGAAAAGAAAGGAGAGGTAGAAGAAAGAGGGTATCAATAAACAGGATAGAAATTTTTATTTTTATTTTTATAAGCAAGTTTGTATTTTATAATTTTTAAGACCTAAACCGGTCTTAAAAATTAACAAATAATAATTGAAATTTTTTTTTTTAAGTTTTGAGACTTTTTTTTTTTTTGATATATTTTAAAAGGACTCCGGCTTTGTATCTATATTTTTTCCTGGTCTCTAGTGACCAGAAGCTCTGAACATGTTGGTTGACTTATGATATGCAAAAATAAAAATATTCAAAAAATAAAAATTTTAAGATTTAATGAGCTAATAGTTTTAAGGCCCAGAGTCCAAGAATCCTGCTATCCTGAGGATAGCAGGATTTGGACAGAGTCCAAGAATCCTTGCTGCTATTATATCTAAGGACTTCAAAAACTAAAAGCTTTAACTTCTTTCCCATCAGAAGTCCATAAGCTTTTTAAGACTTTTAGAACTCCTGAATACCAAAAACTAGGGAGAAGTAATCTTTTTGTGACTTTTGAACCAGAAACTTTTCTTTTTGGGACTCTGCATTCCTGAGAAAAATTTAATAAACAGGGAGAGGGGGTCTTAATAAGCTCAGGGTGGGTGGGAAAATTTTCTGAAAATTATTAAACATCAACTGTGTATTAAGCACATAAGAGTATTTATACTTTTTATAAGTAGCAAATTTAAGAAAATTTGACCATGTTTTTTTTTGTTATTGTTGAAAATAAGATCACTCTCAAGTTCTTTGTAACAACAAAGAACTGGAGAGTGATCTTGCACAACTCTCTTTTTTGGTAGTTTACGATGTGTTTTTTTTTCATGAACTAAATGATTGTAAAATTGAAAACAGAGGGTATGGCATTGGGACACAAATGCTGTATTTCACATCCAAGGCGTATTATAAAATCTTCTCTAATAAAATGCTCACTAGAGATATGATGTTATTTTAGGAACAAACTCATTTCAGTGCCACTAGCCTTAAAAAAGTTAAAAAAGATTTGTTTATTTTTAAATATTTAAAGTTGTTTTATTGAATAAATTTAACTAAATTTGCTAAAGCAAGTTTAAATTTTTATTATTATAAAACATTAATTACCTGGGTTGTCTAAAAAATGAGTCCAAATAAGTATGGAGTAGCATTTTTATTTTTTACTATTCAAAAACATGACCTTTTTTTTTTTTTTAACGCACACCAAAAAAATTGTAAAAAAATGTATTAAATGTATGTAAATTGTACATAATTAGACTAATAACTAATAATAAATGCAAAACAAAAAACATACTGGTGTCAGCTGACCTATGGAAACAGTATTTTGATTCAGGTTTTGCATTTTGCAACTAATTGTAGCATATGATGTAGAAGTTGTGTTTAATAAAACACTAGCACTCGAAACAACTGTTGGAACAATCAAAGTGTTGCCACCAACTAGTGATGTTGAAGTAAAAACCAAATTTCCTAATAAATAAATAATTTGAAATATATATAAACAATCAAACTAAATACCATATATAAATATCACATAAGCATATCAAACTAGATGCAACCCCTCTTAACAAAATAAATTCAATATACTAAGCTATTACAACAACTACATCTATCACTATAGTCTACATATATTAATTTAAATATATCATACCAACTATCTTGGCAACCCCATCTTTCTATCTTAAACAAAGTAACTTCATTTAAAGATTAACAAAGTTTTTCGAACACAAATTATTAAGTTAAACAGAAAACACATTTGAGAATATTCTCACGTTTTTAAAAAATACCCTACTTAATATTACTTTACAAACCTTCCAAGGCCATGTAGTTACTACTAAATTTACCATATTCTTACCACTGAATTTAATCTAAAGATGAGGTTAAGACATGCATCCCCTACCAACCAAAATATTTATTAAAAAAATTCCATTTCACCCTACAACACCCCTATAAATTATAAAACTTCATTATGTAACAAAATTGCTTTTTAGCACTAGTAAGGCGCAATTACTATTTAATCTAATTACCACACTTCTGGTAGTATTAGGCTCAACTTATTTCTCCCTGCAGTGACCTTACTTGTCAAGGAGCGCACTTTAGATTTTAAGATTTAGAAGAAGGTAGTAATTACCCTTTAAAAATAAACTTATTATTATTATATGGCCTCCTTAAATGAGGTAAGAATGTTAGAAGCATTTATTTGGTGGTAAAGTAATTTCTAGTACTTTTAATTTAATTGTTTTTTTTTTAATTCTGCTAAATAATTTTTAGCAAATTTGAAAAAAATTTCAAATAAACCTTTTAGATTTTTTTTTTTACTTGCGAAATAATATTTCAGACAAATATTATGCTTAAAATTTTGTCCAAAACTGGAAAAGCTTGCTCACTTGTAATTACTAGCTTTTTATTTTGAACATTTAGTTTAATCTAAGTATAACAATCAGGACTGATTTAAATAATGTTACAATTTTTGGCAGTTATAAACATCATTTCCAAATCTTTGGTTCTTGCAACTCTAATTAATAAGTATTTTAACTCAAGTCAAATAATAAGAGCTACTACTCTTATTAAGAAAACATTGTGAAACATAAAAATACAGACAACAGTTAACTCTTTCGAACCGAAACTGGTCGTAATAAATCAATAATTAAAAGTTTTTTTTAGCAGAGCCATTAATCAAAACTACTTGATTTTATGATTTAAAGGATAACTTTATGCTCAGTTTCAAAATTAGCCGTAATAAACTAACTTTCAAAGCTCCGTAATAGAAATAAGGGGTCCATAAATTACATTACGCTTTAGAGATAGGAGGAGGGGGGGGGGAGAAGGAGGAGGGAGAAGTTAGTGGTTTTATTGACAACTCATACGTAACTTGTTACTAAAGTGTTACGATGTTGTGACGAGGAAAGGGAGGGATCTCAATTAGTTTGATTTTGATTAAAAATTTTGTGTTTTTTTTTATTATAAATTTTTTTTTTTCAAAATTCACGTGATTATAATATCTGCTATCACTGATATTTTAATTTTTTTTTAAAGATTTATAATGTCTATGAGTTTATCTTTAAAAAAATCTACAGTTTTGGAACAAGCAAGTTTGATGTTTTTTATGGTACAAAACTGTTTTTTGTGGTATTATATTTAGTTTAATTTTTGTGGTCCTGGCTAATTTGTTGATAATTTTTGCTATCTTACAGATTTTTAAGTGCTTGAGCACTCTATTTTTTATCTATTTTCTTTACAGAATACACCACGAGTAGTTTACAGAATGCACCACTAGTAGTTTTAAGTCTTGATAAGTTTTATATTAACATTATTCAAGACATTATTATTTAAGACATAAAGCCAGATTTTTTTTTTTGTAAAAAAAAAATAAATAAAAAATTCGCAAAAGTCAAATGATCTTTGTATCCGCCATTATTAGTATTTCATTTTTTTTAAAACACAATCTCTGTTTATTTATCTTTTTGAAAATGTATAGTTATGGGGTGTAAACATGGTGCCTTTTATCCCTAATATATAACTTTTGGTATAGTATGTATATTTTTACTGTTTATAAATATTATATATAGGTGCGAAAGAGTTAAAGAACAAGAAGTTTTAGCACTTATCTCATTCCTTAGGCTGAAAACAATATTTTTCAAATGATTTATGAAGGTTAAAAATAAATTCAGAAACAAACAAAAAACTAACAAGACTGAGCAGTAACTTTAGCAAATATGACGAAATCAGTGTTAAAGTAATAATAAATTAGTTTTAAATTAAAGATTTATTTTATAAAACATTTATTGAATAAAAAATATTTAACATTTTTTAAAACACAAGCTGTTAAGTGTTTTTAAAATTGACCATTAATTTGAAAATATAAACAAACAAAAAAAAAAAATCAAACAGCTTTTAGTTTGCAATAGACAAATAACAAAGACAACAAATCAATAAATAAAAATCAATAAAAAATACCTCTTATATTTCCTGAATTGGATGCAACACCAACTGCAGTTACTTTTACCAAATGACCAACCTAAATTATATTTTAAAATAAACACCTTTCAAGCCAGTACTTTAAAAAACTGCAACTTTATTTCATAACAACATTGCATAAAAATTTATAAAAGAACTATTTGAAAATTGCAATATTTTCTCAAAAAAATTAATTAATTTAAATGATGTTTTTTAAATTGATGATGATTTATCTAAAATCAATAAAGTGCGCAAATTCTTATAAATTTTGTATGCGTTATAGATTTTATTTTTTAACACATTTTAAAAAACAGGTAAAATTAGAACCTCACCATGTCTCTAATAAACCAGTATTCAACTTGCAATATTTTTTTAAAGGGGGCCCTAGGCAGACATGGATGTGGAGGCTCCCCCCCCACCCACATGTATATATTTATTATCTTCGATTGCAACAAAAGTTTATTTTTTCAAATTAAATGATCGGATTATGTAAAAGCAAATAGCAAAAAAAAGTAACCCTATCAATTGTAGCAACCACATTGAGGTAAACAAAAATTATAACAATAAAACTCTTAATTCATTAGAATTGTTTTGAATAGAGTCAATATAAAACTGAAAATTTAAAAATAAATCCCTGAATATGTTAAAAATAAACTGCCTTGAGAATTTCAACAAAAACCAGCAAAATGTTAAAAAAACATATTGTGATTGATGCTTTATTTGTTGATGATGACACAAATACTGAAGATGCAATGAATTAAGCAAAAATATACTCAATAACATTTGTGGTTTGCATAATGACTTTGATTAGTGGTATGTTATCAGACAGTGACAAACCCAGAGTTTATTTGGGTATACTGCTTTTTTTTTTTGTGCGATGTTGAGATTACTGCCCCCTCCTTCTCCCCTAGTTAAAACTGCTGCCGCAACAATGATTTTTAATCATCAGTTTAACCATTTATGATTATCTATTTTAATTTTATCTGAAGATAAAAAGTTGATTTAAAGGCATTTCTTTGAATACATGAATTAACCTTTAACTTTAGCTACATTAAGAAAACTATTTTACTTGAGAACTTAACCACATTATTTGTAAATAATTATTGAAAATTGTTCAAAGTATTTTAAACATTTCTTAACAGTATTTTAGTAAATTTAATATTAGCAGTTATGATTGTTTTAAATATTTAGTAATTAAATGTTTAAATACTTTAAACAGTTTTTAATCAATATTTACATTACATAATATATCTACATATATTAGAAATCGCATATTTGTGAAATTAAAAAAATAGTTTTTTCTTCAATTCAAATAAATATTTGAATAAAAAACATAAACATTTAATAAACTTATTTACTATTATTTTAATTTTAAAAATTTAATTTAAATATCAGCAAATCTATTTATTTAACTTTTAATAAAGGGTAATAATTTTAAAAGTGATTTTATGGCGCAATTTAGATAAAAGATAATTAAAGAAGAGATAATTAAGGTAAACGTAATTTAAAAAATGATATAGTTTTTTTTTAATTAAAAAATATTGTATTTTAAAATGTTTTATTTATTTATTAATTCATAATTTAAAAAAATTACGTTTAATAAAAAAGTTACATTTACTATGGATTTTTTTAAACATTAATGACATTATTAAGGTCTTAAAGTATAAAAGATAAAACTTTTATTAAATTATTGTAATCGTTTGTTTTTAATATTAGTCAAAAAGAATATGGAAAAGAAACAAAACTTTCTGAAAAAGTTTACGCTTCGTTTTTTCATTTTCTTCATGTAAACTAAAGTAGAAAGCTAAAGTTCATTCATTCAAAATATAAATTTGTACAATAGTTATTAAGAATTTTTTAATTTTATTCATTTAATATCAAAAGCAGTTTACCCTTAAATGGCAACAAACTAAAGTTAATTTTACTATGAATGGATATTTTAAAATATGTTCCATTTTCCGAAAAAGTAAACATTTTATACATTCAATTGTTATAAAATTTTATAACAAGTTTTTAAAATTAAGTTTTGTAACAACATTCGTTTTTTTAAAACATTCAGTTAGTAACTGAAAGACGTCACATAATTACATGAAAAAAGCTATTGCTTTTTAAATCATTTTATTGTCCTGAAGAAGAAGAAAGTAGCTAAAATAAACTGAAAATTATTTATATATTATTGCATTTAAAACAGAAAAAAAATTTTTTACTTTTAATTAAAAAGCAAAAGAAAAATTAAAAGATAATCTAATTTTTGGGTGCCCATACCGCTCCAGCAGCACTAAAACAGATCTGGGTTCATCCTTGTCAGAATGATCATTTGTGATACAACTGCAGTAAACAGTGGATTTAAAGGTGCACCACCTTCAGTAGGCTTTAAAATCATCAAATAAGGATATTTTTATTATTCCACAATATTGGATGCCATTATAAACAGTAAATCTACATTTCTAGACATCAACTATTTTTTTATTGAAGAATTATTGACACACTACACCCTATTTTATCCACAGTAAGGGATGATGATATAAAAGTTTTATGAGAACTTAGACATTAATACAAATATTATATGGCACAAAGACATTTTGAAAAAAAAATGCATTTTAAAACCTCATCTGAGTAATGCCTGAACTCCAGAACCATATTAAAATTGGTTGCTTTCATTCTAATCCCACAGTACAAACCAATTATTTGAAACACAAGATAACAGAAACATGAACAAACATTTGGTTTTTGGAAAACACTTTTCCGAATATTATAAAACACATAAACTGCCAACAAAAAAACACAAAAATACAAATCAAAAGGTTCCCACTCTACACTATTTATAGAATTGATATGAACTAATGATTTCTTTAAAAAATTTTGTTAGACGTATAAATAACATATTTGATTTAAATTTTATTAAATCATAGGGAATAATAATAATAATAATAATAATAATAATGCATTACATATAAATGCATGTTTAGATTAGAATATATGGTTACTAGTTTTGCTTATCTTTATAGCATAAAGCTTTTTCAGAAAGAAAAAAAAAACAGAAAATAATGAAAGAAAAGATTGTTGCCTAATGCCAAACCCTCAGTCAATGTAGCAACACTCCTTGGCTGCAGCAGTCTAAAAGATAATTGATTTATGTACTGAAGCATTTTTTTAAAGCCCCTGGAAGCAAACTATTTCAGTGTGACATCACAGGGCTTATCTAAACACACATTTATTGCTCTATATATACACATATAAAAATGTTATAGGTTAGGCACCTATGTGTTAAACGAATTTCTATAATGCCATTTTTAATTTAAATATGATGTAACTGAAGTGATAAGACAATTTTTAAAACTGGGTACTGGGTCCTAGTG
Organism: Hydra vulgaris; assembly: GCF_022113875.1. NCBI lineage: Eukaryota > Metazoa > Cnidaria > Hydrozoa > Anthoathecata > Hydridae > Hydra > Hydra vulgaris. The sequence goes on from NC_061165.1 coordinate 32,531,023, forward strand.
TAAACCTATTTACAGATAAAGACAGAGAGTTTTAACTGTCTACCATTAAGAAGAGTACTTTCCAAGGTTCTTCTAAAATAAAATTAAAAAACACAACAAAATTAAAATTAAATGTACAAATATTACTAACTGTTGATACTGAAGTTTGAGTAGTTCTAGTAGATAATGCAATTGATGATGGTATACTTGCCATAGAGGTTTGACTCAACTGTACCTGCTGTGCCTGTAATATAAACATAAAATTTTATATATTTAAAAGATCTTGAACTAGTAAAAAGAAAAATATAACTATTAAATCTTAAAATTAATTCTATAAAAAAAAATCATACCGCAAGAACTCTTGCTTTTTCTTTAGCAATACGTTCAGCTCTCATACTAGCAAGATCTTTTGGATTTAACGGTTTTTCAACAGATGACACTCCATTAGAAATAAAACTTTGAATAGTGCGTGTTCTAAGTCAATGCTTTAAAAATGTCAACTTGCACAAACATAACTATTAACTCATTATATATATATACATATATATATATATATATATATATATATATATATATATATATATATATATATATATATATATATATATATATATATATATATATATATATATATATATATATATATATATATATATATATATATATATATATATATATATATTGCACATTTAAACACAGTAAGAGAACTTAAATACACTAAAGAGTATATATTTTTAAATCCACTGTAGTAAGTTTTAAATTCTAATACACTCACGATTGCTTAATGACTGGTTTCCGTTTCAATGTTGCTTTTTTAATCTGATCGAATCTATTGTAATGCATACCAAATACACTTTTTCCATTGTCACTTGTGAACTGCGGATAAGTTTTTGGCTGAGGTTGAGGAGTGGGTGGAACCTAAACCATAAAACATTAAAAAAATAAAAAATAAATTAAAAAAATATTAAAAACCTGTTTTTAAAATAACAAATAGAAACTTGCTTTAGATAATGGCACAGGTGGTGACAATTTTTTATTTTTCTTTTGCTTTTGTTCATTTGTTTCATTTGTAATCATAAGCTATAAAACAAAAAAATTATTTAAAAATTATTATTTTTAAATTAAGAAAAAGCAAAAAATAGTTATTTTCCTCTCGAAAATCAGCGCTTTTAAACAAACCTTTTTGTATTTTTATATTGCTTTATTTTTTATTAAACTTTTGAGGCATTTTATTATATTTATTATAATAGCGTGTTAAAGATTTAGCTTGACTTAATTGAGTTCTTCACTTCTTCACTTAAATAAGTTCTGATGTCTAAGCTTTTCTATTCAAGTTAATGCAAGGAAATTGTATTTTCTTAATAAAATTTTCAAACTAAGTTGTTTTTTTTCTTCTTTCCTTTGACATCACCAAAAATAAAATAGAAAATCCATTTTTTTCTTTTCTTTTTTTTCTTAACCTTTCAAATGTTAATGAATTCTAATTATCAAACTATTATCAAAATCTCTAAAACTGTTACCTCATTTATCATCAGAATCCCCCTATCATCGTATATCTTACAACTACCTTAAAGCTGACTGGGACTCTTTCCATGATTTTCTTGGTGATGGCCCTTAGGTAGAAATTTTTTGTCTTCCTGTTGACAAATGTGCTTCTTACATAACTTCGTGGATTCAGGCTGGCATGGAATCCTTTATTCCCTCTCAACGATTCTAGGTCAAGTCTCAGTCTTCTCCATGGTTTTCCTCACACTGTGCTGCTGCAATTGCCAATCGAAACCATTACTTCCATATCTATCTGCAAAACAATTTCCCAGAAAACAGTCGTCTGTTTATTACTGCTAGGAACCATTGTCGGACTACACACATTTAATATATGTAATAAATAATCGTTTCAAGTCCGCTGTTCTCAGGCCATGAAACCTTGAATTTCATCACAAAAATTAGCCTCTTGTCACTTCTGGAGAGTCTTTAATAGTATTAATAATAAGGGCAAGTCTGTAATTCCACCTCTTTTGTATGGTTTAGACTTTGTCACCTCACCTAAATATAAAGCTGAATTGTTTGCTAAGAACTTTTAATCAATATCTACTAGTTGCGTTCAACCTGATATAGCCACCAAACAGGTTGATCCATTGCTTGACATTCATATCACTCCAGCTTCTGTATCTCAAGTGATTTCCTACTTAGACTCTCCTAAAGCTTATGGCCCAGACAACATACTTGTTAAAGTCTTGCAGAAGTGTTTTCCGAAGCTGTCATCTATCCTTTCAAAACTATTCAACAAGTGCTTATCAGAGTCTTGTTTTCCAGCCTGCTGGAAAGCAGCTTCTGTTATCCCTATTTTTAAAAATTCTGGAGAGCGATCTGATTCGTCAAACTACCATTCCATTAGTCTTCTTCCTATCATAAGCAAGGTTTTTGAATCTTTAATTAACAAACACTTAATCTCTCATCTTGAAACTAATAACTTACTTTCTGATCATCAATATGGATTTTGTGCTTCTCGTTCTACAGCTGATTTGCAAACAAGTAAGAACTGATAGACTTAATCATGCATTAAATAGACGCAGAGAGGTTAACGCTATTGCTCTTGAAATTCCTAAAGCTTTTGATAAAGTTTGGCATTCTGGCCTTTCCCATAATCTTTCTTCTTACGGTGTATCTGGAAACATCTTTAAGATTATTGAATCCCTCCTTTCCAATCATAGTATAACAGTTGTCCACGATGGACAGCACTTTCTTCTTATTCTGTAACCTCAGGGGTTCCTCAAGGTTCAATCCTTGGCCCTATACTCTTTTTTTATTTACATTAACAATCTCCCAGATATTCTCACATCTAAGGTGGCATTGTTCGCTGATGATACTACCATTTATTCTTGTCATGATAAGAAGCCTCTGATTACTTGGAAGGGGCATTTGAGCTTGAAAAGGATCTCACTTCTGCTAAAGCATGGGGCTCACAGTGGCTGGTGAACTTTAATTCAGATAAAACTCAATTTTTTTCTGCCAATCGTTATCGCGATAATTTAGACCTTCCTATATTTATGAACGGTAATGTACTCGATGAGTCATCTACCCTTCATCTTCTAGAATTAACTCTTACTTCTGATCTTTTTTGGAAACCATATATAAATTTGTTGCAAAATTAGCAAAATCTGCTATAGCTGCATCTCTTTATCGAGCTCGACACTTTCTTATTCTGGATTCTATTCTCTATCTTTAGAAATCTCAAATCCAACCTTCTATGGAATACTGTTGCTATATCTGGGGCGGATCTTCTAATGATGCACTTTCTCTTTTAGACAAGGTGCAAAAACGCATTGTAAACATAGTTGGACCTGCTCTTGCAGCCAACTTTCAACCATTATCACATCGTCGTAATGTTGCTTCTCTTTCTACAAATACTATAATGGGCACTGCTCTAAAGAGCTAGCGTCTTTTGTACTATCTATTATAATTCATTCTTGTGTTACTCGTCATTTAATTAAATCTCATCCTTTTTCTGTTACTGTTCCTAATTGCTCCAAAAACTCTTACTTGTCTAGTTTTTTTCCCTCGAACATCAGTTCTTTGGAATTTGCTTCCTTCATCTTGTTTTCCTGATTCATATAATTTACAATCTTTTAAGTCGTCCGTCAATCGTTATCTTGCTCTACAGTCTTCATCCTTTCTCTTCCAGTAACTTTCAACACTAATTAGTGGATGCTTGCAGCCTTGTTGGAAGCGAAGATGTTTATTAAATAAATTTCGAAATTAAAAACAATATTTTTAATTTCGAAATTAAAGATGATTTTTAAATATATTATACAAACTCGATGCAGTAAAATATTAGGCCAGATCAATGAATGATTAATAATGAATAATAAGATGTTCTGAAATGAAATAGCTCATATGGCCTAGATTTTTTAGACAAAAGATGTAATGACCTAAATTAACCTATTAGACATGTAATAACGATAAGATAATATTTAATACTTAAAATAGTATTAAATAATAATAACATAATTAAAATGTTAGGTTAGAAAAGTAGTAAATCAAATTTAAAATATTAGTTCTAGATTAATTACTTCTAGATAAATAATCTAAAGATTAATAGGCTAATTTAATAGTAGTAGTAGTAGTAGTAGTAGTAGTAGTAGTAGTAGTAGTAGTAGTAGTAGTAGTAGTAGTAGTATTGCTTCACTTTTGTTCTTAAAGTAGTTTTAATTAGTTACTAGGCTTTTCTGAACATGAAAAGCGCGTTTTCATGTTCATGAAAAGCGCGTTTTCAAAGAGCAACTAAGCACGTTAAAACTTTATACTTTTTTGAATTTAACTATTACTTATTAGTTTAAAAATATTAGTTAAATTATAAAAAAAAGTATAGAAAATAGTTTAGCAAACTATATTACATTTTTATTAGATAAAAAGTAGAAACTCTTTTTACTTTTTAAAATCGTTTATATTTTGTTTGTATTAGCTTCTCTTTTATCTTTATTTATGGCTTTTTTTTGGCAGTTTTGTTTTTATTGAGCTTATTTTTAACTTTTTAAAAATTAAGTAGGGGTATGGATGAGGCCTAACAATTTTTTATGCACTTTTTTGCTCTAAAAGAGTTATTCTATTACTTTATCATAAAATTGTTTATTACTACTTTTAAATTTATTTATTTAAAAAAAAAAAGTTTTAAGAAGTACTAAATTAATATAATTCAATATAATTAATAAAATAATTTCTTGCTTATTTTATTATGCTGATTATAACTTTATTGACATTTCTGTAATGCAATTACCAATTTTTTATTCTTTTTTTGAAATTTTAGAAAAATAAACTAAAGTTTTGAGCCAACACAGACATTTTGTTGTTTGTAAAAAATTTTGTTATGAGGACTGCAGTTTCTATATAAGTTTTTTTGTTCTTTATTCAATAAGTATTTGATTTAAATTAAATACGATTATTATTTGATATTTTTTAAATTATGTCATGTCGTTTTTAAATTTTTTGTTTGCAATTATACAAGTTATACATGTTTATAGTTTGCATATATGTTAATATATTATGTTCAAAGTTAAAAAGTATGACTAAGTGGATAGAATTTCTGAACAAGTAAGCTGTGATTCAATTCCTATCACTGGTGACTTTTTTTTAAATTTACTTTGATTATTTTAAAATACAAAATACTTTTCAGTTTTATAGAGATTATATACAAACATATGTAATGATATTATACACTTTTACAAACAAAAAGATTTTAAGAAAGCTAAAATTTCATAAAACATCAAAAAAACATCATCAGGAGAAAAAATTTGTTGTGTATGTGTCATGATTAAGATACTTATGTTATTAATGAGCTCATGTAACTAGTCCTAATAAACTGCGGATGGTCTGAAAAAAAAGTTGTTCGAAACTTTAAAAGAAAAAACTTAATAAGAAAGTCCTGCTGCTCAGGAAGTTGCTACTGTGGAGGCAAAAAAAAATAAATAAATAAATAAAAAACCTGTGGCTAAAACTTTAAAACTTTCTTTTGACAATTAAAAGTTTATTTGCTACATTTACTTTTTTACTATAAATATATACTATAACTGTTTTTCAAAACGCCTTAATATGCTTATTATGTATTTCAAGAAAAACGCAATTAAAAAAAATTGTTAGGAGAAACTCTTTATAAAACGTTTTTTAAAACGAATAATTTTTATGAATTTTTTCAGAACTCTTGAAAAATATGTATTCAATAATGTTTGTAGACATCTCAACTAGCTTATTTTGTAAAAAAAGTCAAAATTGATTTTTTTTTTACTTCCAGGCTCAGGCATTTTGAAAAACGGCTACAGTATAGATGATACAATAAATCTGTTGAAATTAAATGATTTTACGCAAAATTTAAAAGCTTCTCACAAAAGCCATTAAACCAAAAAAATTAAAAGTAATTTCAGTTCAGTGCTCTTAAAAACTATAAGTATAATGTATTGGTGTTTGCAAAGAAACACTATATAAATCATTTTTTAATTTTAATATAAACTAATTTTCTTTTTAAACTTTGTTGCGCCTAATCATCCCTATATAAACAAGAAAAACATACTAAAAAAAAAGTCTTATTTAAATTTTTTAAAAAAACTTCTATTTAATTTAAATATAAAATATTAAATATAAAATTTAAACTTCTATTAAATATATTTTTATGAAATATATTCTAATAAAGACAAAAACTATTTATTACTACTGTAACAATTACAATCTCTTATCTGTGAAATGATGTCTGTACCAGTTTAATATTATTCTTTAGTTTGTAATCATAATCATAAAAATGAACTTTTTTTTTATGACTATGTTTTAGTGGTCTAAGATCTTCTTAGTTCCATTTGTATAGCGTTACGTGCAAATGTCTGTAAGATTAAGCGTCTTTAGCATATGTTGAGTTTGCAGGCGCGTATAATATATATATCGCATATAATATATATATATTATATGCGATATATATATATATATATATATATATATATATATATATATATATATATATATATATATATATATATATATATATATATATATATAATGAGAAAACGTTTTGCTATAAATATATAAGCAAGATTTAAAAAATTTCAAAATTTATTACGCAAAAAGGAGGTCTTAAACTCCCCAAAACAACACTGATGACAGCACACTTAACCACTGAGCTATCAATGAAATGCATTTAAAAGGAAAAAAAAACCTAATTATAAGTCTCTTATAAGCTCTACATATGCGGAAAAGGTGCACATGTTAATTTTTTTGCTCTTAAAGTTTTTTTTAATAAAATGTATTGAAGTAAATAAGGAATAGGTATAGAAATAATTGGTGTGGAATAGGTATGTATAGAAATGGTAGGTTTGGTAAAGACCCATATTTTACCAATTAGAAAAGCTAGGATATACAGGGGTGGGACCGCAAAATGTGAACGTTTTTGTTTTATTATAACTATTTTCTTGTTAGATGTAGTTGTACTCTCTCACTCATCAGAAAGTGTCTAAAGAGTTGTTAAATATGAACTATTTTAAATAAGAATGTCCAACCATTGGACATTCTTATTTAAAATAGTTCATATTTAACAGAAAGTTAATTATTACAATCAGAAAAGTGTTCACATTTTGCGTCCCACCCCTGTATAAGGAAAAAGTATAAAAAAGTTCAGTTTGGAATAGACTTAAAAAGACCCGTATTTTTATGGGTCCGATCTCAGCTAGTATTAATAACTAGTCCAGTCAACATTTAAAGTTCAATATTGCATATGTCATTTTTAAGCATTCTTAAGAACTAGGCAACTTAGCTAAGCAAGTTTTGTTTTATTTTTTAGTGTTAATTTGAGTAAGTTTAATATTATGTTTTATTTTACATTAGATATATATTATATATATATATACATATATATATATATATATATATATATATATATATATATATATATATATATATATATATATATATATATATATATATATATATATATATATATATATATGTATATTTAAAATGGAAAAATATATATATTATCTTTAAGAAAAAATAACAAAGAAAATAAAAAATTAATCAATTCCTGCTGGAAGTAATTGAAAAAAATGGTGCTTATCCATATTTCATTGTTTAAAGTGTTTATGCTTCTTTTTAAAGGTATTGTGTGTGTATATATATATATATATATATACAAACACACACACACATATATATACATACACACACACACACACACACACACATATATATATATATATATATATATATATATATATATATATATATATATATATACATATATATATATATATATATATATATATATATATATATATATATATATATATATATATATATATATATATATATATATATATATATATATATATATATATATATATATATATATCACTTTAGAGTAACATATAATATATAAAATAAAAGTAAAATAAAGTAAAATATAAAATATAAATTCTGACTGACATTGCTTTATTTTTTATGCAAAATTCTGCATTTATTATTTTTGTGCATTAAGATTGTGCATGAAGGTAAAAATAGTTTTGTACATTTTAATCTAGATTTTTTGTTAAATTAAAAATAATGTTAAAAAAATGTTGTTTTATATTTTTAATAAATGACTTATGTATATAAACTTATAAAAAGATATGCAACAAATCTTATGTCGATAAATAATAAGATAATATATAGTCTTTGATTATAAAAGATCACAATTCATAAAATTCTTTTACATTCATTTATTATTCAGTTTTGACAGTAGTATTACCGGTAATATGTTTTATGATAACAGTGAAATCAAAATAGATTATATTAGGCTTAAAGAAGTTATAAGTGTAAATGGTAATAGGTGAGTTGAAAATAATTGTTTTCAAACGAAAGAGATAGGCATGATGAAATTAATTGTCATTAAAATGTAAGAAACTCGGCTCGACAAGCAGAAATCTTACTTGCCAGAATTCAGTGTCAAGTGGTGTTAATGTCTGTTGATTTTACATTAGACGCTTTAGAAAGAAAAGTATGAATTTTACTATTTATAGTAACACTTAATAACAGTTTTAAATTTAAATGATTTTAAATTTTTTTATAATTTCAAAAATTATTATGTTCTTTTTTTTTTTTCAGTTGCCTTTGTCATCACTTGATTATTTTGCTTACTGTTGAAAAATGGTTTTAATTATGGAAATTTAATAAATGAAGTTTACTCTATCATTAGTCAACAGTTGGAGAGAAGCAAGAACTTAATTAAGAAATAAAAATGAGAAGCTAAAACTTAATTAAGAATTGAAAATTAATTTTTAGTTAAGATAAAAATCATTTTGTTTACTTGTAAAGTAAAAAAAATGTTTACTTTACAAGTACTAGCAACTTGTAAATATATTTCTTATACATGGTCATTATCAATTGTGTTATTAAGAAATAAGAGCTCAGTAATTGCATAAATTTTATCAATTCTCCCTGTACTAATTCTCATTTAAGTCTCATCTAAAAGAGAAAGAGAGAGCGAAAATAAGAGTGTTTTCGAAGCAGCATGTTAAAAAAAGTAAAAAAGACATGCAATAAATAATAGTAAGAATCAACTAGTAATAAGTTATAGAATTTTATGTTCATTTAAAAAGTTAGAGAATAAAACTTCCACATGTTTACCTTTCCTTCTTCTCTTGGAACAATTACATTTTGATAACGATCTCGGCACTAAAAATAAAAATAAAAAACAGCTCACTACAAATGAAACTTTCTCAGTACTTTTTATTATATATGTGTATCTGTGCATGTATGTTGATATATATATATATATATATATATATATATATATATATATATATATATATATATATATATATATATATATATATATATATATATATATACACAGTATTGGCCAAAAGTTTGAATCCACCTCTGAATTTGAATACACAAAAACACAAAATATACAGCACAAATAGATTAAAAGTATGAGTCAAGCAATTTTTCTAACAATCAATAGTATAACAATATAAACAAATTACAAATAAACAATGCAAAAAATTTTCAGTTTTAGCCAAAAATTGAGGTGGATTCAAACTTTTGGCCAATACTGTATATATATATATATATATATATATATATATATATATATATATATCAGTAGCTAGAGCAGGTCCAATAACATTTACACTGAGATTTTGGACCTTGTCAAAAAGAAGGAGTCTCATAAAAAAAACTAGCCTAAATATGACAAAACTCCATACAAAAATAAATAAGAGATTTATAGAGATCAATAATGGAATCAGAAAAATAAAAAAATGGCAAGCATGATAAAGAAGGCATTCTTAGTAGATGAGTAAATGTCAATTGACAGAGAAATTTTTATGTGTAACCATATGTAAAATGTAACCATATATAAAATGTAACCATATATCTCAGATTTGGCTAATTTTTATACAGTTGATATTACTTAGTAAAATAAGAATTCCTGTAAAATGTTAGCATTCATCTCCAAGAAGATCCTGAAATATAATCATTTTGCTTATAGCAGATTTTTTTCTTAATGATAGTTCACTTTCCCAAGGTCAAGAAGTTTACTACAGTCAAGGAGGCTACTTTAGTTGAGGTTACAGCCCTCTCTTAACTCTATAACTTCAAAACAAGAGCCCCAACAAACAAGACCAAGTTAAGCGTAGTACTACCAGGGACGTGGTGGGAATTAAACTCAGAATTTCTTTTATTGGCTTATGGGGTGAGTGATATTAGTAGATATTGGCTAGGCCCCTCATGTCCCCTCAGAATTGCGACGTTTAGAGGTTTTAAGTCACAAAATTTTAAGTCTTTTTAAATGTTTAGAGGTTTTAAGTCACAAAATTTTAAGTCTTTTTAAATATGATAAATTTTATTAGATTGGTATGATAAATGAAATTGACAATATTCAGAAAGATGTTATGGTAACATTTAAACACCCGCACATTCCTTTTCTTGCTACCTAGAACAGATGAGGGTTAGGTTTCAATTACCAACATATTTGTATCATTGATGCACCTGTAACAACTGGACATATGTAAACTTTGACCTTTGATGCAAAGCAAATCTTAACACAATCTTGACACATTTTTTTGTATTTTATTTTGTAAATGATTAAATAAAATGGAACAAATGTAAACTGAATATGAAATAGAAAAAATTGATTTGACATTCGATTAATATTTGAAATCGAAGAAATCAACAATGTTTTTAAAGTTATCTTTATTTTGTTAAAAATGAAAAAAACTACTCAAATGCTGAAAGTTTCAGAGCTCCAGTTCGTCTGGAAAGAAGTAAAAATTCTATCACATGATTCCGCTACAAAACAGTGGGGCACATGCCCTAGCTCCCTCAGGTGTCTTGGGGCCTGGAAAAATTTTATTACATACGTTCATTGCAACAACACAAATACTGAAAATTTAGGAGCTCTAACTAGCCTGGAAGTGAAAAATCAATCACAATATTCTGCTACAAAAAAGTGAGGACTGTGCCCCATAACCTATGTATGAAAATCCATATACTTGCAGATCAAAATCCTTATGTTTTCTGAAAAGCCAACAAATATAGAATGTGTAAAACGTTTTTTGAAATCATCAAGGCCACATGGGTTTCTTGAGCATTAAAAACAGGTATATGAAAAAGTGCCTTAACTTATTTAAATCGGTAATAACAGGTACTTGATAATAATTTTTTACATTTCTAATTATTTTATTGGATTTGTCACCCCTGAAAATAGTTAGGTACAAACTTTTAAGCAAAAAGATTAAATATTTTTAAAGTTATGTGGCTTGAAATCTCTAAATAAATGTCATAATTCTGAGGGGACAGGAGGGGCCTGATAATATATACTAAAAGTAAAATGGTCATATTTCAGGATCTTCTTGGAGCTAGAGGCTAAGTCAGGGCTGTTTCATGCAATGTAAAATTGGGCATTACATCACTAGTTTAACAAAAACAATTTCTGCATAAAAAGTTTTTCAAAAATTTCGACATATAAAGTATAAAAATTCAATAACTTTAAAGTAATAGTTTTTTTTCTTCTATAAACGCTTTTGTGTTCTAATAAAAAAAAAAAATGAAACGTTTATCTTTCCTTGTTAAATAAATATTTTCATTAAACGGAATAAAAATAAAAGTTGTAAAAATATTGCTAATGATTTGGGATCACTTTTCTGTTTTTTGCGTATTTTACGAAAAACCTGTTTTGGGCCAATCAAGATTTGATATTTTAAGCTACATGCTTGATGGTTGAAATTTTACAAACTTATAAACGAATGTCAATTTTATCAGATCTTCGTAGGGCATAGATAAAAAAAATAGTTTAAGTTAGTTTTTTTAGCATTATTATTTTTGTTTTTATTTGTTTTATATGAAAAACGTTAAATTTTTGTTATGCCCTCCAAATTATTGAAATTTCAACCCTTTATGCACATGAAAATCAAAAAAATTACTTTCTGTACTAGCTAAAACTTCATCAACCTTGACATGTTTAGCAACAAAATTTGTAGTTACATGCGTAAAATTTTTGTTTATATTTAAAAGCAATGACGTAATTTTAAATGCGTTACTTCCCAATTCACTATGTAATTAAATTTATTAAAACAGCTTTTTTAGAGAGACAAATTTTAATGTATAAATAAAACAAACTTTGGTGGTTTTTTCTCTCGTGGCTAATCTACAAACATCAGATAAGTTGTTTAATCTTCTGATTTCTATTGCATACTTGTTATTTGTCAATAATTATTATTTGATTTTATTTGTTTGTATTATATTTTTATTGAGAAGTTTATTAATCACTATGCATTCTAGTGAAAGGGAGATATTAATACTATATATTGGATGGGAAAATGGCTGGGAAAATGAATGTAACTTTTCTTTTATTATGCGATTAATGAACACTGATAAAATCACTAACAACGTGATTTCAATTTTACTTAAAGTCTTTCCATCTAAAACATTGTTTAGTTTTATAAGTTTTATTAAGCCAATTGAATTTAATTTGCCTATTATTGGAGACTATAAAAATTTATGAAGCTTCTAAAAACGAAGCATTTTTTAATATGTAACTGTCTCCAGCTTCACAAACCAAAAAAAAAAAAAAAAAAATCAGCAGATGCAGATTATTTTTCAATTTCAAATAGGAATAAGGAACTAAGTAGTCAAGTTAACCAATTAACTTCTAAAGAAGAAACTTATGTGGAGCAAATAAATAAATTAAAAATGCAGGTAATAAAGGAAACTGAAATTACAGATTTAGAATCTAAAAACAAGACTCTTGACACACATTGTAACTCATTAAATTCTTAAGTAGAAACTATGAGTATTAGGCTAGGAGAGCAGGAGCAGTTGCAACTTATTTTAAAAAGTCAACTTAAAACAGCACATCATAAATTTGCATCTGCTCGTAGCTGTAATTAAAAAGTTCTAAAAAAAAAAAATTCCAAAAGAAAGCGTAAAAGTTAATGTAAACCAGAGCAGTTTTGCTGCCAAATTTGCAAATGTTTGATTAGCGGTAAGAACTTAATTGTTGTGGATTCATATTTAGACTATTGGTTCTTCTGAATTGTTTTCTGGGTTTGAGTGGATTAAACCACATAATTTATCAGTTGATAGCCCAATAGTTGTTCAAAAACATATTTATATTAAGTTAAGCTGTGCTAAACGATATTCGAAGTTAAGTAGGCATAGTGCAGCTAGGCTATTTAAAGTTGCTGTTATATTCCTTCAACTGTTAGCTGGTTCAGTCTTGTCTGAACCAGATAACAATTGAAGGAATATAAAGACTGTCCTGTCTTGTGAAATGTCAATATTCAGGCTTGGTCGGGAAGCGGGAGCAATCGCTCTCGATTGCTAATCACGAAAATAATATTTAGTTGCGAAAAGCTGGCCAGATTTTTTAATCGTTTTGAGAACATTTTAAAAAGCAAAAAAAATGTGCAAAAGATTAATTAGACCGATAAGAGACAATAACAAAAAAAAAAAAAATTAAAAATTAAAAAAATATCTTTTAACGCAAAAAAACTTGAAGCAAAATAAATTACGTTTAGAACAAATATTTTCGAAACATCGATTTTTTATAATTTTTTTTATAAAATTAAGCAAGGTTTTTTATATAAAGTATTATCTTATGATTGTTTAAAAAGGAAACAAATGTTCTTTGTTTAGCAAAGTTTGCAAGTTTTAGTTTTATCTAAGCTAAATTATCTTATAAATAAAAAAAGTTAATTTTTTTAAAACCTATTTTATGTTTCGCGTAGTTTGAAAGGTTTTACATATTTGAAACAATTCTTCTTAGTAAGATAGACAGATAAAATAATTAAATCATTGAATTTATAATAGAAATTAAATTAACTGGATAGAGATCAATTAAAAAGGCTAAAAATACTTTATGACGAGGAAGCGAAACTGCTTAACAATATCACTGATAATGTTTAGCAAGTGGGTTTTTTAATTTTAATTAGTATTTTACGGCTTTGCAAATGTGGCTCCGAGAATGAGCCATAGTATTGATAATATATTCTTAAAACAATATATGCTAGAAATCTCAAAACATAACAAATTGTGAATAATACAATTTTTAAAACATTTCAACAGAATACTCTAGAACTTTATTTCGTTTAGTCAGTGTATTTTTTGAACCAATAGAATTAGTTTATTCGTTAATTTGGCAGGTTTTAAGTGTTTGCAAATATTCTTTTTATTCTTCCGCACCAAGATATTTTGAAAACATTCAAGTTTTTTATGTTTCCATGTATGTCTGTAAAACAAAATTTTTTTGTTTCGTACATAAACTTAAATGTTCTCAAAACAAAAAACCTGGCCAGTTTTTCGCAACTAAATATAATTTCCATGTTCAGTATTTAAGAGCGATCGCTCACGCTTCCTGACCAAGTCTGAATATTGCATTGTGTTGGAAATAAATTAGGCTTTGTTTCACAGTTGAGCGTTTCAGATGCTGTAGAGCTTCAGAGCCAATTAAGGATGCCCACGGCTGAATTCCATAAGCTTAGGCGTATTCTGTGTAATATTGGTGCAAGGATTCTCCCATCTGAGCCCAAAATTAGACAAGAACAAGAAAGGCGGACAATGCATGTCGATAAAGATCATGTTGCTTTATCCATCTGCGAATGAAGCCCCTTGTTTAGTACATGTATTAATGGTTAAGAGTTTGACAACTTATATTGAGGTTTACAACAATCTTCAAATTCGAGACCACCTTAACATTGATCTCGGTTTTGAAAATGAGATATGACTACTTTGAAGTTGTCAATTCTAAATCATCTAGGTCTATGTATGATGTTCATTTGTTTTGTATGTACCAGGGTTCAGACTGTGGTGAGAATATTGCCTTAATTCTTAGGCCAATGACATTAAAAGAATTCAGTTGTCCCAATTCACACTAAAAGGCAAAAAAACTAAGTTGCTCTTAGGTGGAGATTTTCATTTCATCGATGATGTTCTGGGACACCAGGGTTCAGCTGCTAGCTTTCCTAGTTCTACAGACCTATTTGAATTAAATTCTCTAAGAAGCCATGCCTCTATGTCTCACACACTGCTAATTGTAGCATAAAAGGAGAACAATAAAATCTCTAGAAGGTGCTTACAATGAGAATTTGTGTGAAAATAGACAAGGTGGAAACCTAAGAGCTTTAGGTAAGTTTCATCATTCAGTTGTTTCTCCTGTGACCTGTTGTGAAACCTAAGAGCTCTAGGTAAGTTTTCTGTGACCTGTTGGAAACCTAAGAGCTCTAGGTAAGTTTCATCATTCAGTTGTTTCTCCTGTTCCCCATAACATCTTTAGATAATGTAGTGCCTCCTGTTTAGCATATTAAGTTAGGAGTAGTGTTAAAACTCTATAAATTGTTATTGAAGGAATGTAAAACTTTAGATTTAAATTTTGATTCATCTTTATCTAATGATGATGCTGTGAAAACAAGTGAAATGTGGGCCGCTAAAAGCGTTGAATTTTCTAAAACAACAGCAGCCTTGCATTTAATCAGGAAACAGTTTGTAGACATAGTAAATCTACAGGCTCGATGGATAGCCAGTAATAAAAATGATTTTTCTGAATTAGAATCCATATCGCTAAACTCCTCCAATAAAAAAATCAGTATTAAAAAGCCAGAAATTTGTGCTAGCTTTAGGTGTTTAATTACAAAATATGATTCTAACATTGATTGGGTGCAGTGTGGTACGTGTCAAAAGTGGTTTAATCAATATTGTGAATTTATTGGTGATTCTGAAAAGAGTGTATTGTGTGACAAAAAATTATGCATGTTTAGCTTGTCAGGGTGAAGATATAGATCTTCATCTGTATATCTCAGAAAAAATTTAGTATACACAAGTATACACGATTGCAGATTAAATGCGAGGATCTTGAGAAAAAATCAAGAAGCAACATGGACGCTCATGAGAAGGCTCTTCTGCAGGCCCTAGATGATATGAATATTCAGCGGCAAGCTTACCATGGTAATGTATTTGTTGGTAACCATTGCAAAATAGTTTTAAGAAACCACTTAAAACTTTGTAGTGTTATTGATGATGCGGCAATTAGAAATAAGTTATTGCGTGTGTTCAGCGTTTTTAATAAGTTGCAGCCGATTCTTTTTAAACGAAAGTTTCTTTCCGATGTCGAAATTATTGAGCTATGTCAATATAAAGATTTATTTGCTTGTGAATTTCATGCATGCTTTCCTAATAAAAGTATTACGTGAAAAATACATGAACTCACTTTTAATGTTCCACTATTTGTTAAATCGCATAAAACTATTAGATTGCTGAATGAAGGAGAGAGTTTGCATGGTGGTGTTAATCAGGAATTAAGATAGTTGCATTCAGTAAGGAATCAGGAACAGAAGCTGCGTCTTGTTTTAAAATGCTTTGAATTGCACAGCAAAGCTAGTAGAAAGCTTTAAGCTGCTAAAGTAAGAAAGTGCGTTATGTGTTCAGAGCATGGCGAAAAATCGTTTTATAGAAAAGGTTTTTGTCTTATTTGTGGCCATCAAGTTCAATTATAATATTAAAAAACTAATTGTATTTAATTAACATTCCATTCTTATCTTTAGAAATTAATTCGAATATGCTTCAACAGTTATGTAAGCATTACAGTTTCAGTCGTCATAAAGAATTTTGTCTTTCCGGTGAAAAAATGGGATACAATATAGTTCTAACTGCGTGTACAAAGAGTGTTTATACTACCTTAGGAACAAATCATTGGACCAACTGATAACTAAAAAAATTTCTTGCTTATTAGAATCCACAAAATAAATGATTCTAAGCCTCTACAGTTACACAACAGTTTGTTTCAGTCTGATCATAAAGAAAATTTTTATTCATGAATAAACGACAACTAATACGAACCATCATAAATTATTGGATGGGACATCATTAGTTAAACTTTTCTCCAGAAGAAGCATGAAGCACCAATATTTAACATCAGAAGTCAGTAAGATTATGAAGAGTATTTTCCATATGAAATGGAAGTAAAACTAGTATCAATTGCATGCAAAGATCGTTTGCTACTTATAGAACATATATAAATATATTAACTTAAAAAAAACTATTTATGTCAATCCATCAAAACAAGTTATCAAATTATTTAAATTGCCTATATTATGTATATTAATAAAAAATGTGTTATTTTTCTTTAGAAAAGTATTAATATTGTAATATTGATCTAAGTGTCAGGAAATTATTATACGACCAAAAGCAAAAATAATTCGAAACTCTTTTTGTTTGTTCTTTTTTTTAAAAAAAATCTTTAAAAAAAAAAAATATTTTGTGATTTTTTTATTTCGCCTATTGTAGTGCCTGTATCAGTTCGCATGCGGTGTAAATAATGTTGATATGTTTTATAATTGGTCTAACTATGTTTATATTACATATAAGTCAACAGTAATATAATTGTTCTGATTATTTTTGCTAAAAAGTACCATTAAAATTTCGAAATTCTGCCAAGTTGGTCATTCTGTGCGTTTATTTAAAAATCAGAGTAGCCTTGGATTTTTATATTGAATGATAAAATATAAAACATTTAGCCGGTGTTCATTTTTTTTTTACAGAACATATTTATCTTTAATATTTCAAAGGTTATGAAAGTTTTAGTAACACCCTTCAAGTAAATATTTTCAAAAAATAACAAGAAGCCGTATATCCACTCTGAAACAGCCGTGAAGTAGTCTAAAATAAGTACATGCAACTGTATAAAAATCAGTATGTATTTCCTGGTTACATTTCCTGGGTCAATTGACATGGAATTACCCAGATGCTAACTTTGACTTTGATTTGTTATTGACAAAATTAAATAGAATTTTTTTTTTGAAATGTTGAAAAAAAAAAGGAAAGACAAACTCAAAAAGAAAGTTTTCACCTTTAGAGAGTCCAATTATCAAGCCCAACAAAAAATTTTGCTTAGATGTGTATAAACCTGCTATTTCTTTGAACATGGCTGACTGAAATGAATGTGTTTCAAAATAAAAAGTCAACAGGAGACTAAAAATCTCCATAGCATATTGTTGCCACATTCCATATATATTTGGAAGGTGGAAGGAAATGGTAATAGAAATAAATCTCAAATTAAAGAAACATTTTATAAACCAATTTTAAGTTACCAATTTAAATTTAAAAGTTCAAATCTTTTTTAGTTTTAACTATGTTTTTATAAGTTTTAAATTCTCAATAAATAACATCATAATAAAAATGTTTAAATATGTCAATGAAACGTCAATATTAATATTTGTCAAACATTAATGTTTATCAACATTAATATTTATCAAATATTAATTTTGATTTAGATAAAATTTAATAAACCTGTCTGGAGGAGCGATATAAATTATTTGTACAATTCACCAAATCTGCAGCTAATTCCCAGTTTACTGATCGACTTTGTATAATCTCATTTGTTATTCCAACAGGAAGCTCTGACAATATATTAACTGTCTAAAAAAAATAATAATTCTATAAATTAAGGCAAATAAAAACTTGATTGTCAAACTTTTAAAAAACTAAATAACAAATCTGCCTGTAATAAAGTCCAATCTTCATTAATTAACCAATCAGGTCCACGCTAAAAACAAAATACCATTAAAAAGTATATTTACAGATACAAAAATATTAACTTGAAACTTGCATAAATTGGGTTTATGAGTTATGAAGTTGGGCTGGAACAATAAAATGAATATGAAGTTTTTGATTATGGTTAAACTATCCTTTAAAACAAAATTATTTAAAAAATATATATACAGTAAAATAAATTTTTTTTCTTTGTCACACACAAAAGTAATTATATTTGCTAGAGAGATTTTTTTTTTTTTTGCACATTTCTCTACAACTAACTTATGTCAGTAACAAATTCTCTTTGTTACATTTTTTTATTTATTTAGTTTTCTTAAAAAAATATAAAAAAACATACTTAAAAAACTCTGTAAAAAAACACACACAAACTTAACATTATTTATAAATAATAACTAATACATTAACTCCATTTGACTTTCATATATTTTTTAATTTATATTTCCTATCATTTTATTAACTAATGTTATGTTGACAATATCATATTCAAGGTTGCATAAAATTGATTATTACTGAATTATAAATAATATATTTTATTTTAAAATATAAAAATTGCAAGGTGTTGTACGCATTAAGATTTATAACTAATCATCTTATTTAGTTATTAGATTTAATATTCAATAAATAAATGTTAATGACCATTAATAGTAATAAAGTAGTCTGTGGTCACATTGTTGATAAAAAAACAAAACAAATAAATTTGTTGTTTATAATTTTATTTTATTTATTACTTAATTTAGATTATTGCAACTCTAGACATGCTGATTGGTCAAAACAAATGGTGGCAGTTTAGTAAGATATAGCACTTGCCCACCCAGTTTGCACAGTCAAAGCACTTATAAAAAAGGTAGATTTATGTGTCAGCTTAATTGCCAAAATTTAAACCCAAATATATCTATTTGAGCTTTGATAGGCAATCAATTAGTCAAGATCCAAACAAGGCCATAAATGGCCTGAATCAAGAACTAAATACTATTTTACTAACTTTTATAATTTAGATTAATATAAAATTTGTTAATTTATTAAACAATTATTAGAAGTAATATGTTATCTTATGTAAAAGCATTTTGTGTAACTTTAAATGATTTATTTCAAACGTAATAAAACACGAAATAAAACAATTTTCACTTCAAGCTTGAATTTTTTGAGGTTTATTTTAGTCCTTATTATTATTTCTTTTTTCATTTTTCTTGAGAAATTATTATCTTTTTTCTTGAGAAATTATTACCAGCCCAAGCTTACAAATAGATTGAAATGGAAGCAGATCAGAATTTTTGGGAGGATAGAGATGAATATAAACAGGCTGCAGAAACAGTTAAGTCTCTTAAAGTTGTCAATGACTATACTGAATACGAAGTCGTTTATTAAGGAATACAGTGGAATTTAATCCACAATTAAATACAATTAGAATTCCTGCTGCAAAATGTTGAGGAAAATGTACCCTTGCAACAGGTAACAGACTCTGTTCAAACAGCCGTGTAATTAAACTAGAACCTCTGTCAATCAACTGAACAATCGATTCATAATTAATGAGTTCAAAAATAAATTGGGTCTTGTTTAAAACAAAAATTTTTATGTTTTTGTATTTTATAAGCTCCACCCTATTTAAATTCTATTAAAGACAATTAAATTCATCAATCAATGAATTTTCATAATTTTCACAATTTTGAAGTCACTTGACCCCTAAACATAGTAGTTATATAGGAGAAGACTTTCTCTACTGTGTTTTTATATCAAGATAAATCATTTTATCATGATTCTTCACTATCTAGTTTCCATTTCTAAGCATAAAATTAACATTGCAGTTTTGCATATATTTTTTAATTGTTGTTATAAAAATACGTGGTTTAACCATAGAAAAAACATTTTTATTAACACACAAAATAAATTTTCCTCTACATTAGCTAGCCTTGAATAAGTAATTTATTTTAAAATATTTATATTGATGATTTTCAAATTAATTTTTCTAATAAACTACTTAATATGACCTCAAAACTTTTTATAGCTTATATTAAATTATATTAACAATAATACTATTTTCAAATTCAATTTTACTTTTCACTGTTTTATTTTTTAATAATTCTTTTTAGCAAGTTATAATTAAGGTTTTCCAAAAAAATACTTTTCATAGATGCCAAAGAATGACTTAAAAAAAAATAGAAAGAAAAATCTAAATTTTTAATTTAACTTATATAACTCTACATTTATTAGTCAAAGATAAACTGCTAAAGTGCAGACCAGATTTAAAAAATGATAAAAGAAAAAGCCAGAAGTTTGCTTCGCATGAAACAATATAACATTAAAAAAGATAAAAGTTTTTTATCAATATCTTGATAAATAATTTGTTTTGATAAATTTTAATGTTTAATTATAAATAAGATTTATTTATGAAGGAACACAACTTATCTCTGCACTTGGGGATCCATTTAATGCTTTGATGATTTTGTTTAAAATAATTTCTTTTTATTATAATTCTTGTTTTTCTTAGCTTTCTTATTATAAAACTAACTGCACTCATTTAGGTTTACAAACAATAACAAAAAATATTTTCAAGTTGTCAGTTTAAAAAACTACTAGAAACATTACTTTCTAAAACTCTAGATTTTACATAATATATATTATGATGTAAAAATAATACAAAAAGTAAAATATGATAAATTTAAAATTTCAGAATCCACCATGCACACAAATTAAATATAAAAAATGATAAAAAAAAATTATATAAAAAATAATGAAAATAAATTATATAAAAAATGATGAAAATAAATTATATAAAAAATGATGAAAATAAATTATATAAAAAATGATGAAAATAAATTATATAAAAAATAATGAAAATAAATTATATAAAAAATGATGAAAAAAAATTATATAAAAAATGATGAAAATAAATTATACAAAAAATGAAAATAAATTTTTACTTGAGAATAATCTGGACGTGCTACTGATGATGATTGTGCTGATGCCATGGCTTTTTGTTTTAATTTCTGGGATTTCTTAAATTTACTTTTACTGCTTAGTAGCTCTAATGCTTTCTTATCAAATATCGATCTTGGCTTTGATATTCGATTTCTTAAAAAAATATATGAAAAAATTATTGTTTAACACAATATAAACCATTAACTATCTTTAACATTAGAAAAAAAAAGGTAACATAAAAGATAAACCATTAATATCACAAAACAAACCATCTTACATTATTATTATTACATCATCATCTTACAAAATATCTTACATATTACAATGATTAAACTTACATATAACTATAATTATATGCATATTTTAAAAAAACATTCAACATTAAAAATACCTTTTTTATAAATTAAAAAAAAAAGCTCAAGTAATGTGTTCAAGAAGGTTTTCTTTAACAGCATATCTTAAAGAACTTTCCACATTAAACATACTTTTTTTTAAAAAAAACATTAGGCATACTTTTTTTTTAAACATTAAACATACCTCTTTTTTTTAAACATTAAACATACCTTTTTTTTTTAAAACAACCTAAATAATGTGTTCGAGAAGTGTTTCGTTTTACAGCATAAATATCTACCCCATTTTTTCTAAATAAAAAAAATGTTAAAGTTACTTTAAAAGTTGTATAAAAATTTTATATTACTGCAAAACCATTTTTAATTACCCATGTTTAATTAACCATGTTTAATTAGTGTTTTATATTACTGCAAAACCATTTTTAATTACCCATGTTTAATTAACCATGTATAATTAGTGTTTTATACTACTGCAAAACCATTTTTAATTACCCATGTTTAATTAACCATGTTTAATTAGTGTTTATATTACTGCAAAACCATTTTTAATTACCCATGTTTAATTAGTGTTTTATATTACTGAAAAACCATTTTTAATTACCCATGTTTAATTAACCATGTTTAATTAGTGTTTTATATTACTGCAAAACCATTTATGATTTTATTAAATTGAATTTAAAAGCAACATAAAATAAATGAAAATAACATAATTCGTAATTGTCATAATTTACATAACTAAAAGTTGTTTTTTTTTTTGCATTATTTACAAGCACAATTCAGTATTATTTTAAAAAAATTATATTATTTTATAAAAAAATTACTTTAAAAAATGAGTTGGAGGTAAGTAGTTTTCAGGTATTGTTTCAGCTTCATATAAGAAATTTAAGCATGGATCTGAAACTTCCTCAATATGATTATCTTCTGGAGGAGTCGGTGGCACCCACATCTAAATTAATATAATCTATTATACCAGCTTATCAAGTTGATTATAGAAACTTTATTGTCTATTACAAAATCAACTAACTAAAATAATATTGTGTATAGTATATAAAATATTTTCATAAATAACTTCTTCCTTCATTAAAAAACTCAAATGCTGTTTTTACTGGTATTATTATATTTAAAGGGATCCCAACATGTTGTTTAAATTAAAAAGAATGATAAAAAGAAAAATGTTTAAGCTAAACTTATTTGATTAAAACAAAAGACTAAATGCATACCAAGAAAAACTAACTTTTTTTGTTTTAGTCAAAGCTTGCTTTATTTGTTTCATTGTAGGCCAAATCATCTTCATTATATACGCCACATTTTATTCCTATGAGTTTTAGTACATGACGTCGTTAATTTTATTGTTAGCCATCAATTTTTAAAACAAACATAAAAATCAATGTCATGTACTTAATCTCTTAGGAATAAAACATGCCGGAATAAATTATCAAGTCTGTAGATTGTAGCATATATTATGAAGACTATGTAGCCTTCAACAAAACAGAGAAAGCAAGCTTCGACTTAAAAAAAAGTTTTGCTTGGTATGCCATTTATTCTTATGTTTTAATCAATAAAATTTATCCAAAAGCGTATTTTTTTATTATTCCCTTTAATATAAACACAATGTCTCTGAGTTTTGGGATTCTTTTAATATTTTATACTATATTATTGTATGCATAAGTAACAATATATTAGGTTTTTTACAAAATAAAAAAAACTAAAACTTTCTGATAACACTTAGCTCGCCCCTTTTTTTTTAACTACGAAAACTTATTTTACTTTTTTTTTTTTATAGTGAATATTTAAATTATACATATATCCAGGCCTTGCGATAAAGCGTCAGGCGATGTGAATTTCACGTTGTCCAAGAGCGATTTTGCGTGTAGCCTGGGCTATTTGCGTCAAGCAAAAAAATTTTTGTTTGAATATATTTAAAGATATTTTTGAGCGGAATTTTAATGAAGTAATTTACAATTACTTTAACACTTAATAAAGTATTTTAAAAACCACACGCAGTTGATATAAATGTTTGAATTACAAAAAAATTAAATATGCTCATAATTTACAAGTAGAAAAAGATTTTTTCCCTTTTTTGTTACCGAAACTCTTTTACTTATTTTAGTAGAAATAAAATTCCATGTAAACATTAAAAATCTATTCAAAATGTTTGTTAAAGTTTTTTAGTAATACGAGTGATTGTGCTTATCAACCGCTTTATGAAAATAAATAAAAATAAATAAAATAATATTATATAAAATTGTTGGTAAAAATATTAGCTATTGCACAGTTTTTAATTGTACAATATTAAAATTTCCAGTTTGTTACTCGCTGAATTTTTAAAAAGAAAAAATTATTATTTGAAAAACTTTAAATTATATATTTGAGAAGAAAAAAAATCAAATATTAGCAAATTTTATAATCTTTTTTAAATGTTTAGTTATAATGTTTTTTATTTTTTTAGTATAGACAAAACGTGTCAAACGTCGAAAAAATAAACAAATGTTTTTACATTTTAAAAAACGAAACATTCCAAAACATTTTAAATTAATAACATTTCTACATTAATGATTTAAAGTAGTTTTGTGGTAATTAAATAAATTTGTGCAGTTAATGTCGATAAATATGAAAAGCAAATAAAAAGAATTTAATGAAGTCAAAAATCACGTTGTGCTTATGTGTCGCGCAGTTTTTATTCATCACAAGGCCTGTATATCTACATTAAAACTATAAACCTTTTTTTTTTTTTTATATTAAATATATATCAGCAACCAAAATAAACCTACTGGCATGGGTGATCCTGTGTATTCATCAATGTATTCCTTTAAAAAAATAATTTTATAATTAATATT
This sequence comes from Hydra vulgaris, assembly GCF_022113875.1. NCBI lineage: Eukaryota > Metazoa > Cnidaria > Hydrozoa > Anthoathecata > Hydridae > Hydra > Hydra vulgaris. The sequence continues at coordinate 32,555,663 of NC_061165.1, forward strand.
AAAATAAATATTTTAAATATTTAAGATTGTATTTTTATAATACATGCAAAAAGCTAAAAATATACATATAAAGATATAAATTTAAAAAACATGAACTTTTTTTTTTGGAGAAATATACCTTTTTTTTCCATAACCATTTTTATATTTTATTCAGCTCTTTATTTGCTTATTTTTAAGTAATTGTATAAAAAGTTGAAAATGAGCCATGATAATGACATCTTAGTCATGGGGAAGGCAAGTCATTTAGAATAAAGCTAACTAGCTTATTTAGAATAAAGTAAACTCTAATAAAACTCCTTATTTAATTGGGGTTAGTCACAATTAATAGTATTTATTATCTGTAATATTAAATACTATTAATTGTAATTTAATATCATAATAAAAATACATGTTCCTGATCAAAAAACAGCTTAATTAAATATTAAATCCAGTAATAACATAAGTAAATCCAGTAAATCCACAAATTTCAAGTCATATTTAGTTTTAAAAAATACCATATTATGGAAACTGTCCAAATCAAAAAAAAAAAAAAAAGTTATAATTTTGATCAGGCTTTTTTTGGTACTACTTTCCTTTTTTAATAAAGTAGGAATTTCTTTTTTTAACAGGCAAAGAGACACATACCCACTTATTAATCTTATTATAAACATTATTTTCAAGTCAAAAGTTTAAATTTTAAACTTTTATGTTAAAAACTTTTCAGAAATATTTTTTAGTTATAAAGTTCATAGATCCATTAAAAAATCATTTATAATGTATCTATGAACTTTTTTAAATAATAACATTAATTGAATATTAAAATTCTGACCCTAATATTAAATTATACACTTATATAACTAGTGTATTATTTGTATTAAAACATTCAAACAAGTGATTATGTTTCTGACAAGCAGCTTCTCATCTCCGTAATTCAGTGTGCAATAAATATGTGCTATTTCTTAATTAATGAATGGCAAAAGGCTAAATAATAAAAAAAAATAACAACAACAACAACAACAACAATAACAACAACAATAATAATAGAAAGATAAAGCACATCCTGAATGGAAAAGACAAGAAGCTCCTTGTTGCCATCCATAAATAAAGAAACAACACAATTTATGTATAAATAACGTTTTTTATCACAAAAATATTACAACAATGAAAATCACAAATTTGGTATGAAAATTTTAAAAGATTTAGCTAAACAAAAACCAATCATTATCAATAAATTTAGGACGAGGTGTTCGAGAGCTTCGTCTAATTTCTCCGATATCAGAAACAGGAGAAGATAATGAACATGTGCTGCTAGCTGAGCTTGTACCATTTGTTTGAATAGTTAATTGAGATGCAAATTGAGGAGTTTTTGTTATCTCAGAGTTACTTTTATTGATAGGAATTTTATTGGGAAGTGTTGTTGAAATAAAGTCTCGTAATGTTACAGTTTCGATTTTAGGGGATATGTTAGGATCATTTGGTTTTATTCTTTGCGTATCGTTTGATGCTAGAATTTCTAGTTTAGAAAATGTATTTGTTTCTGTAGATAGTCTATTTTTTGAGTATTTTTCATCTTTGTTTTTTAGTTTTGAAGCTTTGCTGGTAACTGAAGAGCTTGTTGTGACATTAGTTTTACTATTGGGTATACTTAACTCCGATTCAGTGTTTGCATTTTTAGAAGGTTTAGAAGTTTTCCTTTTATTTTTATTTTTAAAAGAATTATCATTCTTTGCTCTAACTGCATCTGCAGCAGTTTTTTTAATTTTTTCAATATTATTGTCGCCTAACTTGCTAATTAATGGAAGAACTCGTTTACGAAGCTTTTCTTGAGGACTTAAAGAATCTTCATCATTAATTTTAACAACGTCAATATTACCCTCTTCATTCACCTTTGAATAGGTTGAATCCCGTACATAAGTAAACAACATTTCATCTTCTTGTTCAGCATTGCGTTGCTCTTCTGCTTCTTTGATTGAACGCAGATGATCAAGTTCCCAGTCTTTTTTTGCCTGCTCTAATTTTTTTTCCGTTTCAATAACTTCGTCATTAACTGCGTACATTTCAGAACTCTCAACAAATTTCAATGCTAACAACTCGATTGGCCGTAGCTAAAAGTAGAATAAGTAAATAAAAAAGTTTATAAAAAGCAAATATTACAATATAAACATTTTATTATAAAATTACAGAAAGCCAAATTATTAACAAAACAACAACAACAACATCATAGGAAAATATATTTTATATTAAATTATACTTAATACATATTTTGTGAAATTAAGTATAAAAAATAGACATAATTTTACTTTTTTTTTAGTTTATTAAAATAACCATTAGCTATTAAATTAATGCTATCTATAACTTACTGTACTTATTGCTTATTATTTATTGCTTATTACTTACTGTATATTTTATTATTTAACTTTATTTGTATCTTATAGATTACATTTTAAATTATTAGTTTTTATAAATTTGAAAAATGTTTGCTGTTATTTTTTAAGTATATTTCGATCTTATTACACACACACAAAGGTACTTTTATACAATAAAATTTTTTATTAAATATATTAAAATTTTTTATACACTGCTTGCAGATATAACATGAGGAAAGAAACTAAAACCGATGATGACGAACTACTATCTCATCATTATCAGTAATGAGTAAAGTAATGCAAAAACTAATAAAAGATGACATAATAAATTACTTAAATTTATATAACTTAATTGCTAAAGAACAACATGGATTCACTACTGGTAAATCAATAATCATAAACTTTCTGAAATCAATTGATAACCAATAAGCTTTCAGCAATAAATAACCAATAAGCTTTGAGCAGTAGATTTTTTGCTTTAGTAGTTGAATTTGCTAACACATTCAATAAAGTAGAAAGATAAATAAGAAAGTTTTTATTTTGGCAATAAGTAGTTATTGCAAAAATAAAAACTTTCGACAAAGTATTCACAAATTGGCTAAACACCTTTCTCTCGAACAGGCAACAAAGAGTTGTAATTAATAATGAAGCATCTCAATGGCTTCCAGTATTAAGTGGTGTCATCACAAGGCGAAGTTTATCATCACTTCTATTCAATTTATTTATTAATTACTGAATTAGTTCACAGTACCTGCAATCTATTTGCAAATGACAGTAAGTTAATTGGCTTAATTAAAAACCAAAAAAAATTGAAAATTATTACAAGATGATCATAATAAACTAGTTAAATGTATACTAGTAACTAGTAAAAATTGAAACATGAAATTGAATTTAAAAAATGTAAAGTAATGAAAGTTTACAGTATCAAAAAAGTTTATTGACTAAATAAATCTACAAAAAAAAAGAATACACAATGCTTTCAGGTAATCAATACAATTATCGGATAAATCGTTATGTGTGACAAATTAAGGTTTATTACAAAGATACAAAGTTTGCTCCCAAGTTCTTTTTATGACAGACTATCAGTAGTTGTGGCATTAAAAGCTCTTCTTTAATAATAAAAAATTTCGATATTAGATCTATATGTGAATAAATGATTGGAAAAACTACTTTTTTTAATTAAAAAAGATACAAACAACCAGCTTTATTTTGGCCAAATCTGAGATCAATCCAAAAAAGTAATGGAGTGGTAAAGAATAGTCTATGTCATTCTTGAGATTCACTTTTCAAAAAAACTTTTGCAAAATTCTGCAAAATTCAAACTTTAAGCTATTTACAATATCATTAGAATTAATGATGGCAACAAACATACCAATATCAAGTACTTTTCTGCTACAACAAGTCAATGACTTAGAAATTAATGGCTCAGAAAAAGTTAATTTGTTTCAACTCTATTTTATCAGAAATAAAATTTCTCTTAGATTTACTTGATCTCAACACAAATATATATATTATACAATCTCAAACAATAAATATATTATACTTCTCCAACTATATAAATAATACTCTCCAACCAATCAAAATTTGTGATTCTTTAGGACTTTAATTGTATTTATAATTTAGTTGTTTTGAGTAATGGAGCATCACTGGATAATTGTACTGTCTTGTTATTATTTTAAGAGAGCATTTTTTTTACTATGTAACTTTTTTTTTATGCATTGAATAAAATGATAAATAAATCAACAAATATAAGCAGTAAAACAAACAAAAAAAGGAAATTATAAGCTAGTTAAATTAAGTCTCTTTTTAGTTAACTAGTTTACAATTAATCTTTTAGTTTATCAATTTATTCTTTAAACTAAAGAGGTTTATAATTACAGAAAAATTCTCTAAATCAGTTTCGATGATAAATTTTTATATGGCAAAAAAAAAAAAGAGAACAAAAATTTTATCTTGCTAATCATATAAAATTAATGTCAGTTTAAACCTGCTGTTAATTTTAGTTTAACAAACTATTTTCAAATCTGTTGTTAATTTAAAGAAATGATATTGTTTTAAATGTACAGAATTCAAACCTGAAATTCATTAAAGGATTAATAAAAATGTGATTGCAGAGAAAAATTAAAACATGACACAATTGAAAACATGCTATGGTGTGATTGTTTCTGTAGACTATTTCTCACTAAACCAAAGACACCTGATAAACAAGACAACAACAGCAACAACATATTATAACAAGCAATTATAAGACTTGTCATAACAATAATTTAAATGTTTAAAATATTAAACTATATAAAATTAACATTTGCTTAAAAAATCATAACGATAATTACATAAAGAAATTTACCTGAGACTCTAACTCTAAAAGATCTTTCTCAACTTTAGACAACCCACTTGAACTCTAAATTTCACATTAAAAAAACAAATGATTTAAGAAAACACAAAACTTTTGATTTCAAAATGGCTGAAATTATAATGACAATGATAATTTCAATTAAACAAAACAATTTAATGAAATTTTTAATTAAGATCTTGATTATAAATTTTTAGCAGTTCAAGTCAGCAAATAATTAAAAAAATTACAATTTATTCTAAACAACTAAAACAAAAATAACTTTTTTATTCGATTATTTAAAAATACCTTTTCATTTGTTTCATTATTAGCATTTTCAGTAAATTCTACCATTTCGAGTTCTTGTTCAGCTTTTGCTTTTTGAGCAGCAACTGCGTCTTCCTCTTCTTCTGCAGCTCCCAATACCTAAAATAACATTAATTTATAACTTGACTATTATTTTTTTAATTTGGTAAAATATATGGAATATTGTTAAGTCATAGATGATAATAAAATGTGAAATCAAAGATGATAATATAATGTGAAGTCATAAACAGATATAATAAGTAAATCAAAAACTCAGTAAAAGCTGTACTTAGCACTTGCTAAATATTATTTAGATGTTTTTAATATTTGATGACAAAGAATAAGAAATGGAAAACTTTAAAAAAAAAAAAAACTAAAAGTATTTAATAAATAATATAAAACTAAGTTGTTTTTTGTGTATTATTTATTTAGCAATATATGCCAAATAAATTGCAACGCTGTCAAGATTATCATATTAAAATTAAAAGAAAAAAAAAATTCATGTATCATTCTTGTTAATTTATCTAAAGGAATTTACATGAACATTGATTAATTAATTTCTTGTTTTAATAGAAATATTCATAGCAAATTGCTATGAAAATAAAAATACATTTTTTTACTTCTAAATAACTTTAACTTTTGTTCAAGTTGTTTAATCTAATTTTAAAATTTCTGATTCAATGAAAAATATTTACTACTAATACTACCAATATAATGCAAACTTCAGAAAAAAAAAAAAAAAAAAAAACTAAAAAATTTAGATATATTAATCAAACAAAGAAAAGTATTAATTCCAATCTACATAAAAAAACAACTAAAAACATCAATAAAAGCTCATAGAAATTATTTTTTTCTAGCTAAGAAATAACTGGTAATATTTCTTGAAAAACTTATATTTTTATGTAGTATAGTATATATTACTAAGTATGAACATTAAAAAAATATATTTATACATCAATTTAAAAAAATTTAATAGCATTACTTGCTCATAAGAACTATTTGTTTGAACAGCATCTACTGATTGATCATCTTTTTTATTAGATAACTGAAATGATTCAGAATTATTAGCAGAATTTGTATTAAAAAGTTCTTGTACAGACTCTTGTTTAAAGAATGCTGTGTTGAAGTTCCCCCCTTCAATTGCAATATTTCCAAGTAAGCGTTTTTGTTGAGCTTTTTTTAAGATGTTCTCTTCAACAGTTCGTTCAGATATTAATCTAAAGATGAAAAAAAATTAATCTAAAAATAAAAGATATCTAAAAACAAAAAAAACATTAAAAATTTAATTTATTTGTAATCAAAGTTTTATTAAAGAAAATATCAAAAGTACCAACATAAATCTTTTATTACCTGTATATATGAACGTCTCTAGTCTGACCAATACGATGACATCTATCCTGGGCTTGAGCATCCATTGTTGGATTCCAATCACTGTCATAAAAAACCACTGTGTCAGCTCCAGTTAAGTTTATACCCAAGCCCCCACTTCGAGTTGAAAGAATGAAAATAAATATTTTATTGTCTTGATTAAAACGCTCCATTAAAATCTACAGATACAGAATTAAATATTTCAAAAAAAGCTTATAATTTAAACTCATTTTTATTTAAAAATTATTAAGACTTAAATTTCTATTTTTTATAGCTTAATAAAAAAATTTTTTTTTTACCTGTCTTTGCTCAACTTTTGTTGTTCCATCAAGCCGTAAATATATATATCCATGATAATTTAAAAACCTTTCTAAAACATCTAACATTTTTGTCATTTGAGTAAAGATTAGCACTCTGTAAAAAGAAAAAAAATAATCAATCTTTAATTTTAAACAATGGAAAAGTAACAGAAATTACAAAAACCGTCGCAATAGCAATTGAGATATTTATAAATATCTTTTTTATATACAGTTATTTTTTTAAATTTAAACATGTTTTTATTTATATATAATAATCATGATTAGAAAAAAGTTAAAATTAATAATTTTGTGTAAATGCTATCTTTTTTGAATTACAATTTTATTTATTATTCAGAAATTTTATTTAATATTTTAAACTGAATTAAAAACATTTTATATTGTTTTGAAAATCTCAACTATTAATATAATACCTATGTTTTCCAATCTTTAGATGTCGCAGCAAATCGTTTAGTGCTTGAAGTTTGCCTGAATAAACATGCTTAAAATTACAGAAATAAATTTGCAACAATCTAATTTAGTAAAAGAAAAAAGTCCAATAATAAATAAACAAAGTTATGGAATTGTATCTGGTAAGATAAAACAATCATGAAGTGCTGTCATCAGTGAAGTAACCAAAGTATCTATTGGTAAAGGTCTTACAAAACTTTTTTATTTTTTGTTTTTTTCAAAACTACTTTTGTTATTAGTAGAGCATATAAACAATGAAAAAAGCTATTTTTCAAGATAATTGTTGTCATTAGTGAAGCATATATAATAATTAAGTGAAGCAAATTAAAAATTAAAACTTATAAGTAATTAAAATAAAAACATAATCTGAAAAAACATACCACAGTCATATTGAACCAGCCTAGTTTCTGGAAATTGGATTAAAGACATTGTTTTTAAAGGATAGATTAAAGAAAATTTGCTTCCAACTAATAATGCTACATCATTAATAAGATTTTTAACATGTTGAACTTTTGAAGGCGCAGGATTACATGTATGATATTGAATTGGTGAAGATAAAACTGGATGAACAAACAATGCAAACCTACGCAAAAAAAATTAAAATTTAAGAAAAAATTAATATAATTATAACAACTGAGATAAATGACATAAACATATTTATAATTTAATAAAATAATTATACAACCCTCTGAATTAGGATCAGCATTTGGCAATGCCAACCAGAAAGTGTTTGAGGTCTGCAAAAAATTGTCGACCTTGTTTCTATGTTTTATGGTAACATATTTTTTTGGGGGTAAAAATTTTTTTGCTGACCTCTAACAATTTGAGGTCAGCAATTTTTGATATTGTCGATCTCATTTTTCCTAATTCCGAGGATTGATTATATATTTATGGTAATTTATATTACTTACAATAGTTTATATTATACTTAATTTTCAATACCTAATGATGTTTCATTTAAATACCTTTCTATGATTGACTGAAGTTCTTTGATTCGTTTTTTTGGTGATTTTATCATACATTTTAATGTTTCACACTCACAGTGCACACCATCTGGGCGATAAAAAACTTTTCCTGTTTCCACAATATTTAACTTGGCACGTAAATCCACACCATATAATGGATATGAGGAGCAGTGTCGCTCATTTATTTGAGCTAAACCTTGAAGTCGAGATGCTAACATACTGTCAGCCTTTTGTTTGATGTGTTCCTAATTGAAACAACAAAGTCTTAATGGAAAAGCATTTTAAAAAAATAAAAATAAATAACAAACATCATTTTAAACATGAAAATTATAAATTTTCATATTTAAAATAAAGAACCTAAAATAATCTCCTAAATAAACCTAAAATAATCTCTTAAAATAAAGAAGATTCATACCAAATAAAAAGGAGAGCTAGAATCTGTGACATAGTCTTTGAATGCTTTCTTTTTAGAAGTTTCAACTTTGCGCTTTTTTGCAGCAGGAGAATAATAAATATCGGAATAATATGAATCATTATCAATATTAACAATATCAACATCACAGGCATCTAATGATTCTTCTACCTGCCTAGTTAGAATATCACCTAAATTAGTAATATAGAAATAAAATAGTAATATAAATAAAACAAAGTTTTTAATACACTTCTTTTTTTACACTTTGTTAAATGTTTTATTTTTCCAGCATAAAATTCAAAGTTTTTATTAATTAAAAAAATATTTTTTTAATGTTAAAAAAATTAACCAAATGTCAAAAAAAAATTGACACAGGTTATTTTTTCAACAATATAATTTCAAAAAAAAAAAAAATTTTTTTTCACTAATTAAAAGTCAATTAACTCAGGAAATAACATATTTGTTCAAGTCTTTTGTGCACCAAAAAGACTTTGTTTTGTAAAAACACTTCTTTCAAGAGTTCATTTACAAAAGGATTCATGTTATATTAAAATATAACATATTTAAACAACCAGCTTACCAATAGAAGCGCACCCGGCAGTAGTTTGAGAAAAATCAATAATATCTAGATAACTTCTATTAGTTTCTATTATATTTGTTGATAATCTTGATGGAGTATCAAGGTTATTGAAAAGCGAACTAACACAAACTTCTTCTTGCATTGTAGATAAAGCATCTGTGTCTTGTGTTAGAATGGTGGTAGACGGAGTAACATCTTCAATAAGTTTTTTATGTACCTTAAGTTCAGACGATCGACAAGCTTGATATGCACTCAAACTCATTTCTAAGTCAATCAGGCAAAAGTTCCAAGATCTTATGTCAATAAACTCGAGTGGATCTTTAATAAAAACTTTATCAACTAAAGAAGCAGTGCTATAGTTTATTGGCTCCATGACAAATGGTGAGACTGTTGGTCGTAGCTCAAATAAATCAGGATGATTACAAACCTAAAATATAAATGTTTACAACAAATAAAAACAAAGTTTAAAATAAATGAAAAAATTAAAAATTAGTCAATACATTGTTTAGCCAAGAAAAACAATGTCAAACTTCAATTAGAAAATACTTATGTTAATAATAGAATACATTGATGCGCTAATGGTATGTTGTTGGCCTCAGGTAAGTCACTGGTCAGAAACAAATAGTCGGTCAGTGGCAAGTATATTTAGCAACTGGGGTTAGTCTTAACATAAGTCAATCACCTGTGTAAGATTGAAGCTTAGGTCAGTCAATGAGAATCTATGAAAAAAAAAAAAATTGGTGCTGAAATAGCAGAAAACTAAAAGAAATGCTGCCTGAAGAACACATTGAAAATATGACTGCTAACATGCTAAAATGATTGTTGGTACAAGTCCTTCAAAGATGCTAAAAAGTTAGTTGTTTGTATTTCATTAGTATAAATACTGATAAATCATGTTGTTGAGATTAAATGAGAACAATTGCATTAAGATTAGCCAATAAATGATCAGTGTTCAACAAAGTTTCAGTATAGTGATACAAAAAAATTTCTGTTTGATTATAATGATCAAAAATTTTAAAAAATTGAGTTGATTTTCAGTCTTGTAGATATATCTGAAGCAATTCTTGATTGTTTATTAGCTTTAATAAAAACTTTTTTATTTTAACATTTTTTCAGTCATGAAAAATATTAAAATAAAATTTAAAGTTGTTGAAAAATGTTAAAAAATTTTTGCCACCATTGCTTAAATGATGGCAATTAAAATTTGAACCGTAATTTTTTCTCCAATGTTCACTGTCCCCTAACCATAGCCAAGAAGATCACACTTAAATAAATTTGCAAGAGAGTTGTTAATTTCATAAACTTAATATATTATCAAACATAATGTATGTTATCCAAGAAGCAAGGTTTGTTTAACTAAAAATTTTCTTGCAGATAAATGAAAAATTCATTTTTAAAGCATTGTGTGTGTATGCGTGTATATATATATATATATATATATATATATATATATATATATATATATATATATATATATATATATATATATATATATATATATATATTAGGTTTAACAAAAATTAATGATACCTTTCTAAGTTGCATAAGAATATTGATAACACTTAAGAAATTGCCTGCAGCTATTGTTTCTTTCGTTCTAAAAAAATATATAAAACCTACACTTTTTTTTTAAAATAACTCTCAATTTCTGGGCTACATTAAAGATTTAAACAAGTTTCGATAATGTCATTTTCTATTTTTTTTTCTCCATATTTTCTTGAATAATATAAAAGATAAATCAATTTTTTACATCAAAATATACTTTTTAGGATTAACCTATCAAGCTCTTCCTACCCTTACACACTGGTTTTACATAAAAAAATTTCCTTCAACTTAGTAAGTTGCTTTTACGACAGCTAAAGAACCTCACCTCCACTAATATAGGATAACCCACCTTACCTCCCCTAATATATAATAAGTATTAAGCAATGATCAGGACATGACATAACACTCTGAAATAATTTAATAAAAAGGAAGAATATAACAAACCTGACGTACACAAACTGTGTAATTACACATAACTGTATATTTACACATAGCTGTGTATAGTATATTGTTATAACGATAATGTGTAAAGTAACAAGATATACACGATTTTCAACCATTTGAAATGACAGTGAAATTTAAAAGCATAAAATTTGAATTAAAAAAAAAGTGATTTGAATGTTGGTGTTTTTTTTTAAATCTAAACTATTGTTTGCTGAAAAACAAAAAATTTAAACGTTTGCTTGGCTTTTCTGTAAAAAAGAATTACCTTACAAATCAAAAAATCTCTATATTTTCAGTTAACTTTATGAGGTAAAACAAACCAACACAATTGTAAGTAATGGAGCTGATAACTATAAAAACTTTACTTTTTACAGTAATAAGTTTTACTAATATTAATTTATATTATTTATATTAATGTTAATTTAAATAAGAACAAAACAGAAATAATAAAATGAATTGATTGAATTTATAAGAAAAATCTTTTAAATCTTTATTACTTTGTTCTTCCCATGAACTCATCATAAAGAAAGCGCTGTCTTTTAGATAAACGACACATTACAACATGTTCGTACTTCTTTGGCATCTGGAGTTCAACTTCTGACTTTAGGCGTCTTAAAAGAAATGGCCGCAATACCTAAAAAACATTTTTACTATTTAATGTAAATGTTATAACTATTGAATAAGTTATTAATACTAATTTAATACTATTATTTATATTATCAATAAAAGTTATTTAAACTTAACTCATAAATTATATAAATATTTTACTAGTACTAATATTTTTACAATTTTACTTAAAAGCCAATCTAAAAAAAAAACATAAATAAAATTAATTAAATACATATTTGCTGTTATAAGATATTTTCAAAACTGTTTGGGACTATTATAACACTAATATATTTTTAAAAATATGATGCATATGATTTACATTACCTTAGGGGAGAGCTTACTATAGTTCAAAAAAATATTGATGTACACAAGTGTACTGGCACTGCATCCAATGCAGTAATGAGCCCTGTATATGAGCCCTTAATTAATGTAAATAATCTACTTTAAAACTGCATTTTATCTTTCAGTTTAACTATTTATAGTTAAGTTTTTTTATTAAACAAAGTTAAATTTTTTTGTTTTTCTTATGTAGCTAACTGAAAAAGATTTACTATTTAGATTTATCATTTATTTAGAAAATCACTTATCACAGGTTTTTAGGAATCAACATGTCCTAGCATGTATAAAAATGTATAAAAGATTTATAAGTTTTAAAAATAAAGATTCACTATTAAATTGGAAAACTTTTTAAAACATGACATCCCATTAAAATTACTTGACTTTATTATACTGACTGGTCAATCACTTCACCTATCTAACTACCAACCTACTAGTACAGCTATAATCACTGCTTAAAATAAAAACTAAATGTTGCTAAATAACAAGACAAACTATTTAAGTTATGTAAGTAACCAAGGAAGTGCTAACAAAATAATACAACTGCAAATTCTTTAAAAATTAAACAAATAAGTCAATAAAATTTTTTTTAACAATAAACAACAATAAATTTGAAAAAACTCACTGTGTGTAATCTCTTAATAATTCCTTCACTGTATTCTCGACTTCCCTCAATCATTCCAGTAAGTGGATTTGAAAACCACTCTTTAAAATCTTGATGTGATTCAAAAATATTTGGCATTAAAAAATGCATAAGCGACCACAACTCCATAAGACTGTTTTGAAGAGGAGTTCCAGTTAGTAAAAGTCTACGATGGCTATTAAAATTTAATAAGGTTTGCCAGCGTTGTGACTTAAAATTTTTAATGTTTTGAGCCTAAAGATAAAAACTTTTTTTCAAATTTGCCAATTAGACTGTTTGCCATGATAAACTATATTAATAAACAAATAACTTACCATTTAATCAATATTTAAAAGTTACATTAAATAAAAATAACAGTTAATTATAAAAACAAAAAAGCGTACTTCGTCAAGAATAATATACTTCCATTTGCGTCTTTTAAAAGCTTGGTGATCTTGAATAACCAACTTATAAGATGTGATACATACATGAAATGCATTTGGCTTGCACCATCCCTGCATTACACATTATACTTTATGCAAATATTTTTTTACATATTATATCAAAATATATCATATACTTTAGTATATGATATATTTTGATAAAATTATATTTATATAATATAAAAGATAAAATTTTAGCGTTCTATGTTGCTTAAAAGAAAATATTTTAGTGTTTTATGTTGCTTAAAAACTTTAAAAAAATAACTAGTTTCTAAGCTATCACTTTGTGATTGTTTTAAACATTGTTTTAATGATATTTGAGAAATTATTGAAAAAAAAAAAAGTTTTGTCCTCTCTTTTGATCCTAAAAAATTGAAAGCAGATATTTTTCCAGATTTTTCAATTCGCGATCGTTAATTCAACCCTTGCATTTGCAAATACCTAAAAGTTTCAACAACAAAAAATTTTAAAATAGAACTTACAGCACGTTTAATTTTTCTTTCTTTTTGTGTTCCAAAATAAGTTAATATTTTAAAACCAGGACACCATTTCTTTAGTTCAAGTTCCCAGTTTAACATAACACTTGTTGGCACAATGATTAAATGTGGTCCCCAACAGCCCTCTTCACAGGCTAAATGTGCAAGAAGTGCGATTGTCTGAATAGTCTTTCCAAGACCCATTTCATCTGCTAAAATTCCATTAAGCTGTTTTGAATACATTGTCACAAGCCAGTCAAGACCGATATGTTGATATTCCCTCAAGGGATGTTTTAAAAGAAACGGAACACTAGTTTTTACCTACAGAAATATCAAAAACATACAGAGATAATAAAAACATACAGAGATAATAGAAATAATGAAGTAGTCAAAAATAATAAGTTTATTAAAAATTCATGGGCTTATTAAAACTGCAGAATACTTTTTTAAATGCTGTCTTATAAACTTTCTATTTTCTAAATTAAAAAAAAAAAAAAGATATTTTTCTGAGCTCTGCAAAAATATAAAATTGAGTATTTTGCTAATTAATGTAAAAAAATTACTTGAGTTGTCGACAGGGTGAAACCTTTTGGTTGCAGACTTTCAGCAGTAGCAGCAGCATCATTCAGTTCTTTGTTAGGAACACCAGCTTTGTCTGAATCTTCCTATAACATAATTTTAATGAGAGGTTACAAACCAAAATAAAAAGAAATAAAAACTAGAAAATAAAATTAGAAAACTAAAATCTTTAACTTTAAAACTTTAAAAGCAACTGAAAAGTTAACTTGACTTTTTTTATAGAGTTGATAAAATACAAATAACTTACTGTAACAGAATCTTCAATCAATGCACTTAAAGGAACTTTGTCTGCATAAATAAAATTGAAACAAAAAATTTTAAAATGACAAGAATAAACTAAACAAAATTTAAAAAAATTAACAATAAAGGTGATATTTAAACTGTTAATATTTAATGTATATTTATAATCTATTGTTTTTTAATTTGAAAAAAATGTTCATATTTTTAGGATTGTTTTTCAAACGCATTTTTTAATATAAAAAGATTATTTTTAAAACTTTTATACAACTTCTAATTATTTTAAGACCAAAGCTGACATAATTTTACAGGTCCCTAATAGTGTTAACAATTTGATTTTTTAATATTATTAGGGACCTGTAAACTGTTAAAGGGTCTTGACAACCCCTGAAAATAATTTTTATAAACTAGTTTTTCAAATTCAGTATCATTTTGTTATATAGAACAATTTTTTTTTTTATTTACATTTTTTTTGGGTATTTAACTAATGTCAGGGTAATTTTTTAATGTAACTATTATAACTATATAAATATAATGTCAATTCATAATTGACTTATATTTATATATTTATAATAGTTTAGTTTTGAAAATAAAAGAACTATAAGCATAACTATAAGTAAGACTTTAAAAGCGTTACTTATGATTTTTATACAAGAATAATAAATTTTATAAAACATTACATATGTACTAGGGTCAGATTAAGCAATCATGAATTGTGAATTGGGATTGTTTAAACCATTTATGAATCTTGACAGTATATTATTTGAACCAATCATGATTGCCAGGCTTGGTCAGGAAGACCTGCAATTTCAAGTCTATATATGAACACGCAAATAATATTTTGTTTTGATGATTTAACGACGGTTTTTTAAAAATGTGCTGAAAATATTGGTTTTTAATTACGTTGAAAATAAATAACTTCAATATGTTTTTATATTAGCAAACTGCTTTTTAAAAAAGTAGCTAATGATTTTAATTAAAAGTACATTCAAAGTAGTTTAAATTTTAATTCATTTTATTTTGATATTATTTATAAAAAAAAAAAAATTAATAAAAAATTTTAATTTTGATATACAATGACTTTGAAAAGCCGTTTGAATTAAATAACTTTGATTTTAAATTATCATTGAAATGCATTTAAATAAAGTAACAAATCTCTGTTTATGATTTTTTATAAAAATATTAATGAATATTATATATATATATATATATATATATATATATATATATATATATATATATATATATATATATATATATATATATATATATATATACATATATATATATATACATATATATATATATATATATATATATATATATATATATATATATATATATATATATATATATATATATATATATATATATATATATATATTATTCATATTTATATCAGCATGTATTTTTTATTTTAACTACCTTAAAAAAAATAATAACAACTTTGTAAATAAACAATTTAATTATTGTTTCTTTTATTTACGTTACTTCAAAGAATTGTTTCACATAATATTATAAAAACATTAGTAAAGATTAACGATTCAAAGTTATTTATTCCAAACGTAATTTAGATAATTGTAGCATTATTGTTTATTGCTGCAAAAGTTCTAACTGAAATTTTTTATATTAGGAAAATTTTAAAAAATCTTTTAATTTGTTTTCAATGTTTAATTAAAATTATTTATATTTTTTTTTTTTTTTTATGTGTTTATGTATTCTATTTTTGGTTGATGTATAAAAATACATAAATAAATAAAAAATAATCATATAAATATTTTTGTCTAGACATGAAAAAAAAAAGGACAAAAGATTTATTTGCTATTCTCAAAAAAATCAGTTAGAACCTTGTCAAACCAACACAATGAGATATCTGAATTCCCTGTCTTTCCCTTTTTTCCCTGATCTAGCAGACACCCTGTACCACAATGTAAATTATATATAAAATTTTTTGCTACATTTCAACCTTTTTCAATATCATTCTCTTCATTTGAGTCACTATCAAGATCTGATTGTGTTGCTTTTGTGTCATCAACATTGTTTGAGCTACCATATAACTTTATCAACTCATTTATAGGAAGTTCACCTGAAAAAAGAAAAGTAAAATCTTATTTATTTTATTTAAATCCACCTCTATATAAATTTAAAAATGAAAAAGACTTAAGGTGGTCCTCCGCAGCAAAAACTAACATTTGATTGCAAAGGGTTATTGATTTAATTTTTTCACAAAAAAGGGGCCTATAAATTATTTACAAAAATCATCTTTTTTTTTATATAAAAAAAAAAAAGCCTTGATTATTCAATAATTTAAAACAATAAAAAAAAAAAACATTAATTTTTTGTGACAAGCTAGCAATCATAGAATTTTGCTTATGAACTCATAGAATTTAGCTTATGCCTCTATGATAATGGCTACGCAACTCTTCCTGTTATCTCCATATGAGGGTACAGCTCTAAAACTCAGTTTAATGGTTCTGAGGCCGGCTGGTAGTAAGGTTTCCCGAACTCTGTGGTAGCTCTCAGAGAGGCTGATTCCATCAACAGCTGCAAAATATCAGAGTATTAACAGTGCCATGTTGCGCATGGATGGTGTCCCTGTTAATGCTTTTGGTGTGCATTGTCAAGGCCACATAAGGAGCCCTATGTCACGGCTTAGGGTTAATTAACAGGACTGAGACAACTGCATAGCTCATTGATTAGGAGGCTGTGCTCTATCTATGAATGAGTCAAGTTCTCATTAAACCCAAATCATGACCAAAGTAAGCAAAAATTTAAAACCTAAAAAACCATCCCCACCACCTAAATATTTTAATATATCTTTTACAAATATTCGCGGTCTACGAAGCAACTTTCCATCAGTTGAGTCTTACCTCCTGCAAAATTCACCAGACTTGCTTGCACTCAGTGAAACAAATTTAAGTTCTGCAATTCCTTCTTCAGATGTCAGTGTTGATGGGTACTATCCTTTGATTCGTAAAGACTCCAATAGTCTCATGCTAGGTTTAGGGGAATACATACGCATTAATTCCCCTATTTGTCATGAAATCAGGTTCGAATCCTTTGACCATTCTTTTATGTGCTTTCGCCTAGCACCTCTTCACTCTATCACCTTTCTCTTTGTTCTTTATGGTTCTCCTTCTTTCCATGATTGCACTCTTTTAGATGTTATCTCTGATCAAATTGACCATGCCCTCTCTCTTTACCCCTCTGTCAATATTCTTGTTGTTGGTGATTTTAATGCCCATCACACTGAATGGCTTGGCTCTAACACCACTGATCCTGCTGGCACTAAAGCCTTTAACTTCTACGTTTCTCAATCCCTTACTCAGATAGTTAACTTTGTGACTCGTTTTCCTGACAACCCTAATCATTTACCTTCACTCCTTGACTTATGTCTTGTCTCTGACCCTAGCTTATGTTCAGTTTCTGCCTTTCTCCCTTAGGTGGTTCTGACCATGCAATGATCTCTATAAATCTATCTTCTCGTACTTCTTGTTTGGGCTCACCTTATCATTGCACCACCTACTACTACCCTAAAGTTGACTGGGATTCCTTTCGTGATTTTCTTCGTGATGGTCCTTGGGCTGATGTTTTTTCTCTCTCAGCTGACAAATGCGCCTCCTACGTAACCTCCTGAATTCAGGCTGGAATGGAAGCTTTTATTCCTTCTCGTCGGTTTCAAGTCAAGCCTCATTCTACTCCATGGTTTTCTCCTTCTTGTGCGGCTGCTATATCCAATCGTAATCATTTTTTTCATCTTTTTCAAAAGAACAACTCTCTTGAGAACAAACGGCTATTTATTATTGCAAGAAATCGATGTAAAAAGGTGCTTTCTGATGCTAAACTCCATTATTCTCAGTTCACTAAATCTCGCATCTTATCGCAGAAGTTAGGCTCTAAAGACTTTAGGAAAATCTTCAACAGCATTGTTAACAAGGGTAGATCTAACATTCCACCTCTCATTCATGGGACTGATCTTGTTACCTCTCCCAGGGATAAGGCAGAACTGTTCGCAAAGAACTTTTCTTCTAATTCCACTCTTGAATCTTATGGACATTCTCTTCCTTCCATTCCAGTCAAACAGGTTGACCCATTGTTAGACATTCAAATCACTCCGGCTTCTGTTGCTAAAGTCATATCTCAATTAAACTCGTCTACAGCTTGTGGTCCAGACAACATTCCTATCACAGTCTTGCAGAATTGTTCTCCAGAACTTTCTTCAATTCTCTCTAAACTATTTAACAAGTGTTTGACTGAGTCTTGTTTTCCTGCTTGTTGGAAAATGGCATCTGTGGTTCCAATATTCAAAAACTCTGGAGAAAATTCTGACCCCTCCAATTATCGTCCGATCAGTCTTCTTTCTGTTATTAGCAAGGTCTTTGAGTCTTTGATCAACAAATTCCTCACATCTCATCTTGAGTCAAATAAACTGCTGTCAGACAATCAATACGGTTTTCGATTTTCTCACTCTACGGCCGACTTGCTAACTGCTGTAACTGAAAGATTTTATCGTGCATTAGATGGAGGCGGTGAGGCTAGGGCTATTGCTCTCGACATATCTAAAACTTTCGACAAAGTTTGGCATGCTGGTCTTCTCCATAAGCTTGCTTCATATGGTGTTTCTGGGAAAGTTTTTGAGATTATCAAATCATTTCTTTCTGACCGGTTTATTAAAGTCATCTTTGAAGGCCAACACTCTTCTTTATTTCCAGTAACTTCTGGGGTTCCCCAAGGTTCCATCCTGGGCCCTGTTTTGTTTCTTATCTACATAAACGATCTTCCTGACAACCTTTCATCTAAAGTAGGTCTTTTTGCTGATGACTCAACTTTATACTCCTGTCTTGACAAAAAGTCTACTCTTTTCGATCGCCTAGAACAAGCAGCTGATCTTGAATCTGATCTCACTTCAGTAATAGATTGGGGTTCACAGTGGCTTGTGAATTTCAACTCTAAAAAAACCCAATTGCTTACTGCAAACAACTACCGTAATATGGTCAACATTCCTATATTAATGAATGGCAATCCTCTTACTGAGTCGTCCTCTTTACGTCTTCTTGGATTATCGCTTACTACTGACCTTTCATGGAAACCATATATACAATCGATTGCTAAATTAGCTTCTGCTAAGGTTGCTTCTCTTTATCGTGCTCGCCATTTCCTTACTTCTGATTCCATTCTCTACCTCTACAAATCTCTTATTCGTCCCTGTATGGAATACTGTTGTCATATTTGGGCTGGTTCTTCTAACGATTCACTCTCTCTTCTTGACAAGGTCCAAAAACGCATTGTAAATGTTGTTGGACCTGGACTATCTGCTAAGCTTGAACCTCTTTCCCATCATCGATCATCGTAAAGTTGCATCTCTTTCTCTTTTCTACAGATACTATCATGGTCACTGCTCAAAGGAGTTATCATCTCTAGTTCCATCAACTAAAATTCATTCTCGTTTTACTCGTCATTCAGCTAAGTCTCATTCGTTTTCTGTATCTGTCCCTGCATGCTCTAAAAACTTTTATTCATCTAATTTTTTTCCCCGCACTTAAATTCTTTGGAACTCTCTCCCATCTTCATGTTTTCTTGACTCATACAACCTTCAACTTTTTAAGTCTTCTGTCAACCGTTTCCTTGCTCTATCACTCTGTTCTTTTTTTTTCCTAGTAACTCCCAACTTAATAGTGGTTGCTTGCAGCCTTGTTGGGAGTGAATGCAAATAAAAAAAAAAAAAAAAAAAAAAAATCAATATACTTGTTATATCCAGCTGAAAACTGGTGTGTATTATTCATTAAGGTGTATTAAAACGGATGAGAGAAGGATATTTTAATATTCACAGTATATAAAAAGTTACAATATTTGAAACAAGCATGGAAAAATTGGTTGATGAATGGCCAAGGTTTATCCTATAAAAAAATACTTTCTTTTATTATGAATACCCTTTCCTCATATGAATTCTTTAAAATATGTTAGAGAAATCAACAACAAAAATTAGACCAAAAGCTTAAACGAGTCTGAAGTTAACATGTTTTAAAGATTTTTAAGAGGCAAAATTTTATTCTCAGAAAACAATAAATATATGAAATAAAAGAATAAAACCATAATAAAAAGTTCAAAAAAAAACTTATTAAAACCCTCCTGGAAAATATTTTGACTTTTTTTCTTCATCATCTTTGTCTAAATAACATTTTTTGATTGTTCTTAGTTGTTTCCTTCTCTTTTTAATTGTTTTTAGTTGTTTCCTTCTCTTTTTAATTGTTGTTAGTTGTTTCCTCTTTTTGACAGTCAGTCAAGTTTTGAAGGGACTGCTTTACAGTTTCTTTTTATTGAGTTTCATGGATGTAACATATCCTGTTAGTTGAAACTTAGTTAGAACAGAGAGGATTCCATGTGGGCATTCATTAAATTCAATAACAGCTAAACTGTCTCCAGACTCTAAGACCATTCTAGCAACAAAAATATTTTTTGGGTGTCTCCAAATAATCTGATTGAGTGTCTCGTTGACATTTTACGTCTTACCATGAAGACATTTTTTTTGTAAATCTGAAGATAATTCAGTAAAAGTTGGTTTCAAAATATTGAAGACTGCAACAGAAAGATTTACATGCTCTACATAAGTATTTACACCATAAACTTTGTCTGAATGAAATTTGCACCAAGTGTCTTTTGGGTACATACAGTATTGACATTCCTTGTCATCAAAATCTGTACAGTGAAACATAACTGCTTAAACAGTTTTTTTCATAGCATACAAATTGTCAAGATTGTTTCTTATGACTAGGTCATAAAAAACAATCTGACAATCAAAATTCTGTAAACAATTCTGCATAGAATTGATTACAGGATTTGTTAACTTTCTTTTGCCATGGAGTGGTGTTTTTATTACTTTGTAAGCCTTAACAACCTTACGAAGTCTAGTTCTTACTCTTTTATGTACATGACCAATACATTCCAATTTTGTGATCCTAATATTCAAATCTTTGTAAGGATCACTATTTATTACATCTTTAAATGAGGAGGTGTCACCACCTAATGGTGTCACTCCTAATTATTTATTATAATTCAAGTTATTTGTCACCTTAGGTGTCACTCCTAAATATTTATTATAATTCAAGTTATTTGTTTCGATTGAGCGATTGAATATCATTGATAAAATATCCTTGGATTTGCCAGGTTTAATCAACAGTAACACATTTTTGTGTTAGGAAATCAGAGTTAGACTGAAAGCTAGAGCAGCTTTTAGCATGCTGTTACCAGCTGCATCATAATATGCTTACTTGATAGAACCTTGGTTGTGACGATAATAGCAACTGTTTGTAATACTAAACACGCTCAAGCAAGAAAAGAATCATTCCATGGTTTCAAATCGAATACTAATCTCTCACGAGGTAATAATACTTCTAATATATATTTTAATGATTCATTCTTTTTTGAACGTTCCTCTTTACTAATACTTTTAATAATACTTTTACAGATTTCTCAAGATTTGTAATCTCCTCTACACCTGATTATGCAGATTTATGCTGATTATGCAGATTATGCAGATTTACTTTCTGTGTCAGAAAAAAAAATCATTAACATCATCAACAGTATTTGATACATTATTTTCAAAAACAGCTTTTTCTTTGTTTTGTTAGTATTGCTTATGTATATGAAAGATTTGATAGGATTGTGAAGATGGTGATTTGTTCTTTTTCACTTCCTGCTATAAATCTTCTTATTCTTCCCCAGCCATAAATTAAATATAATTTCAAATGGATTTGCAATAAAACCAAATATCCAAACAAAATCAACAGTTGAATTCACAGCACTTTTTACTTTTTAAAGCTATCACAGTTTTAATCCAAATTATCAGAGACTATTCACAAGTAATAAAATGAGTTCAAAAAAATTGAAAATTTTTATAACAAATAAGTTTTTTTTAGTGGAAGACCACCTTAACTAAAAGTGACTCAAAAAAAAAGAAAAATAGAATTGAATAATGAGACAAAAATAAGAAAAATCGAGACTAAAATATGAAAAAATTCCTAAAAAAAAAATGAAAAATTTTTATTGGAATCAAAATCTTTTAATTATCAATAACTGAAATATATTGCATTATTAAATATGAAATTCTATAAAACAATAATTTAAAAAAAAAAACATAAAATTACAACTAGATTTCAAAAAATAAAAAATGTACTATCTCTTTGAAGTTGTTCAAGCTCTTCCTTATGGTTAGAATCACCATATTTCTCCTCTGCATCTAAAGTATCTTCAACATCTTCTTCATCTTCACTTAAAACATATTCATCACTTTCATCATCACTTGATGTTTCATCACTTTCACTTTCACTATTGAAAAAACATTTGATTTCATTAAAATAAAAACAATGGTAAAAAAAAAAACCTAATACAAATAACAAAATAATAAATATGACAATCATTAACACATGGTCAAAATGATATTATATGCAAAATATTCACAAAACAAACAGAGAAAAATCTTTCATAAACTTTTGTTTGATTGGTGGGTCACATTTCAGGGTTTAAAGTTTTATGATAAAATTTGAGTTGCTTTCCCACAATTTGAAAGTGATACAAAAATTTACTGAAAAAATATTAACTATATTCAAAAAATATCTACACTCAAAACATGAAAAAGTAATATTGAATTTGTAACAGTTGGCTAAAATCTCAATCAATAATACTTTAGAATAGTAGATAACAGAGGTCATGGCAATTTTGACCACACTATTAGCGCATGTTATTAGCTAGGGCTAAAGTTTTTTTTAATTAGGTTGCAAAATTTAACTGTTAAAAAAGTTAACAAAAAATATTTTCAAAAGAGTATTTTAAAAACAACAAATAAGAGTAACATTCAAAAAATCTCAAAAACTTAAGATCAACTTTCAATTTTTTGTCTAAAAAACTAAAAAAGACATCATTTAAAAACATTTAAAAATAGATAAGTAGAGAAAGGGAAGATTGAGATTGTGCTTAATTTTTTTTTTATTATTTAAGGAAGATTTAAATTTTTTTAATTTAAAAGATATGATTGGATCAAGCGATGTATGTTAAAAAGCATTTAGTTAAAACTAAAACATATTTATTGTAAACGACAAGTCCCCTGTTAAATTTATTTTAAAAGAATAGTCTTATATAACATAAAACAAATTGCAAAAGAACTTTTTTATTCTAAATTTAATTACAGTCATATTTCAAATAATTCATTGCTGTTTTGCTTAGAGTCTAAAAAAGCAACTGTTATCCATTTGATAAGAGCTAATGGGGTTATAACTGAACACAATTTTGAAATTTATTTAAAATTTTTTTTAAAAGTTAAGTTTTTTTATGTTTTTTTCTTTTGTTTTTTCAGGGGGAAATGGTTTCTATAATAATAATTGTTTTTATTTTTATATTTAACATTTTAAAAAAGCATTGATTTGAAAAAACTTTTTAGTTACTTCTTTTACTACTTTTTATTTTAAAGTGAATTAGAAAAATAAAAAAAAAGGATAATAATTGAAGTAATTAATAAATAAAACAACCATAGTAGAAAAACCTAACCATTGCAGAACAAGATTAAAAATGTAAAGAAAAATTCTTCACTTTTAGCTGAAAAAGTATTCTTTGAATTTCTTTTTCTTTATGTAGCAAATTTTTTTTAATTAGTTTTTTGCACTGTTTTTTTTTTTTTTTTTAATAAGCAAATGAGTGTAAATATAATCAACAAACATATTAATGATATATTCATTAATATGTTTGTTGATTATATTTACACTTATATCATTTTTTCTTATAAAAAAAAAAACAAAGAATTACCTTATCTCTTTTTGACCAATTTTAGTTAGAATATTTTCAGGTATAGCATTAATTAAATCTTCGATGGGCATTTCACTTTCTCTTCGTAAAGCTTCTAGTTCATCCTCATACTTTTCCTTTAAAAAAAAAAACATACTTTTCCATAAAAAAATAAATAAATAAAACTGATAAAATATTGCTTACTTATCTTATTGACAATTTAAAAGGTAGATTAAAGAATTAATATTAAATTTCTTGAAAAGATGTTCTGAAATTATATCTATTTTTATTTTTGTTACGCAAAGTTGTTATATTGTACTAGTTTTAAAAAAATAGTTCAGAAGTAAAATCATCAGGTGAAAAAAGTTTTGGTTGAATATATTATCAGGCCCCAGCTATTAGGCGCTTTTTTTTTTACTAAATAAACTCTACTGTAGGGATGGTAAGCATAATCCAAGAAATATTAATATAAGATATATAAATAAAAAATGGACTGTACGAAAAGTTTGAAATGACTAAAAAAAAGAAAAAAAAGATTCGAGGCAACCTTAAAAAAAAAAGTAGTACCATTGCTGACATATGCAATACACATGTTAGATTGTCTAAAATGTTAATTTTGCCACTAGTTACTTACATTACTTTGATTTTCTTCTTCTGCTATAGTTGTTTCATCATCATCAATATCCGATTCTGGCTCAAATTCATTATCACCTAATAAAAAACAATGACATTTTTTATTAATTTTACCAAAAAATGAAAGTATTTGTATTAAAACCTTTTTCATTTCAAAATAGGTTGTGTTTGTTTACTTTTAAATTAAAAATATATTTTACTTCATGTATATGACACAAGAACAAACAATTATGCAAACAAAAGATAATAAAATAACATGTTTTCAACAGTATATTATTGTGCTTATACTTTTATAATATTATAATATATATCAAAACTTTGAAATTTGCACAACCACACCAAACTATAAACACCAACCATCAAACAAAACCCACTAACCTTTTATTATGACTTCTATCATATAAAAAGAAAATCTTAATTAGTAAGCAAAATATATTTATTTGATGATTATCATTGTTTTTATGTCATTATTTTTGCATTCTTTTTTACGCACTTGTATGGGTTATACAATTCTCATAATGCTATCTATTGTGTTACTTTCTCAAAACCTGTTCAAGCAAATTTTATTAGTTCAAGAATATTTTTTTTAAATTTCACAGATAGCTACATAAAATAAGAAATATTTTAAAAGAAATATCCTAATAAAATTACTTTGCTTGATTTGTTTCCAACTTGCCTGCAATATCAATGAAATACTTTTTAGAAATGTTTTTGATATTTTTGCATCTTTCAAAAAATTCTTTCAAACAATCTTTTTGGATCAAATCTTTTGAGTCCATTACATCTATCCTGAAATTCGTTCCTTTTCTTCACAGATGTTTGCCATTATTGATCAAGTTTTTTACTTTGCTTTTCAAAATAGCTTCAATACCATCAACTACTCTTTTTTAAATACTTTTCTGCTAAGAGGTTCAATTCAATATAGGTTTTCAAAATTTTGACTTTTAGACGTGTGATAAAATACATAATAAACTTGCTTTTGAGTTGACTGCAAGCATTGTTAGAGAGAAAGTTCATATCAATTACTGTTTCCAGAAAGGCTTTAACAATCTTTCAAAAAATCATAAAAATATTCCAAAATTAGAGTGATAAGAAATTTGGCATGTTTGCTAAAATCTCTTATAAAGGACATAGTTTTAAATTTGTTTAGCAAACAGAATTAAATGAATCATTCTTGGAGACGCTTTCAATGACAATATCTTAATGTATTGATTGTCTTCAATGGTTCTGCTTGATTTTTTCATTTTCATCCAAGTGTGCTAACTCATTTTTTAAAGCATTCTGTAGATGGCAGAGTAGTATTTTGTTCAACTCATCAATATGTTGGCATTGTTAAAAAAAAACTTGGTCTGTCCTCATGGGATGCTTCAAACAAAAAATTTATGTTTTCATGGTCAGTACAGATACACATTTCTTGAGGCGTCTTAAAGAAACTTATAACATGTTCTGGACATGAATCATAAAACAATTGATTCACTTTTTAAATTTGGATGTCTGATTTTGAATTGACCTTTTTGACTTTGCCACCTTCACTACGAAAGTGGATGGTTGTTTAGGAAAATTACAAAGTACTAGTGAACTTGTCAATAACTCTTTAGTAATTCCTGAATTTGCTTTTTAATTCTTTTTATGAATTCTGCTTTTTAAGCAGAATACATCAAAAATTTTCAGCAAAACCTTTCCCCCTACAACATTAATAACATTTTCAGCATCACAAGCATGTGATGAAAACCTGCTGATTTCATCTGATTCATTAAAAAAGACGTTCAGTAATCTGTATTAGATCTTAGATCAGTATTATTTTAGATCTTAGATCTTAGATCGATAGATTAGATAGTAAAGTTAAGTTACTAGTCAGTATTAGATCTGTATTAGTAATGATCTGTATTAAACAATCTGATTCAGGAATTGTTTAAAAGTAACCATACATATTTTTAAACCATACAATTGAATTGTATGGTTTAAAAGTAACCATATAGCCTTTTAATAATATATTGATCTTTTCTCGGATATATATTGATCTTTTCTCGACCAGAAAAAATATATATATATTGTCTTCAAAATGTTTTATATATAAATATAAATATATGTTATAATATAGTCGTATATAGTATGGTACAAGTTAAAAAATATTTTATATTGTTTATATATAGATACACTAGGTTATCAAACACTTCTATTTAATCTTTCTTAGATTGTTTTTTAGTGAAATATCAAGCTCTTTAACTGCCAGTTCTTTTTCTAGAATTGTGTTACTAAAGGAATTTGCTTTCGTAAGGATAGTGAAGTTTTGCTTTTCTTCTGCTTTAATGCTTATCTTGTTTCATCAGTTTTGAGAACTTAGATGCATTTTGCAAAAAAAAAAGTTTCTTTATAATTACAAATTCTTCATCAATCAATTTGAGTTTCTTGCTTACTTTGTCTACCTTTAACTGATCGTTATTTTCCTATAACAGTGAATTGTACCTACTTTATGCTAACCTTCAGCTTTTTAAAAGGTCACTGGGAAACTCATACTGATGAATAACTATGTCATGGGAGTTGATGTGGTAATAAACTGCTTTTTGGGAAACAAGAGATCTTTCTTGTAGATTTTCTACTAACAACTGCTTGTTCTATTGCCTATTGGCCATGAGATAAAACAAAAATGATAGCAGACTTTCCACAATGCTGAATACTTTTGATTTTTGTGCAAATAGACACCAAGAAATTTAATCAACAGAATCAGTTAATTCATTAAAGGACTCAAATTTGTTTATTATTATTTTAAAGACTCTAAATCAAACACATTCTGAACCAAAAAGTTCATCAAATTATTATTTTGCATCATCTACATCGTCAGTTGAAAGCCATTTTAATGCACTTAATCTCTCAGCAAGACTCTTAAATTTCAGAGTCGATACTTCCTTGTTTTAAACCATTGCATTTGAAAAATTCCTCATAGAAGAATACTTCAATGGGCATCTTTCTTGTAAATTTTGCAACAACATTATGATAATCTGCCTACATTATTTCTTAAATTCTAATTTATTTTCTGGTTAACAATGAAGAGAACTTAGCATTTCAGTGCTGTTCCTATGTTAATATGGTCTACTTCTAGTTGGTTATTTGATTTCTCTACTTCAATCTTCGGTAAACTAAATGCAAACTTTGATGCTATTGTGCTGTCAGAGAATTATCAGAGAATTTGAATATTTCATTTAGATTTGAGCACGATCTTAAAGAAAAATGTGACATTAATACATTCAAGCTCCATATTATTTCTGCCTTGGTAACCAGAAGTTGTTTTTTTTTTTAAATTAGGAGAACTTTTATGTAAGTTACAGATAGAACACAGCCAATTAATTTACTACAAGCATTCCGAAATTCAGAAAAACATATTTAAAAAAGAAAAAAAAAATTAAATTAAAATAAAAAACTATTTTAATAATTACTAGATGCTAATAATACTGACAGTAACAGTTAACAAAAAGTCAGAAAATACATAATTAATAAATTCAGTAGAAATCTACGCAATATTAATAATATTTCTGTAAAAGGTAAAAACATAATGAAATATTGAAGTATTTCAGAAAAAAGTTCAAGGATTTCCAGGAATTTTTGCTAAAAGGGGTATTTTTCCAGGACTTACCGAATTCCAGGACATTTCCAGGTTTTCAAGGTATTCAAGGACTGGCTGACCACCCTGTAACAACTATTTTAAATATAGTAACCAGATTACTCTTAATTACTTAACTTACTGTTACTTAACTTACTGTTACTTATGTGCATTATTTCATAATGCACTTAAGTAACAAATGATACGATAACAAAAAATGATAAACATAATTACTTTATAAATATTAATGCTACAAAACAAAAAAAAGATACTTAAAACTACATACTTAATTTTGATGAAAAAGGTGATGATGTAGACTCTTTCATCCCTTCAACAAGCCATGAAGAGTACCTCTCTGTTTGATCAACAATAAAATTTAGATGTAAATCTAATGCTTTTTTACGCTGTTCCTCTTGTCGACTTTGTTGTTTATAGCAGGCAACCTAAATTTGTAAATATATAACTCTAATAATAAAACCGTTACTTTAACATTAACTTTTTAAAACTTACATAATAATATTAAAATTTAAAAAAAAAACTTCTTAAAAACAATTTATTATCTATATAAAATTAATTTATAAAGAATTAATATTTATTAACCATTTTTTTACATCAAACATATAAAACCAGAAAACTTGAGTTATTTGTAATTTAAATTTATTTGCAACCAATAAAATCTCCAAGTTATTGATGAAGAGTGGCATGCCTGTTCACTCTGTGATAAAAATATGGTCTTTAGCTTTCAAATTACGGTTAAAGTGTTATAGAATATGTGTGTTTAAAGTTATTTACATTAGTTTAATTTACCGCATTTTGGGTGGACCAAACAAAAGGACTTTTTTAAAAATCATATAATATAAGTTAAATGTAACTTAGTTACTTTCTGCATAATTTCGAAAAAATTGTTCTTTGAGTTGTTTGGTGCGTTGGCATTTAGAGTCTTTAACTTATTCTGAAAAAAATATTTTAGCTTCAAAATCTGCTAGTCTTTCAATAATAAGAAAAAAACAGATAGTAATATTACATCCTCTGTTTTTTTCTTATTATTGAAATACCTGTTTCTTCACTATATTTTTTCAAATTAGTTGATATTAGGGTATAGCGGGGCATATCGGGACAAAGGGGCAAAACAGGACTGTCTGTTAAATATAATGAAAAAAGAGGGGCAAAACAGTTATGTCTGTATAAATATAATGAAAAAAGATCAAATAGATTGAGTACTACTTTTACTAGAAAGGCAGAGTGTTACTAAGTATTACATAATACTACAGAGTATTAAATATCTTTAAATAATTTAAACAATTCTTTATTAAACTTTATAACTTGTTTTAAAATTGACCTGTACAAAAATTTCTGTGGATTTATTAGATAGCTCAACACAATCCTTTAACTAATTAAAACCTGGCATTATAATGAAATTATTTTTTGTATATAAAATAATATAAACTCAGATATTGTAAGGGCTATATTGCAAGAGCTAAATTTTTTATTATATTTATATATATATATATATATATATATATATATATATATATATATATATATATATATATATATATATATATATATATATATATATATATATATATATCAGGGTGTTACCCAGCCTGATAGCACCGCATATAACGCGGTATTCCTAATTGGTTTAAAATTCCCGAAGGTTTATAAAATCATAGTGAAAAATAAAAAAAAAATTTTCAATTGCGCTTTTCTCGAAATACGTTAAAAATAATAATTAAGGCGTTTTGAAAAACGGCTGAAGTATATTAAAAACAAAGAAAAGAAGCGATTTAAATGAAAACATTAGAAGATTGCTCATAATGAAACAAGTTGATTAATTAAAATTAAACATATATAAAGTAGAAAAATAATCATGCTGTAAATGTAACTCCCTGCAAAAAAAGAAAGTTTATTTTGATTAGAATTTAATTGCAGAACTTAAGGACCTTTTTTTTTTTTTTTTTTGTTATGGCAAAAACGCTGTATAAAATTTTTTCCTGGGTAAAACCCTGTATATGTATGTATGTATGTATGTATGTATATATATATATATATATATATATATATATATATATATATATATATATATATATATATATATATATATATATTATACAGACTTACTTATTTTAAGCATATCATACTTGTAATAAACACTGCAATTCAATTATTGAAATTTTTTTACTTAATAAAAATAATTTATACTATTAGCAGGTAGTGTACTCCGCAACATATTATGTCAGTTGAACAGCCATAAATATATACATACAGTAAAATATGACAATTAGCAAGTTATATTTTCAAAAAGCAGAATAGTTGATTGTTAACATTTTTCAGATCAAAAACTATAAACCTATTTGTTTTAGTTTTCACTTGAAAACTATAAGCCTATTTGTTTCAAGTTATGATGTTCAGTTTTTAAATGAGCAACTAAAAAATGACTTGGTGGTGTCTAAATATAGTTTAAGACTAAATGAATACTGCATTCCTATGCTTCACTAAAATTAAATTATGGCCCAATATTCCAGGGGTGGAACCTGCAGTTTTTCCCTGGTAGTTGATTGGTGTACAATTAAAAAAATTTCCACAGGCAAAATTTCCTACCTCTTGGACTGATAATGAAAGTCTAGCCCTTGTCACAGCTTTTTTTTATCAAACTGGACCTTTGATAAAATAAAAATTTCTTTTAAAAAATCATTAAAATAACAAAAGATACCTTTTCAATCTGCTGCCAGAAAATTCTGACTTCTTTTGAAATTCCCGATGCTATTCTTCTCAATCTAACTTTCTCTTCATTTTGAGCACGTTTGTTTTGACTAGCTTGATCTTGATGGTACTTTAAAACTGCTCTCGAAATCTATACAAACATTTAAAAAACAATAAATGATAAACATAATTAACTTCATGCAAAACATCATTAACTTAACCGAAACTACAAGAATCTTTTTTTATTAAATTAAACTATATTTAACGCAAGCAGGAGCAAGAGCTTCTACACTTAAGACATCGTTACAAACTGTTAAAACTTCTATGCTGTATAAAACTGAAATTTAAAATTAGAACTTTGTGTTGAGTTGATGAATCACTTTTATTTTAATTTTTTTTAATTCAAAAACCTAAAACATTTGTAGACATCTAAAAGATCTAAAAAGAGTACGTTTAGAGTAAACGAGTAAAAAAGTTTAACAAATAAAAAAATTAAAAACTATTTTATTTGCAAAACTAATTATACTTTAGAAAAAGATAAAACTAATACTAGGACATATCAAATATGCAAGGCCCTAAATGAACTTTGAGAACTAAATTTATAAACATTTATTTACTTTCCTTTTTTTAATAAACAAACATGCCTTGCTTAATAGAAAACCGTTCGCAAATAAACACATCCTTTTTGCATAGGTAAATTATACTACTGATAATTATACTATAATAATGGGGTATCTTACTTGTGTAAACTCTAAGATAATGGATCTTGTAATATGTGGACTTTTTTCATATTACATCATATGAATTTTCAAAATGCAAAAAAATATTCAAAGGTTTAGTGAATGAAATTTGAGAGTTAAAACTAAGGCAGAAGGAAAAAAATCATTTTTTCCATTCTTGTTAAGCTTATTAGAGTGTGTGTGTGTATATATATATATATATATATATATATATATATATATATATATATATATATATATATACTCTATATTTTAAGCTTATATATATATATATATATATATATATATATATATATATATATATATATATATATATATATATATATATATATATATATATACTCTATATTTTAAGCTTTTATATATATATATATATATATATATATATATATATATATATATATATATATATATATATATATATATATATATATATATATATATATATATATATATATATATATATATATATATATATATATATATATATATACATATATATATACACACACCTGGGTGCATATATGTAAATATTAAAGATGATTTCTTTATATTATCATGTATAATAATGTATATTTTAAAGAGTGCTTAATAGATAAACTAGAGCTATATAGTATATATATTACTGTTACCCGCAGTATCAGGAATTAGCTAAATGCTAATATTTATAATATTATATTGCAACTTAAAGTTTCATGTGTTACCACAATCATCAGGCAAGTAGTCAAAAGTTAATTTTGCTACAATGTGTTTAGAAAAAATTTACGGTTTATATTAGTATTTTAGATCGTTATGGGATGGAAATTGTTTAGTAGTTAAGGTTAATGTTATTATTAATTTGTTTTTAGTTAATATATGTGAAGTTGTTGTATGTTTTAATGTCTGTTATAAAAATACAATTTAATAATAATGTGAATTGTTTTTAAAAATTATTGTATTAAAAATAAATGAATATAAAAATAAGTTTTAAAAGTGGGTATAAGAATATAAATTATATTACGAAATAATCTTCAATACATTCTAATAACCTTCAATACACTCATACATCCTCTAACCACCCACCACAAATCCTTAAGCAATTACCTACTTCAATAAGCAACAGACTTATATAAAATTCCTCAAATGAAGCTATATTTAACCAATCCAAAAACCAATATGAACAAGCACTAAAAAATAGTGGATATAAAAACAACTCACTAAAATATCATATTAAACAAAATCCACCCCAAAGAATAACATTAACCTTTGAATTGTTTAGTAGTTAAGGTTAATAACATTAACCTTAACTACTAAACAATTTCCGTCCCATAACGATCTAAAATACTAATATAAACCGTAAATTTTTTCTAAACACATTGTAGCAAAATTAACTTTTGACTAATTGCCTGATGATTGTGGTAACACATGAAACTTTAAGTCCCAATATAATATTATAAATATTAGCATTTAGCTAATTCCTGATACTGCGGGTAACAGTAATATATATATATATATATATATATATATATATATATATATATATATATATATATATATATATATATATATATATATATATATATATATATATATATATATATATATATATATATATATATATATATATATATATATATATATTTATATATTATTTTTTTCAACATCTTTGGTTCCAACAAGGCTGCAAGCAACCATTATTAGAGTTGGAAGTTAATGGACGAGAAAAGCTGAAGTT
>NC_061165.1:32594193-32719193 GCF_022113875.1 Hydra vulgaris
CAACCAAAAAAATAATTTACGTTTTGTTATAAATAATTTCAAATGTAAACTTAAGATTTTTGTTACAAAAGTTATGATGAATTATAATTATTTGTAAAAATTACTATTATTTGCCTTAAAACTTTCAAAAAAAAGATACTTGAAATCCAATATATAGAAATCCGTGTTAAGTAGTTAACCGTGTAGATCACGTAAAACTAACTCGTTCGTAGGTGTATGTTTTACGTGGGACACATATGGGAAGCATATGTAAGTTTTATACCACACTCCTTTATAGGATGGTGTTGATGCGGTCCATGTGTGGCTATAAAGCTTATACCACAGAGAACCACCCTAAAAAAAAACGATAACCACACTCCATACATACAAGTTTTTATATATGTTTTTTTTTTCGGAAAACATTATTATATGTTTTAATAAAACGATATTTACATGTTACCAATTTTCATATACGCACAAAATCACACATAAAAGTTATTACAATAGATATATTTACAATATCTAAAGAAAAATTAAAATACTGTCATGCGTATGCGCGCTTGTCAGTGGTTGAAATAATTTTAGAATTCATGATTTATAATATTATGTGCCGGCAATTAATCCAAGCCAAAATAAATACAAGTTTACTCTCATTTAGTTCTAATAAATAAATATTTATTTATATAAATATTTATTTATATAAATATTTATTAGAACTAAATAAAAGTAAATTGGAGATCGCTAGTTTAATTATTAAGAATACAATAGACAAAACATATACGATTACCGCTGCCTGATTTTTTGGAAATGCCCAACTTCTTATCTTAATTTAATTTATAAGATTAAATTAAGATAATTTTTGAATATACAAAATGTAGAGAGTATTTAGATTCTCTTTTAGCTTAACTTTACATACTAAAGTATGCCGATACATTTTGATATTTTTTATTTATTGTATGTAGTAGAAAAAGAATTGTAAATAGTTATTTCCAATAGTTATTTAATTGTTACAGTTATTTAATTGTTCCAAGAAATTTAATTGTTATAGTTTTTTTTATATTTATGTCATCAATTTTTAGTAATGGTAGCTGCTTAGTATATTATTTTTCTGCTGGTTAAATGGAAACAAGACTTTTTATTTATTATAATTTTGTTGCGTCGTGGTTAGAGTTCTGGCTCAGAACCAAAAGGTCTGAGGTTTAAAGTGCTCGTAATAATCTAATAATTGAGTTTTTTTTAGTAAGTTATAAGAAGTAACTTCTAGTCTATATATCATGTCCATAGTTTTTAAATAAATGATTTTATTTTTTTTATTTTTATACTTTTTAATTAATAGACTTATAGAATGTTTGATTTTCATATTATTCAGAAATAAATTCTATCGTTTTTTACAGTTTTTTACACTTCATTTTTTAAGTTTTATTTTTATCTTGTATATTAAGTATTTTGATATTTAGTTGTTCTACCTTGTGGTTAAATCTTTTTGATATTGTATTATTGTGGAAATGAATAGGCTCTATGAATAGCGTTATTGTAATTTTTGCAATTTTTTTTTTCCAGTTCTTTAAAATTATCTGTTCGGGCTAAACTAAGCGATTTGTTAAAAGTCTATACAATATTTCTTTCAACCATTTTTAGTTTAGTATTGTTATTTTAATTTTGTATTCCTCAATTGATAAATACTTCTTTCTGCATCATAAAGTTTGATTTTGTCTGTCCTTTGTTTTCCAATTTTGTAAAATGTGCAAACAGGTTGGTTATGAAGACAGCAAAACAGGTTAGTTAAAAGTTTTAAATACATACAAACGCACACACACATATCTACACATACATAAATGCAAGGAAAGAAATTCCTTTTTTATGTACACAAAAACACATATACATACATATACATGCAGGGCCGGCGCGATAAGGTATTACGTAGGGGGGGGGGGGGTGACATTACAATTTTCTCGACTAAAAAAATGCAAGAAAAATAAAAGTTTTCGGTTTTCAAAATTTGCTGATTATCTAGTCAACATTTGCCAACTGACTTGTCTAAAACGGTCAAATATGCTAACTAAATGAACAAAAAAATCATTGATGGAGGAGTATAGCGGATGGCTTTATATACACGTACACATCGATATATATGAATAAAAACATACATATGCACATATAGATATTATGTATATGCGTGTATGTATACGTGTATTCATCTATGTTTAGCATGATACGAGCTTTTTTTTTAAAAAGTAAAAAGTGTACAACGAAAAAATATAGAACATAGAGATATATATAAAAACTCGGGAGCGGGTAATAAAGTATAAAAGTATGTTTTCAATAGACAAAATGGTTTTCTTAGGTTTTCTCTTAAATGAGTTATAATTCCATTCTTGTGTAAAGTCAAAATACTTCAAAATTATTTTATTCCATAAAAAGGCTCCTCGAAATGAAATAAAAGATTTACTAAAATTTGTATGCGAAAATTGAAGTCATATAAAAGTTTCATTTCTTAAATGGTGCTTTTTTTTTCTTTCAATGAGTATAAGTTACAATAAGATGGGGAATCATTGGTTTTACATTTATACAAAAAACGTAGAACATTATAAACGTTAAGCTGATATATATTTAAAATATTCATTTCAAGTAAGAGAGGTCTGGCATGAGTAAAACAATCTTTAAAGTTTACAAGACGTGCAATATGCTTCTGAAGCATATTGCACGTCTTTTATTGACACTACCTCATGCAATATTAGCATAGTTTATATACTCTAAACGAATGAGTAATATAAATGAATTAAACTATGTCTATTTAAAAAACTTCGAGATTTGTGTATTATTCCAACAGTTCTAGCAATTTTATTATTAAAATTATTAACGTGATTTTTTCATGTGAGATTTTCATCAAAATAAGTGCCTTCAAATTTTGTAATACATGTTTGTTTTATTTCAATATAATTATTAAAAATAAATAGCGTAATATTTGGAATTAGTTTTTTTTTTGAAGCTCGGTAGAAAAGCATCTATTTTGTTTTTTCGATGATAATTATTAATTTTCGATGTTAATTAATAGTTTGTTTGATTTGAACCATGCTTCAAATCAAACAAAAATTTATAAACTTATAAAAAAATTTAACTGCAGTTAAATTTTTTTTATAAGTTTAGCGTTCATGTTGTTAAATAGTTTTGTATGGTTATTGTTACTTAAAAAAGGTTAGTGTCATCGGCAAATATAACTGTCATTAAGTTTGTGATTTTGTAGAGATCATTGATATATATTAGAAAACTCAAAGGGCCTAGTATTGATTCTTGTGGCACTCAGCAAGCTATATCTAATAGGCTTGATGATAAGGATGATTCTATATGAATAAACTGATTTCAATCGGTCAAACAGTTTTTTAGTAATAATAAGACATTATCAGTGATTCCAATATTTCCTGAATATCCTTTTCAAAAAATATTAAAAAACATTTACTATATAGTTGTGACTTGCCATTTGAAATAACTTCAAATGGCATGTCACAAGTATATAGTAAACCGACCGATTCTCAGGTTGGACTGAAGAAGCATCAAGCAAAACAAACTCAAAATCATCTGCTATTTGTAACGCACATAGGAAATATTTTATTATTTTTGGAGTTCCAAAAGAGATACCAGGAGATAGAGGAGAGTTTAGCTCTTACAAGATGAAATCCTTTTTAAATAATTGGGGCGTAAAGTATTGCTTATCATCTGTATATTACCCACAGAACAACGACAGACGAGACTTTACTGTAAAATTGGTGAAACGTTTATTGACAACATATATAGCCTAAGTGGATTGTTAAATACTAACGGAGTACGAACAGCACTGTTACTGCGTAGCAACACATTAATAAACCACCTCAAGGTATTGCATCGCCAGCCGAACTATTGTTTGGGAAAACTATAAATGAGCACTAACCAAATCCAATAAAGTTTATAAGGGAATGATTTGAATTAGCCGATATGCGTGAAAAAGCAAAAACATTATCATAGTTAGTTAAAGTTTAAAAAATTCAGCCCACTAACCGTAGGTTCATACCTAGCAAATCAAAATTAGTATGGCAACCTGCCTGAAAAAATGGCAAAACACAGACCAAATTATTGAAACATTACCGCATCAACAATATCAAGTAAGGATAGTAGGGAGCCGTAGACAAACACTGTAAAATTGATTATTTTTAAGCCTAGGAAATTTATTAGTTGGCTTATTGGACGCTGCAGTTGGCAAAGTTAGATCTTTAGTTGGCGGTCGGCAACTGTAAGTCAACGAAGCTGACATTTGCCGACCTTTTTTTTTCAGATTTCTTAGTCAAAATTTTTCTAGGCTTAACTCGACAAAAAACAGATACGTTTCTCCCCCCCCCCTCCTCCTTTTGACGTCCCATCTTTTCGGAACGGCCCTGGATCTTCTGTCGAACCAATAATACTACCAAACAACTTGTTATCTCCATCAATGAAATCTTCTGCAACAATCAATTAGTGGATAAAGTAAATGCACTTATAATAAAAATTGGTTAAAGTATATACACTTTATCCAGGGGCGTATTTAGTTCTCAGTAAAAAAGTAGATAAAGTCTTTTACTTTTATGAATATATAAAATGTATATTGTATTTACTATATATGAGAAGCTTATCTGCAAAACGCGCTGTCACAAAAATAAAATTTTTGAGTAGAATTCCATTTCTACATTCAAAATACTGAAATTTATCATTTATTTAAATATTAGACCAATTGAAAGTTTTTTTGTTTTAAAAATAGAAATATCAATTTCTGTTGATGCGTAGTATACTTTTTTGTCGTTTTCTCAACATCAATTTACTTTTATTTTTCTACACTCTTCCTGTCGCCCGAATAATTTTGATGTAATTATTTTTTCTACTTTGTTAACACTTATAATCGACTTGAGTAATAATAAAATATTTGACTATTCTACTTATGTAGTTGAACAGTTTAATTTTAATTTCTTTAACTACGTAAGCATGGTTACGCTATATTTTTTGTATGGTTACAAATGTGCGCAGATAAATTTTAACTTTTTTTAATTATAAGCTAGTTGTCTATTAATAGTATTAATGATGTTTTTAGTAAGTTTGTTTACTTTTTCAATACATAACAGAATCAATCTGTATTAAGGATCGTCCATAAATTATGCAACGTTAAACTTCACTAATAAACAAAACAAAAAAGATCAAAAGTTTTCCCTCGCTTATAAAAATTTAATGAAAGCTTGTGAAAGTTAAATGAAAAATCAAAATAGCCCATGCAATTGCGTTTAATGAAAACCGCCGCGTAAAAGAGCAGCTTAAGATCTCCTAAATCTGTTTTTTAAATAAATTTAGCGTTGAGTAATTTATGGTCAATCGCTTATTTATCTTAAGATTGTTACTTTAAATCAGTAGAAGTGTGAAAAAAAGTTAGTGCTTACTCAGGGCCGTACTAAGGAGATTTTAAAGGGGTGGGGGGGGGGTGACGTATCTGTTTTTTGCCGCTTAAGATACTCTAAAAAAAAAAAAGGTCCCCGTGACTGGCAACTATAGATCTAATTTTTCTGACTCTAGTGTCCGATATGCCAACTAGTAAATTTAGTAAGGGGCTAGACACCTTAACGCCCCCTCCCCTCAAGATACTGATCCAGACCATGATGTAAGGGGGCCGATTTTCATTTTTTTTCGATTTGGGGGATGCAGACGATCTAGTAAGTGGGCGGCAATTTTCAAATTTAATGATTTGTGAGCAAGCAATCACACTATTTTGAATTTGCACCACATAAATTTATTAAAATTATAATTTTATTTAGACAGCCTAACTATATTATTTCCGTTTTCAAACAACTTGCTGTGTTTAATATATAAACTTACAAAAAAAAATTTTCCAAAGCTTTCTTAGGGGGTCGATCGGCCCCATTGCTCCCCCCAAAAAAAATATATATATATATATATATATATGTTCTGTGATAAGACCGTAAGGACTTCTTGGAGCACCTAAATCAAAATTAAAAAAAAAAAAAAAAAAAAAAAATTTATATATATATATATATATATATATATATATATATATATATATATATATATATATATATATATATATATATATATAATTATATATAATATATATAATTATATATAATATATATATTATTTATATAATTAAAAAAAAAGTGAGCAAAATAAAAAGATACCACCTTAGCAAGTAATATTTTGCAATGGATTTGATATATCGTTTTAAAGAAAGATCAGAAGTAAGAGATAATCCTAGAAGATGAAGGTTAGGTGACTGATTGAGTACATTACCGTTAATAAATATGTCTAGATTGTTGCAATAATGATTAGCTAAAAAACATTGAGTTTTATCTGAGTTAAATTTCACCAACCTATGAGAGCCGCATGCTGTAGCAGAAGTAAGATCCTTTTCAAGCTCAAACGCTCCATCCAAGAAATCAGAGAGTATCATCAGCGAACAATGCCACCTTAGATATAAGAATTTTTAGAAGCTCGGTAATGTAAATTAAAAAAAGTATAGGGCTAAGGATAGAAACTTGAGGAGCCCATAAAGTTACAGGTAATGAAGAAGAGTGCTGTTCATTCTCCAGTTAATTATTGCTTCAGACGTGATTGAGATTGCTACAGTTTTATTTCCACATTATGAAACGCATCATTGGGCGATCTTCAACAAGTTCCTGCAAAAACTAATTAATGTATGTATCAGCACAGTTTCGCTTCGCTTCAGCGTAGAATTCCAGGGAAAGTGTTATTTTCTAATGACTGCTTCTAGTCGGCGAGGCTTGTATGCCTCACCGACTAGAAGCAGTCACATAAAATACTACATTAACGAGCGCATATAAAATAATGAAATTTCTTCGTCAAGACTTGTAATTACAGTAAAATACAAGATTTAGCAATAAAAAATGATTATGTTAAATAATTATGTTAATTATGTTATTTTTTTCTGATAAACGACGTTTTCTGAGTGGTGGTCCGATACTTTTGCAAATGACTAGAATATGAGCAATACAGCTACGAATACAGTTTATTTGACACTTAAGGTTAAATTTATGCAACTCTTAAAAACATGCTATAAGATGTAGACATTACAACAAAATGTTGAAAAGCTTTATTATTAAGAGAAAAGTTGCTCGCACCCTTTCTCTTCATAGGCCTCCAGTAAAAGTTATCAACGGCCATGTATTATTGCTATTGTTGTAGCTTTAAAATAAACTTATAATGTAAACATAATAATAGCAGGGAAAAGCGCTTTTTTTTTTTCAAAAGTTGAAATTGTATTATGTAGAATTGTAACTATATGATGTTTAAAAATAAAGATACTGTTATAAAATTAAAAAAAAAAAGAATGCAGAATCTCGAAAAAGTCGATACGATCTTGTCTTTTATTACAAAAGTTTTCGATTTCAAATATTTAAGCGGTTTTTGGCTTGGCGATCGTGTTCCAGTGCCGAATCAAGAGCAAAAAATAATGAAAAAAATTAATTAAAATAAAACATGAATTAAAAAACATTGGTTTAAGCGGTTTTCAGATATAGCGTGAAATACGCATTTAACTGCAAGTACGAAATTTAAGTTTTAAAAAAAAATTGTTTTTGTTATTAAAGCGAAACAATTTTTTTTGCCATCGTGAAAAAATGGTTTGCGAGAAGATATTAGTACTTCAAAAAGATTCTTGTCTAAAATTATATAGACTAAAAAAAGGTAATTTTTTTTACTCTTAAAGCTGATAATTTTATTGTATTTACATATATTACTTTAGTTGCAAGAGCTAAAACGATCTGCCCCTATTTTATAAAATAGGGGCTTTTTATAATAAATAAATTTTATTATAATAATAATGTGTTTTTTTTTCTATAATAATAAATTTTATAATAATAAATTTATTATTATGTTAAAATCAAAATGGTGCAAAACATGGCAAATGTCTTTGAACAGGGTAGCTAGTGGTCCTTGAAATCCTGGAAAAGTCCTGGAATTTTATAGGTCCTGGAAAAACACCCCTTTTTACAAAACACCCCTTTTTACAAAAAATCCTGGAAATCCTGAAACTTTTTTTTTATAGAGTTCATTTTCTTGTTTTATCTTTAAAAAAATTTACAGTTTGATTATATATTTTCTGGAATGATGAAAATATTTTAATTAATTTTACTATCTGTATTATTATTTCTACTAATTATTTAGAAAATAAAATATACAAATAATATATATATATATATATATATATATATATATATATATATATATATATATATATATATATATATATATATATATATATATATATATATATATATATATATATATATATATATATATATATATATATATATATATATATATATATATATATATATATATATATATAACAACTAATATATAATATAACTAACTTAATGCCCAAGTCAAAGAACTGTCATTTCCAAACAGAATGGCTGTACAATAAAAAGTATTCTTCTTGGGCAAAATTTTGTTCTTCAAAATCAAAGAAAGCATGATGTAATTGGTATTAAACAGACATTAATATTTCTAACATGGGAGTATCTGCTTTGGATTCTCATGCAAGAAGCATAAGGAGCATGCAACGACACATAATGCAACAATTCTTTACAGCTAGTTTTTTAGTCATATGATTTGGTTTTTTACTTTTTATTTTTTAAAATGTTTTTAAATTTTGGAATGCTTGGAGTAAATTGATTAGCTGTGCACTTTACCGGATATTAATTTTATTTTACACATTTCATTCCTAGATTTTACTACAGAAATATCTGGCAATAAAGCAGCTTTTGTTAACTTACAAGATCATTTTCTTAATTCAAACAATGTTTTAAATGACAAACTGGCACAACCTACTATAGAGGATCTTCAATCTCCAGCTC
Organism: Hydra vulgaris; assembly: GCF_022113875.1. Lineage (NCBI taxonomy): Eukaryota > Metazoa > Cnidaria > Hydrozoa > Anthoathecata > Hydridae > Hydra > Hydra vulgaris. Next base: position 32,603,058 of record NC_061165.1, read on the forward strand.
TGGTTAAATATTGTAATGTCACATTTTTCTTTAAGATCATGCTTAAATTTAAATGAAATATTAAAATCTATGTTCTCTGATAGTACAATACCATCAAAGTTTGCATTTAGCAAAACAAAATGTGGCTACCTCATAAATTTTGGTTAAGCTCCATATTATCAAGAGCAACTTATATCTGAAGTCAGAGCATCATTCATCTTTGTTTTGTCATATGATGAGAGTATGAATGTAATATTTAAAAATGAACAAATGGACTGTGGAGTTAGATACTGGGATTCAAATTCTGGTGTTGTAAAAGCTAGATATATCGATTCTAAATTCTTCAGACGTCTTTATTCACAGAATTTATTTGACAAACTCATTGAAGCAACAGAGATGTTTGATCTTGGAAAACTAATTTAAGTATTAATGGATGGTCCTAATGTTATTTGGGCGGTTCTAAAAATGTTAGATGAACATAGACAGGAAAAAAGATATTCTGATATAGTTAATATGAGCAAACAGTGGGAATTAAATGAAATATTTTGTGCAATTTAATATCTGTTTTAAAGAGACACTAGCTAAAATAGATAAATATATTAGAGTTTGCAAAACTGATCTGCTTGCTTTGCATCCTATATATTTTTATTTAAGTTAAGAGCATTTCAGCATTTATATTTTTGAATTTTATTGTTTCGCATCTTCTGCGCAACTTGCTGGGTAGATAATGAAGGTGTGGCTTCTAGAGGCATTATTTTATGGCCAAACATGGTTAAAATTATAAAATATTGGGAATCACTATGCAAAAGCAGACATTCTAAAAAATAAAAGCTATGAAGTTCTGGCAGATCATCATCTTCACAATTTTGTACCTTTGCAAAAGCAGTTTTTTAAAGATCTTGCTAAAAAATTGAAAGGATTTCTAGTTCTAGTTTAAACAGACAGACCTATGGTTGCATTTTTATTTAACAGTTTAGAAAGCATGTTGCAAAGTTTGATGAAAATGATTCTCAAACCAAACATTTTAAATGAAGCTGCAACTGCATATAGTTTAATAAAGATTGAAGTAGGTAAATCAAACAACCAACTAGATGTAAACAAAATTGAATTCGGAACAGCATTAAAACAGATGCTAAGTTCTCTTCATTGTAAACTAGAAGAGAAATTAGAATTTATAATGGAATGTAAGCAGATTATCATAGTGTTATTGCAAAAATTACAAGAAAGATGCCCATTGAAATATTTTTTAGTGATGAATGCTTCATCTTTATTTGCAAATGAAATGGTTCAAAACAAGGAAATATGTTAAATTCAAGACTCTAGCTAAGAGATTGACTGCATTAAAATGGCTTTCAACCAATGATGCAGATGATGCAAAACAACTATATGATGAGTGTGTTAGTACAGAAGGTGTTCAATTTAATGAAAAGTTTGAGTCTTTTAACAAGTTAACTGATTCTGTTGATAAATTTCTTGCTGTCTATTTAAACAAAACTCTGAAGTATTTAACATTGTGGAAAGTCTGTGCTTTCATTTTGGTGTTATCTCATGACCAATCTGTGATAGAACAAAGATTCAGTGTCAACAAACATTTATTGGTTGAAAATCTGCAAAAGAGATCTCTTATTTCTCAAAAAAATATTTTAAGATCACATTAGTTCTCATTCATCATTATAAGCTCCCTAGCGATCTTTTAAAAAGTTGTAGCGCACAATTTTAATTGAAAGAAAACAAGGATCAGTTAAAGGTAGTCATGAAATGTCAATTGGTTGCTGGAGATATTTTAGTTATTAAAAAACAGGAAAAAAGTGTTAGAAAGTGCATTGAAATTCTCAAATCTGATGTTGACAAGTTAAGCATTGAAGTAGAAGCAAAGATAGACTTCACTGTCCTTGCAAAAGCAAATTTTTTTAGAAAGACAATTTTAGAAAAGAACAAACATAAATAGTACTAAATTAAACAACTTTACATAAATATATGTATGTATATATGATTTATATGTGTATTCAAATATAAATATTTAGTTGTTTCGTTTCTAATTTTGCATTTACTGGTCCATTTTATTGTCAAGAAAAAATCAATATATCCTTGAATAACACAAAATTTCCTGGAAATATCCTGGAATTTTAAATTTACTTTTAGCTGGCCACCTTGTTGAATGAGAGCAAACGTAAAGTAATTCACATTAAGAAATTAAATCAAAAGTTTAATTATCAGGTAAATGGGCATCAATTATTAAAAGTAGAATTTGAGAAAAACTTAGGAGTGATCATCAGCTCTGACTTAAAGTGGGACCGACAAATTCACTCCGTAATAACAACGTAGTCTAATCGTATATTGGGTCAGCTTAAAAATTATTCAAATACATAAACATTACCACTTTTAAGATGCTCTTTACGTCAATGTTAAGGCTGCATCTGGAGTACAGTGCTTCAATATAAATCCAAATACATTCAAAAATATCAAAACAATTGAATCAGTCAAAAGAAGGGCAATTAAACTAGTTTGAGAAGTTAGTGGTAAAGCATACGAGGAAAGGATCCGCTGCCTTGGTCTGACAACACTGGAAGAAAGACGATTAAGAGGGAACCAAATACAACAATTAAAAATTAAAAATGGACTGAATAAAATAAACTTTTATTCAAGTTTAACCCAAGAAAAACATGATTTTCACAATACAACAAAACTTTCTAACCAGAGAACAAAACAATTTTGATATCCGGTACAACTTCTTCACATAGTTAAACAATGGAATCAACTACCAGTATACTGTCAAAACTCAAAAACAACAAACATTTTTAAAAACAATTATGACAAATTTATAAAAAATGCATATTTACAACTACCATTTTGTTTTCTTTTTTCTCAATAATTTATTTTGTAAAGAAACACAAAATAATGAGCATAAAGTTATATATAAAATATATATATATATATATATATATATATATATATATATATATATATATATATATATATATATATATATATATATATATATATACATTCACTTTTTTTTCTGTCTAAAAAAAAATGCTAATTGTGTTAACATAGTGTTAAAAGGTCTGCTGCTTTCATAATTGTTTACAGTTGAAGTTTTTGCACATTATCCACTGATTTTCAAAGTAATATAAATATAACGCAGTGCCAAAATGCCAAAGTGCTAAAAAATAATTAGGAAATTTGATGAAATTAATAAAACTTGGGAAAATTTAGGGCAGTTATAAAACAAACTAAATAGTTGTATTTCAAGAGCTAAATCAAACCTGTAATAAGAAATGAAAAGAGAAGGTAAAAAACGGAAACAAGTTTTCCCTTAATGGAAGCCAATATCAAGAGGGGTATCTCGAGGTGGTAGCCTCAGTGCAGAACTTTTAAAAATCTACATTAGAGAACTTCCATAACCTTCAACAACTGAAACTTTATTTGCAGATGACAATACCCTATCAGGATCTCCAATTCAAAAAACAAATTGATGCAACCATTTAAAAATCTCACTTTGGTATGGGAATATTAGCATAAGTATATATCAGCTGATAAAGGGCTAACTGAGCCAATTTGATTATGCCTTGTAAATCTAAAGCACAGCCAAAGAGACTTGATATAATACAAAATCAGTGTTATTTTGTTACAAAACAAAGAACATCCATTAGCTCCGCTTTTTAATGAACTAAAGCTTGATACCTTCGAAAATAAAATAAAAATATGTATGCCGTAAAAATAGTCAAATCTGCATTATAAGGAAGATGTCAGCCATCTTTGACTAACAAAGAAAACAAGAAAACAATGGCTTCAATATTATAGGAGCCAAAATATTCAATTAATCAACTCCTAATATCTACTTTGTTATACCATGTGTATATTCTACTCAAACAGTGAAAAAGAAACCAGTAAATAAAAAAATTCTAAACTCTAAAAAACAAAAAGAGTATTATTTTTTTTAAAACTTGTAAAAGCAAAGCTCTTCAACTGTAATTAAGTTAAAAAAAAACAATAATAATGAATAATAATAAACCTTAACATCATAATATTGACTGAAAAAAAAAAGTTTGCTTACTGTTCCCTGAAGATGGGAATGCATTTTGCAGTGTTCCATAATAAGACCGAAAGGTCTTTTTGAATCACTTTAATTATAACATTAATATATATATATATATATATATATACATATATATATATATATATATATATATATATATATATATATATATATATATATATATATATATATATATATATATATATATATATATATATATATAATCAGGGCCGGGTTTAGCCTTTTGGGGGCCCTAGGCCAAAACATTTTTGAGGCCCCTAAAATAATTTAATTTTGGGAAAAAAAAATTTTCATTTTTTTATTTAAAATTTTATTATTTAAACAAAACAGTGTGAATATTGAGAATTTAATGAAAAATAAATTTTACAACATTTTTGATTTTTCTACACATTATTTTTAGTTTTCAACTTTTTATATTTATTAAATTTTGGGGCCCCCAAATGTTGGGGCCCTAGGCCGTGGGCTAGTCGGCCTATAGGTAAATCCGGCCCTGATATATATATATGGGCATTTCCAAAAAATCACACACAGAAACTCGTATATGTTTTATCTATTATTTTCATAATAACAAAACTAGTGATCTTTAATTTGCTCTCATTTAATTCTAACCTATATAAATATTTTGTAAACAAAAAATGGTATATATTAGTGATAATAACAAAGAATAAATTAAGTTTGAAATGGAATCATGCACAGAACAGAAAAACTCAAATTTTAGTAGATAAACTTTAATTCCTCTAAAAATATACTTTTTAGCTTTATATATATTTTAATGTTGTAAACATTAGTAAAGCTTTTTAGAAAGTTACAGGATTGCTCTATGTGTTATAGAGTCACAGCAATCATTTAATTGCAGTTCATAAATGATCATGCATGGAAGTATTGAACTTGTTTATTTCATGTAGATATTTTTAAGAAAATAAATTGATATTTTTAAGAAAATAAATTGCTTATGAGTATTTTAAGTGTAATATTATACTTCTACGACTCATATTAGTATATTTTCAATGAGAAATGGCAGTTATCAATTATTTCTAGCTAAAGTATAGCGTTTTGAAAATTGTTGTTTATTTTCAAACAGTAGCGATTATTACGCCAAAAAAATAAAATGATCAAAATATATTTTTTAAATTTATTCAGGTAGCCTAAAATATGATAATATTTTTGTTATATATGATTTTTAAGAAAATCAAAGTCCCAGCCTTTAATTGCTAAAACAAAGCAAAATAAAAAATCACGCACAGAAATAGAAATCCAATGCACACACACACACACACATATATATATATATAGCCAATATTGATTTATATATATATATATATATATATATATATATATATATATATATATATATATATATATATATATATATATATATATATATATATATATGTATATTTATAGCCAATATTGATTTATATATATATATACAGGGTGTTACCCAGGAAAAAATTTCATACAGCGTTTTTGCAAAATTGGGAATTTAGGTGCAGCTTAAAAAAAAAAAAAAAAGGTCCTTACATTCTGCAATTAAATTCTAATCAAAATAAACTTTCTAATTTTGCTGGGAGTTACATTTACAGCAGGATTATTTTTCTACTTTATATGTGTTTAATTTTAATCAACTTGTTTCATTATGAGCAATCTTTAAAAGTTTTCATTTAAATCGCTTCTTTTCTTTGTTTTTGATATACTGCAGCCGTTTTTCAAAACGCCTTAATTACGTATTTCAAGAAAAGCGCAATTAAAATTTTTTTTTTTTTACTATGATCTTATAAACCTTTGGGAATTTTAAACCAATTGGGAATACTGCGTTATACGCGGTGCCATCAGGCTGGGTAATGCCCTGATATATATATATATATATATATATATATATATATATATATATATATATATATATATATATATATATATATATATATATATACATATATATATATATATATATATAGCCAATATTGATTTACAATATTGGCTATATAAAAACTGCAATACAATCCCAACTTTTTTTTTATCATAGTCTATGAAAAACATTAAACTTTAAAGAAAGATCTCCCTGAGGAGGAATTGAACCTGTGACCCTGTTGATTGCGCCTTAAAATTAAATGACTATTACATCGACAGGACTACACTACTATATCAGTTAAAAAAAAAATTAAAGGGTTTCAACATTTTTGATTGCTTGATTTGATTGTTTTTAAAGTAATCATTGTCTATCTTGTTTTTAAATTTATTTATTGTTTCTTGATTTACTGTTTGTGAACTTAGTTTATTCCAATTGTTTACAATTCCGTTGGTAAAAAAAGTGTATATTGGTAAAAACAATTTTATGAGGTGCTCAATGATGGATTGCTGATTTCTTAAATGCAGTTGGTTGGTATCTATAGGGTTTATGCAGTACAGTCATAAAATATTTCAAGTGAGATCTTACTAAAGATGGACACAATTGTCTTATTATGATTCTGTTATCACTTTTAAATGTTTTCTTAAAATTCGGTTTGCTTTATAAGTTACAGTTACAATATGTTCCTTCCATTTAAGGTCCTTTGTAAACAATACACCCAAGTCTTTTTTTTTTCTAGTTGTTTCCATCTTATGTTTTATAGTATGTCAATAATCTTCTGTTTATTTTGACCAAAATGCGCTACATTAAATTTTTCCTCATTGAAATTCAAGACAGTTCTCATACTTTATTAACAGCATTTTGTGAAGTTGAATGGTCTTTTTCATTAAAAACAGCAGCTAGGAAAAGATATCTTTGTGTCATCTGCAAACAATTTTCACAGGTTGATAGTATCCAGGTTCAATTTTGTTTCCCTTTTTAAATAATAGAACAACAATTGGCGATTGCCATTCGTTTGGCAAAGAAAAAGGAAATAAAAAATTTAATAAACAACATAGAGAGTGATGCTGAAATAGTTAATGCCAAATTTTTTAATAATCATCCTCAAAAAATGATTTACAGAATTTATTGCTTCATATTTCAGATATTTCAAAAACTCTAACATATTTTTTAGTAACAGGTGGCTACTAAAAATCCGGACGTACTTTTAAGGGTCATTACTCCCATAGTTTTTTAAGGTAGAGATTAAAAAATAATATGATTAAATAGTTTTTAGTTAGCAACACAGGTGGCTACTAAAAATCCGGACGTACTTTTAAGGGTCATTACTCCCATAGTTTTTAAAATAGAGATTAAAAAATAATATGATTAAATAGTTTTTAGTTATTTATTTAATTTAATTAAGTTTGTTCTCAACCAGTCTGTTTCTTCGGATTTGACAAACTCTAAGACGAGTTGACCCAAAAAGTGAAAAAATACAAGGTTAAGGTCAATTTTTTTCAGACAAAGCTTTATTCTGGTTTATAGTTGCTTCACATTTTTTGCTTACCAGTTACCCTTATACACTTTGCCTTTCAAAATAGCCCAAAAGTCTTTGATTGGGCGACACTCCGATACAGCTGGCGGGTTGTCAACTTTTTTGACAAAATTGATTTTGAGAGTCTCTTAGCAGTTGGTCACAGTTTTGGCATAATGCAATGAGACCAGGTGCAGCCAAAATACATAATTGCCATTGTCATGATGAGTATTGATAAACAGCACTAATTTTCTATTATTACAAACCATTTCGTAGATAACTTCATTGACTGCAAGGCCGCTGAGGGTGAAAAATGGCTTGGAAATACCTTTGTCAGAAGCCGCCAGCCAGACAAGCAGCTTGGATTCAAACTTTTTTCAAAATTTAACGCTTGTTGGAGTCTTGTCTCTGTTGCTAGAGTAGTAGGTGCTGTTTACGTTTATCATTGAGTGTGACAGTGTGAAGTAAGATTCGTCATCAAGGATAACCAATTTTCCCTGAAAATCGCGATAAAGATGATCAATGCCAGTCTTGATTTGCTCAATCTTGTCGATCAGGTATACCCTGTTTTGTATAAGTTTTGATGTCAGTGTACTTGGCAAGTGTTTTAACAATATGTGAATGACTGCATCCAAACATTCGACCCGCTTGCCTCATCGAAACTCTGTTATTGTGGTCAAATATGGTTCTCAGACACTTAATCACCTTCGGGGTCATGATTTTGGTCACACGACCACTTCCTTGCACTCTTGTGTCCAAAATTCTCAGCACGTTTGATTATATCATAGATAGAGCTTCTTAGAATTTGTTAAGCATTGAAGTGATCAACCTCAATGAAGTGATTAATGAATTTTTTACCTTGCAATTTATTATTCAAATAGAACTCGTAAATCCGTTTTCTTATCTCTTCTTGCTTGGGCATCATTGTTATTTAATTTTTATTAATTATCTAAAAACAAGTAAGTTAACTTATAGAGAATTAAATAAGCTTTAAAATGGATTTAAGAATAAAATAAAAAAAGTAATATCGCATCAATAAAAGATGAACTTACCTAAATATTTTCCTAAATAAGGTTTCATATTTATATCTAAAATTTTAATTTTGTCATTTGTTATAAGTGAATCCAGTATGTTTGTTTAATTTTCAGAGCTCCAGTAATATGTTGGTTCGTCAATAAGCTGATGAAGAAGCAATCATTAATATTTTTTATAAACTCTTTTGTGGAATGATCATACCTTATTATCCAACTTGCTCTGTTTAACCATTTAATATTAGAATAGTTAAAGTCTCCTGCTAATAAAATGTTATTGTATTCACCATTTAAGTTGGTTTCATTAGCGTTATAAATAATTTGATTAGTTCTTCGATTTATGATTACATCAGAATAAGGTGGTCTATAAATGCACCCAATTAAAATTATAACTTCATCAATTTTTAAACAGCACCATATTTGTTTAATTTATGTACCGTTTAGTAAGAAATTGTCTATTTCATATGCATTTATATTAGTTCTGACATAAATAACCACTCCACCTTCTCTACTCTTTTACACTCTTCTTTACACTCCACCTTCTCTACTCTTTTACACTCTTCTTTACACTCCACCTTCTCTACTCTTTTACACTCTTCTTTACACTCCACCTTCTCTACTCTTTTACACTCTTCTTTACACTCCACTTTCTCTACTCTTTTACACTCTTCTTTACACTTCACCTTCTCTACTCTTTTACACTCTTCTTTACACTCCACCTTCTCTACTCTTTTACACTCTTCTTTACACTCCACCTTCTCTACTCTTTTACACTCTTCTTTACACTCCACCTTCTATACTCTTTTACACTCTTCTTTACACTCCACCTTCTCTACTCTTTTACACTCTTCTTTACACTCCACCTTCTCTACTCTTTTACACTCTTCTTTACACTCCACCTTCTATACTCTTTTACACTCTTCTTTACACTCCACCTTCTCTACTCTTTTACACTCTTCTTTACACTTCACCTTCTCTACTCTTTTGCACTCTTCTTTACACTCCACCTTTTCTACTCTTTTACACTCTTCTTTACACTCCACCTTCTCTACTCTTTTACACTCTTCTTTACACTCCACCTTCTCTACTCTTTTACACTCTTCTTTACACTCCACCTTCTCTACTCTTTATGTTTTTTCTAAATATTTGTTAGATATCTATTGCAGCTATAGAAGTTTCGATAAAGTTTTAGTTATCAAAGCAATGTCTAATTTTTGTGACTTTATGCAACCTTCAATCTCATACATTTTGTTGTCCAATAAACAAGGGTTGGTGTACATAAAATTCAGCTTACTTGATTTTTCTTTTAGATTCGTTGATTTAGACATGGTTAATAAATTTTTATGCGATTTGGATGAACTTGGACTACCTTTGATAATTTCATCTTGTTTTCCTGATTTTGCATTTCATTTTGCAATCTTTTAAATTGTCTGTCAATCGTTATCTTGCTCTATAAACTTCATCTTTTTTTTGAAGTAACTTCCAACTCGATAGTGGTTCTTGCAGCCTTGTTGAAATTAAAGATGTCAAAAAAAATAGAGACAACTTTGGTCATTATGTTTGTATGGTTTTGGCACGGCTGTTTTAAAGCGAGCTTTACCGCTTTTTGATATTTTTCAAAAATATTGACTTGAGGGTGTAACTAAATTAAATATTAGAGATAATTTTGTAAAAAGATTAATATCACCAATACAATTTTGTATTATATGACTTATGACAATTTATCAAAACTTCCTTCAATTTTTAAATAAACAAGGCAAAAGATGAACATAGCTAAATTTCTATAATTTATTATTACTTTTTATCAAAACAAAATATGAAAAAACATCTTTGAGATATTTATTATCAAATATAAACATTTTTAGACCATTATAAATTAAAAAAATTTATTTAAACTAAAACGTGATTGAAACAGGGATTATTAAAGATTAGACTTCAAATTCGCAAAACAAAATTAGAGAAAATGTTTTAATGTTTTATGTTTTATGTCATCACTTAAAAAATGTAAACACGAATATGCGAAGAAAAAAAAAGAAAAATTTGCAAAACATAACAAATTTGAAAACATTGCCTGACATAGCTAGAAGAACATAAAATATTTTTATGATTTTAATATGCATAAAAGGTTGAATTTTTAATAACTTATTTTATCACTCAAAAATATTACGTTTGACATTAAAAAATAATAACTTTTATAATATAAATGCATTAAAAACAGACTTTTTGTAAATAAAACACATGGATGAGATAAGATACAGAAAGATTAAATATTCATGGATAAGTATTCCAAGTTTCAACAGTCCAGCATAAAAATAATTCAGGCTATCATAGTTATCCCAACACAGTTTTTTTGTAAATATCGCAAAAAACAGAAAAGTGATCACAAATCATTGGAAATACTTTAACAACATTTTTTTTTATTCTGTTTAATATAATTACTTATTTAACAAGGAAAGAAATTTTTTATTTTTAGAGAAAAAAAAAACTTTTATTTTAAAGTTAGTGAATTTTTATACTTTTTATGCGGAAATACTTTTTTTTTTCATAAACTTGTGACATCAACCTTGTTTTTGTATTGAGTGAAACAGCCGTGATGGTCTTGATCTAAACAACTTCCTTATTTTATATTCCAAGTTTAAAATCAACACCTTTTTTTTTTCTAGTATATTTTGTTTCTCTAATAAGGCTTCAGTTAGTGCTCTCTTGCTAAGTGTCAAGTCTGGACCAATGAATATTCATGTTGATTTAGAATTTTTCAGATTTTTACATTTTTTCAATAATTCCATTTTTTCCCCCTCTGAGGGAAGTTCTACAAAAATTGGTGTACTCTTATTTGCATCCGAGTTATTAAATTTTCTTATATATGCTACTTTTACTAAAGCCCTAATTTCAGTTAGTTGATGAAAAGTTCTGGTTAAGTTGAAAAAAAGATTGTAAAAATGAACAAATTTTATTTCACGGAATGAGTAAGGTTTATTTAAAACAAACATTTTGTTTATAATAGAGTTATAAGTGAAGTAAAGGAGTATGTCCTACTGTGATATCTTATGACCCATATCAACCAGGCTGATCGTATTTAGATTTTTACACCAACATGTTGTTAGAGTCTTACATATTATCTATTAAAAAATTTAAGCGCGATCTTGAACTTGGCTTCATCTGGTAATTTTTAAAATACAAGTATAAGCAAAATTAAATATATATATTTTTTTATGTTAATTTATTGAAATAACTTTAAAAACAAGAAAATCATTATAGTTATATATATTTAAGAAAAATTGTTATTTTTATTTATATATAATTGTTAAATATAATTTTATAAATTTAAGCTAAATAGTAAAAAAAAGTTTTTATATTAAACACTTTTGGTAGTTTTTTAATGATTGAATTGCTTAAATCATCAACTAAATAAAATTCACTGTTTAATAAAAATATTGATCTATAGTGGTTTGTATTTATTAAATATTGTACAACATATAATTGAAACAACGTTTATTAATTTTTTTTTTTTTTTTTTTTTTAACATCTTCACTTCCAACAAGGCTGCAAGCAACCACTATAAGAGTTGGAAGTTACTGGAAGAGAAAAGACTAAATCTGTAGAGCAAGATAACGATTGACTGATGACTTAAAAGATTGCAAATTATATGAATCAGGAAAGCAAGATGAAGGAAGCGAATTCCAAAGAACTGATGTTCGAGGAAAAAAACTAGAAGAATAAGAGTTTTTGAAGCACTTAGGAACAGTCACAGAAAAAGGATGAGACTTAATTGAATGGCGAGTAAAACGAGAGTGAATTTTAGTAGATGGCACAAGGGACGCTAGCTCTTTAGAGCAGTGCCCATTATAGTATTTGTAGAAAAGAGAAAGAGAAGCAACATTACGACGATGTGACAAAGGTTGGAGATTGGCTGCAAGAGCAGGTCCAACTATGTTTACAATTCGTTTTTGCACCTTGTCTAAAAGAGAAAGAGCATCATTAGAAGATCCGCCCCAGATGTGGCAACAGTATTCCATACAGGGACGGATTTGAGATTTATAGAGATAGAGAATAGAATCTGGAGTAAGAAAGTGTCGAGCTCGATAAAGAGATGCAACCTTAGCAGATGCTAATTTTGCAATGGATTTGATATACGGTTTAAAAGAAAGATCAGAAGTAAGAGTTAATCCTAGAAGATGAATGGTAGATGACTCATCTAGTACATTACCATTCATAAATATAGGAAGATCTAAATTATTACGATAACGATTGGCCGAATAAAATTGAGTTTTATCTGAATTAAAGTTCACCAGCCACTGTGAGCCCCATGCTGTAGCAGAAGTGAGATCCTTTTCAAGCTCAGATACCCCCTCCAAGCAATCAGAGAGTGTAGGCTTCTTATCATGACAAGAGTAAATGGTAGTGTCGTCAGCGAATAATGCCACCTTAGATGTAAGAATATCTGGAAGATCGTTAATGTAAATTAAAAAGAGTATAGGGCCAAGGATTGAACCTTGAGGAACCCCTGAAGTTACAGGATGTGAAGAAGAGTGTTGTCCATCGAGGACAACTTTTATACTACGATTGGAAAGAAAGGACTCAATAATCTTAAAGATGTTACCAGCTACACCATAAGAAGAAAGCTTATGGAGAAGACCAGCATGCCAAACTTTATCAAAAGCTTTAGAAATGTCAAGTGCGATAGCCTTAACCTCTCCACCTCTATCTAATGCACGGTAAAACCTATCGGTTATTACTGTTAGCACATCAGCTGTAGAACGAGAAGACCGAAATCCATATTGATGATCAGAAAGTAAGTTATTTGATTCAAGATGAGAGATTAAGTGTTTGTTGATTAAAGATTCAAAAACCTTGCTTATGACAGGAAGAAGACTAATGGGACGGTAGTTAGATGAATCAGATCGCTCTCCGGAATTTTTGAAAATAGGGATAACAGATGCTGCTTTCCAGCATGATGGAAAACAAGACTCTGATAAGCACTTGTTAAATAGTTTAGAAAGTATGGATGAAAGCTCCGGAGAACACCTCTGCAAAACTACAACAGGAATGTTGTCAGGACCACAAGCTGTTGAAGAGTCTAAGCAAGAAATTACTTTAGATACAGAAGCTGAAGTGATGCGAATGTCAAGCAAGGGATCAACCTGTTTGACGGCTATGTCAGGTAAAACGCAACTAGTGGAATCAAGAGATGATATTGATGAAAAGTTCTTAGCAAACAATTCAGCTTTGTCTTTAGGTGAGGTGACAAAGTCTGAACCATACAAGAGAGAAGGAATAACAGATTTGCCCTTATTATTGATACTGTTAAAGATTCTCCAGAAGTCTCGAGAGCCTAATTTTTGTGATGAGATACGAGATTTAATGACCTGGGAATAGCGAGCTTTGGCGTCAGACAAAACCTTTTTACAATGGTTTCTGGCGATAGTGAACAGATGTCTGTTTTCTGGAGAATTGTTTTGCTGATAGATATGGAAGTAACGGTTTCGATTAGAAATTGCTGCAGCGCAATGTGAGGAAAACCAAGGAGAAGAGTGAGGCTTGACCTGGAATCGTCGAGAGGGAATAAAAGATTCCATGCCAGCCTTAATCCACGAAGTTATGTAAGAAGCACATTTGTCAGCAGGAAGACGAAAGATTTCTACCCAAGGGCCATCACGAAGAAAATCACGGAAAGAGTCCCAGTCAGCTTTAAGGTAGTTGTATGTGGTACGGTGATAGGGGGATTCTGATGAAGTAGAAGAATTTGATAATAGTTTTAGAGAGATCAAACCGTGATCAGAAGTACCTAAGGGTGAATGTGGAGAAATTGAGCACTGACTAGGATCCAAAACAAGACATAAGTCGAGTAGAGAAGGTAAATGATTAGGGTTGTCTGGAAAACGAGTTGGAAAGTTGACTATTTGAGTTAGAGATTGAGAAAGGCAAAAGTTGAGGGCCTTAACGCCAGCAGAGTCACTGACACTAGAGCCAAGCCAATCGGTGTGATGGGCATTAAAGTCACCAACAACGACGATATTGGCCGATGGATAAAGAGAGAGGGCTTGGTCAATTTGATCAGAAATAACATCAAGAATAGTGCAGTCTTGGGATGAAGGAGAGCGATATAGAACAAAGAGAAAGGCGATAGAGTGAAGTTGTGCTAAACGAAAGCACATAAATGAATAGTCTGTAGATTCAAACCTAGTTTCACGGCAAATGGGTGAGTTCTTACGAACGTAGATGCCCAGGCCAAGCATGTGATTATTGGAGTCTTTACGAATTAAAGGAAGATAACCATCAACACTAAGATCACAAGATGGGACAGCCGAACTTAAATTAGTCTCACAAAGAGCAAGTAGGTCTGGTGAACTTTGCAAGAGATAAGACTCAACAGAAGAAAAGTTACTTCGAAGACCACGAATATTAGTAAATGATAGGTTTAGAGAACTTGGTGGTGACAATGGTTTTTTGTGTTTTTTAATTTTAGGTACTTTAGTCATTTTAAATTTATAAAGAACTTGACTCAAGTATAGATAGTACTCAGTACACTATTTAACAACTAAGCAATAGCCTCATTACTATTAATAAACCCTAAGCCGTAACAAAGGGCTCCAAATGTGGCCTCTGCAATGCACACCAAAAGTACAAACAGGGACACCATCCATGCGCAACATGGCACTGTTAGTACATTATTATAAATGACAATGGGATAAAATTATAAATGACAATGGGATATCATTTATATTTAGTTCATCTCCTTAAAACACCTCTAAAATAAACAAATTGATGACATAAAAACTTTGCAGTAGAATCATTTTTGCAGTAAAATCAGTTTTTTCAAATACTTTCTACAACACAAATAAAATATGATGCTAGCAATGTGACTAACATTGTAACAAAAATCTGTACAAAGTTTGCAGGGTTCGTACTGTACCTGGAAAACCTGGAAAACCTGGAAAATCAGCCAAATTTGGATAAAGTCATGGAAAACTTGGAAAAGTCAGGGAAATTTTTTTTTTTCTAGGTAGTCAGGGAAAAGTCAGGGAATTCTGATTGAGAAACTACTTGTTTTACAAATAAGCTATTATGTTTCTGTTGGTGCTTCCCATTTATTTTGACAATTAAAAAATACCCTATAGTGTTTCACACCTTTACCACACATATAATATTTTATTTTTAAAAATTTGACCACAGCTTTTTAACTTTTTTAAAACTTGAATATTTTTAAATGTATTTTAATAGGCAAAACGCTCTTATTACTAACAATTGTTTTAAAATATTAATCAATAAAAATATTTTATCTAAATTGTCTATGGTTATTATTTTATTTTTACAATAATAGTGTATGTTTCTTTTTTTTATTTATTATAAAAAAAATAATTCCTTTTTTTTATTTATTATAATAAAAAATAATTTTTTATGATCAATTTCAATCGTTTAAAACTATTTCTGTAGTTTATTCTATAAACAACAGCATCTTTAACTTTAAACATTTTTGTGTCTTTAAAGCGAAAAACTTCTTTTTTTATTTTAAGTTACATAAGTTACAGAAAGTTTCAAAGATTTTCAACTTTGTTGAAAACTTTTGAAAGTTTTTATTAAAAAAGTAATGGTTTCTATAAGCATTACAATGACTATTAGATTAAAATCCTTGTGAAAATGAATTTTGAAAATTAAAAAAAGGTTTTTAAAGTTAATACAATGAAATTTGTTACAGTGCCCTATGTTATAAATATAAATCATTTTGAAATATTTTGTTTCCATTTTTAGAATAAAAATAATGAATAAAATAGAAAAAAAAAGCTTATTTTAAAGAAGAATGGTTAAATAAAGACATTTACCCTCATTTTGACTCTTGGCTAATGAAAGGAAAAAATAACACCCAGGCAAGATGCAAATTATGCAATAAAATAATTGAACTTTCAAACATGGGTATTCAAGCAATAAAAAGTCACGAGAAAGGAAAAAAACATGTTTCAGTTGCAAGCAATTTCTCTTGTTTTTTTAAATCATCTGGCTCTAAAAATACTAATTCACCTAATTCAGTAGAAGAGTCTAATTTAAAGACAGCTGATAGTTTCTCAACAGGATAAATGAAGATACGATGAAAACTCATCGTATCAAATTCTAATAAAATCTGTGCAGAAATTATGTGGGCATTGCATTGTTGCTTAAATAGAATTTCTAACAATTCAAACAAAAGCGTGACAAATTTGTTTCAAGCAATGTTTCCTGACTGTGAGATTGCTAAATCTTTACAAATGGGACCAAATAAAGTCGGATATAGCATCACTCATAGTCTTGGGCCTTATTTTAAAGGTTTACTTAAACAACAAATGAGCCTGTCTCCTTGGCTTGTCGTATCCTTTGATGAATCCCTCAACAAAAAAACTCAAACTTGTCAAATGGATTTACTCATCCAGTATTGGAATGAGGAAAAAATGCAAGTTGAAGTGAGGTATTGGGATTCCTCATTTATAGGACATAGTTCTAGTCTTGATTTGGTAAATCATTTTAATGAAAAGATAAGTGATATTAATATCAGCAAAATTCAGTTCAGGTCTCTATGGATGGACCCAGTGTCAACTTGAAATTCCACAGAGACATTCAAAGCAAACGTGAAGAGCACGAATTATCTAAACTTATTGACATTGGCTGCTGTTCCCTACACATAGTTCATGGTGCTTTCAAAACAGGAGTAGAATCAACTGATTGGGAACTTAAAAAGACATTTAAAAGCTGCTTTACCTTATTTCATGATTTCAAGACAAAAGGTAGCGGATAGATTAATTAGTATTTGGCCATCTATTATAAAAATTGTTAATTATTGGGAGTCTCTGCCTAAAAGTAAACGACCATCTTGCAAATCATATAAGTTTGTTGTAAATGCTGTTAAAAAAGAACTTTCTCTTGTAAAATTCCAGTTTTTTAGCTACCTGGCGAGCATGTTTGAACCGTTTCTGAAGCTCTATCAGACAAATGCTCCAATGTTGCCTCACATGAATGGTGATCTTGTGCAGTTGATTAAGAGTATTCTTAGGATGTTTATTAAATCTGAAACTATTGAGGCTACCTCAAAACTTACCAAAATTGATCTGCAAAATAAAGAGAACCATTTGAAACCCAGTGAAATTGATATTGGGTTTGCTGCTGAATTATCACTGTCAAAGCTCAGAAAAAATGATGCAGTTATTTTGAAGGATATGAAAGAATTTAAAATTCAATGCATGCACATTTTAATTTCAGCTGCTGAAAAGTTATTTAAAAGATGTCCCCTTGATTTTGTGATTGTTAACACGAGTACTTGTTTGCTTCCAAATTTTTATGCTCAGATCACACCTGAAAAAAATAGGAATCAAATGAAAATATTGCTGCATCATCTTATTTCACTTGGAATATTAACTGCTTCTTATTCTGACAAAGTTATCAGCCAGTTCTCAAAGTTTATTTCATTAGAATTTGCTCTGAATCAGGATGTTTTCATTAGTTATGATCAAAATAATAAACGTCTTGATGATTTTTACTTCAAAAACATTGACATAAAAAAGTATCCAGAGTTGTCATCTGTCATTAAGTTGGTTTTGACTCTGAGTCATGGACAGGCATCAGTTGAACGGGGGTTTAGTGTCAATAAGGATGTGGTTAACGATAATATATCAACAGATGGTATTGTTGGACGGCGTCTTGTGCGTGATTTCATGCTTACCAACAACCTCAACCCCCACTCTGTCCAGATTACATCAGAAATGAAAGTTGCCTTTAAATCTGCTCATCAAAAATACCAAATCATGCTTGAGGAAGAGAAGTCAAAGAATAAAAAACATGCTATGTTAGATCAGAAAGCCATTATTTTGTCTGAAATTGAAGAGCTAAAATCTAAAATGGGTTTCCTTACAAAAACTTCATTGATGCTAGAAAAAGAGTTTGTCTTAACTGTGGAACAAGCGGAGAAAGAAAACAATTTATCATTGGTCAGCAAAGCGAATGCTTTAAAAAGGAAAAGTGAGGAGAAAATGAAAGACGTAGCTAAGTTGCAGGAAACATTGATATTAGAAGAGAAGAGAAAGAAACTGAATTAACAATAGTTGCTTTTTGACAATTTGTTTGTTTATATAAAATATTGTTTATGTTGACATTTATGCAAATATGGCTAATTAAAAAACTTTAATTATATTTTCAATATAAGATTTTGCTTAAAAAATATATGCAATTTAAAATTAATTAAAAGTTTTTTTTTTAATGTTTCTAAGCATGTTTTGTTATACTGTGCTATTTTTTATCTAAAGGTATTATTGAATAAGCGAAGGTACAGCTACAAATAGTGATGAAAAACAACTAACCCAAAGTAGTCTCTGTTATAGATCAAATATTGCTCAAAATGTTGAAAGATATCTACATAGACATTTTAGTTTATTTTTGTGTTAGTGAAAAATAATTATATATAAAATATTTTATGTGCATAATATTTAGATTTTCTTGAAGATCATCTGAAACTAAAATTTATGTGCATAATATTTAGATTTTTTAAGAAGCTCACCTGTTGTTTATTCTTAGTCATCCTTAATAATATGCATAATAAAATCTATACTAACATCCAACTTAACTAATAGCTAAGTTTTATAAGTTTTGTCATTCTAAGCATGTACATTTTAGCATTTTCATTACAGTAGTAATTTTTAACATTTTATAAAAACCATTGCAAATGTTAAAAATGGTCAGGGAAAATTCATCTGATTTTTTAAAAAAGTCAGGGAAAAGTCAGGGAAAAGTCAGGGAAATTTTTATAAATATGTGGCTACGAACCCTGAGTTTGAGTAAATATTAAAATATGAAGGAATAATTTAATATACTTGCAATCACTTCTATTTTGTTAAGAATTTAATTCTTTAAATGTATTATTAAAAAAAAATTATTTAGTCATAATTAAAAATGAAAAAAAAAGACTTGTAACAAAGACTCTTTTAGAAAACGAGTGTACGCATTTTTGGATTTGATAAGAATAAAAGCTTTATTGTAAATCATTTTAATGGAGAACATACCAAAATCTGCTATTTATAATATATTTCAAAAAAAGGTAAATAATATAGGACCAGAAAGAAAAGGTGGAAGTGGTGGCAAAGCAAAAAAGATGTCTGCAAAAGAGATTAAGCGTCTTAAAAAATTGGTTGATCAAAAAGATGGTATTTTACAGTGTGGTCTTGCAAAACGATTCCATGTATCACAAACATACATATGCAAAATTATTCACAAAAAAACTAGCATTCGTTATCTTTAAAAAACTAAAACACCTAAAAAAACCTAAAAGACTCAAAAAGCAGCTGTTTGTTGAAAGTGCCATAGATTGGTTTTGATTTTTAGGAAAAAAGTAATTATTGATGATGAATTATATTTTTATTTGAGCAACACCAATATTAGATATCACAATCACCAATAGATTCTATTTTTCTGACTTAAATACAGCATTAAAGGATGTAAAGTTAAAAAGAAAAGACAAATTTGAGCCAAAATTACTTAATTGGATTGCATTCTCGACAAAAGAAATCCCTCAGCAGTAATTGCTTTGTCGGGCCAAACAGTCAATGAAGATGTGTATATTTCAAAATGTCTTGTTCGTTAAGAGAAATTTATTGAAAAACATCATAAAAATGACAGTATTGTCTTTAGGCCTGATCAAGCTTTGTCTCATTATTTGCGTGAAGTGCAAGGTTATCTAAAAGCTAAAAATATTGAATTTGTACCGAAAGAGATAACCCTGCTAATGTGGCAGAATTATGTCCAATTGAAGATTTTTGGCTGAACTTAAGAGATTAGTGTATAATAAAAATTGGCAAGCTGAAAATCTAGGTAAACATAAACTTAGTAAATTTAAAAAGCGGATTGAGTTTTCAATTAAGAAAATCAACATAGAATGTGTACATCAGCTAGCTGCTGCAACATTTACAAGAGTAGACAATGTTTGTTGTCATGACATGAAAAACTTATAATTTTTTAAATTTTATTATTTAGATATTTTTTGTTATTATACTTTTTAAATTATTAAAATTGATCATACCGTTAAAAAGTTATACAATATCTAATTTTGTCTAGATTTTTAGTTATCACATGTTACGACAGCCACAAGTTCTTAATCCAGAAAAAAACCCACATGCCCAAGACAATACTGGTTCTGTACTATTGATGTTTGGCAAATATTTGATAAATACCTATACTTAGTTTTAGTCTTTTGTTTAAATGTCTGAATTTCAGAAGAAATCAATTTATATTTTTGAGTGGGTTGAATTTTTTTATCAATCAACATAATATATTTTTTCATTTTTATTTAAATGTTCTGCTAGATAACTGTAACTTTGCTTTATCTAGTAATTATCAAATTATATGTATTTTCACATATTCTCTATAGAAAACGTTGAGAAATTGTTTATATCTAATGCGTTAATTGGTTCAATTTTTTTTTTACTTTTGCTCTTTTTATTTAATGTATGATTTCAATTCATTTTTTAATTTAATTTTTTTTTTTCATTAGAATTATCTTATATGCAATATCTTTATCATCTTCTTTATAGGATATATATTTTAAATAAAAACAGTTAGTTCAAGAAGCAGCTATTCTAACATCAGTCATTATACGAGGAAGCGTTGTATTTCTTAGTTTTCCAAAGAATCAAGAGATTGTTTAAATGTGCCATTAACAGTCTCAACAACCCATCTGCATTTTGTAAAAAACCTAGTATAGTTAGCTTATAAACTAGTAAATTGATTTACCAATGATATTTCTAAAATCTGTATCTGTATTATATATAGGATATTTCTAAAACCTCTTTATTTTTAAAATATCACTTAATATAGTTGTGTCATTAATAGCAAATGGCCGTTAAACATCAATAATAAAATCATTTGCAGTGCATACTATAAAAAGGCTTAACTAAATGCCTTTTTTTTCCCCATTGCACAGGTTTTGTTGTAAAGAATTGTTTGAACTTTTTTCACAGAATAAATAAGTACCATTGCTACAAATCTTTGATCATATCTGTGTTATTTTACTGCCAATATGCAGCCGTGGCGCAATGGTTACAGCGCTTGCTTTATAAACAGGAGATCCAGGTTCGAAACGAGCTCTCTACATATTTTTGCATCACGGTAAGGAGGGAGACGTGAACTTCCTGGTTAAATGCACATCTGTGGTGCTCTGTGACAAGACTGTTAGGTCTTCTTGGGGCACCTAAATAATAAAAAAAATTAAAAAAAAAAAATATCTTTTGTGATTTTGCTCCTAAATCAAAAAAATAAATAAATAAAATTCAGCATTAAGCAAGGCTCTAATCTGATGGTAATATTTCTGAACTTTTAATCAACATGACAAACCAAAATAACAAGCAATCGAACTTTGATCAAGACCATTTTTTAATCAAAAGAGATAAACTGCAAGAGCTTATTCTTTAAAACGTTTGAAAGTTTTTTGTTGTTTTAAATTCACTTACCAAATATAGAAATTCATCTTTGGTAAAATCTTTATTTTTAAAACAAACCTCAGTTGTTATGTTATTTTCCATATAAAGATGCACTAAAGTTTGAGAACACAGATGCTATTTTTAAATCTTAGTCCAAACACTTTTAAATAAATCTTGTATCATTGTTTTATTAATGTTAACAGTTTTTTACAATTGATAAATCTAAATATTCATCTTTAAGCCACTTACTATCTGTCAAACGAAACTGACAACACAGACTATCAATTAGTATAAATATGCTTGTTTTAGGGAATCATCATTATCTCTTCATATTTTGCTTTTCTAAACAGAGTCAAATTAGATTCACGTTTACAAATAAAACAGATGCGATGTGAGTTTGCGATTCTATCAATTTTTATATTGATTGTATTTTCTTTAATAGATTGATCGCAATAATCACTGTCATCATGATCATCATGATCATCATCATCATCATCATCATCATCATCATCATCATTATCATCATCGTCATCATCATCATCATCATCATTATCATCATCATCGTCACCATCATCATCATCATCATCATCATCATCATCATCATCATCATCATCATCATCATCATCATCATCATCATCATCATCATCAAGGTAATCGTATTCTTCAGAATCATTATCAGTACTCCTAGAATTAAAATCTTCATAATTTTTAAGAACAATCTTCAACAAGTGTATTGTTAGAAATAGCATTTTTATTTCTATGATCAAGAAAATGAACGGCTTTATTTAAAGATTTTAAATTCTTGTAACAAATGATCTGATCCTGTACAAGATTTAATTGCGTCTAAAATGATCAACAACTTTATTTATCATATTTTCATTTATAATTTCAACAACATTTTTGAACCTATATAAAATATTTATGTAAGTTGTGTAATTATATAAATTTATGTACTCTTTCAAAACTTGATAACTTTATTTTCAAAAATTTGTTATTTTATTTAGATTTTTTTAAACATGATTATTATATTGTTATCAAGTTTTAAAATCTTATTTTTATTATTTAAAACTGATTATTAACATTTTTACTGCTTTCTACTTAAGAAAAATTGTTTTAAAATAAATTAGCAAACTTTTGAAATTCATTAAAAATAAGCTGAGCTTAGTTTATTGATGTTAAATCCTTGTGCTACAAAATCTCATAAAAAAGTATATTTATTTATTTCAATAAAACTTTTTTTTTTAATACATAGATTTTTTTTTTTAATACATAGATAGACTTTTTCTCATAAAAGTATATTTATTTATTCCAATAAAATTATTGTTTTATTTAGTTGTTATAATTTATAAATGATTGTTTACAAATAAAATTTGAAATTCTTAAGTCAAATAGAATAAAAGATGAGTATGATAAAATTTTAAAATTTTAATTATTATTTCGATTAGTATTCTTTTGAATTGTGATTGATGTTTTATATAGGGTATTATGTTGTTACAAACCAATAAGATTTGTTATAAAATAATTGTAAAACATTTCAATATAGTTTGTTCAATATAATTTGACCAAGTTTTAATATTGTGTTTTGAAAAGGTTTTTGAAACTACGAAATTTAAAATTGTTACTTTTTTTTTTTATTTAGGTTTAAAGCTCAGTATTGTTTTTGATTGTTGCTTTGGTGATTTATACACTAATTACCCAATAATTTCTGGGTCTGCTTTTGACCGCAGGAAGTTTTATTGCATTAAAAATCTTAACTCCGTTGAAGACCAAGATTACCTAGGTAGTTTATATTTAACTGTTCCTGGTGTTTTTAACTTATATGTTGAAGACAAATTTGGTGCTCGTTGTTATCAATGCACCATTATTGTTGATCCAGTGTTAAGAGCAATAACAGGGGAGTTAAATTTAGATGGAATAGTCCTTCAAACAGTTCTTACAAAATGTTTGGGAATTTTCCCCGAATGGAAAAACAGATTAGAAGTTTCTTTTAAAGCTGGATATAACATGCTTCATTTTTCACCTGTACAAGAATTGGGAAAATCAAAATCATCTTATTCTATAAAAAATCATCACAAATTTAATTCTGAAATTTTTGCAGATGATTCAAGTTCAGAAAAAGATCTTAATTCTTTAATTAAAAGCATTCACCAAGAATGGCAGATGTTCTCTATTATAGATGTTGTTTGGAACCATGTTTCTAATGACAGTGAATGGATTTTACAACATCCAGAAGCTTCATATAACTTAAAGAACTCACCACATCTGAGACCAGCATTTCTTTTAGACAGAGCTTTATGGTATTTAAACAAAAAAATTAGCAATGGTCACCTAGAGAATATGGGTATAAGTAAAAATCTCAGAAGTGAAGAAGATTTTTCAAGATTTTCAATTTATTTGAGGTATAAGAAATTTTAATTTGTTAACAAAAAATTTTTCAGGATATATATATATATATATATATATATATATATATATATATATATATATATATATATATATATATATATATATATATATATGTATATATATATATATATATATATATATATATATATATATATGTATATATATATATATATATATATATATATATATATATATATATATATATATATATATATATATATATATATATATGTATATATATATAAAATTGTATTTATTTTTTGAAAGTTTTCTTTTCATAGTAAAAAAGACTAAAAATATATATATTTTTTTAACTGAGTTTTTCTAATATCTTTTAAAATAATGGTTTGACTCTGATTTAGGTCTAAGTATTTGTTTACCAGTACTGATTCTATGAAAAAATTTACACGATTTAAAGTTGTATGGTTTTATATTTTCAAAATTTTAATAATTAGTGAATTCATCTGTATTAGCCTTTTCCCATTTATGGGTATCGGCATAGGCCACAATGTGCTATTGGTACATCACACACACACACACACACACACACACACACACACACACACACACACACACACACACACACACACACACACACACACACACACACAGATATATATATATTTATATATATATATATATATTTATATATATATATATATATATATATATATATATATATATATATATATATATATATATATATATATATATATATATATATATATATATATATCAAGCCTTCCTGGGAAAGCCATGCTTAAAGTAATTTTTTTAGACAACTTGACCACATTTTTATAAATAAATCAGCAATACTCGAAGAAAAGAACCGACTATACAAAATAGAAAATCTTAATAAAATAAGTTTAAAAAAATTTATTAATAAGAAAAAGAAAACTGTTTTAAAAAAAATACTATACCTAAATATTTACTGTTTTTTTCTTAATTTTAGAGCGTTTGTTATTTTTATAATTGATACAAGTCGAGGAAAAAAGTAGATAAGAATATATCGAAAGCAAAAATAATTTTTGCTATGCAATTTTTTTGCAACTTTTTTTATTCAGTATATTAAGGAAATACTTTAAAAATTGCGCTAGAAACAGGGACAATTTTTAAATTTGTTTTTCAAGTGTTTTTGCTAGACTTTACTGTTTTAATTAATGCACAGGAAAGTGAGAAAACTAATTGCTATTTATTTGTAAAAAAAAAAAAAATTTTAAACAAGTTTTTTATGTAAAAAAAATGAAACGATACTGCAAAATTTTGTGGGCTAGTGCATTGTTGATTTACTGAACTTTCTTAACGAACTTTTTAGGAGCCTATTTAAAACTTTTTAAGTTTTTAAATACATTTTTTAAATAAAGCAATTGTTATGTTCATTATCACTAGTAACTCGTAATTTGTATTAACATTGAAAATTGTACAATATAATAGAAACAACTTCATACATCCATCAAATGCGGTAAATATATTTATTAAAAAAACTATGTTGTTCTTTTATTTAACTTATTCGGTCATTACCAAAATTTATTAATCAAATAATATTTTTTACAAATAAGTAACAATCTATTTTCTTATTTTGCTATTATATAAGTATTGAGAAAAAACGTCAAATATAGCAAAAACTTTTTTAAAAGCGAAATGGCGTAAAAATGAATTAACAAAATAAACAAATAAACGTAAGAAAAAAAATTAACAAAATTTCTTATAGTTCTAGCGTACATAGCAAATTAGTTTCTTAATTATATAGACTGATAAAAATCGTAAATAAATTGCATATCAAAACATTTCAATCTTTTTTTCAGCAACTCTTAAAAAAAGAATACAAAAGTTGTATAAAAATTTTATAAAAATTTTTTGTTTCCTTATTTCAGATTTTTTTTTTTCTTAAGTAAATAAGTTTAGCTTTTTGCAGCGAATTATTGAAATGCTTTATAAATTAAAAGATGCCAACTGCCGTGGTCGGTGTGTCTGAAGAAATTGCTTTTGGCGTCGATGTACAAGGCGTGTGACTACACGCCTTTCCCGGGAAGGCTTGATATATATACATTTGTATGTATTATATATCAGCCCTTGGAATTAGGAAAAAGAGGTCTTAAATAAATTGTCGATCTCAAATTCTTAGAGGTAGGCATCAAGTTGGTGAAAAAATTTGACACAAAGGGGTTACCATAAAATATAGTATCAAAGTCGACGATTTTTTGCTGACCTCAGACACTTTTAGGTTGGTCAGTTAAGTCAATAGTGTCGAATGTCAACCCTAATTCTGAGCGCTGATATATTTATATATATATATATATATATATATATATATATATATATATATATATATATATATATATATATATATATATATATATGTATATATATATATATATATATATATATATATATATATATTTATAATACTATTTGTTACAAGAATGATACCTTATAAAAATAGATTGGTATTAGAAAGTGTTTGAACTCAATCATAAAATATCTTTGAATTAATACAAGAATTTTATTGATAATAAAGTTATCAATAAGTCTTGTTGTGAAGAGTTTTATAGTTTAATGACTAATAGCATATTGACATTTTTTTTTTGTTGTCAAATATTTTCAAACATAAATATAGTGGATAACATACTCTATATATATATATATATATATATATATATATATATATATATATATATATATATATATATATATATATATATATATATATATATATATATATATATATATATATATATATATATATATATATATATATATATATATATATATATATATATATATATATATATATATATATATATATATATATATATGTATATATATATATATATATATATATATATATATATATATATATATATTTATAATACTATTTGCTACAAGAATGATACCTTATAAAAATAGATTGGTATTAGAAAGTGTTTGAACTCAATCATAAAATATCTTTGAATTAATACAAGAATTTTATTGATAATAAAGTTATCAATAAGTCTTGTTGTGAAGAGTTTTATAGTTTAATGACTAATAGCATATTGACATTTTTTTTTTGTTGTCAAATATTTTCAAACATAAAATATAGTGGATAACATACTCTTATAAAGAAATATACTCTTATAAAGAATATTTATAAAAATTTTTCACTTAAATTTAAAGTGAGGACAATATTATGTCACTTACACATTAGACAACTAGCATCTTCAAATAAGCAAGTACTTCATAACACAGAATAAACTAAATCTAAAAGTGAGGTAAATATTATGCAAAATTCTTATACCATTCAATAAGAATAATAAATGGCTTAATTAGGCTACATAATGTGTAGTTATCTAAAAATTCAATTAGCATAATGCTTTTAAATGGTACATCAAATAAGTCAAGGAAGCCAACTATCTAAAATCTATAGATGAAAAAAGACTTGGTGAAGATCAAGCTCAGAAACTGTTAAACAAGTAATTGAAATAAAAAATAGTTCAGTAATGTAAGTAAAAATATAAAAAATATTGCATATAGAATATAAAAAATTTAAGATAAAAGTTTCACTTACCAGAATTTTAATCTAGTTGTATATTTTTGAGAGCAATTAAAAATAACAAGCTATAATTATTAGCTGTTTTTAGAGATGTTATTTCTGGGTTAAATCTTTGGCAGTATTTCATTTTTAATTTTGAAGAAACTGTTAAAGAATTTGAAATATTATGCAATAATTCAACTTGGCCTTTTGAGGTAATTTTAGTGTTTTTAGTATTATATAATTTGTAATTAAATATTACCTTATAAAAAATAGATACAGGTTTGTTTTTTTAAAACTTACTATAGGAAAGTTCTTGTCTTTCTGAATTGGTTATAATTCAAGATCCTCAATACAAATTGTATGGTTGTTTTGTTGATTTAGAAGTTGCAAAGTCCAAATGTTTTGAATATTGGTAACATTTAAAAAAATATTTCTTTTACTTATATTTATACAAATTCTGATTTCTTGCATTTTAACTTACCCTAACAATTTAAAGAAAGTTTTGTTTTAGTGGTAACAAGGAAAGTCATTTGGAGACTGTTTCCCAATATGTGAACTATTTCAAAGAGCTTTTATCTTGTTTGATTGATGAAAAATTGCAACAGTTTTATGGTATGGAAGAAAGAATTGTAAATAACATATTAGGTTATGTAAAATACCATTTTATCGATTCTAGTGGACCAAGGTATAATCATGTGACTGAAGAACATTCTATTTCTATCAAGTAAGTCTTTTTAATTTTTCTACAAGTAGTTTATTTTATCTTTTTTTTAGTCAAAAATATAATTTGTTAGCATTTACAATGATTCTAACATAAGTAAAACTTGCTAGCTTACTCAATGATTGTAACACATAGGTAAAGTTTCTCAGTGTTTCCTAATCTCTTTCTCAGCGTAGTGGCGTTTCTGAGCATAGTGGTTTCATTCATCAAGACTCGTATTTTGGACTTATAAGGTTGGGAGAGGGTTGTAACAATTATTTAAAAAAATGAGTATGAGTTCTCAATTTGGCCCTTGCGGTCTTA
Organism: Hydra vulgaris; assembly: GCF_022113875.1. Classification (NCBI taxonomy): domain Eukaryota; kingdom Metazoa; phylum Cnidaria; class Hydrozoa; order Anthoathecata; family Hydridae; genus Hydra; species Hydra vulgaris. The sequence continues at coordinate 32,631,861 of NC_061165.1, forward strand.
AATACAGCCGGAGTTAAATACTGTAAAAATGTCACTTAAAATAAAAAAATGACAAAAGGATTTTAAAATATTGTCAAATCACAAAAATAGATGTGGAACCCTGAAATTATTTTGCATTTAGCCTAGAGAAAATATGTTGTAAAAAATGGCGTTTAACTGATATATTCTTTAAGAAATAACATTATTTATATTATTATTGCCAAAGTTAACAGACAAACTTGTTGTAACAAGAGTTTTTTAATCTTCACAAATTTTTTTTTTCTGGTCATTATTTCTATTATTTTACCTCTCTAAAGTCCAAGGAGAAACGGCTTGAGCGTAGTACTTCTAGAGGCTTGGAGTGTAATACTTCCAGAGAAGTTGAATGTATTTGGATGTTGGAGTATATCCAGAGGCATTGGATGGATTTGAACCCCAAACATCTTGATTGTGAGTCTCAAGGTAAAATAAATTGTTTTTTCATGGGAAAAGTATCTTTAACTTCACCAATAAAAATATCACAATTTAAACAAATATTTTTTCTAAGTAAACCTATTATTTGTGTAATTTGTTTAATAAATAATAATAGATTATTTGTAACAAACATTTTACTTTACATTGAATCATTTGCACATTGGCCAATTTGATTTTTAACCCCTTTTATCATAAATTTTAAATTTATTTAAATTAAATTTATCCAAAGTAATTTTGTATTTTTAGATACTATACTAAATAAATATTTTTGATAAATAAAATTTTTAGTTTTAAACTAGTTGATAAATAATTAGGTGAAATACCCATTGAAAAGTCAATAGTTTGTTCTATTTTTAAATTTAAAAATGCTTTTCAGACACCATTTAGTCAATATTTCTAAAATATTTTGAAAAGTTTAAAATCCAATATCTAGCAAACCAATATATATATTTTAAATATTTTCTGGAATCTAAGTATGATTAGTAACATATTAAAAATTTATTTATTTTAGAGGAGATCATTATTAAAAATTTCTATTTTTGCCTGATTCTTACTGGAAGTCGTTTTGAATATATTTTTTTAAATTTACTTCTCCAAAGCCATTTATGGCTACTACAGTCAAGGAGGTTACAAGGAGTTGTAGTTATAACCCTCTTTCAACTCTATAACTCGGAAAAACAAACCTTGGCAAAACAAGGCCACTTTATGGAGAAATAAGTTGAGGGCAGTACTAACAGGGGTGTGATAGGAATCAAACTTTGAACTTCTAGCTATTAAGGAGAATGCTCTATCACTACATTGTTACCACATTTAATGTATAAAATAAGGAACAGAATGTATAAATAAATAAGATTAGGTGTAATTAATCACCCAGGTGATGAATGAAACTAGGTAAAAATAAGTTCACGAGCATTTAAAAGTTTTACTTTAACTGGATGTTACATTTTGTGTTTAGGTACTTTGCGTATCCGTTCCATGACTCATCATATGAAGAAGATGTTTTGCTTATGGAAGGTGAAGAAGCTATGCTTATAATGGCTCATAATGGATGGGTGATGGGTGGCGATGCACTAAAAAACTTCGCTGAACCTCATTCAAATGTTTATTTAGTAAGAGAGTTGTTGGCTTGGGGTGATAGTATTAAACTACGCTATGGTGAAACACCTTTTGACTCTCCTTATCTTTGGACATATATGAAAGAGTATACTGAGCAAATGGCAAGGTATAACTTATTTGTTTCATTTTATCTTACAAAGGCTTTTTAAAAGCTTATTTTTATTATCTGTTATACAAACCATTTACAATTTTAGAATTAAAAACAACTTTTTTCCTACCTTTGCTTTTTACAATTGTTAAATCAAGTGTTTTATAAAACTCCAGAGATTAAGGCTTTTTTCGACAGAACCCAATACTTATACAGTTCAATAAAAAGTTTTTATCAATAAAAATTGCTGTAACAGTTTGTTTCCAATTAAAGTTTTTGTTTAAACACTCTTAATCTGGTCTCAAAATGGGTTTTGTGAAATCAAACACAAGTATTTTTATGCAAAAAAATTTGTTAAGGTCTTTACTATAAATATATTAATAAATATAATAGTTATTATTATAAAATTATTAGATAAACATCTTAATTATTGTATATTTAATTATGTTATTAAGTAAAAATTAATTATTTAATTATATTTGTATTTAGTTTAGTATTTAACTATGTAATGGTAATAATGTAAAAAACTGTAAAATTTATTTATAATAAAATTTATTATAAAATTTATAATTATTTTGCTTTGCTATTAATAAACTTTTAATTATTTTTTACTTCTAATTTTCGAGAAAATGAAAAAAAAAACTTGCTAATGAAATTTGTGATTTTTGCTATTAACAAACTTTTAATTATATAAACTATATTTATTGTTGTCAAAAACTTGCTAATGAAGTTTGTGATTTTTTAAATTTAAGGATTTTTCATGGATTTCGAATTGATAATTGTCACAGCACTCCTATCCATGTTGCAGAGGTTAGTTATGATAATTTATGACTAATTATATTTTAAGTTTATTATATTAGTTTTAAAATAAGGTATGAAATTGGTTTTACATTTTATCTATAAAATTTTAGTACCTTCTGGATTGTGCTCGTCTTGTCAGAGAAGATTTATATGTTGTTGCTGAGCTTTTTACAAATAATGAAGAAACTGATAATGTATTTATTAACCGCCTTGGTTTGAACTCGCTTATTAGGGGTTTGTAATTTTTATTGTCATTATTTTTTAGTAAGGATTTTATTTTAAATGTTGTTAATTATAGTTATTTATAATATATAATAGTTATTGTAATTATTTAAATATTAGTTCATTCTAAATAGAAAGTTTTTTTTTTAGAAAGTTTAAATGCAGCTACTTCTCATGAGCTTGGTAGATTGGTTTATCATTATGGAGGAGATCCGGTTGGTTCATTTATTCATTGGTCATCTAGTGAACTTCACCCATATCGTCCTCATGCACTATTTATGGATGTTACACATGATAATCCATCTTATCTGGAGGTATTGAAATTTATTTCTATGTAATTTTATTTTGAAATCTTAAAATTTATATTTTTTCAGAAGATAATTGTTTACAAAAATTTAAATAAAACACATTTATGTCATGTCTTGTTAGTGTCTTGTCACTTATATATATATATATATATATATATATATATATATATATATATATATATATATATATATATATATATATATATATATATATATATATATATATATATATATATATATATATATATAAATATATATATATATAAATATGTATATATATATATATATATATATATATATATATATATATATATATATATATATATATATATATATATATATATATATATATACAAACACACTTACTTAAGCGTATTTTTATAAGCATTTGCTCTTTTTTTTTGCTTACCTTAACCCATACGGCTTTTTTAGAAAAAGAAGAAAAAAAACGAAGAATGATGAATGAAACGATTGCTGCCCCATCCCAAACCCTCAGTCGATGTAGCAGCACTTCACTGTGAGTCAGGCTATTTGTCAGTCGATGTATGTACTGAAGCCCCCAGCAGCAGGCTATTTCAGTATGACGTCAGATTGCTTACCCTAGTACGCAATACTATTTGTATATATATATATATATATATATATATATATATATATATATATATATATATATATATATATATATATAATGTATTAATATATATTTTATTATATATATATTTTTTCTTATTTCAAGAACTTACATTCTTAAAATTATGTATTTTTTTCTTGTTTCAAGAATTTATATTCTTTAAAAAAAACATTTTTTACTTGTTTCAATGTTATTTTTATTTAAAATATGATTCTATTTTTTTGTTTCAATAATAATTCCCCTGAACTATAAAACAATATTACAAAAGTACTTTTCTATGGAAAAAATAAAATATTTTAAAATAAGGATGATATATAATAAGAATATTCAAAAAGCATTTATACATTTAAACAACAAATCTAACAGTTGAAATAACAAATTGTTCTTTGGAATGTTTTATTATTGTTCATGCTTGTACCAGCAATACTCCTCCCATGTCCATGACAAGTGTATTCCAATAAGTTCCATCACAAAGTCAGAAAATGAAAAACTTTATAAAATAACCTTTATAAATAATATATATATTTAAGTGTTTTCAAAAAATCATACAAACTTAAAGCTTTTTCTAAAACAATGTCTAGTTTTAGTCTTTTGAAAGTAATTGTAGCAAGTACTTTATTAAGTGTTTAACTTAAGTATCTAAAAACACATTCCTTGTTTAATTATTAATTGATTTCAATACATTATTGTACTTAACTCTAACCATAACTAAGCAAAAACATAAAAATGCCTGAGGTTGGCGATTTTTTGCTGACCTTGTTTTTATCTTTTATAGTAAAACCTTTGTAAAAATGGCTTTATGTTTGCCGATTGTAATCTGATGCCAACTTAAAACAGTTTAAGGTCAACAATTTATTAATCACATTAGTTTTACTAATTTTGAGGGTTGTGTATGCATGCATACTTACCTGTATTTAGGTAGCAATGGACCAGGAACTACCAACATGTGTATTCCATAATGCTAAAGTGTATCAATGTCTTCATTCTTGCTGAGTCAACTGTGACAGAAGACTTTAATACATGAGCTATGTTGCAATCAATCTGAATTAAATAATAATAATAAAAAAAGCATACAACTTTAAAAAGCAGAGAAAACTTATAGAATAACCCATTAGAAGACATGGCAGTTTTGAAAATACCTTCTCACTTAATAAAGGATTTGTGATTTTAAAATACTATTACATTTTATCCAATAAATTTATAAAATCACAAATGAAAAAAAAAAATCTTACTAATAGCACGTTAGGGAAACATTGATATTTTTCTAAAAATGCTGTAACTCTATCAACTCTCTCAACTTGAAATTTATTTACCCAGGTTAATTAAAATTCTATACTTAGATCAATTAAAATACACCAAAACTTTGTTCTGGTGCATTTTAATTGATCCTTAAATCAATTAAAATTAGGATAAAAAATGTAAAAAATAAAGTTAATTAGTAATACTAAATTTACTAATTGAAAAGTATTGTTTTCTTTACTTACTTTGCTTTGCATGCATTTGGAAACTTGCAATTGCTTAAAAGAAAACACACACATATATGTCATATATGTGTATGTATGCAACATGCACATGGATATTTAGAAATAGTACTAATACTAATCTTAAGTAAAAACCAATTGTATAATAATAGCAATAACAATATTAAAACAATTATAACGAGGTAACTAATGTTAACAATTATATTTATATTAATATAATAATAACAATAATAATAGTAATAATAATATTGATAAATATTACATTTAATATTAAACAATAACAATAATAGTGATATGAATAGAAGTAAAATAATGTTGATATTTATATTACATATAATTATACCAAAAGCAATAATAATAACCCACAATGAGTCCAACATTTTATGAACAGTAATTAAAATAAAAAAAATAAAAATGAGTTTTAGCAGTAAAGTTTAGTGATATAAAGTTAATATAAAAAATAAACTATTCTATGAATAAAAAATGAAAAAATTGGGTGCTAGGTTTAAATACTACAAACAACTTTTGGTCCAAATACTCCATTCATTACGAATTTATTAAATAAGTTGCAGCATTAATTTTTACAAAACCAAAATTAAAAAATTGTAATCGAATGTGCATAATTATAGGTTTTTGGCCCTAATGACAGCTTGGGGGGGGGGTAGGCAGGAGGGGTAGGCAGAAGGGGCAGACTCTTTAGCCACACAAAAACTCCTTGATCCGTCATTCGGCAATTTATTCATTTTTTTAAAATTCATTTGTTATAAAGAAGTGCACAACTTTGGAGCACTTCAAACCAAATCGCTCTTATGCATGCTTGCACCTTACACTTATGCCCACTTATTGCCTATACAAAAAATGCACATTTATGCTATTTAGATTTATGCAGATTCGCAGATATGAATATTGCATTTATTAAAGGCAAATTCTATAAAATTTTTGTAGTATACGACTATTTCTGGTTTGTATTTTAGTCTTAATGGCGATCAAATGGATTAGACTATTTGATTACAGAAAATCATGAATACAAGGTCCATTAGAGGGTGGGGAGGACTTTCAGAAGGGGAAATTCAGTGGCTTTAATTTTTCTGAATTCTTTAAATTTTTTTAGGTATACTTGCAGGTATCTTGATATATATATATATATATATATATATATATATATATATATATATATATATATATATATATATATATATATATATATATATATATATATATATATATATAAACATCGTTTGTATATAATATGTATATGTATATAAATATATATAAGAGTGCAGGTGGTTTCTTCTATAATCAAGTATGATCTTAAAACAAATAAATTCAAGCAGTTGATTTTATTTGACAACCTTAGGAAAATATCTGATGATAAAAGTTAGTCATCCTGGTAACAAAGGAGACAGGGAAGAAAATCTAATAAACTACTTTAAACAAGCAACTTTAAGTCTTGATCTTTCAAACAGGATATAGAAAACTATTCTTAATATGACTACTGCAAAGAGAGTTATACAATCAGGAGTGGCAAAGTTACTTTCAAAACCTGAATTAACTGTAAGGACTTAATACAATGTTCAGTCCATTAAATTTAAATTTGTTAATAAAAAAGTTGACAGAAATCTGATCATAGTAAATAACTCTTGTGATTTTGTTATAAACATTAAAAGTACGAGAACATGGAATCTTTATACTAATATAGTACAAGTATCAATTGATGGAGGAAGAAAGTCTATTGAAAATGTGTTAATATCATTGACCAGATCAAGTTATCAGTATTAATAAGTAGATCAGAAGTAAACATAGTCTGGTATTCAATGTATACAGTTAATTTTTATTGCTGAAGATGTTTTTGAAAATGTAACATATCAGAGTATAAAATATGTTTTAGATATTCTCCAGCTAGATTCATAGGATTTTAAAATCGCATGGAATTTAAAGTTGGTTTAAACATGATTATGGATTTATCTCACCATTATGGCATCCATGCATTTTTATAGTGTGAAAGTTAAAAGACGTGTTAAAAGTGTAAATACAAGAACTTTAAGAACATTTTGAAGCCTTAGTCTCTATTATTTTGAGTTTCAAGTTAAAAAAGGGTGCAAAAAAACAGTCTAGTTGCTTAAAAATGTTATTCAAAAATTGCTTGTTCATTGTGATGAAGATCCCACAAGTTAGAATGATAAACAAAATTCCCTCATCATCATTACATATATTTATGTGTTTCTTTTCTTTCAATCTCAGTGATCTTTTTACTCTTAGGTCAAACTTTAATCAGATTTGCAGAACAAACTGTAAAAGCCTCTATCCAATTTAAACCAACTTGGCCAAGATATAAAAGAGGTGTAAATCCCAACCATACAGACAATAAGAAAACTTAAGTCACAGATCATGGAGAAAACTTGCATTATGCAGTTTCAGACTGCTCATGAAGACAAAGATAACTGTATCTCAAATACACTACTATTTAACTTTGTCAATATTATGCAGTAATTTAGTTTAAGATCTGCATTATAGCTTTATAGAAATTATCATAAAGCTTGTCTTCTGCCCAAAAATCATTGAAAGGCCAACAACATAGATTTGGATGCGCCTCTAATGATAACTTATAAAGATTTACTAAGTCAATATTTAAAAAAAAGGATAAAGTATTAAATATTTTCTAGCAGGAAAAAGTCAAGGTATTCTAAAAATAAAGTCTCCCTCCTGCACTAAAAATGCATCCAAGGATTTTAAAAAGGTCTAATTTTAAATTACAAGATAAATATCTAAATAATGACATTTTATTTTTTATTCGGATAAAGTACAACTTGTGGATTAAGATTGCTTTGATAAAATTGGAAATGAAAATTTCGTAAGGATCACAATCATTTGGATTTGTTTTGATTCTAGAAAAATATTTTGATTTGAATTAACTTAACTTTGGTTTTTCTGAACACATAATTGGTTTGAAGCTTCTAATTACTGTAGCTTTAGATAACATCCTTATTAAACTGTTTAAATTTTCAATACCAGAGATGTAGGTCTCAAGTTGCAAATCTTGGTCTTAAGCTATCTCAAGGCTCTTATTAAACTGTCTTGATCTTAAAACTTGGTGTCTTGGTCTTAGTCTTCGTTTCGAAGCTTGGAGTCTTGGTCTTTGATCTTTACTATCTTGTACTTTTCTATTTTTTAAATTATTATTATTACAACATGAACAAAAAATAACTGTATGAAAAAAGAATGGCTGAGTTAGCATAAAAATACACAAAAGTTATGAGAAAACAACTGTTGCTTAAAAAGAAGAAAACAATTTAAAAAATTGCCTAAAAAATAGAAATATTTTTTTTAGAGGTTAAATAGCTTTTCATATCCTAATAACCCATCATAATTTAAAACAGCTGATGTGACATATATTTCTAATGTAGGCTTGGAAACAAAATTGATCATGGGACATACTGCACAATAATGCAAAGTGGAGTAAAAATAACTTTTTTTAGAAATATGATTAAAAATTGAACAGAAATTAAAAAATAATTAAAAAAACTAACGGCTTCTACAATTTGTAATTTGTTTGCTACATGTAAATGAGCTTCTACTATGTCATTGATTTGATGAGCTGGATGGACCAGCATCTTGTCCTAGATGTTCAAGCTCAATTAAAAGGCTCCAACTTAAAGGATTTTGTTTTTCAACCTATAAACCACAATGTAGAAATGCGTAAGGTAATAGAATGTGCTCGTTAGCAGATTAGATTTACCTTGTTAACATCTATCAAGCTTTACTAAGAGATGTGCAGCCCTGGAAAACTGGCTTATTTTAAATGGCTTATGACTTCTAACAGGATCTTCAAATTATTTGTTTCTACAAGCAATCCCTTATCAACTAAAAACATTATAGAAACAACATATAGGTAACTATCACAACATTCATTATATGTGTAAATTATGCCCTTATATGGTTCATTATCAAAAAGAAGTCTTCTATCTTTTATTGCAGCAGGCACCTGTGAAGTACAATAGTCAAACCACAGTATCTGTCAACTTCATTATGTAAAGTAATAGACAAAGTTATTCAAGTAGTCTTTAGTAATCAAGAAAATATCCTTCTGGTAATGATATCAGATGAGCATTGCCATCCAAGTAATAGTTGATAAGGATTATATATGCCTATACAAGAGCTATAGGAAAAAGAAGTATTTAACCTAATCAAACAAGTTCAAAGTTAGCAGTTCAAAGTTTCTACTCTCAATTTTATGACAAAGAATACATAGAAGTTGATGGATTGGAGTAATTTATAGTGGACACCTCTAAGAATGTAGCTCACTGATGATGAGTAACTGGATGAGACAAAGGAAACAACAACAACAACAACAACAAAAAAAAAATGAGTGGCCTCCTCGACTGTAGTGGTCCCCTCGGGCCTTGGGGAGGTGAATAATTAAAAAAAATATATATATATATATGTTAATACTATGTAGTAAATGTATATATATATATATATATATATATATATATATATATATATATATATATATATATATATATATATATATATATATACACTACATATATGTTAATATTATGTAGTTAATGAACATGTTTACTTTAAAACTCCTTTAAAATAACTTTTTAATAATAATGCGTTCAAAAGGAATGATACTACAAATCATTATTTGAAATAAAAATATCAAATATGGAAAATTATATCTAATTTAGTCAAAAAGTGCTGCAATTTTTATTCAAATATGCTTATTAGGGTGGGTTGAAATTTTTTTTTTTTTTCAAATCCAGTTGTAACAGTGAAAATATGCTTTCTTATTGATTCAGTTACAAATCTGTTAAATATTATTCTTTTTTTTTTTTAGTGTAACAGCCCGCGCATTGATCCTAAAGTTTGATATAAACGTATAAAAAAGTGGTTTGAAGCCACTACAGCGTAAACAATTTAAAAAATATACTTTGTGAACTAAAGGCATATTATTATTTAACTGTTAAGTGATATAAAGTTATTGAGTCCACTTTGTTTACAAATAGTTTTGTTTTTATTACTTTAAGAGGGTACTTAAAAGTGGTTGCATACATATTGCATTATCTTACAGCATAATTGTTGCTAATAAATCATTATGGAAACTAGAAGACAAAGTTATCAGTGCCTTATATTCGGGAGTGTACAAGATATTAAGGACAATGTAATGCCTACCTACAAACATATCATGAAATATTACCAATGGAATAGATTACAATTTGAAATTAGCAGAAATACTATAAAAAAACCATCATTTTTAGATATTGCTAAGCTTTTGTCTCAAAAAGTAGAAGATGTTTGGAGAAAATTGTCCCTTCCTACGGTTTTACACACAAGAGTAATTCAGCTATTAAAGGTTTATCATTTAAAATGCAAAAACCTCATCAAATCTTTAAAAAGATTATCTGCTGATTAAAAAATTGATTTTCTATAACATAGCTTATTTTTATTCAACATTTGTTCATGTAAATGTAAACAAATTCAACTTTGTTGTTGTTCGAGAGAAAAAAAGAAGGGCAGAAGTATTTGCTTGATTAAAAACAAGAAATAAAGATGCGAATTGGTGGAGTAGATTGTATTCTTTTAACTAAATTACAAAAAAAGGTAACAAGCCTCTAAGACGAACAAATCTAGTTTACACATTTACAAAGTTCAAGAGAAGTGTAATATTGAATAGCAGGAGTTAGTGTCATCTTCAAGTGAGTCTAAGGGCATTATTTTTTTGTCTGATAGACTAAACTTACCTTCCACATCACAAATAAAGAAAATAACAAAAAATACAGTTAAAAGTTTGCCTGTGTTGTCAAAAACCTGCGACCGTTATAGTATTTCCAACAAAATTTTATTAAGAATAAAATGTATATATTTTGTTCTTAATATACATCTATATACATTTAACCAAATTTAAGGAATTTATAAAAATAAAAAGATACAACTTTATTTAACTTAAATAAAGACAATTTTTATTTGTTTTGACCTAAGACAACATAACATCACTATTAGAATATGATCAAATAGCTTTTATTTTTTTTCTATATATAATGACCCACCCTGATGCTTATCTTGGTCTCATTTTTATTCTAATTATTCAAGAGTTGATAAAAAATATTCTGAAAAATATGTGAATATATGAAAAATATCCAAATAAGCTTCAGTTTGCATGAAAAATTATACTTACAAAAATATAATTTTTAATGTCTATACATAACAATACCATAACAAAATTGATGATATTTTAAGATATTTTTAATCTTAAAATATCAGCAATTTTGTTATGAGCAGCAGATATTTTCAGTAAATTTATAAAATTTATTAAATCATTCCTTTCTAACTGCAGTATCAGGCCTTGCGATGAATAAGAACTGCGCGACGCATAAGCACGACGTGATTTTTGACATCATTAAATTCTTTTTATTTGCTTTTCATATTTATCGACATTAACTGCACCAATTTACTTAATTACCGCAAAACTACTTTAAATCGCTTATGTAGAAATGTTATTATTTAAAAATGTTTTGGAATGTTTCGTTTTTTAAAATGTAAAAACATTTGTTTATTTTTTCGACGTTTGACACGTTTTGTCTATACTAAACAAATAAAAAACATTATAACTTAAATTTAAAAAAGATTATAAAATATGCTAATATTTGATTTTTTTTTTTTCTTAAATATGTAATTTAAAGTTTTTCAAATAATTATTTTAATAATTAAAGTCAGCGAGTAATAAACTGGAAATTTTAATATTGTACGATTAAAAACTGTGCAATAGCTAATATTTTTACAAGCGATTTTATATAATATTTATTTATTTTTATTTATTTTCATAAAGCGGTTGATAAGTACAATCACTCGTATTAATAAAAAACTTAAACGAACGTTTTGAATAGATTTTTAATGTTAACAAGGAATTTTATTTCTAGTAAAATAAAATAAAATGTTAGAATAAAAATCTTATAGGTATAAAAGAAATATTTCAGCGAAAAAATTATTCTTAAAAATTATTCAAAAAACTATTGACGTTCTATTTTGCAGCAGCTGTTCTTGAGCACGCTTCGTTGAGTTTCGGTAACTTTTAACATAAAAGTGATCGTTATTATTTAAGTAATTTTTTTGACAAAAATTTTAATAACTGTACTTTTTTATTGAATCAAGTAGAATACATTTTAATATTAATCTTTTTTTTTTTTTTATTTGCCCTCACCAATTTTTAAAATGTTTCCTCGAAATTACTCTTAAATACTTTAAATACGTCTAACAGTTGATCAATATTTTTAAATCTATGGAATAATTTTAAAACCTATCAAACCCCCGTAAAATAATTATTTAAGTTTAAAATCTAAAACTAAAAGAAAGTATTTTTGTTCAATTTTATCGACAACGTTGCTATTGCTGATTAATTTTATTAAAATGTTAGCTTTTTTAACTGCGTGCGGTTTTTAAAATACTTTATTAAATGTTAAAATAATCGTAAATTACTTCATTAAAATTCCGCTCAAAAATATCTTTAAATATACTCAAACAAAAAATTTTTTGCTCAACGCAAATAGCCCTAGCTACACGCAAAATCGCTCTTGGACAACGTAAAATTCACATCGCCCGACACTTTATTGCAAGGTCTGCAGTATTAAAGTTGTCCTTGATGGACAACGACGTCCTTTGTTTCCAATTCTGTTTGAATGGAACAATTCTGGTTTCCAATAACCTTCTGGAACTTAACTAAACTAAGAATTATCTCAGTATTATTGAGATTTTTAAATTGAATGGCAAAACTCTTACTGAGTCCTCTAATTAAACTTTTCTTGGATTATCTTTGATCACCTCTCATTAGAAAATGACCGGGGCTGGTATTTGACTGACCAAGGCCGGTTCTATTGATGAAACTGCATAAACATTGGTGCATATTGACTTGTTTTTATATATCATATCAATATGCACCAATATTTATACAGCCCCAGCCATAAACCTGGCTTTGGCTCAGGTCAAATACCAGCCCCGGTTGTTTACTACCTCTCATGACAAACATATATACAATCCATTACAAAGTTGACCTCTATACTCTTTCACCACTGACTTCTATTGAAACTATATATATAATCCATTGTAATGCTAGTGATTGCCTCTCTTTATTGTGCTTACAATTTTCTTACTCCTGATTTTATTTCCTACCTTAATAAGTTTCTTATTTGTCTTTGTGTAGAATATTGGTATCATATTTGAGCTGGTCATAGTGGAGCTATTTTATTCATGTTTATTCTATTTTTAAATATTGAAGATATATTTTGGTAATTATAATTCAAACTTTCATTACAATGGTTTGTGGTTATTAATCATTTTATTTAGTTTTAATATTCATGAAATTCTAAAGGATATCTTCAATCTTATTAAAATGTTATAAGACAAAAAAGTAATCAAAGTAGTGTATGTGCAAAGTTGTGAATTTACCTTTTAACAAATACAGTTTTGGGAAACCTTAACCTTATGAGTCCATATGCTCTGGATTTTTCATCTAAACATTTATTTAACAAATACTCAAACATTAAATCTTTAAAAATTGGTTGAAGTAGACTCTTTATTCAAAGAGGGATTATGTTAAACGGTTTTATGATTCATTTGGCCCCATGGATCAGTACTTGCACTAACTGTTGATATTTGGAGGGCAGAATTTGTTTTTGTAAAATAAAACAATTTTGCATATATGGCTTTTTTCATAGCCTAAACATTGCAGAGCATTGCTCTTATTTCCATACCATAAAAATTTATCAGTAAGTTGACCTTTTCCAGAAACAGGAGTTTTCGTTCCTTTGTAAGATTTAAAAAGGTTGCATAATCTGGTTTCTAAGTGTTTCTGCACATGTTCAAAGCATTCAAGCTTAATTGACATTACACTATGTTTTATGTATGGTTTAGATGTAACAACATCATTAAAGATAATGTATTTCTGTCTTCAAGATATTTTGTGTAAATTTAATTGTGGTAAAGATTTAACTAGTTAAAAGTATTGACAACACCAGAAGACTCCATATGACACCAGAGGATTTTTAATGACAATTTTCATGATTTATTTGATTAATTTTCAAATACTTGTATTCAAGTAAATCTTTTTTATTTTCCTATACCTTTTACACATTTTGGAATCCCAAAATAATTAAAATAATGCATATGGTCTCTAGTTTGAAAAAGTAATATAATACAAACTTCCAAAAGTGCTGTACTTTATAATATAATAAATAATATTTTCTTAAAGTTTATTTGTGCTCTATAACTCAAGAGTCTTTATTTAATGGTATTTTAACTCTAAACACCTGTTTGAACATCCCATACCTGGTCACTATGGCTGTAACAATGTTTTTTTGTCAAATAGTACTAAAAACAAACATTTACAAAAGTAAAATGAAAAAAAAGTTAATGTTTACATCATTCACTTTTTTGTATCTTTTATTTTTTACTAAATGATACTTGCGTTTTATGTGAATGCATTTTAGTGAACAAATGTGAATGCATTTTAGTAAACAAATGTGAATGCATTTTAGTGAAGTATGTTCTCTAGTGATTTTGTTTTTGTTACTATAAAACTTATTCTTTAAGAAAAAGTTTGTGAGTGAAAATCAAAATCATTACATCACTACTAGTTAGCAGTATAAGTTTAAATTTTAAATAACATCACTACATGTCATATAGCATATAAATTTTAAATAACATCACTACATGTCATATAGCATATAAATTTTAGATAACAATAATATTATTAAGAATTCTACTAATGGTTATGTTAAATCAAAAATAAAATTTAATAAATCAATGTATTTATAGTATTTTTATAATAATAATAATAATAATAATAATAATAATAATAATAATAATAATAATAATAATAATAATAATAATAATAATAGTAATAATAATAATAATAATAAAAATAATAATAACAATAATAATAATAATGTATTATTGTTACTTTAAATAAACTGCTACATAAAAAGGATAAATAAGGCTGCATAAGTTAGCAATTAATTATTTATTTTTTTTTACCTATTTTTTAAAGATTCTTTTGTTATTTTTTTTAGGTGCGGACAGCTCAAGCTATGATTGCTAATGCAGCTGTTGTCTTAGCTGGGAGTAATGCCTGTGGTAGTAACAGGGGTTTTGATGAAATCGTTCCACACAATGTATGTATATACTTTTTACAATTCTATTGGATGCTTTAAAATTATTGTTTTTGAGTTATGAAGGAAATTAGTTCCCCTAAGGGATTGCCAAGTGCCAAGACAATTTAGTTATGAAGGGAGTTAGTTAAAGAGATTTCCAAGACAATTTATGTTTATTTTGTAAATAAACATTTGAAAATAAGTTTTGGGTTTATTAAAATGACCAAAACAAATTATTGTTTTGTCATTATATTTCTGGTTGAGAGGTTAATATTAACTTCATAAATCTGCATAGTTTTTCTGTTTTTAAGTGGTTTACACAAATATACAATTAGATTAGGATTTTCTTTTATAAAATGTTCACAATACATTAAGCATTTTAGTTCAAATGGAGACAGCTAATTGTAATGAAATGAAGAATACAGCTCTTCTACTTTGTTTTATTTTTATTTCCATTAAAATATTTTGTTTTCTTTATCATGAAATCATATTTATTTGGACTATTTCTTACTGAATCCACACACAAAAAAAAATAGTATTTTTGGTTTTAAGATTTTATTAACAGAACAAGTTTTAACAAATATCAAGATAATTTTTAAATTTACATGTTTTGTAGCAGTAATATTAATTTTGTTTTTAAAATAAAATAAATATAAGTTAGACATTTAAAGCGTTACTTATTGATTGTGTTATTATATTATTACAGTTATACGTTTTGTAAAAGGTTATATATAAAGGCATTTTTGTCTTCACACAACTTGCCTTCCCACTTGGGGATCCCTTTTAGAATAGTGAAAAAAAAAATTTACAGTGGAATCACTGTAAGTTTTTTCTCTTTATTTTGATTTTTTTTTTCTTGGAGAGTATCACAGGGAAATTATTTTTATATTAAAATATTTTTTTATTTTTTAAAATAGTTTGTTTTTTTCATTTTTTTCTTTTACCATTAAAAACTTTTTTCACTATGCTGTTGCAATGATTTTATTTTCATTTTAGATATCTGTTGTAAATGAATCAAGGCGATATTGTTCATGGTCAGACATTAAATCTGTAGATAAAGATTATGTTTCTTTTCATAATGGCTTACTCAAATTTAAAGAAGTAATGAATCGCTTTCACATTCAACTAAATAATGATGGTTACAATCAGGTACATTTTTTTTTGCTTTTATTATTGTTTTGTTTTGACTATACTTTATTGCTAAATGAAAGATGTTTTTGAAATTTAAAAATGAAATTTTTTTCCTTTTTTATTTAAAAAATAGTTATTTCATTTTGTTTACTTACCTTGTTTTAACATAATTATTTTAAAAGTATGTCAAAGATAATTTAATTACTACCTGACCATCCCTTAACAATTGAATTGGTTGTCAAAGAAACATTATCATTGAATATTCTTAATTTTCATCTTATCTGTACATTACTAAAGTAATGTGATATACCATGTGAATAAATACCATGTGCAATTTAATTTGTGCAAGTTTTTATTTTGCAGATATTTGTTGATCAAAGAACACCTGAAATAACAGTGATTACTCGCCACAAGCCTGAAAATCATGAAAGTTATATTGTTATTGCCCACAGTGCTCCTAACAAAGAATATTTATATCATTGTGTTAGAGATGTTACTGTTGAAGTTGAAGGTTTTTAGAAAATTTCAGATATTTTTTGCAAATTATATTTGTATAATGGTTGTTTATTTCTATAAATTTTATATATATATATATATATATATATATATATATATATATATATATATATATATATATATATATATATATATATATATATATATATATATATATATATATATATATGTAAAAATTTTAATAAAAATCACAATATTTTTTATTCTTAACATGTTTCGTAGTCTTACTACATTTTCAAAAGATTTAATTTACAATTAAAACTCTGGTAAATAAATTTAAAAACTGAAGACAATACAGAGAAAAAATTAACGGACAAATAAACTTGTTACAAACCAATTAAAAATTATATTACAAATTATGACAAAATGAACTTCCTAATATTAAAATATTAATAATAATAATAATAATAATAATAATAATAATAATAATAATAATAATAATAGTAATAATATAGTAAGTTAGATAGATAAATTTATAATATAATGAGATGTTTGTTTATTTAAAGAAGGATTTTCCCATTTAATATGAAGTGCTTCTTTTATTTTTAATTTGTTAATGGTAGAGGCAGTATCCAAAATCTGAAAGCAATCATAATTAGTTAGTGTTTTACAATTAATGGATGAATTTAAATGTTTAAAAATATGCGATTGCTTGTCACTTGTAAGATGCTCATTTATCCTTGTTGTCAAATGTCTGGAGGTTTCTCCAATATAACTGGCGTTACAGCCAGCACAAGAAAATTTGTAGACAACGTTAGATTTAAGCATCTTAGGAAGTGGATCTTTTATTATAAATTTATCTATCTAACTTACTATATTATTACTATTATTATTATTATTATTATTATTATTATAATAATAACTTTTTTAATTTTTAAATCTTTTGAAAATGTAGTAAGACTACGAAACATGTCAAGAATAAAAAATATTGTGATTTTTATTAAAATTTTTACAAATTTATTGCTAATGCGATGTTCGAAAAAAAAAAAAAAAAAAAAAAAATATATATATATATATATATATATATATATATATATATATATATATATATACACACACACTCAATATCAACGGTAAGTTTGAGGCATATGAATATGAATTTATGCTATAAAGTTTCAAATATATTAGAATAGTTTATTTTTTTGACTTCAATGAGTGTCTTCATGTTTTAGTATGTCAGTAATAGTTTATACCATTTTCTGTTAAAAATGGGTAAAAGAAAAGAATTAATCATTACTGAAAGAAAAAGAATTTATGGTTTATCATGAAACGAGCTATTCACAAGTTCAAATATCAAAAAAAATGAAAATTTCGAGATATTGTGTGCAAAGGACATTATTATAACACAAAGAAAGTGGTGCCCATGCAAGTAAAAAATGCTCTGGAAGACCTAAAAAAACTAATAAATGATAAGATAGAAAAATAAAAAAAAATCTTTTTCAGTATGTTCTTATGATAATGATCATACCAGCAAGCTCTGCAAAAGCTATTTAGAAGATCTATAACACCAGCAAGTATTAAAAATAATGGAATGACCACCCCAATCACCAGATCTTAATCTGATTGACTTACTGTGGAAGATCTCGGCAGGAAGGTCCGAGAAGAGCAGTTATCTTCTATAAATAACCCTTGGCACATTACAACCTGAAACACTTTGTAAATTAATTAATCGTATGCCAAGGCTCTGTTCAGCTGTAATAAAGAATAAAAGAGCTTATTTTGACAAATCAAAAGTTTTATTAAAATGTAAGTTGAAGTTAGAAATTTTTGATAAAATATAGTTAATAATATTTAGTTTTGTAAACACAACAATTAGAGAGCGAATTGAACTTGTAAGGATTCACTTATTAACTTATTTCTAAAAATTCAGTACCTGTCTCAAACTTTCTGTCATATATATATATTAAAGTGGATTGAAAAACAACAATTTTTAAAAATTGCCTTGTCTGAGTTCGAAATGTGTTCTTTATAATAAAATAACGATTTATAATAAAATAATGATTTAAAAAGTTTGTGAACAAAAAATATTTTTAGAGGTACCCCAAGACCCTTGAACATTTAAAGAGTCCTTAATAATTATGTAAAAAAAATTCTTCAAAAGTAGGTCAACCTGCTACTCTAAAAAAGAAAAGTTTTAAAATTTATTTGTTTTATAAAAAACATATTAAGGAAAAAAAAACTCTTTAAAAACATGTAAAAATGAATTTTTAGTTAAAAATCAAAAGTTTTTATCTAAAATGATTTTAAGATTAATTGGTTTTCCTTAGAGACTCAAAGACCTTGCTAATAACAGAAAAAAGACTGATCCAATGATAATTGGAGAGGTCAGAATGTTCTCCGAAGTTTTTAAAAAATGGAACAACAAATGCCATTTTCCAGCAGGCAGGAAAGCACTACTCAGTCAAGTATTTATTAAATAATTTAGAGAGAGAGTCAAAGAAAGTTTTGGAGAACAATTTTGTAAGACAGCACCTTTTTACAATTTTTTATTTCTTACAATAATAAATAGCTGTTTGTTCTCAAAAGAGTTATTTTTTTGAAAAAAAAAAGAAAAAAAATTATTAAGATTAGATGTAGGAGCTGCACAAGAAGGTGAAAATCATGTAGTAGAATGAAGCTTGACTTGGAACCAACAAGAAGGAATAAAAGTCTCCATTCCTGCCTGGATCCAGGAGGTTACATAGGAAACACATTTATCAGCAGAGAGAAAAAACGCATCAGCCTAAGGACCATCACCTAAGGACCAGCCTAAGGATCATTACAACAAAAATCACAAAAAGAATCCCAGTCAGTTTTAGGGTAGTAAGTAGTGCAGTGATAGAGTGAGTCCAGAGAATAAGTACAAGATGAAAGATTTATAGAGTTCTTCGCATGGTCAGAATCACCTTAAGGAGAAAAAGAAGAAACTGAATACAAGCTAGATTCAGAGACAAGACACAAGTCAAGGAGTGTAGTTAAATGATTATGGTTGTCTGGAAAACAAGTCACAAAGTTAACTTTCTTAGTAAGAGATTAAGAAATGCAGAAGTTATAGGCTTTAGTGCCAGCAGGGTCAGTATTGTTAGAGCCAAGCCATTCAGTGTGGCGAGCATTAAAGTCACCAATAATAACAATATCAGCAGAGGGTTAAAAGTGAAAGGGCATGGTCAATTTGATTAAGAATAACATCTAAAAGAGTGCATCTTGAGATGATGGAGAGTGATAAAGAACATAGAGATACAGAACAAAGGTGATAGATGAAGAGGTATTAAGTAGAAGCACATTCAAATTTCTTGACAAATAGTTGATATGTAAGTATACTCCTAAGACAAGCATGTGATAATTAGAGAATTTGCAAGTTAAAGGATAGTACCCATCAATATCTAGATATGAAGAAGGAACATCGGAATTTAAGTTAGTCTTGCAAGGAAGTTTGATGACTTTTGCAAGAAGACAAGTTCAACTTTGTAGACCACAAATATTTATGTAAGATATGTTAAAACTGTTATGTGGATAGAACGATTTTTTGTTTAATATTTTGGTTTACTTTGGGGATGATTTAAGTTTCAAGAAAACTTCACTCATTCATTGATAGAGCACGGCATCCCAAGCAATGAGCTATGTGGTTATCTCAGTCCTGTTAACCTAAAGTTGTAACATAAGACTTCTTATGTGGCCTTGTCAGTGCACACCAAAAGCATTAACAGGGACACAATTCATGCACAACATGGAACTGTTAATACTCAGATATTTTTCAGCTGTTGATGGAATCAGCCTCTCTTAGAGCTACCACATAATTTAGGAAACCTTACCACCAGCTGGCCTCAGAACCATTAAACTGAGTTTTAGAGCTGTACCCTCATTTGAAGATAACAGGAAAAGTTACATAGCCACTACCAGGGAGGCACAAGCAAAAATCTATGAGTAGAGTCAAGAAGAGCATCATTCTAAGCAGGAAACTATGTAACAGGTTTACAACTATGCCAGCCAGATAGACGAAGAAGTGGTTTAAGGCTGGTCAACAGAATTGTTCTGCTTACCCCTAAAGTCTTTGCCAAACACAAAAAAAAAACACTGGATTTAAAAAATTTTTAAATTAAAATTTTTTGAATAAAAAGTATTTTTAGAAGTCCCCCAAGACCCTTATTGAGTTCAAACATTTAATGAGTTTATTAAAAAAAAAAATTATTCAAAAGTGTATCATGTTGAGCTCAAATGAAGCGAAATTATATGAAAATTTCAAAAATGATAATTATGTTTTAAAAAACTTATTGAAAAAAAATTATTTAAGACAAAAATTGGTAAAAATGCACTTTTTTCATTTTTAGTTTATAAACTTTATTTTTAATGCTGTTAAATCTAACCTATTTATTTTTATATATTATAGTTATCATTTTTAAAATTTTTATATAATTTCAATTGGGACCCAACATAATATACTTTTGAAGAACTTGTTTTTTGATAATTGGAACTCATTAAACGTTCAAGGATCTTGAGAGACCCCTAAAAATATTTTTTTAAAGAAAAAATGAAAAATAAACAAACTAAAAACTGAAAAGTGAAACAAACTTATCGAATGATAAAACAAATAAATAATTAACTATATATATATATATATATATATATATATATATATATATATATATATATATATATATATATATATATATAATATATATATATATATATATATATATATATATATACATAGTTGTTATGTTAACATAGCATTAGTAACATTTTTTGCTTACCTAATGTTGTACAATTTTTTTGCAAAATAAAGAAAAAAAACAAAGAATAATGGAAAAGCAGTTGCTGCTTCAAGGCAAACTCTTAGTCAATGTAGCAACACTCCTTTCATTGTTCTCCCTATTTAGTTAGATAATGTATGTACTGAAACCCATCGCAGCTCCCAGAAAAATTCTTTATTAGATGGAAGTTACTGTAATGCAGGTTTTAAGTTACTTTGTTATTTATTACCCAGGTATGTTTGAAGATTTAGTATTGGAAGCATATATTGAAAAGGATGATGAAAAAGTATACACAAGAGATGATGATTTTATCAATGGTGCACACACTTATTCTGTGGTCATAAATGAGCACGTGGCTGTAGAAAACTCACTTGTAAGTTTGATTTCAAAGGTGTTTATTATTTTTTTACTAAAAATTTTAAATAATAAATTTTTTAGTTTTAAATAATAAATATTTTATTGATTTAATGAAATTAAAGACTTTAATTAGGAGATTTATTAAGACTTTATTAAGGGAGGCCCCTACCACCACTTGTTCTTTTGGACATATAGGTTTTGGCTTAAGTGGTAAAATAAAAAAAATGTTAGGTTCATCATTAGTCTTGTAAAAAGTTTAAGGAAGAAGTATTGCATAGTTTTAAGTTTGGAAACTTACACAAGATTTTTCTTGACTTTTATCTGTTAACAATAAATGTAAATTCCTCAATTGACATTAGACCACTAACTTTATTAAGACATTACTAAGGGAAGCCCCTCACCTAACCACTAACTTTGATGCATCATGTAGGCAGTTGCATTCTTACCTATATGTTTCTCATTGGTAATAGGAATATTTAATAGATTTTTTTTTTTTTAATTTTTGAAAAAAAATATTTTTATGGGTAGCTCAAGACCCTTAAACATTAGACGGGTCCCTATAATTATCAGAAAAATAGTTCTTCAAAAGTATATCATGTTGGGTCTCAAAAGAAGCGAAATTATATAAAAACTTCAAAATAAAACTTCAAAATGTTATTATTTTAGATTTCACTGGCTAGAAAATGACATTTTTAAACTATAAACTAACAAGTAAAATTAAAAATGAATTTTTTAAACCCAATGCTTTTATATGTTATTACAACACAGATTTTGCAATCAATTTTTTCTGATATTACTGTTTTATTTTATTAAACCATTATTAAACTTATTCTCAATTAAGCCATTAGTTAATTTTATTCTTCATGAAGTTTTGCTAATCGCATATAAAAGTTATTCTTCTTCCCATATAAAAAAAATAAACTTAATTAAAATTTACTAAATTAATTGACTTATTGCAAAACTAATTATTGAATATTGTATTGTCATCAAGCAAGAATATGTATGCAAAATTTGAAGAAAATCTATCATCAGAAAGTGACTCAAAAATTGCAAGATTCGATGTTAACAGACAAACAGAAACAAGGAGTTAATAAAACCATTTTTACTAAAAAATTATAATTTTTTTTTTTTAATGTTTTTCATAAAATGATGATTTTTTTGCAAGTTTTTATATAATTTTGCTTCTTTTGAGAACATGATATACTTTTAAAAAACTAATTTTTTGATATTTATAAAGACCCGTCTGATGTTTAAGGGTCTTGAGCCTCCCCTAAAAAAATTTTTTTTTCTGAAATTTTTAAATTCTAGTATTATTTTATTATATAAAACACATTTAGAGGGTGGGAGCAGACATTTTAAGAAATAGTTGTCTCAAGGACCACCCTAAAAATATAACTTAAAATTTTTTGACAGTCCCAATAATAAGAATACCAATTTGATACCATAACAATTAGAAGTAAAGTTACTTTTTTTAAAAAAACTGTTTTTTCCTCCTCATCTACTTATTATTTCGCATTTTAAAAAGGCGCAGTTAAAAATTATCAAAACATGCAAAGAGCCATGACCAAGTTGTCAAAACAAAATATTGTATTGTATGCCAGGTCAGATAAGGCCTCTGATTGCTTATATTATATATATATATATATATATATATATATATATATATATATATATATATATATATATATATATATATATATATATATATATATATATATATATATATATATATCTGTGTGTGTGTGTGTATATGAATGTTTGTATTTACAATATACAAATTAATCCACAAAATATTATTCAGTTTTGCTCAATTCTAACTCACAATGAAAAAGATTATGTTCTTTTGAGAAATTTTCCTCCTGGAAGTGTTTTGGTATTAAAGTATATGCAAAAACCTGAAGCACAATCATCAATTGCTTACTTAAGGTAAGTTAAGTGGTTTCAAATGTATTTTAGTTTAAGTTTTCTTTATGATTTTTAACTAAATTTAATTGTTATTTTCATAATTAATAAGGCAATCTTCAATATATATATATATATATATATATATATATATATATATATATATATATATATATATATATATATATATATATATATATATATATATATATCAGGCCTTGTTTTAAAGTGTAAACTGGTGCACCATTCATGTACATGCTGAGCCATTTAATGTAAACACAAAGCCATTTCATGTAGGCCATTTTTTATCATTTTTTAATATTCAAACTTATAAAGTTTGAATGTCGATTACATAAAAAAATTTGCATAAAAACTACGTTTGGTATTCACGCTATTTACAAATGTAATAAGTTGAGAGAAAAACAAAGAAAATTTGATTTTTATTGTTCTAACTTTTCCATCAAAAATGTTCAGCAAAAAAAAACAAGATGTTATGTGTTGCTTAAAAAAGAAATCATAAAAGAAACATTAAAAAAAGTTTTATTTATTACCTTGCAAGAGCAAGAATATTTATTTATATAATTTTTCATAACAAACAATAAAAGATACAATTACCAAATATAAAAAAAATAAAATAAAACTAAAACAAAAAAATATTAGCTAAAAAATAGTGAGTGTTTTATTTTATTTTATATTAGCGCCACTTTTGATATTTTAAATTTTTTGTTTGTTTGTTTGTTTTGTTATAATGATTGATTTTATCAAAAAAATAAAAAAATATTACTTATTACAAACTTTAAACAACATTTTATAAAGAGTTTATTTTTTTATAGTTAAAAAAAAAAACTACTTTTATAACTCTATTATTAGTTTTTTTCAAACAATTGGTCTTGCAATCAGCTTTATATAATTAACAGATTGTGCAATATCAAAAAAGTGAAAACAGAAATTTCCTTATAATTTAAAAAGATTTTTAAATAAAAATGTTATTTAAATTAAAAAACTTTTATTTTCTCGATTTTTCTTCCTCCTTTTTTATTTATGTAAAAAAATGAATTTCTTGTAAACACGTTATAACTTATAACATCGCACAAAAAACATTCATAAAGCGCATGTTTAACTTTTTTGCCTAAAGACAAATGAAAGCACAGTGGTATATTTTTAATAAATGGTACTTAAATCTTTGTTTGTCACAAAAAAAAGCGCTGATAAAGTAATTAATTAGAGTTTTTTTTCTTTGCAACAAGTAATATTTTTTGTTTTTTAATAACATTTTAAAGTAAAAAATCATTATTTGCTAAGTTGCAATTTTAATAAATAAGAAAAAAAAAATTAAGATTTTTTAATTCATTTATACAAATGTCAAAAAAAGAAAGAAATTATTTTATATTAAAAAATAATAAAAAATATAATATTAAATTTAATTATTTAATATTAAAAACAAAACAAAAAATTGAAACAAAATAGACAAAATAAAATATGAAATAAAATAAAACTAGTTTTGTTTTTCTTAATTAGTAAAATAAATTTGTTTTGAAATAATTTATTGCAATAGTTAAAAAAGTTCTTAAATAAAAAATAATAATAATAAAGATAATTTTATGACAACAAAATCACAAGGAACTAATTAATAAATAAAACTAAAAAGCTAAGCCGTTTTTTATTTTAAAAAAGTTTTTTGTTTAAAAATTGAATCAAATTCTTATTAAATGAACAAACAAAAGTTAAAAATTGAATCAAATGGAAAAAAAAAGGATTTAAAGATTTTTTCTTGAATTAAAATTTTAGTCAATTAATAAGAAATCCTAAGTCAATTAATTCGACAGTTTGGTTTTTCAAAGTCAACTAATTTTGACTTTCAAGACTTTTAGTCGAAGTGGATAACTCCACTAATACATGGAGTATGATAAAACTGTTACCATATACATGCTATACATTTATAAACCAGGTATATATTCCTAATATAATGCTAGATAGTGCTTATTTTTTGCCAACCAAAAAAAGTTTTCAGCCACCTACATCATCTTCAAATATATCAAATTCAAGAATGATGATTGTAAAAAGTTTTCTTCCTTTCCTATGATTTAGAAGTAGAAAAAAAAGTAATTATAAAATAAGAAGTTAAGAAGATTATTGGAATAAAAGGTAAAAAGATTAAAAAAGGATAATTTAGAAAATGAAGAAACAACGTTAAAATTAGTGTTGTTATGACTTTGAAATAACTCGACTGTCAACTAAATCGATTAAGGTGTTTTTCAAAGTCAACTAAAATTGACTAAATTTTGTGGAAGTTGACTAAAAGTCAATTTAGTCAAAGTATTTGAATTTTTTTAAATTATAATATTTAAATGTTGCTACTCATTGAAAGTTTTTTATCACTTATTTTCCATTCATTTAGAATTAACTAAAATTGCTCTTTTAAATATAGGCTAGTATGGGCTTTTGGGCTATGCTTTAATGCAATCCGAATCAATTTCAAACAAAAATTTTGATCAACAAAATGTACTGTGGCGCGGGTGTATGAATACAAGATATCCATCCGATGGCAAAATTCAGCTTGGTTTAAAAGATGCTTACTTTTACCTTAAATGATTCAAATTTATTTCATACAAAAACTTTTGTATCGTTGGCAATTTGTACTTGTTATCAAACGAAGCTAGCTTTTTAATAAATTACTAATCATCAAAAATTAACAGCAGTTGACCTATTTAAAAAACAAAGTTAAACAACATGAGTGAGAGTTTGCAAATGCAGCTTTGATAGATACATGACTAGTTGTTGTACTTGGAAGTTTAGACTTTAATATTAATCTGACAGTTACCATACAAATGACTTGCCATTGAGCTTGTATTTTTATTGTATTTTAGCTCTTTGTTGCAAATTTTGTTTGTTAAAGTATCTTTATATTTACATGTTGTTATTGTAGAGTCATTGTTTTTCACAAAATAATTCCGAACTTTACTTTTATGAATGTTTCGATTTGACATTTTGTTTTTAAGAATATAATATCTATTACAATTAAGTCAAAGTAGTTTAGGCTTTTAAGTGTGTTCAGATAAGAATTCCTTCATGCAGAAATAATGTCCTGAAGGATTTGCATGAGTACCTATCATTAATATTATTAGAATTATTCTAACTGTTACTAATTTCTAAAGGAAGTTAAACCAATCGTTTAAAATGTCCATTGGGAATTATTATTATATGTATCAATCAATAAAAAGAATTTGATTGAATTTATTGCCAAATTGAATTTTAATTGAATTAGAACAGAGAGAATTAAAAAAAAAGATTCTCTCTGTATCATTTATCAAAACAATTAAAGCAAAAAATTTGTAAGGCGTAATATTTGTGGCATATCAAGGTGGAGGCTGGTAGGGCCAAACTTTTTTGTTGATTTCAGATTTATAAAACTTTGTATTATTTTGGCATTGTTAACTGATGACACCTTATTAAATATTTTTTTAAAGAATTAACTTTTTATAACGAGTCAGTATAACAAGAAAAATAAACATTGATATAGTGGCACAGCATACAGTAAGCTTAGAGCTGAGCTTATGTGAAACAGAAAATTAGGTTCAATGTTCAGATATTTTGGTTGAATTAAAAACCCAGCTATGATCTTGCGCATGGCTCAATCTTTACAAATATTTTATTTTTATAAAATAATCTACTTATAAGGATATATCTTTACTAAGGGATTGTCCATAAAGTATGTACGCTCGGAGAGGAAAAGGATGGCGTTTCTGAGATAAGGGGGCAGTTGGTCAATTATAAAAGTATGGAGACACTAAATTAAAAAAAATATCATAAAATGTTGGGTTAGTAGGTTTAAAAGCATAGGTACTTTTAGAGAGGTAAAGAGTTCTCAAAAAAGCGTACGGCAAAGTGTGTGTGTGGGGGGGGGGCTCGCAAAAAAAAAAAAAAGCATACGTACTTTATGGACGACCCCTAATTGGTCAGCGTTAAAATAAAATTAAATATTGACAAAGTTAAATTAAACAAAGAGATAAAGATAAGATTTTTAAGACAATTTTTAGTCAATTTAGTCGAAGTCGATAACAACACTAGTTAAAATAGTAAAATGGTAATCTCTATATATACTGCATAGCAAGAAAACTATTTACTGTTCCTGCTTTAACAGTCATATATAAAGTTTGGATATAATTTTATTAGTTACATAATTAATTCTTACAAACAAATTTATATCCTAAAATTTAATTGAGAGATTTTTTGGAGTGTTAAAAAAGCAAGCTGCTTAGATTTTCCCCAAACTTGACAAGCATATCTGAGATGAGAGTGGAAAATAGTATGATATATATTAAGCAAAGTTTCATGATGATGGATTTTAGCTAATATGCTGTTCGATCTGTTTAATTTTAATTAAGTCATAAAGATGCAATGCAAAAGATAAATTAGAGTCTATTTTGATTTAAGATAATAGATAACTGGATTTATTTTCTGCCCACTTAATCTGAAATTCAATTATTTTTCAAGTGATTTGTTAATAAGAAGCAAGTTAAAGTCATCCGCAAAGTGATAAGCAGTAGAAAATTTAACGGAAAAATCAAATTATTGATAAAAATAAGAAAAAATAATGGTCCAAAAACTGAGCCTTTAATGGTGTTTGCTCAACACCATTAAAAGATTTAGCTAGTTCTGAGTTGATACCATTAATTAAAACAAATTGTGTTCTATTACAAAGATAAGAGGAAAACCAGAGAAAAGGAATACCTCTAATACCCTAGTGTTGCAGTTTTTCTAGGAGAATTGTGTGCTTAACTGTATCAAATGCTTTTTTGATTTTAATAAACACTCCACACACAAAGTGTTTATTATTGTTAGCTTGTCTAACTTTCTCTGTTATATATCTATTAATGAATAAGTTGTTGAGTGTTTGTTGCAAGTGAGTGTTGCGAATGAGTGTTTGTTGCAAAAGTTTGTTGTGAGTTATTGAGTGTTGAGTTGTTAAAGAAAGTAAATAAAAAAGAAAATTTTGCTTATAATAAATAGTTTTCATAATTAGTTTCTAGTAATAAGTATTTTTAACATTTTGTCCTTAATTTAGGAGTCAACTTGAACCCACCAATAAAAGCTTGGATTTTCTTGATGACTTAAGTTTATCTGATTTTAATTATGTGTTATATCGTTGCGAGAATGAAGAAAAAATAAATGGTGTTGGAGGAACTTATGATATACCTGGTTATGGAAAACTAGTTTATGCAGGTTTACAAGGTAAGTTAACAAGGTTTACAAGTTTAATTAATATATCATAATTATTGCTATAAAAAAAATTTGTTTAATTAAGTTAAATAATCAAGAATAATAAGGATGAATTTAAAAATAGAAATTACTGTTGAGAAAAATGAATTTTAAAGTATTTGTTGGAAAAAAGTTTTCATTTTTCAACCGCAATATATATTTAAAGCTTCTTTTTTGAAAAAATTGTTTCTTAAAAAAAAAGGTGTGCAGGCCTATCTTTTAATTCTTTAATAACATTCTGTAACACTTCTCTGTTAAGAAAGCACTTCATTGTTATAATGATAATTCTTTGTTATGATTTTTTAATACTTTTCTGTTTTGATAATGCTGCTCTGCTCCAATGATGTTGTGAATCATAGTCTCAAAATAAGCGAGTTAGTATATCAAAGAAAAACCTATGCTTCGGTTGGGCAACAAGATCTATGTTCAACACCAAAAAAAAATGTTTTTAGTAAGGTTCTATAAAAAATTGAATATAATTTTTTTTTTAACATCTTCAATTCCAACGAGGCTGCAAGCAACCACTATTAGAGTTGGAAGTTACTTGAAAAGAAAAGATGAAGTTTATAAAGCAAGATAATGGTTTACAAACAAAATATTGCAAGTTATGTGAATCAGAAAAACAAGATGAAGTGAGCGAGTTTTAAAGAACTGATGTTTGAGAGAAAAAACTAGACGAATAAAAATTTTTGGAGAGCTTAAGAACAGTCAGAGTAAAAGGATGAATTAAATGAAGCGTAACACAAGAATGAATTTATGTAGATGGCACAAGAGACACTTGCTCTTTAGAACAGCACCCATTATAGTATTTATAGAAAAGAGAAAGAGAAGCATCATGATGGTATGACAATGGTTAAAGGTTGGCTGTAAGAGCAAGCCCAACTATGTTTATAATGCGTTTTTGCACCTTGTCTAAAAGAGAAAGGGCATTATTTGAAGATAGGGCCAAGAATTGAACCTTGAGGAACCATTGAAGTTACAGGAAATGAAGAAGAGTGTTGTCCATTAAGGACAGCTTTTATACTAATATTGGTATGGAAGGATTCAATGATTTTAAAGATGTTGCCTATGATACCAGGGCTCAATTTAATGGTCAGACATTGGACATTGTCCGGCTAAAACCTCAGATTGTCCAATCAATTTACAAATTAATCGGACATTTTGACGGACAGGAATTAAATTTTACAAAATAAAGCTGGCGTGCAATTGAACGCTATTGCTCACCATACAAATGATTGTTTTTGTTTACAACTTGACTATGACTGTTTAGATGTTTTGACGATTTAAACGTTTCAGAAAAGCGCTGAAAAAAGAAACTTAAACTAGGAAAAAACTGAAAAAACTAAAGAATAAGTTTAAAGAACAATTCCTTACGAAAAAGAAAATAAATTAGCTTAAAAATAAAACTAAAAAAATTCGAAGTAAAAATTACTTTTTGTTACGTTTTTATTTGCATTTGTAAAAAAATTACTTTGAAACTTATCTTTTAAAACGTTTTATTAAAATTACGCAAAACGCTTTTACAAATTACTTCTATTAATTGTTTAATAATTAAACAAATTTTATTGAAAAGTGAAATTAATTTATTAAAAAGAAAAAAGTATAATACTTTTAAGTTGTATGAACTTTTTTTTTTAAAAGTTGCGAAAAAAAAATATTTAAAAAAATAACGTAGTCTTTTTAAAAAAGTAATTTTTATTCCTTTTATGCTTTAATTAGTAGGTCAAGTTAAAAAAAAGTTAAATAATTCTTTGTTAAAATAGAAATAAACAAAAAAAGCAATTAAATCATGGTAAAATTTAACTTATAGTTTTAAGTAACTTAAAAAATAATCTTTTAAAAGATTTTTAGAAAGACATGGAAAAATAATTTTAAATGTTTAAATTTATTATAAAAATTACTTATCTACTATAAAAATTTAAATATAACATTTAATTTACAGGTTAATTTTAAACAATCATTATAGTTAATTTTTGATTTTATTTAAAGCATAAAATAAAAACTTTAAAAAAGATCAATGATTAAAAGTTATTCGCAACTTAACAATTTTTTTATTGCGTTTAAATTATTAAAGTGCCATTAAATTTATTTTAAATACAGACACTGTAAAGAAAAAAATAATTTTGATTTTTGGATGACTTATATTTAAAAAAAAACCTTTTACTTGTATGTTTTTATTTGTCAAGTTTTTGCTTGTTAAATTATTTAAAAAACAGATGTTTTAGGCCATTTTTAACAGCAGCTAAAGATTTTATAAAAATATATACATGCAAATGTATATATATATATATATATATATATATATATATATATATATATATATATATATATATATATATATATATATATATATATATATATATATATTTATATATATATATATATATATATATATATATATATATATATATATATATATATATATATATATATATATATATATATATATATATATATATATATATATATATATATATTAAAGCCTAGACTGTTGTATCCTATGAGTTTAAATCCGGCTATCATCAACTTAGCAAATGAGTAGTACTTTGATGAGCTTAAATTATATATATATATATATATATCAGGCTTGGTCGGGAAGCGGGAGCGATTGCTCTCGATTGCTGACCACGTAAATAATATTTAGTTGCGAAAAGCTGGCCAGATTTTTAGTCGTTTTGAGAACATTTTAAAAAGCAAAAAAAAAAAAGCGACGAAGATTAATTGGACCGATGAGAGACAATTACAAAAAAAATAAAATTATGCGATGTTTTTTATATAAAGTAACAACTTACGATTGTTTAAAAGGGAAATAAATATTCTTTATTTAACTTAGTTTGCAAGTTTTAGTTTTACTTAATCTAAATTATTTTATAAATAAAAAAGTTAATTTTTTTAATACCTATTTTATGTTTTGCGTAGTTTGAAAAGTTTAACATATTTGAAGCGATTCTTCTTAGTAAGATAAACAAATGAAATAATTAAATCATTGAATTACTAAAGGAATTAAATTATCAAGATAGAAATCAACTAAAAAGGTTAAAAATACTTAATGACCAGGAAGCGAAACTGCTTCACAATATCGCTGATGTGCTGATTAGTGAGTGGGCTTTTTAATTTTAATAAGTATTTAAAGCAGCAAAAAGTATAACGAGTTTTAAGAATGGCAATTTAAGCGAAAATATTTAGAGTTAGTAAACCTATATCTAGAAACTTTTCTTTAAATCTAATTATTTGCTATATATATTTGTGTTTTGTCGTGACCTCAGGCGCGATGCTTGTTCATCCGCGAGTTACTTTGTATGCGTTGTTTGTGTTTAGTAACCAGAAACTTCTCATATGTTTGTTACATAATTAGTTTTATTAACTTTAACGATTATAACTTCATTGAAAACGCAATTATTTTTGTAAGTCTTTGTTTAAATCATGAAAATTGCTTTAAAAGATACATTATGATAGAAAACAAATACACAAATTTACATTTACATAAAGAATACAATCTCTTTTAAAATAAAAAATAATAATATACTAATAAAATCTATGATTTATAATAAACTTTTAAAATTTTGACAACTTAATATATATTTAAAACATTTATTTTTGTAAACAAATAATAAATATTTTTAAAACAATTTATGCTAGAAATCTCAAATCGTAACAAATCGTGAATTAAAACATTTTAACAGAATACTCTAGAACTTTATTTCGCTTAATCAGCGTATTTTTTGAACCAATAGAATTAGTTTGTTCGTTAATTTGGCGGGTTTTAGTGTTCGCAAATATTCTTTTTATTCTTGCGCTCAAAGATGTTTTGAGAACATTCAAGTTTTTTATGTTTCCATGTATGTCCGTAAAACAAAAATTTTTTGTTTCGTACATAAACTTAAATGTTCTCAAAACGACTAAAAACCCTGGCCAGTTTTACGCAACTAAATATAATTTCCGTGGTCAGTATTCGAGAGCGATCGCTCCCGCTTCCCGACCAAGCCTGATATATATATATATATATATATATATATATATATATATATATATATATATAGACTGTTGTATCCTATGAGTTTAAATCCGGCTATCATCAACTTAGCAAATGAGTATATATATATATATATATATATATATATACTCATTATTCATCATTTATTAAACATAAATTATGTTTAATAAATGATGAATAATTTTTGGAATAGTCTTTATGTCTATTTGTGGCTGTTCCAATGCAATAAGAACATTGTATAGCAAAAAATAGCATGAAATTCAAAATAAAATAAAAAACATATATACACACATTTCCCCAAAGGAAGGTGTAGCTAAGTACTGCAGTCTAAGATGCTACTGTAATGTAATAGCAACACTTTCCTTATGAGTCAGAAACGCAAACGTTAATAAACAAGGTCACTGAGCAATGAAAGAAGAAATTTTAACCAGGGTTTTACCAGTGATGACATTTGATTTAAAAACGCTAAATACCAAAAATTTTCGAATTTAGAATGATTTTTAGATTTCTCGCAAAACATTGAAAGTTCTAGTAATGGATTACAAAAGTTTTATGCAATCCATTACAAAAAATTCAGTTTAGTAACATAATTCAGTTTTTTTTCTCTTGTTCCAACACTTTTCAAACATTATAATCTCAATACTTTTGTTCCATTATAAATTTAAGATTGTGAAATTGCATTTAAAGAAGTCATTAGTCTTTAAGTTTTTAATTGTCTTGAGGCAACAATAGTCCTTAAAAACATGCTGCGTTAATAAGTTTAGTTTATAAAGTAAAATAAACCTTATGTCTTAAGTTTTTAATTCTCTTTAGGCAAATAAATAAATTTAGTATTGTGAAATTGCATTTTAGGAAGTCATTAAGTCTTAAGTTTTTAATTCTCTTCAACAAGTTCTGTAACCAATAGTTCTTAAAAACATGCTGCAATTTTAATAAGTTTAATATATAAAGTTTTCAATAAACCCTACTCTATATCCTTTTAATGTTGCCAAGTATATATCTAACTATACAATTACTAACAGTGTTTATATTACAAGCTTCAGTCTTGTAATAAACCACAGTAATGGTGCTTATACCAAAGAAGGTTGGTAGACCTAGTAAAAGTTTGGGAAGTAATGTATCTATTGAAGCAAAAGAGACAGTGCTCATATTAGGAAAAAAAATATTTATTAGATTAAATACATATTCCAGCTCTTGCTATAAACAAAAATATTGCTGCTAAAAAAAGCAGGTGTTCTTCTCATTTAAGTCATTGGATTGTTAGTTTTTCCTTAGAAAACTTTAAAAGGAAAGAGCTATTTATATATTATATTATTTTTACCGTATATTTGTATTTTTCCTTAGCAAAATTTAAAGGAGGAAAGCTACCATTGAATGGAGCTTTGTTGCAGAAATATCTTTTTGAAAGAGAAAACAATTCTAGAAAAGAAACAAGACTCATTGCAAATCATCAAGTTAGCTGGAGTCAACAAAACTCATTGCAAATTATCTAGTTAGCTGGAGTCAACAAGACTCATTGCAAGGAAATTTTTTAAGGAAAGTACTTTCTTCAATCTGCTATTACTGCAGCTGCTCCAGCTAACAACCTGCATTTCTTTTATTTAATGAGGAAACATAAATCGAATTCAATCAATCGACCTTGAAAGTGCAAAAGAAACCATCAAATCTTTTGAATGGCACTTGGGATACTTATATGAGGAGCTAGTTGTCTTTTCTTTGTTTGACGGCTCTGTGAGTTATGCAGAAAAGACTGATGGGTCAGAAACCTAAGCCCTAAAGTATTCACTACTTATAAATCAAACCCTACAGTATTCCAGAAATGAAGTCCTAAAGTATTCACTCCTTATAAATCAAAGCCTCTGATTATTATATGGTGTGACGAAGAATAACCTTTTTTATCATTTTTCATTGGCGAAAAGTCATGGTTGCTTTTTCATCTATTAAAATTATACAGACCCCAAGAATGGTTTAATGTTCCATTAGAACATTGAAACAAGTTTGAGGACTTGAGCGCTGCAAAAAAATTTGTATACAATCTTTTTGTCTCAATGATATTGCAGAATGTGGTATTAAGCTTATAGGAGACATCAAAGGCAAATGTTTTGATCCAGTAGAGAGAGAATAACTTGCTCAAAGTGTGGAAAAGCATCAAAAAAGCTTTAAAGGAGCATATGATTTAAAGAAAAAAGTTTTCAACAAACAAAAAAATAACATTTCAGTAACGTTATTAATTGTATATTTATTAATATTTTAATAAATCTTTTGTGGGATATGTACAAATAGTTGTAAACTAATAAATTTTTGTTTAATTATTTTTTAATGATCATTAATTAAATTAAGTAAACCCCACTTAGTAACAATAACAAATAGTGGATAAAAAAGTTGCACAACACTTCCACAATCAGTTTTTCTAACTTCCAATATTTTGGTGGGGCATCTAAAAATCATCCTAAATATTTTGTATTTAGCAATTTTAAAATGTTATTACTGGTAACAATCCAGATTAAAATTTCAAAAAAAAGTTTAAAATGGAACACCCTAATGAGTGCTTCATGAAGGAATAATATAAACACCATATTTGTAGAAATATTTTAAATGTGTCTGGTGTATGATTTTTGTTTATTCCTTCACTTCCAATAGCATCAATTTTGAGACTACTTGCTACTTGCACTCAAAAAAAATAAGCTTTTCTTCTACATTCCAATTGCTTATATTTGAGAAAAACTTTCCATTTAAAATTTTTATATTTTTTTCAAGACCCTTTCATTTTTTTAGTAACTCAAAAATTAAAGAACTAAAGAAGTGATTTCTTATTTCTCCTTTTTTTAATTGAATATAAGGATGTAATTGGATATTGAGTTTATTTATTCCCTTACTTTACATGGCATAATTTATTTATTTCCTCCTCTGTTTGTGGCATATGCAACTAAACAAATTTTAAATTGTATTAGACAATTTATATTTTGTTTAGTAAATTGGTACAGTTGCTCAGTTTCTGAAAACTAATTGTTGTATTACTTTCAGGTATTTTTTCTCTGCTAAGAAAAGTAAGGCTAAATAATGACCTTGGTCATCCATTATGCAAGAATCTTCGTCAAGGTGATTGGTTGATTGAATATATTATCAGGAGATTAAACAATAATGAAAAAACAAAATGTCTGGGGGAATGGTTTGAAGGGTTGTTACATTGTTTGAAGTGTCTACCGCGATATCTGGTTCCCTCATATTTTGAAGCAATAGTTTCTTTTGCATATGAAGCATGTTTGAATAGCATCTTTGAGAAGATGTCTGTGTATGTTTTTTTTTTTTAAAAAGATCTTTTGAGTTTTATTAACTTAACACAATAACTTGTTTTGTTTTATTTTATAGTGTTACTGAATTTTGATGTTCAAGAATTCAACAGTTGAGATTTTCTTTTTTCCTAATTAGATTTGTAAGAGGAGGATCTGTCATGGTTAAAAATCTTGCACTTGGGTCAGTTCAAATGTGTGGTATAGAGGACCAGTCAATTTTACCACCAGTACCATTTTGTGATAATCTAAAAATAACAATGGCAGCTGGATTGCCTCATTTTTCTTCTGGTTTCATGCGTTGTTGGGGAAGAGATACGTTTGTTTCAATACGTGGCCTGCTTCTTATTACTGGAAGGTTTCAGCTTGCTAGGTATTTCAAAAACTTACTTAATTTATAAAATTAGAATATACAAAAAATTAATAATTTATTTTTTAAAATTATATATATATATACATATACCATCTTTAAATAAATTAAACATTGCTAACAGGATTTTTTTAGGGAAAAAAAAACAAAGTCTGGTTATTTTTTACTAAAAATTAAGTGCATAACTTAATTACACAAAAAATATTCAAATGTTATATTTTATTAATATTATAAATATGTTATATTTACATTAATATTCATGCACAAATAAAAAAAAATTTTGTAAAATAGTTTGTAGGCTGACAGCTAAGGCTGTCAACAGGTACCTGGGAAACCAGGTACCTGCCCATTGGTTACTGCCCGGGCAGCATTATCAAATGATGGGTAACTGTTGTTCATTCAAAAAAACAAAATGTTTCAATTTACAAATTATCAATTCTAATTTTTTTTTAATTTTCAATCATTAATTGAAATAAAACAATTTAACAAAATTAAATTGTTATTTAAAATAAGATCTTGAAGAAACAGTTCCTATTGTTTCTGAACAAAAATGTTCGGTAAGTTATTTGAGTTTTTGATTTGGAAACCCACCTTTTATTTTTAACTTTATGTACTATGTTTTCTTTTACGTAAAACAGAACTCCTCCAACTTGTTTATTAGTATGTCGTTAGGACAAAATTTTATGAAAACCTAGAAAATTGAGAGTAGAATTATCCCAAAGATCTTTCAAAAAAACCCAAGTTTCAGTTAAGCAAATTATATATAAAATGTTTTCAGTTTCTTATTAAAAAGGTTTTTCGAAAAAAAAAAATTTTGTAAAAAGAAGTTTTTACAACTATGTTCCTTGAAAAAAAAAGCAGTTACTAAAGTTTATAATGTTAAATATTAGTTTCAACCTATTTGCGGTCCCTGAAATGAATGAATCCGGAATACTTTCAAATAGAAATAAAATGTTTTATTTGTTTATTATTTGTATATATAGAAAAAATATTTAACTACTTTTTAAATATCTGTAAAATATACAATAAGAGAAATTTTATAAAAACTCACACAAATTATTTATATTTTAAAACATTACAATTTTTGTAAATGAAAAACAATTATTCGTTATAGTTTAACAAAAAATTTATCAATATGAATATTTTTCCATAATTAAAAATTGAATACAATTATTTCTCATAATAATCATTGGCTAACTTAAATAATTTTATCTATATAACGACTAATATAATAAGCAATTTTTTTTTATTTATCTACTTTTTTTATTAAATGACAAAACAATCAATTATTTTTTTCAATATTGACTTTGTTTTGAGGCAAAAGTTACAATGGGTTGCATTTTATTATGCAAAATAATAATATATATGCGCTTGAAGTCCAACAGTTCGTATCAGAGATTTCTTAAAGAACTTAACTTGTGGAATAAAAAATAAAGCAAAATAAATATCATTTGTGAATCATTTTCAGAATGTAGTAAAGGGTATAAAAATTCAAAAAAAGGCCCTTTTAGGATAAATACCGATAGGCCCAAGCGCGATTCACGCATAGCCTCTGGGGCTTTACTTTTAAAAACATATCAATTAAGTTTTAAAAACATTTTAAAACACTAATTTTATAGAAAAAAGAAATGGGTAAAGTATTAAAATTGTGGTCACAATTTTAATACTTTACCTATTTCTTTTATCACAAGCAATGTGAGGCGATTTTGACAGTGAAAGGTGGCAACACAAGCGCTATCTGACACTATCTTACTGGAACACATCATATAGATATTGATGGCATCGGCAGTTTGGGCACACCAAACATTTTGACTTTCTTTACAGCTTCGCAGCCTAAAATGACGAAAGAAAGGGAACTAGCAATTGGTGGCACACTTCAAGCGAAGTACGTTAGCAATGCAGAAATTGTTTTACAAACAAGCAGCATTGAGATCTAAGGATGATGAAAACACATTGGAAGTCATCATAGACTGCTATACTTTATGGAATTCCATTTTAGAGCAATTAGTGAAGCTACATTGGGTGATTGGAACCGTGCTGTCTGACCAAAATTTTACAACAAAAAGAAATGCGTCAACCCTACAAATGGCGGATGAAAACTGGTTGCTTGCACAAGCCATTATACCCATTCTGAAACCATTAAAGCAGGTAGCAACTATGTTATCTGGTCAGAAACATCCTTTGTTATCATGGGTTTATCCGCTCTGCCATTAGAGCTGAAATAGAAGCTGTTGTTATGACAGTATTGGAAGAACCAATGCCAAAGCGAGCATGAGATCATTTAGAACCAGGTGGAAATAGGCAAAAAATATTTGTTTGAGAAAGTTTATAAAAATTATTTGTTCAGAAAGTCAGATAAATTTGTGGATAAATAAAAAAAAACTATGTTTCTAGCTAATTTCTAAGTGATGATATGCAACCTTGAAGTTGATGAATTTCCAATTTTTTTATATATCCATAAAAGTTTAGTAAATTCGGTTAGTTTCTCCATTCAAAATAAATTTACCGACATGAAAATTGATAAACCACTTATGTAAAAGTTGTTTTTGTTTTAATATGGAATATATTTTTGAATAAATAAATTAAAATTTGTGTTTTTTTTTTAATTTTTTTTTTCAAAGCTTTTAAAACTTAATTATGTAGTATGTTATAAATTTATGTTGTTGTTTTATACAAAAAGTCAGATTAAATCTTACATTTTTTCAAAAGTGCTAACTTGCCTCTACTGTGTCATACATTTTGAAAATATTTAACATTTCTTCTTTTCAAATATTTTAAGAGGAAAATGAGGCAAGTTAGCACTTTTTTTATTTACATGATTTTAAAAAGTTGAACAGTGATTATTATTATTTTCTTAAAATATATGAATATTTTATTTTTGGTTACAAATATGAAAATTTTATATTTTTATTTGATTATTTAATATGATTTTGTGTTTGTTTCAGCAGAAGTAAAGCTGAATAAATAATAAATGTAATGGAGGAAAATAAAAATGTAAAATACATCAAAAAAATAGATTTATTCACACAATTTATTAAAGCTGACAAAACTGTCAAGTCAAATTCAGTAACATATTCAACCATTAAAGAAATACTTTATAAAAATTTTGAACTATCACTTAATTCACTGGAGTTTGATAATGTTTGTGAAAAAACACGGAAGTGTTATAAACGCCTGAAAGAGAAACATTTTAAGAAAAATCAATATGCATTTATACTTTTACAAGCATCTAAAGATATATTTATGAAGTAGAGGATGCTTACATAACAGAACCATGTTTTTCAAAACGAAGAAAATTTTTTACAGATATGGGTGATAAGATGAAAAAGGAGAGAACATAGGAACTTCTCAATTATATAAACAACTTTATCACTAATGAGTGCCCAGAGTTGCATATTAACCAGTTATTGGGTTACCACTTACATATAATTAACACAAACAATAATAAAAGTATTCCTCATGTTGGAAATGCTATTTTTACAAACCATATGGAAACAACAGATATTTTTAGCATTGATGAATCCATTGATAAATCCCTGTGGCAAAATTATTCACCAAATGCATCTAGATCATTACGTCCAGTGTTTTTGATAAGAGAAACAGAAACTAATCAAGATTTGCTAGATTTTATTGTCCCAACTACTGATAACGCATGAGAAGAGTTAAATGCTGAAGGAATGTGTTGTCTATTCTGAAAATTTTTTATCAATGTCAAATTTTATATTCAAGATACAATGAAGGATTTAAAGTTTAAACAACTCATCAGTGGACAAGGATGTGCAGATTGTATACTTTGCAAAACAAAAACTACTGAATGGACAGATATTAGGAGAGTTAGTGATGGATTTCTGATTGATTGTTTGTTGATATGTTTGAAAACCTTATTTATGATTAATTATAAAGTTATTAATATTTTTTACTATTTTAACTTTTTATCTTCAAATATTTGTTGCAAGTTTAAATCATTAGAGTTCTTAACTTCAAATGTTCAAAGTTCAAATAATTTATGCGGTAGTGGTGTAGTGGTAGAGCGCTCGCTTCATAAACGAGTGGTTCCGAGTTCGATCCCCACCACATCCCTGGTAGTACCGCGCTCAACTCGCTTCTCCGCGCAGCGGCCTTGCTCGTCAAGGTTCGTGTTTCGGAGTTATAGAGTTGAGAGAGGGTTATAACCACAAATAAGTAGCCTCCTTGTCTGTAGTGGCCTTCTCGGCCTTAAGGAGGTGAATTAAAATAAAAAAAAATAAAAAAAAAATTAGAACTCCTTATAATGTTGTTATACTAACATTATTTTTAATCCAAATTTGACAGAATACTTGTTTTTAAATACCAAACTTCTTATTAATAGAACAGTAGAAACCAGACCCTTATATTATTCAAATTTTTGAATTTTCTTTTCTTTAAGTAATTTAATAAATTAGTTTTTTAATTGTCATCTAAAAAAAATTCAACTTTGAGTATTTATCAAAATATACTTATTTATCAAAAATGACCAGATATGGTAATTTGAACCCAGTCCACAAATTTAGTTTAATATTAAAAATTTAAATTTTCTTATAACAAGCAAAAAAATATTTTTCTAAAAAATCCTCAATGAATTTTCTAGGATTTCTTAACCATTAGTTATGATCATATTTCCAAAACTTTACCTTCTGGGCCCACTGTGCGTACTTACCGAAGGAGAATGTTTTGGACATGTAAAATAAAGTTTAGAATAAAGGGAAACTTTAAATGAATGGCATCATTGATTTTATTGTTTTTTCTTTTTTATAAGTACAACTTTCAAAAAAAAAATTGTTTTTTAACAGGTACCCGCCCTTTTGTTTGACGGGTACCTAAGAAAGCATTTTTGCGATTTTTTGACAGCCTTACTGACAGCCAACATTTCAAACAACATGTCAACATAGACAAATATTTTTCACAAACATAAGTGCTTTGGACTTTTTTTTACAAACAGTGATTTTAACTTTTTTTTCAAGTTTTTGTTCACCCATTTTCTTGTTCTTTAATTATCTTTTTTGTTACTTAAAAACTTTTGTTACCTAGTAACTTGAACAGTGCTTTCCTGCAGCTTACTCCAATTGTATATCAAATGTACAAGTGTACGGGAAGTATTCATTACTTATAAATATTTATATAGATAGTTAAAAATGATAAATGTGTGAAAAAGTGAAAATTGATAGCTAAGTTAGAAATGCAAAAAAAATAGCAGTTAGGTATCAATGTGATCAAATTTTCTTGGCTGTTTAATTTTAAAAAATTTTATAACATTTTTAGCTATTTCCTAATCGGAACTATAAAAATTTAACCACATTTTATATTTTCAAAAACTTCTTTGTTTTAAATGATATTTTGATTTTTATGATTATGTAATTTTTTTAAATAAATTTTTGTACCTTGAGGTAATCCAAGAATTGGATGAGCATTTTTTGGTGATTGAAAAAAAAGATATCTTTATTTTCAATTCTTATTCTTATCAGTCTGAACATACGCAACAAACGGAAAAATCAAATTGCAAAAGTGTTAGAAAGACAGTATCAGTATGGTAACAAAATAATGAAAAGCTTAGAAAATAACTACATTAAAAAATCACTTAAAAAGTCACTCAACTTGTTTAAATAAGGCAACTGTACTATCATATTAACAGATGAGAGAGCAAGTGAGAAGAGACAAAAAATGTTACTTCAATGAAGTTGGGAACTTCTTGTGCAAAGGAATCATAAAAATGTTGTCTCTGATTTGGCTACACATAGTATTTCAATTCGAGCATAACCAGAAATAAATACATCAGCCAGTCAATAGGTCAAGATGGATTGAGACTTTTGCTAGGTTTTATAATATTGGTTAAGAAGGTGGTGTGAACTTTCTTTCAAATGCTCTTCTGTGGTGCTTTGTGATAAGACTGTAAGGGCTTCTTGACCTAAAATAAAATCAAAAAAATAAAATAAATCACACTGGCAAGTGTTCGAAATCAGGTTTTTTGATCAAAAGTCTAGGCTCAAAAAAAGTTGAATTTCATCTTGATGAAAAAACTTGCTGGAACTTGGAACCATGTAAAAACTTGCTGAACTAATAATGCTTGAGCTATTGATAAAGATAGAGACGGCAACTGAAAAAACTTTATTAGAATTTAATTTAACTTTTTAATTATTCTCTTTAAGAAAAGAGTTAGATAACAGCATAAGATAACAACATAAGAGATATAACAAAA
Organism: Hydra vulgaris; assembly: GCF_022113875.1. NCBI lineage: Eukaryota > Metazoa > Cnidaria > Hydrozoa > Anthoathecata > Hydridae > Hydra > Hydra vulgaris. The sequence goes on from NC_061165.1 coordinate 32,674,869, forward strand.
AATTTATTGATGCAAATGATGCATCTTTCCATCTGCATGACCAATTTAGATTTACTAGTTTTCTTTACATTCTGAATCCATTAATATATCCATCAGATATCCATTAATCCTGAAAATATTTGAAAAGAGCATTATGGTTGTTTAACAAAAATAGATGTAAGAAAATAATAACTGTCATACCTTTAAAAACTTAAGTTAAACAAACTTGAATTTGTGTTCAAAAAAAAGTTCAATTTTTTTTTAACTACTTGTATGTAATTAGTTGTATTCTTGTTTTATGTACATATATTTATGTACACATATTTATGTAAACATATTTACATACACATATTTATGTACACATATTTATGCCCGCATATTTATGTACACATATTTATGCCCGCATATTTATGCACACATATTTATGTACACATTTATGTACACGTTTATGTTCACATATTTATGTACACATATTAAATACATTGTATACTTAATTTGAATAATATTATGGCATGGTTAACTTTTGTTGTAGATAATATTTTTTATTTTTGAAACAACAAATGGCTTAAATATTTATAAATATCTATAGTCAACAAATGATTTTGTTAATGTTAGAACATTGATCCTTGCTTTTGGTGGTGCTTTAAGACATGGTCTAATACCTAATTTATTATCTGGTGGGACACATGCAAGGTATAATGCTCGTGATGCCACATGGTTTTGGTTAAAAGCTGTAAAAGATTATGTACAAATGAGTGACGAAAGTGTTCAATTTCTCCATGCTCCTGTACAGAGGATGTATCCAACTGATGATTCAGAGCCTCAATGCTCACATGTAACTTTTTTTTTTTTTGTTTATGATTTTCTTTGGGAACATCATGTACAATTAGACAGCTACCTTTTCCTTGCTGTTTACCTTTTCTTAGCTACCTTTTCCTTGCTGTTAAATTATATGTTATTGTTAAACTATATGGTACTTTTAGACAGCTACTGTTAAATTGTGTTATTTTGATTTTAGATGCAGCCGTTGCAAGATGTGATCCATGAAATATTTCAGCGGCATTTTGAAGGAGTTTGTTTTACTGAACGTAATGCTGGAATAGAACTTGATGAGCATATGTCAGATGATGGTTTTATACTTGGTATTGGAGTTGATGAATCTACTGGTTTTGTATATGGAGGAAGCAAATATAATTGTGGAACTTGGATGGATAAAATGGGAAGTTCTAAATGTGCAGGAAATCATGGTGTTCCAGCTACTCCAAGGTAAAGTTATAATCAAATATTTATATATAGATGGTTATCTGTTTTAGTTGCTTTGTTTTAGTTATTTTTAATAATTATTGATAAATAAAGATTTTACAGAATGCTAATATGACAAAGTGTCTTTAGTCAAAAATAATCCTGAGATTAAATACTTAAAATTACTGAGAGAGTTTTAAGTATTTAATCTCTCAAAGTCCTCAAAAAATTCTCTTAAACTCTTCAAGTCTTTTACTACTGACAGATTTTAGTTATTCATTCATATGTTTATGCATTGATTCATTAGCAATAGTTAGCAATAAACAAATACTAAAACTATTTTAACATGAGCTGAATAAAAATTGGAACTAAAAATTGAATCGGTGAAAAGAAGAACAGTGCTAGTCCAATTACGATTGACATTTTTCTGAAGAAAAATGTCAATCGTAAAAGTCTGGTTTGTGTAACATAACTCCCTTGACCGCAACCCCCTCCTTTCCCTAGAATTCTAATATGCAAAGTTTTTATAAACTATAAAATTTTAAACTACTGCTACTACTACTACTACTACTACTACTACTAGTACTACTACTACTACTACTACTACTACTACTACTACTACTACTACTACTACTACTACTACTATTTTATGTGAAATGTACTTGTAATATTTTTTAATAAGATCTGTGGAGCTTTAATATATTTTGTGTACTTAATTCCAGACACTTTTTTTTTCGAAAAAGAATTAGAAATTTTTTGGGATAGTTTTATTTTTTAAGCCTTAAGATATAGGTCTTGGTTTTGAAATTTGTGGTGTTAGCCACAAATATTAGGCAATAAACTGCTGACTTGGCACCAGATTGGTAAAAAGTTTATAATACAAAGTTTTCACTATAACAACATAGAATTGAGGTTAACAAAAACTTGCCCACCTCAGGCACTTTAAGGTCAGAATTGTGAAATGTTGAGCCAAATTCTGAGGGCAATTAAGTGTATACCTTGTTTTGCTCATTACACTGTTCATTCTGAAAAACCAAAATTTATCTTTAAGTTTAAAGAAATTTAAATGCTTAAAAGTAAATAAACTAAACTTGACTAAAACTAAGTATTGTTTTGTTTTGAGTTTCATAAAAATGATAAAATACCTCACAATCCACAATGCAGTTTTAGTTTTTTTTGGGGGGATTTTAGGGATGGAAGCGCTATTGAAATTGTAGCTTTATCTCACTTGGCTTTAAGTTGGTTGGTTGAAATGAATGAAAGGAGTTTCTATGATTACAGTGTGGTACGGAAATCCAATCCCTTGGGTAAGTTTTTAAAAGAAAGTATTAATTTATTATATAGAAAATTTTAAATGACAATGTATAAGTGTTTCTTATTGAGTAAAATATTTTTTTTTTAAAATAAAGTACTTTATGATTTAGGTGAAACAGTTTGGAGCTACAAGGAATGGCGTGATAAAATTCAAAATAATTTTGAAGAAAAGTTTTTTATACAAAAAGATTCAACTGAAAGCATGATTCATAAAAGAGAAATTTATAAGGATACTGTTTTTTCATCGCTTGTTTATACTGATTTTCAACTTCGTCCAAATTTTCCTATTGCTATTTGTTCTGTAAGTTATTTTATTTTTTTATTTACATTTTAATTTGAAAATAAAAATAATAAAAGTTATTATAAGATGTAAATGTTAGTTTAACGTTAAATTTTGAAGTCAAAACCTAAAATAATTCATTTTATTTTATTATTTTTATTTTTTATTTTATTAATTTCAAAGAATAATTTTTTAATTTTATTGGTAAATAGTTTTAATTTTAAGGCAGGTATATTTTAAAATCAAAATTTTCCTAAAAATATAATAGCATATACTTTTATTTTAAGTCCAGTAAATTTTAAAATAAAAACTTATCTAAAAATATATTGGTATATAATTTAGGACAGATTAATTTCGAAATTTAAATTAATCACTAATACAAACTTAAAGCACTAATACAACGTTATTTAAATTATTATTTTTTTTGTTATATTTAAATCTATAAATTTAAACTTTATTTGTAGTGGAAAGGAATATAAAACTAAGTTATATATATATATATATATATATATATATATATATATATATATATATATATATATATATATATATATATATATATATATATATATATATATATATCTGTTATTTGATGTAGTCTTCCTCTTTATTCAAACCTGATCATGTTGATGTTGCACTTAAAAAGGTTGAACAATATCTACTTGGTCCATTGGGTCTGGCTACACTTGACCCAGAGTAAGAATAAAGTTTTTATATTTCAAGTTAATTTTTTTCAAAAATTAGTTTTTAATGAAAAATTATTTTTATAGAGATTGGAACTATAATGGGTGTTACAATAATGATTTTGATAATAATGATTACAAAACAGCTAAAGGGTTTAATTACCACCAAGGACCGGTAAGTGTATTTGGAATATTTTCAAAGTTCTAAATTAACACAAAATATATATTAAATATTTTAAATGTATTTATGTTTGTATATATATATATATATATATATATATATATATATATATATATATATATATATATATATATATATATATATATATATATATATATATATATATATATATATAGGACGCAACAAATAGTTTTTTTTAATAAACATTGACGTTCGTATCTTCAATTATTGACGAACGTCTAATTTAAAAGAAGCATGTCAAATAAGGGAGTTTTATTTTCAAAACTTTTTATTCTAGTTAATAAGTTATATAACAAAGATGCTTATGGAATTTAATCAGTTTTTTATATTTCAAAACATTTTTTCACACATTTACAAAGTACACACAAATTAATAATTATTTATATGCAATTATTGTAAACTGTTATCCAATGATACAAAACAGTGAATTTTCTCAATTTAGTTCGTTGAAATTATCTACTATTAAAAAAAAAATGTATACTTAAAGAAATTAAAATAAAAGAAACTTTTATATAAATATATAAATAAAAGATATTTATTTATATATTTATATAAATGCATTTAAGATTTGCCAAAACTTTTTGATTTATGGCCTTCCATTAATCGCTGCATTAATCCAACTTTTGACATATTTTTTGGGCAAAAAATCTTCAATTAACTGGCCATCAAGCTTTATATGCATAATATATTTCAAGGTATTGTCATTTAATGTAGTTTGCAAAACATTTTTTTGTAAGTTCATACAAGAAAAACTGGGTTCACAACCAATTCAGGTTCATTTTCCAGCAAGATATCTCTGTAAATGCTCAACAGTGAATTTGTCCTTAATATAGCAACTTTCTCCCTGAATAAATGCCATTGCAATACACATAATTTAGAAGTTTCTAAGCTTATCATATTATGCTTATTAAAGTTGCAAACACTTTTTATTTTATTAAATCCACATTTTTTTGTCTGTAGTGAACCTGTAAATGATTTTGGCCAGTTTCGACAATCAAAGATTGTTGTTAAGAGTTTTAATGGCTCTTGATTGAAATTGCAATGGTATTGTTTTTCTGTATATTCTTTTGCTCTGTCAATGATTTTAATAAAATATTTTTTGTTATAATAATCAAAATAATCTTTAGGTTGTTGTTTAACAATTTTAATGTTGTCAATTCTCTTTACGCTTTTTTAACACTGTTAAATCAAAACCTTTGCAGATTAACTGATGTTCTTTTACTTTTAACGCCCAATATTCGATCATAGTTTAACTGATAACGCATCTAGTACTTTACAACTTTAAGCAAAATCTCACAAATAAAAATTTCTTCTTTTTGAAATTCAAATGATAATGTTGAAAGTGATATCTTGAATAAAATAAAAACTGTGGATCTTTCATGAAATGCAAAAATCCTTTAGTTTCTCTGCAGTTTTGTCTTTCTCATTTGCTTTGCTTTCTAAAGTATAAATAACTTTATAGTCAGTTTCAAGCAATCTCAATGCTCTTTCTTAGCTAACCAACGAATATTCTTCAATCTCCCAAGCTGTTTAAACTCTTTATCTAAAAAAGAATCTTTCTTTTCGATTTCTTTCTTCAAAGATTTTTTCTTTTCTTTCAGTTCTTCGCTACAATAAAAGTCAAAAACGAAACAAACTATTGATGTTGTCATCAAACTTTTTTAAATAAAACTTTATTGAGTCTAACACAGAAAGTTCTCATCTATGCGCCACACAATTGGTATATAAGGTAGAGCAGGGCATATAGGGACAGCGGTGCATAACGGGACAGTTATGCCTGAAGTCTTATATCTCAGCTAAAAAAAAAGTTTTTTCAAAAAAATTCTTTAATAAAACATTTTAATTATTGTTCTTTATTATTGTAAAAAAAATTTAATAACCAAAATGCATTAAAAGTACCAAAATACATCAGTAAACTTGCAAAAAACAAAATTTGTGTTTTTTCTTAAGCGATACAGTGACAAAAGATTTATCTTAAACTCTTGCGAATTTGCTTTATTTATAAAACATTTATATTTTTCAGACAGTATTTTTTATCCTCTTTGAGAATCTGTTTTTATAAAATTATTTGAATTGAACTTTTTGAATAGCATCAATTTCAGTAGAATAACTTTGGTGGGTTTCCAATTATCCGATATTAATGACTATCCGGATATCGATATTTGTTCTTGTTTTAGTGGTTGTTAAAAACATAAAATCATTTTTCAACAATGAAGTATTTGTGCTGCTTTGCTTTTCTGCATGGGTAACTGAGGAAATAGCTGCTTTTAGCTTTTACTGCATTATATTATTAGCACTTTGACTTTTAGGCATACTTTCACTTGCTATTTCTTTTGCAATTTCCTTGACCTCATTGTTCTCAGTACTGCTGTTGTCACCACTAGATGTATGAATCCTTTTAAATATTTCTACTGCTAAAGCAATAGTGGCAGCTTTTGAAGTATATTCAAAAAATTTAGTAGAATGTAGAATATTACTTTTAAAATGTATTAAGTTTTCAAATATAAATTTATAAATACTTTCAACGGTCAAAAGAGTTGCAGAATTATTACTCAATTCCTTTATTGCAGTTTCTATCGGCAATAAGACATTTAATAGTTCTTCTAAAGTTGCTACGTTCTCCTCTGAAATCTTTTATTGCCCTAATTCATTTAAAGTTTTATTTATAGGATCCTTTATTTGAAGGAATCGTTTGAACATGGCTATCAATGAATTCCACCGAGTTTTGACATCTAACATCAACTGCAATGTCATGCCTGCTTGTTCATTAACATATCCTTGTAACATGTTGTTTTTTACTGAAGAGAATTGTATCATTTTTATGATTCTTCTGACATTTTGTATAACTTCTTAAAAAATCTTCAATGAAATCTATGATTTTAATGTTTTTCTCTAACTCGCAGATTATGTTAGCATCTCCAAAACTATTTAAGTTCAAGGTGGTTATAACAAAGTTGAGATATGATGCCTAATAGCCTTCCATACTTGACCATAAAGGCTGCTCCATGATGTGTTGATGATATTATATCTGACTTAATGTCAATTTCAAATTCTTTTAACTTTCAACATAGTTTTGTTTGTTCAGCATTAAATGTACTTTTTGTGCGAACTAACCCCAATACATACACTTCAAATTTTTTCATTAAGTTATCAACAAGGGCATGAAGTGTAACATTAAGATATCTATTCATAGAGTTATCAGTCCACTTATCTACTGTTAGTGAGAATTTAACATTTTTTCCCTTTAGATCCTTGATAATACTGTTTCTTTTTTTTTTTATTTCATAAAACTTTATAATGCGCTTTGTTACAGTAGTAAGACTTTTAGGCATGTCAAATCCTTTACTTTTAATGCACCCAATAATGGCTTGTGATTTATATATATTCACTATAGAATTCATTGAGAAACCATCCTCTGCTACACAATTTCCTCCAATGTTTTAGTTTTAACAAACTTTTTTATACTATTATCAGCATAAGTACTTTTAAACTTTTTTGATGTCGATGGTTCACTTTGTTCGCAATTTATCTCTAATGAATTTTTAGTAGCAGTAAATAGGCTAGAGGAATTTAAGAGAATCTTATGAATTTTTAAATGATTAAGAAGTGGTGTTGTAGATGATCCTTTACATCCTAGTTGTTTACTGCAATGCTTACAGAGAGCAATATCCTTATTTTTTTCATTTCTCTTAAAATGATTCCAAACTTCAGATCGTTTTGACATTACAATTTTTTAAGTTTAAGAAATCTAAAAATTAATTATAAATTTAAAATGGAAATAATATATCTAGAGTGAAATATTAATCTAGAATTTTGTGTAATAAGTCACTTATTAAACTAAATACTTATATGAAAATGCTAATAATTTGTTGTATGACCAATTTAAAACAAACTAGAAACTGTAATTATATAATAATATAGCTTAAAATGATAACAAAAAAGTAAAATAATATGAACCATACTACAAGCAAATAAGAAATTAAAAAGCAATTTAACAAAAGATAAATGCTGTTTAAGAATCCTAATGTTACAAAAATTACAAAAAAAAAATAAAAATAAAACCATTATCACTTTGTTTACCAACGGGACTTATTAGTCCCGCTGGAAATTAGTGGCTATATTTTGCAATAAGAATGTAAGTCATTGATATTTATTTATAGAAATTAAAAGATATACCTTCTAATATCTTGATATAAAAAAATTTCATTAAAGTCATTGCTCAAAAGCACATATTTTTGTTTACAATGTCTACTAAAGCTTGTAGTTCTAATAGATTTTTTTCTTGACTTGAAAGTATTATATCTTTGACCTTTAATATGATTGTGCATTGGGACTTTTTTTAGTTGATGTTTATTATAGTAATTAAGTACTTATGTTGCTTTGATGAGTTTTTATTGCATTTTTATGTGATATTTTTGTAACTTTTGTTGTGGGACTTATATGTCCCGTCAGGTGTTACTGATTCAAAATTGACCAAAAAATATTAATCTTTATTCGTTATTTTATAATTATATTGTATTTCTTTCATACTTTTTTATTAGTTCAATAAAAAATGTCAAATAAAAAGTTATTTACACCCCAAGAAGCTGCTCACTACATTATAGAGGAAATGCCTAGTGATTTTAGTGAGGATAGGGAAGTGATTCTGAAGATAAATTTATACCAGATGCTCTAAAATTACTGGAACCTGTCGAAAATGAATCAGAAATCTCCAACGATTCAGAAAGTACCATGGAAGACATCAGCATTGACCAAGAGGATTATAATGTTGAACAAGATCGTAAATGGACTAAAAAGACTAATAACCAAATTGAAACTCTATTTTCATCTCATGAAGGTCCGGTCAAAGACCATTTTTCTGATTGTCAAAATTCTATTGATTATTTTTTTTCTTATTTTGACAATGAAATACAACAGAACATACTTTATCAAACCAATCTATATATAACGCAAAGCATGAAGGCTGTTCTAAATGTTTCATTGGGGTTTTTTTCTTTTTTAAAAATCAATATTATAATGGGTTATCATGAATTACCATCATGGACGGATTATTGGAGTTGCGAGCCTAACTTGTCAGTACCATTTGCATCAAGCGCTCCTCCAAGAAATTGCTTAAATTCTAAGCAATATTCATGTCAATGATAATGCTGCTGAACCAAATAATAATAAAGACAAGTTGTACAAACCAAGACCATTGATTAATCAACTAAACTCAAACTTTGTTAAGCTATACAATGTATCTCAACGTGTTAGTATAGATGAAAGTATGATTCTCTTCAAAGGTCGGAGCAGTTTAAAACAATATAATCCAATGAAAGCTATAAAACGGGGTTTTAAATTGTGGGCCATTGCTGACATAAATGGATATATGTATCATTGCCAAGTTTATCAAGGTAAAAACAAAGTTCACAGTGATGATTTAATGCCCAAGCATTTTGGATTAGGTGCATCTGTTATGTACCAACTAACAAAGCTTTTATACGGAAAACATCATCAGGTTTATTTTGACAACTATTTTACCACTGTTCCATTAATGGAATACCTATTACAACATAAAGTCTATTGTTGTGGAACAATACGTTTAGACAGGAAATACTTGCTAAAAAACTTAAAAAGTGATAAAATGCTTCAAAGAGGTGACTTTGACTATCGGGTTTCTGCTGGAGGATTGGTATTTTACAAATGGAAAGATAACAAATATGTGACCATATTGTCTAATTTTCATGGAACAGAACATGCAACTTTTTTAAGAACACAGAAAGATGGAACAAGAAAAGATTTTAATTGCCCTTTTATTCCGTAAAAGATTACAATACCTTTATGGGTGACAATAACATGGCAGATCAGTTGATTTCTTCATATGGGTTATCACGGAAGTCCAAAAAATGGTGGCATCGGATCTTTTTTGGTTTAATTGAAAGAGTATTATATAACTCATTTATTGCATTCAATAAAATTACCGGGACCAAAATGAAAAGTCTTTTGTTTCGAAGAATGGTAGCGCAATCTTTAATCACTCGCGGGCACCCTTCAAAAGTAGGCCGGCAATTGATATTTTCAACCCAGCAAGGCTAATCAAAAAAAAGAAAGTCATTGACTTTCTTTTTTTTGATTAGCCTTGATTCTGTATCCATTGATTCTGTATCCTTAGCAGTTAGAAAAGTAAATTTAGGCGTTCATTGGCCAAAATTTGACAGTAAGTGTGGTCGTTGCGAGGTATGTGCGCAAGAAAAACGAGAAGCTTGTCCGCATATAAAAGTAGTGCTTGTGAAGTATACTTATGCTTGATAAGAGAAATTTTTTTGCTGAGTATCATGAATTTTGATTCATTGCAAAAAAAAAAAAATATTTTGTATCATGTATCAACCAAGAAAATATTTTGTTTCTAATTGTGTTGTTATAATCTAATTTATTCATAATTTTTTATAAAACAATTTAATGTATTTTAATTTGACCTTTCAAAAATGTTGAAGCCGGAAATACCAGACGGGACTTATTAACCCAAAATATATTTCTATGGCAACAGCAAAACCTTTTTTTTAATTTTTTTTTAAAGGTTTTAATGTTTTTTTATTCTAGAAAATAGGTGTTGAAATAAAAATGTCAATATTGTTATCACTTTTAAAAGTTACCATACCTTGGTAAATAAAGGGTTATACTTACAGTTGATAAAAAAAAAATTATAAAATAGAATATTAAATATATTTAATTTATAATTAAAATGCCCAAATTTAAAGAATATATACATATTAATGTGCTTAAACAACTGAGCTACAAAGTGTAACAACAAACATTTGTTACAAAGTGTAGAAAAAAACAAGGTAACATTTAAGAAAATAGAAATAAGTACTTATTTTGAGTAAATTTACTAAACTTATTAAAAAAAAGATTGTTATTTTAATTTAAATTTTCCATTTTTTTATTTCCATGTTTAAAAGTTTCCCACCATTTGAAAACAAAATTTAATTTATCAAAAAATATCCGGATTGGCGAATATTTAACGATAATTATCCGGATTTTCGAATAGTCAAAATAAGACGGATTATCCGGATAATCAGATATCCGGATATCCGGATTGGAAATCCTAGGTGGGGCATGTCGGGACAACAAAAGTATTTATAGAATTGAGTATATTACTACCATTTCGCGATGCTGTTTACAGTGATGAAATTCAGTTTTAGTTGTGAGTAATCAAGCTTCTGACATATTTAAGTTTGCATTGGCATATTGCTAATAAAGCATCAAATTATTGCCGAACAGTTTCAGGATACTAAAGCTAGGTAAGTTTTAAGACCTTTACCATAGTAAAGGTCTTAAAACTTAATACTGTTTGTATAAAAAACCGCGCTTAACTAACTCTATGACATCTAATTTAACAAAGTTTTTAAAAATTTTTTAATAGAGGAAACTAAATAAATGTATTGTTTAAATAAACTAAAAGAATTTTTTTAAAAACATTCTGAATGTTTTAATTTTTATTCTTTTATACTGTAAAACATGCGAGGAGTGTGATCTGATTATACCAGACTGTAAAGTTGTGTGAATGTTGATCCCATCTTGAGATAACTGTCGACAAATGGTTGCTGCTTTGTTGGTTGATAACTTTGAGAATGTTACTAATTTGTTTGCAGTTTCGGTTTTGCTGTAGTTCTTGCTTGTACTTGTGGACTGTATTACTATATATTTATTAATATTTTTTTGTTTAAGGAATGGGTATGGGTCCTTGGACCTTTTCTTAGAGCGATGTGGATATTTGCTAAAAAATCAATGAAACCAATCGAAGATGTTAGACAAAGAATATACGAGATTTTATCAAACCATAAACGCGAATTACTACACTCAGATTGGGCTGGGCTACCTGAGTTAACTAATAAAAATGGTGAATTATGCCATCATAGCTGCCCTACCCAAGCCTGGTCAATGGCATCTATATTAGAAGTTTTGTACGATATTCACCAACAATGATTTATGATATTTTTTAATCAAAGCGATATTTTCAATCTTTTTATATTCTTCATTATTTTTTATTATTTTCAATTAAGTATTTTCTTATTAACAAAACTATTATATATGTTTAAATATTATTATTATTATTATTATTTATATTATTATTATTATTGTTATTATTGTTCTTAATACTATTATTCTTAATATTATCATTAACATAATTATTGTTGTTATTTTTATCATTATTGTTGATAAAAATTATTAATATGTTACATATTTTTATGATATATATAATTAGATTACTAATATAAATTCTTAAAAAAAATTTGCTCCATACAATACTATAATTAGATACTATATACTAATATTAAAAATAAATAAAAACTATATACATTATTATAATTAGATATATCAGTATATTTTATATAATTACTAATATATATTCTTAAAAAATGTTACTATATACAAAAATTATATTTTTATATATTTATATGATTTTTCTAGATTTTTATTTTTAAAAAAATGATCGGTGTTCCTATGAATAATTTCTTAACTACAAGATTTTTTATTTTATTTTTAAGTTTTAATTTTATACAGAAGAGTTTAACCGAAGAGTACGATTAGCAGTTATTAACTATTGAGAATGGGCTCTGGTTTCTGTAAACCAAATTCAAAACTGGTTATTGACACGTTTTATGTATCTTTAATCAGTACTAAAATCTACTTTAAATAAGAAGCATCAATGCTGCATAACAAATTTCGATTGGTTGAAAACTGGCAATAACAAGTTTCGATTGGTTGAAAACTGGCAATATTGACAATTTAATGCATGTTCTAAGAAGTACACAAATTTCGCATTTTTATAAATTAAGATATGTTCAATTGCATTTTTTTAGCGTAACTAAACAATCAAAATAATAAGACTTAACTCTTCAGTCCTTTAAGGTGAGTTTCACACGCTTTTCTACGGGAATTTAAAAAAACGGATGAATGAAAACTTTTCTTTAGTATGTTGAAAATCAAATGAAGTTGAAATTTTTTTGTCGCTACTCAAGTTTAGAAAATTTTGCTTCCTAGTTGATGAATCAAAATATATAAAATCAATTTGATTTTCAAAAAATTTATTCAACAGAGTATGCTATCATTAAACTTACAATTAAAATATTTCAATTTTTTGATAAAGAAGATTATGATTTGGGAGTATTTACAGAAGAGTATGATGTACAGACCTTTCAAAGACATTTGGTACAGATGACCACGACGTCTTACAATCTAAATTAAAAAATTATGGTATCAAAAGACTAATGTATAAATAGGCAAAAAATTGAGTAACAGAAAACAGCTTGCATTAAACAAGAAGTCATGTGTCCTTGATATTGAGTGTGAGTTCTCTCAAAAATCTCAAGAATCTTAGGACCGTTGTTGTTTTTCATTTATATCTATGATATGTATAAGGCATTACCTATAGTAGGGTAAGGTGGGGCAAGAAGCCCACCATAAGCAATTTCGTCTTTTTTTTACTGATCCAATAAACGTATCTAGAAATTTATGTTACCATTATTTCAGATACATAATAAACTTATGTATCTAAAGTTATTTTCTTAATGGCTACTCAAGTTTTAATGGAAATATGCTTTTTATAAACTGTTATAGAGTGGGAATTTTACCCCAAACGTTAGTAGCTTGAAATATTCCTTTTTTACAATAAAAATTTATTGCAACAATACACTTTTTACTAGTCACAATATATTTGTGTGTAAAAATGTCCAACAAAAGTTTTAGTAGAATACTTAGCCCCATAATATTAGCAAGTAGCACCATATATGCTATCATATGACAATGGCAAACAGCACCGTAAAATTAATAGAGCCAAAAAGAGCTAAAAATTTATAGACTAAAAAGATAGCTATAAAAACTAATTTATATAGCTGAAAAACACAACTAAAAGCTAATTCATAGAGCTTAAAAGTTGCTAAAAAAACTAATTCATAGAGCTTAAAAGATATCTAAAAAAATAATTCATAACCCATAAAGACAGCTAAAAAACTAATTCATACAGCTAAAAAGACAGCTAAAAAACTACAGTAAGACTAGTTGAATTGATTATGCCTATTGGCAGTGAAAGCAGACAGCATTGTCATCAGGACCACAGCCGTCGTGGTACCAGTTGAGACATTCTGGGCATTGCTGCCAGTCATCAATGGGTGGTTCGTTAAATCTTTTACCACACATGCAACATGACGTATCATCACTGTTAGTAACAGAACCTACACATCTTCGTTCTTTTGACCCTTTTCTTATCACGTTAGCATTCGATGCGTTACTTTTGATTGTCCTTTTTGATTTTGTTCTCGCATATTGCTTCCTTTTCCCGGTTTCTTTGTCATCTCCACTTTTCGTTCTCTTGGATTTGTCTGCGATTACATCGATTTCGTCTTCATCATTTTCCTCATTATTATTTTCAACTACTACTTGCTTGTTCTGTTTTGTCTTCTTTGCATTTGCTTCAATTAACATTGCTTTATAAGGACTAGAAGTTATTACAGTTGCTGCTTCGGTTTTTCGTTTGCGACTGCGTACATTCTTTATCCTTGGAATAGGGCTTAGTTCTGATATAATCTGCAATGCTTCGGATAAACCAGGATGATCAGCTGTTTTATCTAGTTGATTTTCATCGGACTCATTGCTATCTCCTGTTGCAATCCTATCAGTCTCCATCACATTAACCGATGCTTCATCATCCACCGCATTGCCGGCTTCTTCATTTGTATTCGTAGGTTCACTTGTTTCGTTTCTATCTAATAATGCTCTTTCCATCATTTGGATGTGTTTAACAAGATCTTGTTCAATTTCAATAGAAGTATTCACACGATTTCCTAATTTATTGCTCCCAACTTGTCTTACTTTGCCCTGCAAATGCCTTCTCAATGTCTTCCTTGAAACTCCAAAACTGTTTTCAGCTTTACGCAAAGACATACCATTTTTTACTGAATCTAAAGCCCGTTGTAAACCTTCTGCTCCATAACTTCCTCTTTTTGTCTTCCTTTTGTAATAACTAACCATATCTATAAATAAAATAAAGTTAAAATTTGAACATTCTACTTAAATAATGCAAGGGGTAAAAAGCTCAGGATGGGTCTTTTGCCCCATTAACAAACTGGGCTTTTTGCCCCAAAATAGTCGGTGCAAAATTTGATTAAAACATATTATTCTATAGTACAATGAACGTTATGTAAATAATCAATACATAATTTGTACGCTTACAAATACATAAACTCATTTAAATAATCAACTAAGTTTAACAATAATCTACAAAAAAATTTTAAAATTACGCAAAAAATCAAAATGTCCTATTCTTATTACCTGTCAAGTCTTCAATATTCTGTTAAAAATTATATTTCTACTAAAAGTTCACCAAAGTTCGCTCGCAACACTGTTACACATTTATCATTTATACTACAAAACAATAATTATAATATTTTACCTAGGTTCTTTATAACTGCAGGATGGGCCTTTTACCCCACCTAGGCCTCTTGCCCCACCCTACCCTATCTTCAATAATGTATGCTGATGACGCAACAATATTTTATAATCATAGTATTTTAAAATTAATGTTAGGAACAATAAATACTGAACTGGAAAACTTTAACTTATTATTAATAAACAGTTCAAAGCAGAGAGACATTAAAAAAAAAACTACATTTTAAATCATAAAATCAAAATCGCTACCTTTAAAAATCTAAAGCTGCTTATTATAACACGAAAAAATGTTTCTTAGTGTTAAAATAGACGAGAATTTGTCATGGAGAAATCATATTTTTTTTTTTTTGTCTTTTATCAAAGCTTTACAAATACGTGATCATAAATATAAACTAGTTCGTTTACATTGTATAAAAAAAATACCGTACATATAATAAGAAAACTTTTTTTAATACAAATAATAATATATATAAAAAAGTAACACTGTTAAAAGACGCGGGAAACTTGCAGAAGACCATTTTGGTCTTGTCATCAAGAAACCGCTTTTAGTTGCGATATTTTGTATACTTAATTTATTAAGAAATTTCAGTTTGTCAAAGTCTTATGGTGGCATAAGAGTCACACATAAAAAGCTACTAGATAATCAAAAACAAAAAACGGAAAAGAGCTGTATTTGATACACATAAATATATAGTTACATGGTTTGTTATACTTAGTATATTGACATGTACGAAATATAAATAAAATCTAACATTTACTTTGCTTTAAAGTGGATTTTTTAGGGGTTTTTAGTTATTTGTTTTAATATACGTTTGTAAAATTGTTTAAGTTTAGAACAAGTTTTTTTAAAAGTGTTTTCAGAGAATTATGGTTAAGTAGTTTTGTAATTATAGTATTTTTAGCTATTAGTTTGTTGTAGAGGTAAGGGCCGCGATAGGAGATGGAGAAACGTGATAGTTTTGTTTTTTTATATGGTACTTTAAAATTTCCTATTCCTCGAGTTTCATATTTATTTCTATTGCATTTAAAAAATTCTTCTGAAAAATGTAATGGGACAAGTCCGAGTTTATATTTGAGCATGAATATCAAATTTTGGTAAATGTTAATTTTGTAGACATTTAGTGCATTTAGAAGCTTTAGCAAAGGTTCGGCATGAGTAAATTTATCTTTATTAAATACTATTCTTGCAGCATGTTTTTGATGTCGATAAAGTGCCACTAGGTTGGATCTATGGGTACTTGCCCATGCTATATTACCATACGTATAATAGGTTTGAATGAAGGAGAAATAAAGTAGCTTTAAATTTTTTTGGGGTAGCATCGGTCTAGCTTTGTAAAGCATGCAAATGTTGTTTCTTATTTTGGTATTTAATAAGTTTATGTGAGCTTTCCATGAAATATTCTCATCGATAAGTATTCCTAAAAATTTTGTTGCTTTGGTTCTTTCGATAAATTTATTTTCTATTTTTAGAGACGGTAATGGAATTGGTATAGATTTTTTTCTTTGATTGGTGTGAAATAGAATGTAGTTGGTTTTTTCTGTATTCAATGATAATTTGTTTGATTTAAACCAAGTATTAAGTTTTTCAAGTTCAATACCTGCAGTTTCGAAGAGTTCTGCAATAGAAGTAGATGAATAAAATAAGTTTGTATCATCTGCAAACATTATGGCATCAAGTTTTTTTGAGACTTTTGGAAGATCATTGATGTATAGCAAGAAGAGTAGGGGAGCTAGAATGGAACCTTGGGGAACTCCGCATTTTATTTTAAGTAATTTTGAATGGGTATTTTTATCCATAATAACACATTGCTGTCTGTTTATAAGAAAGCTCTCAAACCAATGTAAAGCAACATTTTTAATGCCATATTTTTCCATTTTTTTAAGTAGTATAGCATGATCAACAGTATCGAATGCTTTCGATAGATCAATAAAGATTCCTAGAACAAATTTGTTATTATCAAAAGAGTCATTTATTTTATTTACAAGATCTATAATCGCATGTTCGGTTGAATGTTGTTTTTGAAATCCGAATTGTTTTTTATTCAAAATATTGTTAATAGTTAGGTATTTATATAGTTTATTGTAAACTATTCGTTCTAGAAGTTTAGAAAAGACAGAAAGGATTGAGATGGGTCTGTAGTTATTAAGTGAGCATTGCTCTCCGGATTTAAATATTGGTACAACTTTTGCAATTTTTAATTTGTCTGGAACAGTTCCTGTTGTAATTGAAGATTTAAAAATTTCGAATATGGGTTTGCGTATCACCGGGAAGACACTTATTACTACGTTGCTAGAAATCTCATCAATCCCTGGTGCTTTGTTAACTTTTAGAGAATTTTTTGCAGCTTCGAGTTCATCATAGTCTAGTCCATTGAATTTTAGTTCGCTTTGTTGATTTGTAAGATAGGTTTCAAAATAGGTATTTGGGCATTGAATTTTGGACGCCATGTTAGGGCCGATGTTTGCAAAGAAACTGTTGAAATGTTCGGCTATAGAACTTTTATCGTTGTATTCTTTTTCATCCACAACAATTCTATCAGGTAAGGTATTTGTTTTGGTATTTTTTTTCCCGATTATTTCTTTCATGATGTTCCATGATTTTTTAATATCGCCATTGGTATTTTGAAGTAGTTTTGAGTAGTATATTTTTTTAGAGTTTTTCCTTATTTTTTCAAAGAGATTTTTGTATTGCTTGTAGATAGATAAGTTGACTTCATTTCTGTTTTTTAAATATTTTATGTAGAGTTTTTGTTTTGTTTTAGAGGATTTTTTAATTCCACTAGTAATCCATGGACAGTTCAAATATTTTTCTTTAACTATTTTTTCTTCGATCGGGAAATAACTATTATAATGATTAAAAAAAATATCGATAAATGTATTATATGCGGAGTTTGTGTCCTCAAGGTTGCATTTTTTATATACTTCATCCCAATTCACTATTGATAGTGTGTCTTTAAATTTTTGAATAGAAATTTTATTAGTTTTTCTTATATAAATTTTGGTTTTAGAATTGTTGTTTATTCTTGTATCTTGATTTATAGAAAAGTAAATTGGGAAGTGATCCGAAATATCGGTTTTAACTATACCTGTTTTTAAAGAGGAATCTTGAAATGCATTTGTCAAGATGTTATCTATTGCGGAAATTGAATTCGGGGTTATTCGCGTAGGTTTGTTGATAATCGGAAAGATACAATGTTGAAACATGTTGTCAAAAAAAAGTTTGGTGGTCGAATTCTTTTTGTATTTTAAACAATCTATATTTAAATCACCTATGCAGAATAGTTTTTTTTGTTCTCTATTAATTTTAATAAAGATATCTTCCAAGTAGCTTGAAAATTTTTTTATATCTCCTTCAGGTGGTCTATAGCAGGTAGAAACTAAGATATTTTTAGTTTTGGAGTTAGTGATTTCTATTGTAAGTACCTCACAACTGGAATCAGAAATCGAAAGGTCTTTTCTTGCTTTTATTGCTTGGTCATTCCGAATATATGTTGCAATCCCTCCCCCCCTTTTGTCTGCTTTCCTTTCAGAAGATAATAATTTATAATATGGAATTTGAAAGTTAGAATTTTTTTGAATTGATTCATCAGAGCACCAAGTTTCTGTCAGACAAATCATACTGAATGAGTAATTGCAATCGGTTAAAAAATGTTTTAATTTATCAAAATTTTTATTTATACTTCTTATATTTATGTGTATTGCCAAAAAGTTATTTTTAAAAGTTTGGAGTTCAGTTTTAAAATTTTTAATGTTGAAATAAGGCGAATCAAAGTTATTAACTTGAAAGATTTGCGTATCAACGTCACAAAAATCATTGAGTATGTTATTTGCGGTTTCAAAGACATTAAAACGCAGCGATTCAAAATCTATTGTTTTGTAAGTCATTAAGTTAAGAAGCAAAAGTTAAAAACGCGTTCGTTTAAAAAAAGAGTTTAAGTAAAAGAGAACGCGGCGCTACTTTTTGAAATCTCGACTAAATATTTTATCGTATTTTAAAATAGCGTATTTACCTTCGCTGCGTAGTTTTTTTACTTCTTCCCAAAGCTTTCTTCGGAGTTCAGTTGTTTCTGGAGCGAAGTCTTCATTAACGTATAGGCCGGTTCCTTTAAGGTGCTTTACTGCGTTGAGAATTTTGTTTTTGTCCTGAAAATTTAGAAGTTTTAAGACTATTGTTCTTGGTTTGTTATGCTTGTGTTGACCGATACGATGAGCTCGTTCAATCACCACTTCACTTGTTATTTTAAGTTGTTTTTTAATCATTACTTTTACTGCTTTTTCGCAATCATCCCAATTCTCTCCTGGTGTTTCGTGTAGTCCGTCTATTCTTAAGTTGTTTCGTCTCGATCGATTTTCCAAATCTACTGTTTTTTTGTTTAATATATTTACTTCATTGTCATAGTATTTTTTTATGTGTGATAATTTTTCTGATATTTTATCTTCTTGAAAATTAAGGCTGTCTTTAATGTCATTGATATCTTTTTCAAAATTCGATATTTTCCTTTTATTGTTGTTATTGTCTTTTTCTATAACGTCTAACCTATCGGTTATAATTTTAAGGTTTGCACTCATTATTGAGGTGAAAGTTTTTTCCTGCTCCTTTAGCAAACGTTCTGTTTCTTTAAGTATGCTTTTTTTATGTTCTTCAAGTTTTGATGAAATCATTTTTTCAATGCTCTTCATTGTTATTTATTATTATTATTATTTATATTAAACACATTGAATCAAAAATATTATCTGCAATAGGTATTTTATGAAAAACTTGCTTATTTCTTGATTTCTGTTCAAGAAAAAAACTTTACATAGCACTAATTCATAACTGACATATGCTGATGAAGGAACAATGACTGATTAAACGTCTATTGCAGAAGAATTAAATAAGTATTTCTTTTTCAGTGATTGAGATAGCTAGTTTTTAGACATGGACTAAATTCAAATTCCAAACATTTGTATGCTTATACTCATGTCAAATAATGAGGTTTTGCAAAACTTTGCGGTGATTGGATAATGGGAATAAAAAAGCATTTGGTTTCATTCATCCTTACCCCAAACGTGAGGGGCAACAAGTTGATAAAAAAAACATTTGTGCTATTCTCAATTAGACTTATATTTATCAATAAATTTTAAGTTTTATAGTATTATCTCTCAGTGTTCGAAAAATATGATCATATAAAGTTTAAACCCCCTTAATTTGAGGGGGTTACAAATTTCATGTAGTCATAATTTTTGAATGCTGAAAGATAATACTATAAAACTTAAAATTTGTTGATAAATATAAGTCTAATTGAGAAAAGTACAAAAAAAAATTTATCAATTTGTTGCCCTTCACATTTGGTATGGGGGATGAAGTCAAAGGGTTTTGATATATTGTTACGACTTTTCCAAGACCATTCCTTAACCATGCATTTTGGGTACCTGATAAAAAAAATTTTTTAAATCCAAATACTTACAAGTCTAGTGGCTGCAGTTTATGGCTACAGTGAAGTGGGAAAAATGAATACAGTAAAGTGGAAAAAAAAAACGTAACTATTTCATTTTCCTTTGCTAAGTTTAGTGTATCAAAATGTATATGAGAAAAGTTGTTTTTCAAGATAAACAGAATTTTACTTTCTTTTGAAGACTTCGCATGCCTAATAAAATTTTGCATAAATGTTTTGAATTCAATATCTATGAACGAGCAACTTCCATTACCTACCCCAATAGAGTCGAGTGGACCATTGGCAATAAAATAACCTATGTAACACCAGTTTCACCAATATTCTATATTTGTGAAGCACTGAATTTGTATGCATCCAAAACCTCACCTAACTTATCATAAAACGCTTTTACATTTTTTGCGTTAAATGGTATTGTTCTCTTAAGGCTTATTGCTTCAGGTTTTCTAACAGATAGTTCAGACTTTTATCTCAAAAAATCGCTCATTCATTCTTTAGGTATTTTTATATTGTATTTAACAGCACACATAGGCAAAAAAACGTACATCTTTTGGAGTATATCCATAAAATATGGATACCATTTGTAGTAAATAATTTTTTTAGGAACTTCTTGGGAAATTATTAGCCTAAGTTTTGAATAAGCGATAGATGGGCTATCAATAAAGCTTAGTTTTGAGATTTATCGCGTTAATCTCATTTTCTTAATTTTAAATTATTTAAGAGCTGCACTTACTTTTTTTCATCAGATCTTGCTAATTCACTGAGCTGCTGACTTGGAAAAGCATCATTTGATGTTTTTCTCTTATAATTACGCATTCTGTAATACACGTTTGAACATATATATATGTATGTATGTATGAATGCATGTATGTATTTATGTTTGTATTTGTATGTGCGTTTGTATGTATTTATATACTCATATTATATGTGAAATTTAAAATTTTTCCTTTTATGTTAAACTAGTTACAAGAAATTTAATCTGCAGTGCAAAGAAATTTAATCTGTAATGCAAAGAAATTCAATCTGCAGCAATTTACTGGAAATTCAATCTGCAGCAATCAGATGCGTGTGTGTGTGTGTATGTGTGTGTGTGTGTGTGTGTGTGTGTGTGTGTGTGTGTGTGTGTGTGTGTGTGTGTGTGTGTGTGTGTGTGTAATTACAGCTTTGAGTACAAATAAATAAGTATTTCTGTAATATATATACACACACTCAATATAGCTATATATCAATAGAAGGTATATGACTTTGAAGTTTTGAAACTAATCAAATACTAAATTGTTATATATCATTGGAAAGAGATTGATTACAAATGTTTATAAGGTATTTTAAAGATGAAAAATTTATTAAAATCGAAAAACTTCACGAAAAGTTATAGCATTTTAAATGTCGAATTTTCAATATATGGATTTGTTGAAGAAACGATGACCAAATTTTGAGTTTTTTCTTAACTGTAAATGTCATAACTTTGTCAATTTTATCAAAGTTCTTTTAAAACTTGGTATCAAAAGAAAAGTCTTTAAAGATAGAATAAGGATACATAAAAAAAAATAATGTACTCATTTTTAAAAATTTGCCGACTGCCATAACGGCATTTGCCGGCTGACTGTCTTAATTTACCGACTAACTTGAAAAGGAGAATAAGGATACATAAAAGAAAAGTCTTAAAAAGGAGAATAAGGATACATAAAAGAATTATGCGAGCGTCTACAATACTCTTTAATATAAATTTTACAAAAAAGAGTTCCCTGCAGAACTAAAGTTAAACTATTCCAATTCTTAAAATAAATCAATACTGATACAAATTTCTAAAAAAGTAACACAGCATAACATGTTCATACCGTACCACTTTTAAAAAGACAAAATTTAAGCGTGGCACAAAATTTGGGTAAAGAAAACTCTTCTGTTAAGGTCGGATTTACGCGTACCCATCAATAGTAAATAAATTAATTTAAAAAATCCATCTATATGTAAATAAACTTTATAAAGCGTATATAAATAAATTATATTTAATGAAAATTGTACGGTATCATTGTAAAACTAAGCAAACATATATCACGTAAATCAAATTTTAACTTTTAATCTTTTTGATTTATATATTTTAATGACTACGTAATAATTAAGAAAAATTATTTTAAAATATAACAAATTTTTAAAAAATTTTAATTGTATTATTATTTTAAAAAAGAAATTGAATTTTGACAATTTTAAGATCTTTTAAAAATAATTAATTGAAAAGTATACCTGTATATTATAAACCTTAAAATGTTTACTTAACGAAGTTGTTTCTTCGCATCTTAAGGTGAGTTTCCACTCATCCGTTTTGCTACGGGAAAGGGAAAGGGAACGGAAAAATAATCACGTGAGCATGCGCAGTTTTCTTTCGGACAAATAAAAACTTTTATTACGCATGCTCACGTGATTATTTTTTCCTTTCCTATCCCGTTCCAGTTGAAAAACGGATGAGTGGAAACTCGCCTTTATAGTGCCGTTTGATTTGATTTTTTTAAACCTGCTTAATTTACTCCGACTAGACAAGATGGCATTTAAGTTCGGTTATAAAGAGAATGATATGGTTTAGGAAAAAATGGTTAACTATAATAGAGAGCCTAATAAATGGGATAAATATCAATACTTAAGTGATGCTACATAATTGTTTTTTAAAACTTCCAAGAGAAAAATAGCAAAAAAAATTTTTATACTTTTTTGGACCAAAATTAAAAAAGTGCATCTCGCTCGATCGCTATTTATTGCGCAATAGATATTTCTTCGATAGCGATCGAGTGAAATGGTAATACATTGTATTACCATTCTTAGTACCTCTTTAATCCATTTGATTTTTTTTTTCATGCAGTACGTAGTTTTTAGCCAAGAGATATTGAAGCTTGCATTTGTGAGCATTCCGTGGTGGCAATAAGCGCTTTTCTAGCTACTCTTTTTCATAATTTTTTTTGCGAACTTTCTTAGTTTTTGTGAAATTTCTCAGTTTTATTTTCTTAAACTTAAACTTTTTTCCTGCAGACTTTCATATAATGATGTCATAATATCATTTAAAAATTTGTTTTTAAATAAGTTTTATGGATTTTTTATACAATAGTTTGTATAATATTCTTGCGTGACTTCTTTATAGTACAGACCTTTTCTTAGGTAGTTTTGCATTTCTCGCTCAAAAATGTTAAGTATTATTCTGCTTTTTGCTAAAACAATAGTTTTCAGTCTTTTGTTGGTTGTTGAAGCTGACTATTGAAGCTGAAGCGATTGGTACTTTCGGGCTTTCTATTTATCATAGAGCACTGCGGAAGAGAACCAGAAAACTTCTCGCCTCCTTACTTTGTCGCTGGAAAATCCGCAATAAAACCTTTTTGTTTTGAGTCAGAACTCTATGCACTGCGCTAATGCTTAACTACTTCTTTAAAGTTCTAATTATAGCACCTTAAAAACATGCAACAACTTTTACAATTGATTTAGAGACCATTTATTATTACACCACCCCCTAGTTGCTATTTTGTCACTATTTTAAATTTTATTAAACAAATTTTATCATGTTAGAAGTAAATACTTTATAACTTCTAATTGTAAAATTCCAAACTTCTTTACAAAAAAAGGGTGCACACTTATAATCATTTTTCTTTATTAAGTTTCTATTAAGTTTTTATTAAATATTTCTCCAGACCATCTACAGCTTGTTAAGACCCCCTAAAAAATTGGAAAAAATATTAATCACAAGCGACAGGATTTGAACCCTCGCATTGTACTTCGGCAACGCAGCGAGCTAACTTTGACCACTAAGGCAACTAAACTGTCAATTTAAAAACTAAAATTTAACAAATAAAGCACTAGTCTGCCAATTTTTAACGCTATTTAATAGACAAAAGACGGAATAACTGGTATAACGGAATAACGGCAAATATATGCAATAAATAAAAATTAAGAATATTTTTCCGTAATGCAATTTTAAAGTAAAACTGTAAAACTTGATATGTTTTAATATTATATATTTGAAGTTTACATAAATTAGATATTTGCATACACTTTTGTTCTCATTTTATTGTGCAATAAGTGCTACGACTCTCGTCATTAATTCGGGTGTAATGGCTGCCGTGAGTTCTGTGCAAACACGCATGAATGAGTAACGGCAACAGCAACAGGAGTAGCATTAAATTCGATATTATAATATTATAGGATATATATATATATATATATATATATATATATATATATATATATATATATATATATATATATATATATATATATATATATATATATATATATATTAAGTGTGATCATAATAACCAATTTTATATAATAACATTAATAACATAATACTCATAACTTTATACAAGTGTGGCGATAATATGTGATTTCTCTAAAAAATTACATAACATTTAATAATTATATACACTACTTGATTACAAAAATATATAATATTAAATATCAGGAATCTAAAATACATTATTAAAATTGACATTAATTTTTTCAAAAAAATATACAAAACAATTGTTTAAAATATAGCATAATTAAAAATTATATTAAAAAATTGTAGACAAAATTGTCCTATAAAAATTAAATAGATAAAAATATATTATCTATATTTTTGATGACATATTCATTTTTGGTAGATTAATATACTGAGATTCAGCACCAGAAGTTTGCAACATTATAGCTCCATTTTTAACCTTATCACTATGAATATCTTCAAATAATTTAACAAAGTCTGCTACCACTCGTTCTACAGTCATAACCCCAAGTTTATTTTTTGCAACCATTTCAACTACTTTGTGATTACTGCGTACCATTTCAGTATCAGCAAATGTAGGACACATTACAGCAACTCTAACACCTTCATTTTCCTATTTAAAAAAATGATAACATTTTTGTATTATTTCACAATTTTTACAAAAAATAATTTATGACATTTTAAAATGTATTTTCAAAATAAAAAACTCTGAGACACGATTAAAAAAGATTTTTGTAAGCATATTATATTACCAATACATTAGAGCTAGCCAGAGATTTAGTAAGTGATACAACGGCAGATTTTGAAACAAAGTACGGAATACTTTCATAAACTTCAGCACTTGCTAAACCAGCAGCTGAGGCTATATTTATAATGGTACCGCCATCCCCACTTTTTTTGATGCTCATTTTTTCCATAGCTAAGTATGTCATTTCCATAAGAGAAACCTCAACAGTAAAAAAAAAAAAGTATGAAAACCTAAGCAGAGTTAAATTTTTGAGTAATCTCTGGTACTTAATTCAAATTTTATTTTACTTTAAGTGTCTGTATCTGTTTTATGTAAAAAAAAAATTATATGTCGGTTATATGCTCCTGGGTACATTGTGCCCAGGAGTAACAATAATAATCATCAAGTCTGAATCAGAAACTCAAATAACTTTTCAAATGTTACATTGAAATTCTGATGTTGATAAAGAAATTGTAGCTATTAAAATTTCAACAACAAAATCTTCAAGATCTTCGTTCACATAGCAAGATAATATTGTTAAACTATTATACTACAATTAATGGATTTAAAGTATAAAAATGAATGAAATGAATTATAATCTCATAAAATGGCGGTTACAAGCTATTTGATACCTCTACCCCAGCAGTAACCAACAGGTTGGTACCCGGGTGACCATCGGCAGTCTTATGCATTAGATAGGCAAGAGTAAAAATAATAATTAAAAATTATTTCAAAAAAAAAATTTTTTTGAAAGAATTTTTGTTATTATTTAAAAGAACTTTAATTATTACTACAAAACTACCAAAATTGACAACAAAAAGTTTTTCATTAAACGATTTCAAATTTAAAATTGACTTTATAATGCCACACTATTTTAGAATCTTTAGCAATAATTGTGAATTTTTAAATTAAATTAAAATAAGCTTTTATATATATATATATATATATATATATATATATATATATATATATATATATATATATATATATATATATATATATATATATATATATATGTTTGTTAAAAGAGAAAATTGTTTCTTATTATCTGCCAACTACTTCATTACATAAAACATAAGTTTCTTCATCAGAGACTAAAGTGTTGAAATAAAAAAGTTCTTTTTTTATTTCAAAAAAGGAAAAGTGTTTTGTTAAGGAAAATTCTTTTCACAAATGTATCTAAAAAATTTTATTTCTTATTAATTTGATATTGTGTAAAGTTGCACATAAACAATTTTTTTATTTAAATGTTGTATGACTTTTTGTGGGGCATATGATAGTGTATTGGTGATGAATATGCTGTATTGATTTTTCCTTGCAACTTTATAATTTAGGTTGTAATTAATAAAACTAATTTAAAAACAAATGGATAAATCATTTAACAAAATTATTATGATTTTAAACAACATTTTAAAATAGTGATATAAAATTTAGTTGAAATAATGTCACATCTACATTACATTTTCAAGAGATACACATTTCTTGAAAAGACCTAAAACATAATAAATTTTCTTGAAAAGACCTAAAACATAATAAATTTTCTTGAAAAGACCTAAAACATAATA
The DNA here is from genome assembly GCF_022113875.1 of Hydra vulgaris. Taxonomy (NCBI): domain Eukaryota; kingdom Metazoa; phylum Cnidaria; class Hydrozoa; order Anthoathecata; family Hydridae; genus Hydra; species Hydra vulgaris. The sequence continues at coordinate 32,701,957 of NC_061165.1, forward strand.
AATTTTCTTGAAAAGACCTAAAACATAATAAATTTTCTTGAAAAGACCTAAAACATAATAAATTTTCTTGAAAAGACCTAAAACATAATAAATTTTCTTGAAAAGATCTAAAACATAATAAATTTTCTTGAAAAGACCTAAAACATAATAAATTTTCTTGAAAAGACCTAAAACATAATAAATTTTCTTGGAAAGACCTAAAACATAATAAATTTTCTTGAAAAGACCTAAAACATAATAAATTTTCTTGAAAAGACCTAAAACATAATAAATTTTCTTGAAAAGACCTAAAATAAATAAAATTTTAATTCTATTATTCAATTTCAAAAAGAACATTAATGAGTGAATTATTCATAAAAATTGCTGCACTTAAAAGAGGTCTTCTATAAAATATGCACGCAGTTATGGGAAAAGGGAGTTACTCAAAAAAGTATGAACATGTACAAGGGAGGGAAGGGGGAAGTTGTTTAAAACAATGAGTACATATGCAGTTTTACTATTTCTTTTTCTCTATCTCTTCTAAATCGTGATTTCCTTCTTTTAAACAAAAGAATTGGTATTTAAAAAATTTATATTATGTTATGTAAAAAAGAAACGTCAAATTACTAAAACTTTGTTGCTGTTTTTTTGTTTTTAATTTGTAAAGGTTTGATTTTGCAATAAAAAAGGCATACATATGCAGAAAGGGTGTTGTTGTTGTTGCATACGAGGGGGTGGGGGATCCTAAAACTGTAATTTTACAGCATATGTACTTATGAATGGCCCCAAAGAGAAATTCATCTATCGATGTACCAAAAACTCCATTTACACAAATAAATACAAGAAATAAATACATTTTTCTTCATCAAGATATGTTTAAGGACATGTCACTATAACCTTCTATTTGACTTTGGTACTAATGATTAACTATTTATGGCAGATAATTGATTAAATTATGATTATAGCTAATGTCTGCCACACAGTATTTTTCTTCTTCTAGGTAAGTTGCTTTAACCACAGCTAAAGAGTCTTACACTAAGATTACTCTTGAGTCCTTAATAAAAAGGATGGGGTACATTTATTAATTTTTGAAAAATTTTCTCACTCACCCCAAAGTTTATTAAGATACACCTCCCCTCCCCCCCATTTATTAATTTTTAATTATTGTCAGCAAAAACTTCATATCTCATTTATAAACTGAACTTTTTTTTACAAAAAATTCCCACTTCCCTTTTATTAATTATCCCCACGTGTATTTAAGGACTCAAGAGTACATATAACAACATTTCAATTCTTGGAATGATAAAACATATGATTGCCTTCAATTACTAAATTATTATTTTGCTCACACATAGAATATTGCACATCTGTTTGATTAACATTTTATTTTAAATGATAAAAAAAAAGGAAAATGTAACTATAGTTATATAAAATGATAACAGAAACAAAACAACTCTCATATACAGACAAAATATTCAAACTAGGTCTATAAACACTTGAGAAAAGAAAGAACAAAATTGATTTAATAAAAGTGTACAAGAAGTTACATAGATTGTCTAAAATATAATATAAAATTTTTCCAAAATTGTTTCAAAACAAGACTCAATAAATTGGATAAAGAAAGTAGACTCTTTTATAGATGAATTTCTTATCTCCTAATAGCCTGATACGCTAGTCAAACAGAGTTATTATTTGGGATAATGTTACAATTACCAACTCCATAGTTAACTGTATGAAATCATTCAACCATCTCTTTTATTTATTTTTATTCAATGAAAACAGTGTTTTAAATAAACTCTCAAATTTGATGTTATTGTTTCTTTCTATAATTAACCATTTAATTTATGCAGATTTATGCTTTGCTAAAGGTTTCCAGAAGCTATTTGATTTTAATACTATATTTTCTCTTTAGTGTGATATAATTTTCAGTAGCTATATCACAAGTAGCTAAATTTATATGATTCTTAAGTTCAAAATCCATATTTTATGTTGTCTAACATAAACTATATCATCTTACTTATTTTCACAGTACAAATACTTGAGACAGACAGGCCCAAGATTTGATTGCATCTTATTTTATTTATGATACATAAGTATATAAGATGCAATCAAATCTCATTTATTTTGGACCTTAAGCCTGGTATTAAATCTTGAACTAATGAATATACTTATAATAGATATAATAAAAAACTTACAAAATTAATATTAACAGTTTTTTTCCAATTGCCTGAATGAAAAATACCAGCATTGTTAACTAATACTTTTACTGGTCCACTGAATTTTTTTTCTCCATCTTCCCAAATTTTTCTCATAGATAATTCATTTGTAACATCTCCCTCATAAAATACAGATTGTCCTGGATAAACTTCATTCAACTCTTTTTCAGTTGTAATGCCAAAGTCTCTTAGAACATCTACAAGTATGACTTTACCACCCCGTTGGACAACAGCTTGAGCGAAACCTTTCCCAAGGCCTCTTGCACCACCAGTAATAAGAAATATTTTATTAAAGATACTCATTTTTATTAAATTAACCTACAAACATTTTATTTAATAATAGTTACACATACACACACACACACAGATATATATATATATATATATATATATATATATATATATATATATATATATATATATATATATATATATATATATATATATATATATATATATATATATATATATATATATACATATATATAATATTAACAAAATAAACATTTTTAAGTAAAGAAATTTAAATATCAAAATCAATAATTAATAAAAAATGGGATTTAAAACTTTGATTTAAAATTTCGAAATATTTTGTTAACAATATGTTGAGAATGTTATTAAACTTGTTACCAAGTTATTGAATAAATATTTTTAAAATGTCAACAAAAAAAATTATAACTTGAATAATTTATCTAGACTTTCAAAGGATTAATAAAAATTGCCATTCTTTTGTCACCAAGTAACGATTCAATTTTGTAAACACATATCCCGGCGTTTTATTTCTTATAAGTTTAATTCTTTTATGATTCCGAGACAATCCGATTGGGTACCTATAAAAACTTATGTATAATTTATAAAGTACCCAATCGGATTATCGTAAATATATCGGATAATCGTAATAGATCGTATTTGTGCGATATATTTACATAATCATGTACTTTATACAAAGTTTTTATTTATTTATTATAATATTGTTTTTTGTGTATTGTTAGAATTTTATGTAAAACTGGTCTGCAATTGAAAATTGTAGCTTTATATTTTGTATTTATTAAATTACTTTTCGTTTTACCTGACTCAAATGATTGATAATCTCATTTCAAATATTTTTTTCAAGATCTGATTTTCTTATACATCTAATTTAAGCCAATAATAAATTTATTTTTTCTCCCTTATTTTCAATTTATTTCAATCATGATAACTACTTAAAATGATCTGGTATATTTTTTCCAGAGACAACTGCTAAGGCAGATTTGTCTGTTATATACTTTGCTGGGAAAAACAATATCTCATCTACAGACGTAGAATACATCAACCAGTCTTTTTACTACACACTACTACAATATTGTACGCGGCATGGTTTGCATTATAGCAATTCAAAAAAATAGCAATTGCCTTCCACCTTTATCTATAGGATAACCATGGTTATCCTATAATAAAGGTGGGGTGAATTACTATTATACAAACCATGCCCTCTGCAGTCAGCAGGCTCTAAATTGATCTCTAAATTGAAGTTCAAACGCTGTTTCTCGCATTGAAAAATCGAGTAAGATGTCACTAAGTTTAGTAACAAATTATATATATATATTATTGTTTTTATTATTATTATTATTATCATTATTACTATTATTATTGTTATTATTATTATTATTATTATTATTATTATATTTTATTATACATATATAACACTTATCAAATATTGTTTATACTATCTAATTTTTAAGGACTTATTTACAAAAAGTTAGTTTTTATGCATATACATATTTAATTTTACCGTTTCAAATATATTTTCACAAGACTTAAATTTCAACCTTTTGTGCATATGAAAACCACAAATTTATCTTTGTTACCAAGTTATGTTATTAAACATGTCTTTGAACCTCGCATGTTAAGCAACTAATTAAAAAAATTTTTTTAAGTTAACTTAAAATGCTTTTCATCTCAAGGTAAAAACTGAGTTTTATGAAAACAACTGCTTGGCGAGACAAATTATGCTGTATAAGCTCAAAATAAGTCATGCAGATTTATTTTATCGTCGGTAATCAGATAAATTATTAAATCCTCTTTTATCTTTTTGTCAGTAAACTTAATTTTATTTGTTTGTGTTGTATTATTATTGCTTGAGAAGATGAACTAAACTTTCCTATTGTTGAAGGATTAATTAAAACTGATAAGAGTTCTAACAATGAGGTTTCAATGATACAGAAAGTCAAAGAATTAAGAAAGCATTATTTTATGTGCTTTATTTTGCTAAATGATTTTAATTTGCCATAATTTAAATTGCCTTAATTTAATTGATGATGTAATCATCAATAGAGGCAATAGAGGTAATTGAAGTTTCAAAACACACTTCAACTAAAATATGTTTTAAAGTGCCAAATAAAAGAAAAAAAAAAGTTAAATAAAACTGCCGATGCAAAAAAAACTGCTAATGTAACAAAACAAAAATAGCAGATGCAGATAACTTTTTCACTTAAATTAAAAACCAGAAGCTACTGAATCAAGTTAACCGAATAACTCCGACAACATTAAAAGAATTCAGTCGTCACATTTTAAGGAATTAAAACCAATGGTATGGTTTTCAAACTCAGCACTCAACAGAGCATGCTATCGTAGACCTCACTAACATGATTAATGAACCAATCTGTAAAAAGAAACTCGTATTAGGATTCTTTTTAGACTTGTCAAAAGCGTTCGAAACATTAGATCATGAAGTCCTTCTTGAAAAAATGTAAAAATATGATCTAAAAAACCAAACACTGCAATGGTTCAAAAATTATCTGTATAACAGGCATTGGTGTGTTATTAAAGATGATAATTACCGCACTAATTTATTAAAATAACCATGCGGTGTCCCTAAAGGTTCAATTCTTGGTCCTCTTTTGTTCCTAATTTATATAAACGATCTTCCGAAAGTTTTTAGCAAATTTGACTGCAGACGATACAAATTTTATCGACAAACATTATCTGTTTACATTATCATACATCTGTATGATAATGTAAGCATAGAACTCCAAAAATTAAATATATGGTTTAAAACAAATAAGTTATCCCTAAACATAGAAAACACAAAATATTTTTTATTTCCTTCAAATCAGCAAAGAAACACACTACTAATGTTTTATCTTCTCTAAAAATAGAAAATAGGTCTATAAAGCTTTATAAAGCAAGACCTATATTGTCACAAAGTAATTTAAAGTTTGTATATTTCTTTTTTATAAATAGCTACCTCATATAAACGAATATAGCTTGGGCGAGTACGCATATAACTAAAATGAAAGTTTTACATCGGCGTCAGAAACATGCTATAAAACTAATCTACCGTAAAGACAAATTTACACATACTGAACCCCTAAGATAATTAGTTTTTTTGCCAAGAAACTAATTGTCTCTTTATGTCAGATACTTCTTTACGGAGAATTCTATGTGGAATAAAATCTTCTAAAAAAAAAATGCTTGAATGGTCTTGATGATGTCATGGATGGGTTTCAAACTTTGAATGCTGTTTCTGAAAATTGGAAGTATAAAAATATTACTAAGTTCTTAGAAAAGGGTAAAAATTATTTGAAGAGTAATTATCCTTCAAATGTAGTGAAAATTCCTCTTTGCATAGCCACTTTACTTCTTTTGACCTTTCAGATATAAATCCAGACTTAAATCAACCTTAAGCCATAGCTGCTGACGATGACCAATGCATTGACTGTGCTGACCTCATTTTAGCAATCAACCAGGTTAATTACTGAAATGAGGTTAGCACAGTCCAGGTAAAGGTCAATTAAGAAAAAAAGTCTTTTTTACTGCTGTCTATAGATGGCAGCAAAACCATGTTGATGTACTCTCTCTTGGTGATATTGTTTTGGCTAAAGTTAGAAATGATTTTCTTTGTTTAAAAAACCCTTATGCTAAGTCAGATAACGCATCATGTTTGTAAAGTTTGCAAAGCAAAGCAATTCTTTCTTAAAAAATATGATTATAATAAGCCACGTGGTCAATGTGACCGAGTCAGCATGAGCGAAATGTATCATAAGGAGGTTTTTCAATGCTGAAAACAATTTGTTGACTGCAAAAGTTATTTATGAGGCTCATCATAATGACAAAGGAATTCAAAATGCTGATGTCGCTGAAGTTCCAATAGACTCCAAAGCTTTTACTTTATCAGGATCAAATTTAATTCCCAACATAAACAGTTATTTTTTTTGTGATTTTACAGTTAATTTTTGTGTGAGTGATGAATAAAAAAGCCTAAAAAATAAATACATTACAAAAATATATTCCTAAACTTGTATGTATGGAAAACATTTTTGATATCCGGAAACACTAAAAGTTGAGAAAAATATCCAGAATTCCGGAAATCTCCGGAAAAAGATGATCCCTGTAGGTCATATCCCACCACGAATAAATAAATATAATATTTCCGATTTTTTTTTTTAAATACTCACACACACACACAAACACACACACATTATTATAGAAAATTATCTAAATATTGTAAAACTTTATTTAATAAAAAAAAAAAATACTTAGCACCTTGAGGTTATGCTTCTCTGGTATAAGTCAAACAGATATTTAACAAAACAAAAATATTAAATTAATACTTATAAATATAAAAATTACAAAAATTCATAAACAATTCAACCGCAAATTATCTATTATCTAATACAATACAAATTACCTATTTTACGTGAACAAATTGTGACATCTTAATACAAATATAAACACCGGGTGTCCTGTACAAAAATATTATTACTAAAGCTAAACGATTTTTAAGTTGCTTGCTGCTTCTTCGACCATTTTTCTAAGTCAAAGGCTATTAGGACAAATTATTCATCTGAATCAATACTAGTGGAGCGAGGTTTTTTAGGAGCTTCAATTGCACCACCAACCAAACCATGCGCGGTATTAAACAAATTTATGGGCGAAGAGCCATCAGTAATAAGTGTAGATTGAAGGCCGAGAGATTTAAGCAGTTTAACTTGCATTTCAGGTCCAGCCGTGGCGATTGAACGAATAGTTTCTGCTCCTATTGCATCAACCATCTGCTTGAACTTACCTGCCTCTATAGTAGCCAATTCGCGTGTTTTAGAAATCTCCAATTCATTTTGCATTGATATATACTTCGTTTCAGCTTCGCGAGCAGCAGTTAGACGCCTCAATTCTGATTCCTAGAAAATTTATTTTTATATAAATTGTTATAGCTTATTTAATTTGTTAATCCTATAAAAATTTTATTTCAAATAGTTTAAAATTATATTTCAAACAATTTGAAATAATTACAATATAAATGATAATTAAAAAATAACAATTTAAAATAATTTGAAGCAAGTATGTAATTATTTATTTTATTATTTTATGAGTTAATAAAACTTTAATTGCATTTATACCGCTTCAATAAGGTTGGCTTCAGATTTCAACTTCGCTTGCTCTACTGAAGTTTCTCCTTCAATTCGCGCAGACTCAGCACGAGATTGAGCTTCAGCCTTAGCTTGACCAGTTGATTCGACTGCAGCGCTTTGTGCTTGTAATTCGAGTAACTCACAACGGGCCTTTTCTGATTCTGCTTCATCTTGTATCTTTTGTCGTTCTAGTCTGCCTCTGGCTTCTTGTTCCAAGCGATCTGCTTCATGTCTATGTTGAAAATAAAATAAAACAATGCAACAATGAAACAAATAAAGGAAACAAAGATATATGCAAATTAAAAAGTAGTTTTAAATAATGAGAAAACTTTAAAAATCGGAAGAAATTTATTTATCATATTAATGAACTGATTTCACTGGATGCTAAAAAATACTCTAAAAAGGCTGTTAATAAATATGCTTCATTAGATAACATGAGGGAGATTTATGATTTTTCGACAGTTTATTATATTTAAAAATTGTAGCAAAAAATATTTATCTTTAAAGTAATTACAAAATTTATACTTAGCAGATGCTTCTTGTGATGCTGTTGTTATTTCAATAGCTAATTGAACTGATTTTTGAAGAGCATCCCTTGTTCGCTGATCGACAGGCTCAACAGATTGAATATCAACACTTGTAATGTTTAAGTTATTTGATGGGAAAGTGAACCGGTCACGGACTTTGTTTTTCTCATCAAGACCAAATACAGAAGAACGAATAATTTTTGCAGAATTTTTGTGAAAATCATCAAACTTTACACTTGCAACAGCACCACGTATACGAGAAGCAATTGCTTTGCAAGCATCACCAATAAAATCAGGAACTGAAAAAAGTAATTCGCCACCAGACTTATCAACAACAAAATTCCTAATGAAAATAAAATTAAAAATTATAGCAACAAAAAAAAATTAAAGTGAAAATAAAAATTACTCAATAAAATAATAATAATCAAAATAATGATAGATAGTAATAACACTTCACCAAATTGTGTTAGATGTTTGAGCCTCTGGCATAATGCTAGCTCACTTATAGCTATGCAGAAATTGAGTCTTATGGAACCAAATTTTGCGCTTAATTTTTTTCTATAATTCATCTCTTGAATTTAATGACCAAACTTTATCTATCATCTAAATCAATATCACTTCTGTTTGATAAAGTTAATTTTTCTCTTAAACCTTTCTACATCTTGTGGTCTTTTGTAAAGCTATGACAGGAATGTAAAACATTCATGTCATAGCAATAAAATGAATAAACAACATTCCTTACTCAAGAAAAGTGTTATGACTAAAATTTATTGTACAAATGAAAAAATTCAATATAAAGATGTATGACTAAAATTGTTATTAATAACTGTTTTCAATACTCTCTTAACTATTTCACAAGTGCTGAATCTTAAACTTAATCTTGTTTTGCTGTCTGCTGATAAATGCTGTCTGCTGATAAATGCCATCTGCATTTATCAGCAGATAAATAAATCAAGGAGTATTGCATTTGGGATTTCAAAGGCTTTCAATAACAGCTGGCTTTTTCAAAAATTTTGAATCATTCCCTTCTAACCATAGTATTAAAGGTGTCCTCGAAAGACACCTTTTAATTCTAGTAGCTTCTGGGGCACCTCAAGGTTCCATCCTTGATTCTGTATTGTTTCTTATCTATATTCTGTATTGTTTCTCATCTATATTCTAGGATTAACTCTTACTTGGAAACCATATATCAAATCCATTTCAAAATTAGCATCTGCTAAGGTTGCATCTCTTTATTGAGCTTGACATTTTCTTACTCCGGATTCTATTATCAATCTCTGTAAATTTCAAATCTGGCTTTGTATGGAATACTGTTGCCATATCTGGGGCGGATCTTCCTTTCTCTTTTTGACAAGGTGAAAAAATACAAAAAATTGCTTCCTTAATCTTGATTTCCTGATTCATATAATTTGCAATCTTTTTTAAGATGTAATATTATCAAGGAGATCATATATATATATATATATATATATATATATATATATATATATATATATATATGATCTCCCTGATAATATTACATTTTAAGTAGCTATATTAACTGACAGCACAATTATACGGTCCAGTCTTGACCAAACACTATTAGATGTTCTAACTGTCAGTTATTTACAGAACAGATAGCTTATCTTGAGTGTTTCTCTTCTACTTAATTATTCACCAGCCATTTCAAGCTTGGAATGGAATTTACTCAACTCAGTTGTCTATTGTTAATAATTATTACAATACTGTCGTAGTTAAATATTGTTATATATTGTTAAATATTATACTAATGCCTTTATTAACATATGGCACACTCTTGCTTGGTTCTTTACATTACTTTTTCCTAAATTTTCTTTGACAACTAACCTTTCATGAAAACCATATACACAATCAATTGCGAAATTTCTTTCAACTTTGAATATAAATTAGCATCTTAGTATATGCTTTTCTTTATCATGGTTGTTAATAATTTTGTTCGACAATGTTAACTTGATTTTAGTTAAATCTTTTGAAAAACTGGTTTAACCCACTATAGATCCTGGTTGTAATCTGATCTGATACAAATTAATTAAATATAGTTATCCAAATACAATATTTCTGTTAATTTTCGCCAAAAATTTAAAATTTTTGACCAAGAAAGAGTTTTTAATTAAGAAAAACTGCCAAAAAATGTTCATAACAAATTATTGTTATTTACTTTACTCTAGATTCCATCTTCTACATCTACAAACTGCAGCCTTGAGAGTAAGTTAGTTAACAAAAAAATAATGTGCAAATATAGTATATATTGAACATAAAAAATGAATGTTAAAACAAAAATAAATCTAACAAATTTATAAAGTGAGTTTACCAGTTATAAGATAGTTGTAGTGAAAGTCGAGCATGGTCAGCAGTTTCAACAACCACAATGTCTGTTGTGAAATCAGGTCCCAACAGCAGGCAAAGTGCTTTAATAACATTGGGTCGCTTCGGTTTACCACCAGATATACTTAGTACTGTAAACTGTTCATCAGGCCCAAGCATAACAAGATCTGGACCAAATATGACTCTAAAATAAATTTTTTGGAGGTATTGACTTAAGTAAAAGCATTTAATATAATTATTTATTAAAAACTCAAAAAGTAAATTAGAGTGTATTAGTAAATTAAGATGAGGAAATAATAAAACTAAAACATGAAAGTAAAAGAAATGAAAACTCTAAATAGTTTATTAACAAGTATTTTTATGAATACCAGAACTTATATTTAGTTAATAGTTAACTAAAAATTTCTACCTTGCTTTTTTAAAAATATCTACCTTGCTTTTTTAAAAATTTCTACCTTGCTTTTTTAAAAATTTCTACCTTGCTTTTTTAAAAATTTCTACCTTGCTTTTTTTTCCTTATAGTCATAGATTTGAACAGCAGCATTGTGTGGAACTCTGTAAACTACAACTTTAGTTTTATCTCGAGCTTTTGGTTTTTCAGTTGTTGCTTTTCGGTCACTTCTATCTGCTAATGGATCCTTTCCAGAACTAAGCAAATCCTCAACTACAGGTGGAAGCTCTTTTTGCCATAGTTCTTCATCTTGGTTAAGCATATATGTACAACCAATAACAGCACGCACCTTACCTAAATAAAAATAATAAAAAGATTTTAGTATAAATATTCAAAACATAATAAACATTATAAGTTTACACATCTTATAAATAAATTATATACCTGTCTTTATATCTCTAACATACACTCCTTCATTAGCATCAAGGGGAATGGCTTTGCGAAAATTACAAACTTCAACCTCAACTGGAGGAACATATTCACGTGGCCCTCGTATCATCCATCTATCACCAGGGGCTCGTTTATTTCCATCATCAACAAATTGTTCTGTAGCTTTCAAGATTAAACCTTCATCTTCACCAAGAACAAAGACATTTTGTATACCCTTTTCAAGACTTTCTCCTGGTTGAAGGAAAAATGATTTTTCTCCCTTAAAAAAAAAGTAATCAATTTTAGCTTAAACTAAATAGCATCTCCATTTATTAAATTGGCAAAGCTGATTTTCCTATGATAAATGTTTGTAGTGTATAGATACTGTATGCCCACAATCACCCTCAGTCAATGTACACACTGAAACACCCACAGACTATTATTTAAGTATGATGCTAATAGTTTCATGCACAGCTAAATTCACATTTTTTTATGTGCCTAAAACCAAAATGTTAAACAAGTGAAGTTAAAAACCAACATCAAATAAGATGAAATAAACAGTTTTAATTTTTTAAAAACTTTTAAAAAGTGGATGTTAGTGTATTGCATTTTTTACATATATTATATCTGTTTATTTAATTACTTTATTACTAATAAAAAATAACCAATATAACTTAAAAACATAATAACTGTTGTCGAGAAACAAATAATAAGACCTTTTCATGAAACTATGAAGTTATATTAAATTATGTAAATAAAAATACCTTAACAAGTTTCTTTTGACCAAGCTGTGGTTTACCATCAGCATCAACTGGATCACATATCACACAATACTGTCTGTTATTTAATGTGGTAATATTAACTATGTTGACAACCTGCATTAAAATACAAGAAACTATACTATTTAAAATAACTATTTTTAAATAACAAATTTATTGATGATCAATAACTATTTTTAAAGATAAAAAATAAAACTTTTTTGAAAAATCTGAATAATTTGAAAATTTTAGGTTTTTTAAGTTAACAAATATTAAACATTAAGTTAAAAATATTATTTTTTAGTTGAAAAATAAATCAAAAAATCATCATCCTACAGAGCAATGAAGAACTATAGGTAAACATAGGTAAAAAATACATGTAGTTTTTGCAAATGTATTTACGGTACTACTATTTCTGCAAATAAAATTACATTTGTATTTTTTACCTAGGTTTACCTACGATAATGATTTTTTGATTAATTTACACAACCTGTATCACATGTCATTAAAAAAATAGTAAAAAGAATTTTTTAACTCCAAATTGATCTAAAAGACACAAATTCAGGCCGGAATTCAGGCACATCCCTATTGATAACTATTTTTAAAGACAAAAAACAAAACTTTTTTAAAAAGTTTTTTAAGTTAAAAAAAATTTTCCACAAAAGAAGATAATTAAGATAGATTCAAAATATATAAATATAACCTAATAATTAGAAAGTGTATTGAAAACAAATATAAACTAAGATTTATGTTTAAATATCATAAGATTACTTGTTCATAAACATTCGGAATATGGCTTTCTGTGTCCTTAAAAGTAATCAGCCATTCTTCACCATTTTTTCTTAATTTTTTCTTTTCATCTGTGAATGTTCGTGTAGCTCTCATATGCAATGCATTCTACAAATAAAATTATATATATTGTCATAACACTTACGCAGACTTTTGACACTAAAAATATTTTTAATAAAAATATACCAATAATTTAAATCATACAATAAAAATTTTTTTTTAAATGTAAATTAAAAAAACTTTCACACCTTTTTTTTTCTCCTTATTTTATAAAAACATAAACTACATGTAAAATATTTCAAATACTAGTATTTAAAATACATATTTTGATACTTTTAAAGTATTTTAATTTTGTATTTTATACTTTTTTCACTCAAGTTGTTATTATTTGTATTCTAAATACAATTTTTTATATTTTTTGTATTTTCAATGTCTTTCTAAATACAAAATATTAAACTTTTATTTTAATTATTTTAATTAAATTGTATTCAGTTTTTTGAAAGTATATTTTATCAAAAATTAAAAAAGGAAGAAATGTTACAAAAAGAGGTCTGAAAGATGCTAGTTTGCACAAAGCAATCTTAAATTAAGTTAAATAAGCCATTAAGATAATTTGATGTATTTTTAAACCCTTGTCGCTTAGCACTGGATTGTTGCTATATTTATATTACTTTTGAGTTGAAGTCAACAAAGCATTGCTAGGGAAAGCAGAATTCTAATGAAATAAAAAACAACATTGGCTAGCTGGATAATACAATTTATGATTCTGAAACATGTTATATCTAGAATAAAAGAAATGCTCAATGTAACCAATCTACAGGTATTAGGTAATTAGAGATATGATTTGCAGTCAACTTGATTTTTTATTTTCTTAAATCAGCAGTAACAATTTTTTTTTTAATTAGTAGACCTGGCTACCACATAAAAAAAGAAGTTTACCACTTAAAAAAAATACTGATAACAGTCTAATTTATTCTTAGATAAACATGCAACAAATTTTTCCTTAAAACCTTTTGAGATTTGCTTTAATAACATATGTTTTGTATATTCTCTAGATCACTTTCTACAAGAGCAAAAACAAAACAAAAACAAAACAAACAAAAAAAATTAAAAAAAACTTGATGACTACAGAGAAACCAAACTATACCAAAATAAAGAGAAAATAAAAGCTTCCAATAAACAAAAGCAATCATTTAATGCTGAAGCTATAGGTGACTTATGTTAATTATGTTAAATTGTATTAAGAAATATGGTGAGTGTTGGTGCAAATTAATAATTTTTCAAACCACTGCACAGAAGTTTGAAAAATTTGATTTTTTGGCTGAAATTAGAACTTTGATGTTTATATACTAAATTGATCATGCTGAATCCAAAACTGAAAACCATTTTTAATTTGGTATTGTGGTTTATCCTCCTCCGGCTAATTGCCATATAGAAGCCACATTACCATAGCCCACAAAGTCAAGTTTGGCTTGCCAAGGAGCATCGGACCAAAGGTAAGGTGATTTGGGAAGAACGAAGATATGATAGAGTGATAGGCAGAAGTAGTTGAGTAAGAAAGATAGCATAGAGAAAGCACACAGAAATGCAAAACATACTGTTAGCTAGGTTAACCTAACTAAAGTACGCCAACAAAGTTTTGATTGGAGCTCACTTAACATGAACTCTTCCTCAACTTTCTTTGTCGTCGAAAACCATTTTTAATTTAAAGATTTTGTTGTTCATATTTCGCATGAGTATGCCCAGTCAAGAGTTTCTGAAAAAGTTTACATTATTTTGCTTGTGATTCCATATTATTTCAAATTTATATTGTCGGACATTTGGAAAAAATAACAAGTCAAAACTAAATATTTTAGCTAGAAATTGTAGGTGATACAGACCTTGTGATAAAGCGTCAGTCATAGAGCATTTCACATATGCAAAGAGCAACTTTACTTCACATAATTAACACTGAGACTTTAAATTAAGAAAAGTACAAAGATATATGTAAGACTATTAAGTTGCCTCATGCAAAGGATAAAATACCTCAAGGATGGATATCCGAACATGCATGTTTGGGATAACAATCCCAAGCATGCAGCCAAATTGGTTTTAGAGTTTTTCAAAAAGAATAAAGTTAATTTTTTGAAGTGGCCATCCCAATCATGTGACTTAAATCCAATTTAACATCTATGGGAATATTTTGACCGTCAAATACAAGGAATCAAGTCTACAAATCATGCTGATTTATTTAATAAAATCTAAGAAATATGGGACTCAATTTCCATTGACGTTTGCATTTATTTAGTTGACTTTATGCCTCATAGATGCCTAGCCAATCATAATTGTAAAAAATATCCTACAAAATACTAATGGGATTTTGCTTTATTATAAATTTGTGATCAAATATTGCTGAAAAATTTGTGTAATTATCGAAAATCGTTGATTTGTATACGAATTTTAAAATGTTAATTAAATAATAATTATTTGTTTAAAACATAATTGTAAACTTGAAAACCTTTTGATTGGTATATAATATGTTGGCTTTAGTAAAGTATGAGCTGATATATTGATAAAATTCCTTATTTTTTGCCCGTCTGCAAACTTTTCGACGCAATTGTATATATTTTTGAATAGCCTGGACATTCTAGAAATTAAAAATTTGAATAACAAAAAAATTATCAAACTTTTATTTTGTTATTTCAGCCAAAAAAATTTCAGACCAATCTGCACTTATTAAAATATTGAAAGAGCCAGAGCAAATGAGTATTCAAAAAACAAAAGTATCACCTGGTGGAAAAATCAGCTAGTGACATTTGTAACAATAAAAATAGCAATATTAAGGATGATTGGTATTTACAAAAAAACAATTAGCTGCTTTCAGAAAGAGAATTATTTTAAATTTCATATAAAAGTTGAAAGTATGTATATCAACATACAGACATAAATATATAAATTTGTATTTAAATGTAGATTAAATTAATTTAATTCCACTTAAGTGTAGTTAGGTTTAGTTTCCCAAACATTTTAGTTCTGATTTGAGCTTAATTCCCTTTGCTTCACAAATGTATGAGAGTAGCAAAAACATGTTTCTATACTAATTCTTGTTTTCAATTTACAAGATTATTTCTTTTCAATAAAACCTTGTTTGACAGGCATTGACAATTTAGAAACAAATTTCAGCAACAAAATTGCAAACAACAGTCATTTTCATTGTAAAAGTTTCTTATGAGTTATATTCAAAACTATTTCTAAATTAGTACGATTATATTTACTACTACTGTTACTATATAACTACTTCTGTTATATTCTTGTTACTACTTCTACCACTGTTTTAAAATTTTTGCAAGCAGTATATTTTAAAATTATAAACAAATTAAAAAAAAATACTTTTTCAGTTAACACATAAGCATCTACAATTTCAACCACTTCTTCATACGAGCCAGGCAAGTAAGCACCTGTTTTCTTGACTATCCATTCTTCTCCTGTTACACGCTCTATTCCTTCTCTATCCTAGAAAATTTTTTTTTAATTTATTAAATATCTAAACAATAATAGCATGTAATTAAAATTATTTAAAAAATTATTGTTATAATAATTTTAAATTCTCTCTGAATTAGGGTCGGCATTTAGCAATGCCAACCTTTGAGGTCGACAAAAAACTGTTGACCTCATTTCTATGTTATATATATATATATATATATATATATATATATATATATATATATATATATATATATATATATATATATATATATATATATATATACATTATTAGTGCGACTAACACCTTTTTTCAAATTTGTTTCCTTAAGGCCTCAGCTATGGTGAAGGCTCTAGAAATTTTTTTTCTCAACACCAAAACTTATAAATAAAAAGCTATAATGTTGCACATATTAAGGAATACTATTACATAATAAACAAGAGTAGAGATTAAAAAATATATGTAACCTTGGTTTCTTTACGAGCTCGCAATTTAATTGCCTGATTTGGTTTAATAATTGCTGCTCGAATTGTTTCAATCACTTCAACTTCTTTACGAGGTATATATGTACCAGGACCTTCAAATAGCCACTCATCACCTGCAACATAATTTTTGTCAATAGCATCAGAGAAGTCCAATATTGCTCTTAAATGTAATGCTGAGTTTGCTTCAACAACTGTCAATGGAGTTCGAGGCTGCTTAAGAACTTCTCCAGGGTAAAGTGGAAATGGATCTTGTGCAAGACGTATTTCCTAAAACATTAAGCAGATTTTATTGAAAAATCAATTTTGTAAGAAAAATTTCTAAAATTTAAATAAATTTTATGTACAAAAATTAAAATACTAAAATATAAAAATATATTTAAATTTTTTTCCATGAAAAAACATAATTTCAAAAAGTACATTTTAATATAGGATTAAAAATTTCGGAATACCAAGCTTCAGCAGGAATG